>JARYZH020000174.1:0-728879 GCA_030021035.2 Notholithocarpus densiflorus
TTGAAAGCAAATAGGACACAATGATTTCCCATATCCTTCACCTCAAAGCCCTTCTTAGTGTGCCAAAGCAACTTGAAAGTTCTTGCAATCGCCTCAACGCTAAGCACTCTTCCAGTGAAAAAACTTGCTGCCAATATATATGGCCCCTCCATGCTACTCTCACTCACCCTATACTGGCTTCCCTCAAATTCAGACAAAGAGAAAGTTTCCCACATGGCCGAAAGCTTCTCAATCACCTCCTCATAGTATTGTTAACTATGTTCCCCTGCTAAGAATACTAAAAGAAAAAACAAAAGCCTAACTCAGAGAGTAGGCACACCTTCTGTTAGGGACATATTTTTATGTAATTGGCGTATCCTTTGACAAAACGCACTTTACTTGTATTTGGGAAAATCTAAGTAGGTTCAAGATGATCATTGTAAGTGGTTAAATTGAAGACATGAAGATTACTTCAAGAACTGCTCAAGAAAAGTGCAATCTGCAGGTCTCGATACCTCCTTGACAGAAACTCGATATGTCGAGATTCATTAAAGCTCGACAGATGTCTCGATTGATCGAGCTTACGGGATTCAGACTATAGCCAACAACGTTTTTATTCTAAAAGGCTATTTGTTTATGGGTTTGTATAATCCTCATAAGACTAGGAAAACTCAAGGTTTGTGGGTTTGTATAATCCTTATTGGACTAGGAAAGCCCAAGGTTTGTGTAAACCTATTTGGAATAGGAGAGCCCATTAAACTCTTATTTAAAGGAGGTGGAAAAAGAAAAACCTAATCCTAGAGAGCTTCATAAGGTTTTCTTTTTGAAACCCTACCCTTCTCTTATAGAAGAAAGAGTTCTTGCTGCGTTTCTTGTACGCCTTTAGGTTCTGTAACCAAGCAAAGTCTCTTGCACCAACATTGAAGATCTTATTGGTGTTTCTATGTGAAGCTGTTGCAAATCAACTACAACAATCAAAGGGTTGCTGTGGAGTTAGTCACGTACTTGGATTCGTGCAAAGGAGTAAGCCGCGTACTAGGATCTGCGCATCAAATTGGTCAGTCACGTACTTGGGAGCCGTGCATCAAAAAGGGGGAACTGTTGCTACAGAACAAGTCCAATTGGGTATTGGGGTAAGGGTTCAATTGTACGTTGGTAAGGTACTTGGGATTCCTTTACTTGTAACCGCTTGTTGTGATAATAGTGGAGTTTCAGGAGTAGTGACTTGAAAATCACCCGGTGAGGTTTTTGCCATTAGGTTTTCTCCATTCGTAAACAAATCACCGTATCATTTATTTTCCGCTACGTATTTAGTTGTTTGGTGATTTGTTTGTGCTACCACGCGCTTTGCATGTTAATTTGATTAATTAATAAACTTGGTTAATTAATTAATTAATTTATCACAAGAGGTCAATCCGTTTGTGGCCTATCAAGTGGTATCAGAGCAGACACACTCTGATTAGGTTTTAATCCTTGCTGTGTGATCCATTGACCTCTGTTGTCATGGAAACTCTTGATTGTTTTGATTTGCATGATCTTATGTTGAATGATGATGATGATATTCAAGATGCCTATTGTAAGCTTTATAATTTTTGTATGAAATCTCTTGAATGTTCTACAAAATTAAAAGCTAAATTTAAAAAGGTCAAACTTGAAAAAGATGATTTGATTGCAAAATTGGATGAAGCCAATAATTTGAATGAGAATTTTAAAAATCAAATTTCATCTCAAGTGGACAAAATTAAGAGTTTGGAAGAGCAACTAGTTGAATTTAAAACTGAAGTTGAAAATTTAACTAGTGACAAACTTGTTGTTGAGCCTAACTCAAAAGAAAAAGATTTTTATATTCCCCCATTAAAAGGAATAATGAAGAGTTGAAGGCTAATATTGCTAGGATAGACAAAGGTAAACAATCTGATGTTAACGCTGAAGTTTCTAAACCTATGTCTAAAACTCCTCCTAGGTTGAATAAAAATTCTGAATTTGTCTCCACTTGTCATCATTGTCATATTGTTGGTCATATTAGGCCAAATTGTCCTAAATTAAGGTCTTTGTCAACCTTTGAGGTTAGACCTCCTTCTAGGAAGCATAGTAGTTCGAAAACTACTCATATTTGTCACCATTATGGTGTTTCTGGTCACACTCGTCCTAATTGTTTCAAGTTGTTTCCTCATAAGCGAGTGTCTAATAGGTCTCATCCTTTGTCTAAAGGCTCTGTACCTATTCTTGGTGAGTTATTAAAAGCTTTGAGCTTTTTGACTCAATTTCAGGGGAATTCTAATTCCTCTATGTCCTTTAGTAGACATACTAGGACATGTGTCTTTTCATCTTCACGGCCAAAGACTTATGCTGTGTGGACAAGAAAGGAGCCCAAGACTTAATTGTCTTTTCTGTTTGTCCTCTGCTTTAATTCTTTCTATCTAAAATAGGACTCTCTTTGCTTGATTTCTTATCTACTTTTGGAATCATGCTTTCATGCATCTGCACCATTCTATCATGCCTTCATGCATATGCATCTTTCTTTCATGCTTTCATGTTGTTTGTCTGTTTTTGTTTGGTTATTTTTTAGTTTTGCTTTATTTTGTTTTTCATATAAAAATTAATTTTTTTTTTTGAAAAATCAGAAAAATACAAAAACAGTGTGTGTTTGTGTACATTGGTACTTGTGTACCTTGGATGGCCATTGAAACAAAGTTTTCTAAACTTTGTATCTCTTGTAGCTTAGATGAGCATCTTTTATGCACGACTAAGCAAGCGAGCTTTGTGGCTCTTGTTTGTGATGAGTAAGATTAAGTTGTCTCTTGCACTTAACACTTGTATCACTCTTTTTGATGGGAATGATTAGAAAATCCTAAGAGAAAGGCATAAATAACCATCTCACCACTATTGCCCGCCAATCATAATGACACTTGTATGCTTCGGCATAGCAAAAGTACAGTGTCAATGACATTTGTGTGCTTAGGCATAGCAAAATTGGAATGTCAAATATCTTTGGGTATTTCTTTTCTCTCTCTTATATGCCTATGCATGATATGTTTAAAAGAAAAATATGCAAAGAAAAATCAAAAGCAAAAAATCAAAAATACTTTAAATATGATTGCAAGTGTGTTTTCTAGGAGATGTGGGAGTTATAGGATGTACCTCAAAAGTGATAATCCCCATCAAACAGTTATGATTGTGGGTGAGTTAAAGTGATTTTCTCATATCTCAAATTATCATAACATGGTGACACATTTGCAATCTTGCGATGTTCTTCACACACGACACACAATATTATTTGCTACTCTTGATACTTGCGATGTGTTAATGTATACTCACTAAACTGTCTTAATTTATTTTTGAAATATAAAAATTGGTTAGACTTGTTTAGTGTGTGTGTGTGTGTTTTTGGGATCTATGTGCTTAAAATTGTTGTTGAGAGATGATTTTGAGATTTTAAAATGTTGCTTGAATCTTTGGTTAAGTTGCATGTTTGATTGCATTCATATTTGTGTTTTTCCCTTTTTTGAAAAACTATTTTTAAGCATTCTCGACAGATCCTCGACACCTCTCGATACCTAGCTTATCTGTCGAGATCTTCAGTTGCACTTTAACGCAATCTCGACACCTCTCGATAGCTAGATGGATCGATCGAGAAAGTTCCTATCCCCTCGATAGCTTCTTGATATCTGTTCGATCCATCGAGGTCTCCTTGATAGCTTCTCGACACCTCTCGATCGATCGAGATCCTCTTGCATGCATTATTTTTCATATGTTTTGCATCTTTCTTTTATCTTTGTGTCCATAGCAGCTTGTTTCTCTTTTACTTGTAGGTCTATGGTTGCAGCCCTCTTTGTTGCGTTTCCAGGTGTGGAAGAGGAGCCCTCTAGTGGTGGCATAGCTGAGGAGGCTGGGCAGCCAATGCAGGGTGTCCAAGCTACCCAGGATCCTGAGGCTTCCTAACTTCCTGCGTCCCAAGGTCCTCAGCTCGAGCAGACTCCCAGTCCCATCAGAACTGTGTTCCCTCAGACGGTGTTAAGTACAGAAACTTTGGGAGGCGCGTCTCCGTCCAAACAAATGGGTGAGCCTTATTTTCCTTTATAATAGTGTTTAACTATATTTCTCTTTTGTCCCCTTTCTCTCTCTTCCCCCTTTTGAGTTCTTTCTTTCCTTTCTCTTTTTAGGTCAAGCCAGTGTGAGGTCTGTTCCTGGCGCTGCCTTTTCTTTGGAATCAGAGGATTCTGAAGGTGGGTGTAGATCATTCTTACTGTGTTCCTTTTCTTTCCTTTTTTTTATGCCTTTCCCCTGTCTTCTTCTTCTATGGCGAAGCCCCCTGTGTCTCTACCTTCTTTTAGCCGTTTTGCTAAGGTTTCCTCACCCTTTCTTCAACTTGCTATGTGTCTTTTCTCAGAGTCTTCTAAGAAGCCAGAGGAGCAAGAAGAGGAGGTTCCGCCCCAGGAGGCCGATACTGGTTTCCCCTTTTCCTCTTTTTATTATTATTATTATTTTTTTTTTTGCCGCCTCTTTTTTTTTGAACTAAGTCTATTTCCTTTTTTTTTTTTTTTTTTTTTTGTGAGTGTTGATACAGGTGTTAGGGATTTTGAGTTTGTGGTTCCTGAGGGGGCTGTGGGATCCGTTCAGGTTGTTGATCTTCAAACTACCTAAAAGGTTGAAGGTTCTCCAGCTCTTGCAGGTGAGGATACAACAATGGGGGACGCTCTGGGAGTAGCTGCTTCAGACCTTGATTCAAGGCTTTCCATCTTCCTGGCCTGTTTTGATCTTCTGGAGTTCAACATCCTCCTTGCTAGGCACTTCCATTCCTTTGGGTCTTCTTATGGTAGCTTCTTGTGTTTCTCCATGCCTGTGGAGGGTCTGCTGTTGCTAGAAGGGTTGCTCAAGAGTCATGGAGACTTTACCAGTGGTTTCAGAGGAGGTGTTTTTCTAGGTAACATCCTAATGGAGCTGTTGTGTGCTGTGCTGATTTCCTTGAGAGATTCTTCTGTAGACTCCTTATCTGAAGAGAAGCTTTTAGAGTGGAGGGGAGTGGTATAAGACCTTTTAGAGGCCAGGTTCAACTTGTCCTTCTTGCTGCAGCATTTGCGTCTATTAGCCCACATGCTATTCCAGAGGCAGGCTTCTAGGAGTATAGATGCTGAGATTGTTGCTGCTGAGGAAGCTCTAGCTCGTGCTCACAAGGTTTTGCAAGATTTGAAGGTTAAAAGGCAGAGGGTTCTCTCTTCTTCAGCTGTCCCTGCTATTTCCCCAGATGGTTCCTTGTTGGCCGGCCTTATTCCCTAGCTTTTCCCCTCTCCCCTTTTTTTTTAGCTGGTTTAGATGTGTATAAACAATTTGGGGTTGTATAAGTTTCTATTTTTTCTTCTGCTTGAACACTACTCCTGTTCTTTTTTTCTTTTTCTTTTTTGCATAGATCTGTATTTGTGTTTCGAGGTTGCTCCTAAGTGTTTGTGTTTCAAGACTGCTTCCAATTTTTCTTAATAGCATGTGGATTTGTTTGTTTCCCTTTGGTACATTGCTTTTCTTTCCATTTTTTTTACTGAGTCTTGGGCCATAGTTCCCACAAGTTTTACTGTAGGTCCTGGATCAAGTACCCTAGTGGTTGTTTTGCTGCGCAAGTACTGAACTGGGTACATTGGGCACTTTTTTTTTTTCTTCTCTTTTTTTTTTAGTCCCAGTTCATGAACTTGACAGGTCCCCTTTTTGTCAAGTGCTGGGCTAGGTATCCTGAGCACTTACTTTTGCCTGTGATCCTAGACCATGCATTTGAAACTATCTGTGAGGTGGGTCCTGAGTCATGTGTCAAAAGGTATTTTTTTTTCTTTTGTCTTGGCCCAGATATCCTCCCTCAATTCTGTCCAGACTTGGACTTTGCAATATTTAGAACTTAAAGGCTGAAGGGGAAAAAAAAAAGATTTCATTGAATTAAAATACGATTACCATTTAAGGAACACAGAAAAGGTCGTCAAAGATAGTAAGGATCACAGAGTGTCCTTCTATCATGGGTTCCTGAACAAAATCACTTAAACAAGAATTCATAACAAAAGCAAAGAAAATGATGAAAAACACTTAGCGAGTTGGAGAGTTGGCAAAAGGATCCTGGCTTACTAAGACCCCTTCTTTCTTATGCATAGTACTATTTCAGCCACTTTCCATTTATGGGTTCTGTTAGGACTGTCTCATCTTCCTTTGTAAGGTAGTAATACCCACTTTCATGAGCTCTTCTAATGATGTAGGGTCCTTCCCATTTTAGGGTGAATTTGGAGGGTCCTGGGAGGTTCCTCCTTACGTGTTCTACTATCCTCAATACCAACTGTCCTTTAGTGAACGCCCTTGGGTGTACTGCTTGTGCATATGCTTTAGTCATTCTTTGCTGGTACCTCTGGCTTCTCCTCTTGGCTAGTTCTCTTTCTTCCTCCACCCCTTCCAGATCTGCCAATCTCCTTTCATTGTTTGCGTCCTCGGTTTCCTCCTGGCTTTCTTCAAGTACTACTCTTGGTGTAGGAACAACTAATTCCACATGACTGATAGCTTTTGTTCCATAAACTAGGGAAAACGACGAGAATCCCGTGGCTGTTTTTACAGAGCTCCTGCATGCCCAAAGTACATCTGACAAATGGTCACTCCATTTTCCTCCATACTCATGCTTCATCTTTTTAAGGATCTTCAGCATCACCCTATTAGTGGCCTCAGCCTGGCCGTTTCCTTGTGGGTAGTATGGGGTAGACCTTCCATGCTTGATATAATATGCCTTAGTCAACCCCTTCATGTCTTTGTTTATGAACGGGGTCCCATTGTCACTGATCAATCTCCTGGGGATCTCAAACCTTGTAATGATATGTTCTCGAATGAAGTTTGCTACGGCTGCTCCTGTGGCTTTTTTCAATGGGATGGCCTCTACCCATTTTGTAAAGTACTCCGTGGCTGCTAAGATCCATATGTAACCATTGGATGGGGGGTTTATAGGCCCTATGAGATCAAGCCCCCATGTGTGGAAAGGCCATGGTGTTGTCATATCTTGCAACACATTTGGGTGAGTATGGATCGCATCTCCAAGGACTTGACAGGCATGGCAGGTTTTGACTAGTTCCTCGGAGTCCCTTTTCATTGTTGGCCAGTAGTACCCCAACAGTAGTAACTGTTTATAGAGCCTTTTTTTCTTGGGTGACTTCCATAATTACCGGAATGGACCTCCCTGACTACTTCCCTAGCTTCCCTTGGCCCCAGGCATCTTAGGGGATCCCCACTGTATCCCCTTTTAAATAGGATCCTGTTCTGCAAGAAGTACCTATCTGCAAGTTTCTTGAGCTGGTGTAGGATCCTTTGAGCCAAGTATTCCATGAAAGAAATTCTCCAATCTTCTGTAACAAATACAGCATAGCTTTCTTCTTTGTCTATCGAGAGTTGACATTCTTGACATTTTTCCTGTATAGTTGCTGCCTCTTTGTTCATATTTGGCCAGTAGTATCCCATGCGTTGCATTCTTCTATATAGGCTGATCTTTTCTGCGATCCCGCAGGCTTGGGTATGTATCTCTTCTAACCTCAATTTTCCTTCCTTCTCGTTGATACACCTGGATAGGATCCCTCTAGGCAGCCTCTTGTACAGTTCCCCTTCTATCAGAGTATATCCCTCATCTCTTTGATACTCCCTCCGGGTCCTGCCTCTTTCATTTTTCTTTGACTTCGCTCCTCCAATCCCACTACTTGGACTCTCCAGGGTACATCTTTTGGAGGATCCTTATGATAGAACGTTCCTGCTTTCCTATCCTTACTAGCGTGTCCCTTCCTTTGAATGGTACTTGGGATCCCAGGGTGGCGAGCGCATCAGTAAACTTGTTCTCACTCTTTTGAGTGTACTCTATGCTAAAGGTCTGGTATTCCTGCTCCAGCCTTTGCGCCCAAGTCCTGTAGGCTGCTAAACTTTGTTCTCTTAGCATAAAGTCAGCTTTCACCTGGGAAACTACAAGATTGGAGTCCCTCAATACTCTCATATGCTTTACTCCTATACTGAGTGCTATAGTTAACCCAGTCAAATATTCCTCATATTCAACTGCATTATTAGAACAGGAGAACCCAAGCTTGAAAGACAAGGGTATAGTATTCCCATTCTCACAGCTTAGTACGACTCCTACTCCATTTGAAGTCGTTGTAGCTGACCCATCGAATCTCATTGTCCATTTCTTTCCTGGGATCTCTGCCATTGCCACCTCACCCGGGATCTCTTCACTCAGTGAGCTTTCTTCCTTTCCTGGGAACTGAGCTAGTAGATCTGCTATGGCTTGGCTTTTGACAGCTGTGGGGGTCCTGAGGTCTATGTCATATTGAGAGAGCAGGACCAGCCACTGTGCTATCCTTCCTGTTAGAAGGGGCTGATGTAAGAGTGCTTTTATGGGGTGGGACTTAGTCACCAAAAGGATCTGGTGAGCTAAGAAATACCTTTTCAGCCTCTGGGATGCGTAGATAATCACTAGGCAGGCTTTCTCTATCTTGGGGTACCTGGTCTCAGCATCCTTGAGTGTCCTGCTTACATAGTAAATAGGTTGCTTATTCCCATCATCATCTTCCTGTGCTAGCAAGGCTCCTATTGCTTAGGAGTTTGATGCTAAGTACAGCAACATGGGTCACCCACGTACTGGTGCTTGGAGAGTGGGCAAGTGATTCATGATCTGCTGAATCCTTTGGAAGGCCTCCTGTTGCTCCGTTCCACAAGTGAACTCAGTTCCCTTTTTCAACAGTTTGGATAAACCCGTTGTGACTGAAGCCAGCCCAGGTACAAATCTCCTAATATAGGAGACCCTCCCTAAGAAGTTTTTGAGCTCCTTTACCGTTATCGGTCTTTTCATTGTGGCAATGGTTATGGATTTGGCTGGATCTACACTTATGCCTCTGTGATGTGCCAGAAACCCAAGGAACTTTCCAGCAGACACCCCAAAGGCACATTTCATGGGGTTCATGCGTAGTTTGTACTTCCTGCATCTTTCGAAAACTTGCTCAAGTACCTGAAGGTGTCCTGTCCTAGTTTTCGATTTGACCACAATATCATCCACGTAGTCTTCCATCTCCTCATGCATCATGTCATGGAAGATAGCTGTCATGGTTCGCTGGTATGTGGCCCCTGCATTTTTGAGGCCAAAGGGCATTACAGTGTAATAAAAATTCCCGATTGGAGTTCTAAATGCCGTTTTCTCTGCATCCTTAGCAGCCATGCGAATTTGGTTGTACCCACTATACCCATCCATAAATGAGAACATAGAGGTTCCTGCAGCTGAATCTACAAGGAGGTCGATATTGGGCAGAGGGAACTCATCTTTTGGGCATACCTTGTTCAGATTGCGAAAGTCCACACAGCAACGGATTTAACCATTCTTCTTTTTCACAGGTACTATGTTAGAAAGCCACTTAGGGTGCTGGATGGGTTTGATAAAACCAGCTGTCAGCAGCTTCTTGACTTCTTGAATTATATGAGCTTCTACCTCGGTGTGAAAGACCCTAGCTAGCTGGACTACTAGTCTGACTCCTGGGTCCATATTGAGAGAATGAACCACCAATCCTGGGTTTAGACCAAGCATTTCATCATAGGTCCATGCGAACACGTCCCTGTATTTCTGGAGTAAGGCCATTAATTGCTCCCTTTCTTGTGCCGTCAGCTGACTGCTAATAAGAACAGGCTTCTGGGATCCTAGCTTGGCTCCCAAGTTTATTTCCCTTAATTCTTCCTCAGGCTGAATCTAGGCTTCCTTAATTGGTTCCTCTAGGATCTCTTCTTGGGCCATCATGCAATCTGGTGGTCCGGGACCTTTCTGCATGATGCATTCAGGTCCCGTACACCTTCACAAGCAATAAATCAACCTTCCCCCGGGTTCTCGCACCACCACGCACTCTCAGGATCCTGAGGAGCTGAGCTCCCGCTATTGCCTTTTCCTTTCCAGAAGGTTTCTCAGGTCACGGCCGCCCCCTCCTCCTTCTTCTTCTTCTTCCAGGATAGGTGCCTAGGGTCCCCGGCGTGGGGTTCTCATCATCTGGTTCTAACTCGTCATAAAACTTTATTTCTACGAAGTTCACTTCTCCTTGGCTGAAAGGGTTATGGTTGGCAGGGATCTTTACAGGCCTCCCGTTCAATCTCCCTTTAACACATTGATGGTACATGGATGGAATAAGGCAGTGTTTATAGAGCCACGGGCGTCCCAACAATACATGGTAGGACACCTCTGAATTAATTACATGAAACCTTGTCAGGGCCACTATTGGTCCTACTCTTATGGCCAGCTGTACATATCCTTCAGTTGATTCTGTTAATCCTCCAAATCCTGTTATTTCCATGGGAGCCCCCAGGATCCTCCTGCCAACCAGGCCCGCAGCTTCTAGGGTACTCAAGGCGATGAGGTTGAGTGATGCCCCTGTGTCCACCAATGCTCTTCTGATTTGGACACCATTTATGGTGGCCATTAGATAAAGGGGTCTACGGTGGTCTGGATGCTCAACCTCCATATCTTCATCAGTGAAAGTTATTGCATTAGTTGTTTCCAAGAAAGCTCGACTAGCATGTGATTCTGCTGTGAAACATTCCATTCCCGAATTTGCTGCTTTACTCATGAGAGACTCTATGGCCACCCTTCTTGCTTCTGGTCCAAATCCCAACTGGTTGAATAGTGACCTGAACTTGGAATTCTTCTGAAGGGTCCTGACTGTGCTTGGGTGGAAGGATCCTTCAGATTTTTCTACTTCTGCCGGGTTCCCATGGATTACTACAGCTACCACCCCCTTCCCTTTGTGGTTGGGTAGGGGGTTCCTTTGCATTTCTGGCTCCTTTTGAGTGAGCTCCAAGGTTCCTTCTCTTAGCTTTTTGTGAAAGAGCCTACGAAGGGTCCAGCAATCCTTGGTGAAGTGCTTGACATAATTATGGATCCTGCAAAATAAAGGGTTCTTCCTTTCTTCCTCAGTTGGTGGCCTGGACACAGTAAATGGCCTAACAACTCCATCATTTCATCCATTTGTCCAAGACATGGTTTAACTCTTCTGCGGTACATGGGATCACTGGTGGCTCCTCTAACACCTTTCCGTCAGGCCTCTTCCTTTTCTCTCCTACTGATGTTGTCATGGCTTGAGATACTGGCATCCTTTTTGTCCTCATAGTTTGTACTGTCCTTCTAGTTCTCTGTAACAGGTCAGCAAATTGTGCGATGCATAGATTTTCGTGGTTGAGTCTGTAATCGAAAAGCATGTTGGATATGCAGGTTTCTACGAGTTCTTTTTCTTCGTGGTCCCTATAAAAATCTGGGGACACATCTTCAAACCTCTTAATGAACTGGACGGGATCCTCCCCAGGCCTTTGCCTTACCATCTGAAGGCTTTAGAAAGTGATCTTGTCCTCACCGGGGTAATACTTCGCACAGAATCTCTCCATCATTTCATCCCAGGTTTTAATGGACCTAGGTCTTAGCGTGGTGTACCAAGTATATGCTCTGTCCACTAAGGATTTAGAAAATTCTCCTAGACACAGTTCTCAGTCTCCTGCGTAGGGGCCCATAGTGTGAATGAACCTACTCATGTACTGCACGGCACTTCCATTTCTTCCATCGAAAGGATGGAACTTTGGGGGTTCATACCCTTTGGGGTATGGATTGCCAAGGAGTTCTAGTGGAAATGGGGGATCTCAATAGAATTGCTTGGAGATCCCCGAAAGTTTTTCCCTTTCTTGCTCCAGGAGGGCACTGACATCTGCCAGTGTTAGGTACTGGGGGTTGGCTCTCTCTCCCACTGCTGACCTTCCTTCTGGTTGGGTTCTGTCTTGGTTGCCCACAGGGGGCACATTGTCTCTGATTTCTTGTGTCTTGCCTTCTTTGAGAAGGCGAACTTCTTGCTCCAAATCCTTTAACATCGCTGTCATTCGAGCCATGGGGTCTGGCTCTTTCCTTGTGTGCCTTTGTTCTGACATGACCTCATGCTCCATCAGGGGCACCTCGCCCCTCTGTCTGGAATCTACTTCATTTTCTCCCATGGGCTCAGAGGCCGCGGGTGGCATATTAGTACCTTTGCAGTTCCTTTGTCTTGGAGGCATGCTCTGCGAAGGGATTGCTTCTTCCCTCTTATTTACCCAGTCCCAAGCGGAGTCGCCAAAATGTGAGAGTGCTTTTTTCTTCAGCACACTGGCCCAAGGATCTTAGGCCAAATAGTTGTAGTTTGGTGGACTGGGCTTGGTTTACCGCAGCTAAGGTGCTGTTTAAGAACCAAGTGGCGCACAGGGCATGTTTCCTACAATACACAAACTAGCAAAACGAGAATATTTGTATTGAATCAACAATGAAAACAGCAAAGGAGTGCAAAGTAATCAGGAAATACATAAAAAAAAAAAACAATTATTAGGGATCCTCAAATTAATAAGAAATACTTCATTAGTTTTTCTTAATTATGGTTACAATGCGCTCACTAAGACGTGATACGAGGTTCAAATAAGCTAAAAAATTATAGACTTTGATGGCTATCCAGGCCTCTAAGACTTGTAAAATTTGAACCCTTTTGAATCCAAGTATGTGCTATAGTGGCTGTTTCTGGGATACCGGGAGATATTTCATTGTTTTCCCTTGAATTTGACAGAGTTCTCTTAATGGTTTCTTGTCGAGATTTTTTATTGTTCGCTAAAAAATTTCTCCCCTTTGCCGGCTGCTTTCCCCCCTTTTTATAGTGTCATTCTAGGGTCCCGGGGAACTATTGATTCCCCTGTTTTGCTCCCTGGGTACCAAAGCCCGTTTTGTGCCCATCACCCAGAAGGTTGAGCCTTTCCCTGTTTCTCATATTTTCCTCCTTTTGGTGCTGTTTCTTTGAAAGCCCACAGCTGACTTTCCATTCCGAAGTGCGCTTATTCCTAATTTCACGTTCCTCAAAACCTCTTACCTCTTATGGTTCAGCTTTTGGCCGTCCTTCCTCTTTGTCATTTTTCCCAAGTGAGCAGAATTCATCTCTACTGGTTCGAAGGTCTTTGCTGCTACTTTCTTTTTTATATTTCCTCATTCTGGTTCCTCGAGGTACCGTTCCTTTGCATCGTGAGTGGTTACTCTAGGCTTTCTGTTTTTCTTGCTGCATCTCTGGTGCCTGAGAAGGACATATCTGCCCTTCGTTTCTTGTGTTTTTTGGTGTTTCCTTTGAGCTGTCTTAATCCTGTCTTAGTTGTGCTACACGTCTCGGGGATCCCGAGCCTTTGGCAACCTCTAGGGATCCCGACTCAGCTCTTTACACTAGTCTTTCTTCAATCTTCTGATCTGGGCCTTTTTTCTTTTTCTTCCTTCTTTTCTCATAGGCTTTAAGGCTTGTCCATTTATGGCTTTTGGGCTTTAAGCCTTTTGGGCTTACCACCTCTTTTTAATTTCACTTTCTATGGCCCCTTGTGTTATTTCTTTGGGCCTGGGTGTTATGATTTTTTAGACCTCAACACACACCAACTTGAGGAAGATGTTGGCTACAAAGTTCTTCACTTCATCAACAATGAAGATCAAGAAGCACTTGGTTACAAAACCCTAAAGCGCAAAGACGCAGTAGCTTCTTTCAGAGAGAACAAACCATCGGTCACTTTTTGCATGTGTTCTCCTTGTATTCTCTCATGTGACGGCCTTTCAAATAAGCCTTATATATGTCTAGGGTTGTGAGAAAAGAAACCCTACACAAATACATAAGCATGAGCCAAAAATCAGATCTAAAAAACTAATTTTCGTAATTCTCGATAGATACCTCGATAGATAGTATCTGTTGAGTAGCTGTTGAGATCGATAGATAGTTATCTGTCAGGAATCTGTCCAGCTTTAATGAACAACCCTTCTTCACTTGTTTCTTGGACAGATTTGCATGGCTTCAATACTAGACTTGAACTCTTGTTCTTTGAAGTATTAAACACATCTTAGATCTACTCAAATACAAGTAAAGTGCGTTTTGTCAAAGGATTAACCAATTACATAAAATATTGACATATGTTCCTAACATTGAATCACGTATGTCCTAACAATTTTAAACAATATTTGTTTTTTTATTTTTTTATTTTTTTTATTTTTTTTATTTTTTATCTATCTATGGTGTGGATCCTGGTGAGTGGACCAATACCATTGTTTCATGATGCCATTGTTGACGCTGTTAATATGTTGTTTTAGTTTATATTTCTGGGTGTTAGTATGTTGTTTTAATTTAGATTTCTGGGTGTTAAGTATAACAACTGGAATTTTGAGGTGAAGACCGTGTGCTTTTTTATTGATATATTTACTCTATTTTTTCCCTTGAAATTTCGATTGAAATGATAGTGTGTAGATTCAAAACATACATGTGTAATTTCTTCATCATCTTTTTTTTCCTGTAAAGTTTGATTTTTCTTTCATCACCACCATTATCAATTCATCAATATTTTTAATCAAAGTTGAGTGTTTGATTTTGTGTGTGTGTGTGTATTGTTCCTTTTCGCTTTTGGTTCCAACAAACACAATGGGTTTGATTTCAGGCTAAATCTCATGTGGGGATTTCCAATTCAGTCTCATTCCCTCAACAATTCACCCTCCAGGCTTATTGTCACATAGTTTTTCAATGATGCACAATTATTGCTTTAAATTTATCTTACATACAAGCCACCTCATAATTTTGAAGTGCATATTTAAGCCTATCAAAGTATGAATTGAATAGAGTGCAAAATTGACTTTATAAGTTGACCAACTTAAAACAATTTTAATGGGGATTGAAGTTTAGAGTTTGCTCTGAGAATTGGTTCTAATAGCTTGATTTTGTAGATATTAGACATAACTCTTGAAGTATGTAATCAGCTCTTTTTGGAATTGTAATAGGAGTTGTATGATAATCAATTTGAGGATCTATTTAATTGTATCACAGGAAAATAAGGTCTCAAAAGTTTCTACTTCATTGCTTTAACAGAAAATATTGTTGTCATTCCTTTGGACCCAATAAGTATGCAGTGCTTATTAGAGCGAATGATGAAAAAAATAGATTAAAAAAGAAGAAGAATGATGACCAGTTGTTATGTTCCATTCAAAAAGGTTTAGCTCTTTTATAGCCTCAATGGCTTTAACACCTAGCCAAAATGTGCTGTTACAAGGTAACCCCCAAGTGGGCCAAATTGCATCTTATTATTTTAAGCTCACTATCACATTCTTCAATTTGAATAGTTTTCTTGGAACGCTTTGTGTCAATTCTAGGAATTTATCCAGGTAGGCAATTTTCTTATCTATTTCTAATCTACCTATAAATATCTATCTTTATATTCTTTTGTGCAATTTCTATCTCTAATCAACCTATGAATTTCTATCTTTATATTCTTTTGTGCAAATTTTTCAGTGAATTAGTACTAAAGATTCATGATGATATCACTTAGCTATTGATTGTTAATTAATGATTGTTTCAAAAGCTTAATCTGTTAGGAAATGGTGAATTTAATCACTTAATCATAATTCTAACAGTCTTATCAGAGAAAAACGTTAATGGGAATGTGTAATGGGAATTGGAATTGTGCATGTTGATCTATAGAACAAAAGAGATTTGATGGATAGCTTAGTGTCATATATTTTGGTCTTTAACAAGAAGGTTGAATAATATTAGACATAGCTTGATTTTAAATATAATATATGTTTAGTTTTGAACTTGAGTTGGTAGCTTGTTAGGGTCATATTTTCTATGTAATTGGCTAATCCTTTGATAAAATGAACTTTACTTGTAATTGGGTAGATCTAAGTTGGGTTTAATGTATCAAGTAGTATGTTGTTCAAATATATCAAGTGATATCATTAAAGACATGAAGGTTGATCCAAGAAACAAGTGAAAAAAAGTTGTTTCATTAAGTTTCAACACAAGCTCGACAGATGCTGCTATTGAAGTTTAATGGAGAAGCTCGACACAAGCTCGATTTATCAAGATCTACAATTTCAGAATTTCTAGATCTAAAATTCAGCCCATAATGACTTGGATGATTAGGGTTTCTCTTCTTACAACCCTAGTCATATATAAGGCTCACACACGAAAACAGAGACTCAGAACTCATACACTCTGCGGGAAGCTACTGCGTTTGTGCGCCTTAAGGTTTTGTAACCAAGTGCTTCCTAATCTTCATCATTTAATTGACTGTTTGATCTCACTAATGATTGGAAATACTTTCTTTCCCACAAAAAGGCCTATTTCAATATAGATCACAACATGGATCTAATCAACTTTAATTTATGGAGTAATGTCAGCAAGATCTGTATTATTTCACTAGAGATTCTAATGACATGTTGATGCAATTTTCTATTGCATGTGAATGGAATTTTTATACAGAACAGATTGGTGCTTTTGCCATGTACATATTCTCTTAAACATTGTTATTGCACTTCAACAACTTTTATAGAGACAGTTGCATAATCCATAGAAAGTGACCCAATTTAAAATTTTAGAAACATGGCACTATGGAGTCCCTACGTGAAATCCTTTCTAAAGTTCATTGAATGCAATTGCATTGTTGTCAAATATGAAATAGTGAGATTACTTGTGCCATATTATAAGAAATCTATGTGAATTCATTCTCATAACATCTCCATGTTTTACAAAAACTAACAATTTGCATGATGGGTGTTGGAGGTTGGTATTACTCACTTTTAGTCCATTTGTGCTGTTTTATACAAAGGAAAATCACATTTTTTCAGATTACTTCTCCAAATTGGGGAGGCTGTCTTCCAGCCGCCTCTCATAGACCTTGCATATGTGGGAGCGATGTGCCTTGGGTATGAAATTTGTTTATCTACAGAAAATTTCTTTTTTATTGTCCCACATATGTCTTTTTTATGAGAAACTTCCTATGGTTTATAACCAACAAAACTAATTTATATGTCCTTTTTTGGAGAAACTTCTTATAGTTCATAACCAACAAAACTTAATAAATAAATAAAAAAGGGTGAGGGATGCAATTTGGTTGGAGAATGGAATCTTGAGGCCCAAACACAAGTCCTCCTTCCAAGACATAATCATCATACATACCAATGGTGGAGATCCATGCTAACTTAGCTATCTGAAACCCTCTAGACTGATCTATAGACAATAACTGGTAAGTTGCTATATAAAAAATAGAATTCTAACAATAATTTATGTAAGCTTCCTCTCTTTAGAGTTTAGAAAATAAAAGTTGAGGGCTGAGGTAGAAAAGAGCTTTCAGATTCGTAATTGGTTGCGTACTTGGAGGGCTAATATTGTGTGTTTGCAGGAGACCAAACTTGAATGGATTACGAGTTTTTGTTTTTTGTTGCCTCAGGCGTTTATTTATAGCTGGGACACTTTGAGCAGGGTATTGGATGCGGAACACTATCATCTGGTGCTTCTTTTAATGAAAATCAGGTACCGTATACTTTAGTTTTTCTCAACCACCCCCCTATCTTATGAAAAGCATTATTTATAATTTATCATTAATGAAATTATTTTCTTACAAGCAACTTCTAGAACTCTAAATCTTTATTATTTATAATATCATAAGTGACCTCACTCATTTCCCTCCCCCCCCCCCCCCTTTTTTTCTCTCTCTCTCTCTTATACCTCAAAATCTTCATGTGCTGATGAAATTTATAGAGGGCTTTATATTAAAAATAATATTGAATTCATTTATTATAATCCTCAACTCCAAATGCAATTTCAAAAATTTTCTTTATTAGAAAGAAAGGTAAACAGGTAATTTCATGCTCATTGAGAGAGTGCCAAGACACTTAATAACTTTTTTTAGCTAAAATGACAAGTTGGGTTGGGTTGACATGTGGGTTATACATGTTGGTCCCTATTTTTCGAAATAAAAATCCCCCCCCCCTATTTTTTTTTCCCCTTAATCAAACAGATTACAGATACAAAAATACTGTCAATCTCAATTCTCATATTGGCCAAAAAAAATCTCAAATAACCACTTCTGGTCTCTCTCTATTCCTTCACCTTCATAAGTTCATCTTTTATTGTTGGGTAAATTATACCAACCTCCCTTGTGGTATCACAAAATAACACTCCTCCCTCATGGTTTCTATAAATGCAATAAATCCAAATGCCCACTCATAGTGCTACTTCCTTCATAGAATTTTTCATTTAAAAAAAAAAAAAGATTCACTCATGTTTACAAACCTTAAGGGGCAGAGTGCTATTTATAATTACCAAGGGAGTGAAGTGTCATTGATGTAGAACAGACAACACATGCCTTCTTGGAGCAGCAGGGGCATAGAAAGTCATAACGTAAGATCAAAGGGGGGTGCTAGTAGAGGCCATCGGGGTGACAGTGTCGGAATTGCATGAAATTTGGTAGGTTGAAGGGAAATGACGTTTTGATCTAGATTCAAGACAACTTCCATGAACATCGCCAAAATTTATGCGAATTCCTTCATTAAGGCCCCGAAAATAGTGTTTTTGCTATTTATAGTAATATTTGTTTTTCCTTAATAACTTTTAGTTTAAAAGTCAAAATAAGGTCCCGTCTATTTTGGGACGACCTTTAAGGTTAGTAGTTTATGATTCTGAATTTAACTCAATTTTACCATTTTTGGTAAATTTCGGTATTTTGTCACCTAATCACGTAATTAGTGCGAATTAGGGTTTTAGACGTTTTTCTCAGTATTTATATGTCTTATAGCCGTTAGAGGCAAATCAAACTATTATCAATAAACACAGACTTTTGTCAAATTATTTCTTTAGTGGATTCTAGTTTTCTTCTCCTTGTGGATTCAGGGAAACTCCTCGTGGATTCAAGGTTTACTAACAGGAGCTAACAGTTTAGTTTCTGTTCTATCAAGAGGGCATCATGTGTGCTTTCTTTAGGCTTCTGTGACATCAGTAATTTCCTCCAAAATTTTGGCAGGAATATTTTTTGAAATAGAAAATTTCTTTAGGAAAGTCAGGCATGCACTTATCTGTCACATTTATACAAACCTAAAAGGGAAGTATCATTAATACAAACATTTGGAAGAAGTATAATTTCGATAAATCTCAAGATAGATTGGCCGTTGGTGTTGTCTATCCTTTGTTCTTTTTCCCTCCTTAAGATAGGTTTGCCGTTGGTGTAATCTATCCGTTGCTCTTTCTCCCTTTGCCTCTACTATTACTCAACCAAACCTCCAGCCACACTACAATATGCCAATCTCCCTCCATCTCTAGTTTCAATTCCACTTTTTCAATCGTTCATTCAGTTGTCGATTTTTCTTTCTTTTTTTTTTTTTCTTTTTTTTTTTTTTTCTATAAAAGAGGACACATTCATAAGATAAGTTTATGTGAGTTAGTTTTGGTCAATGTTTGTCATGTATGTTCAACATATCATTCATATCATGCATAAAGGGTATATTGGTCATTAGAGTCTAGAAGACTAGACTCTGTCTGGGCGAAATGGGTGCCTAACATCTTCACATTCCATAACCTAGCCTCTGAATTTAGTTCTTTTGGATAGGTAGACCTGTGCTTTGTCTTTCTTTTATCTTTGGGTAGATTGTAGCTAGGACAAAAAGCCATGTATTCTTTTGGTAGATTGCAACTAGGACTTAAAGCCTTGTAAGATTCATTTTATCAAGCTTGTATTTATTTCTATTCAATCAATGACAATGAAGCATTTTGATCACGTGTTTTGTATTTTATTTTTTTCTTATTTTTTTGTACAAAAAATAAGTGGCGACTCTACACCACTTACCCAAAAAGAGAGGTGTCCTTACAAGCACCCGAATCTCTTTCTCTGAGAGCACCCTCTCCTCATTGAGGAAGCTTTGCAGTCTCTCATAATATTATTTCGGGTCGGGTCATAATCCGGATCAAACACAAACTAGGCTCCACAACGTCCAACAGTTGATGACCATTCTGTTGGATTTTATATAATATTAATTTGATGTATATTCAAGATATGGTTGTATGATATCATGTAATGTTTCATTTGTTTATGATGGCTGTAGCCATTTTCATGGTTACATATTACTAGATTGAAATTCTAAGTTAGTAATGAGAGTACCTTGCATTCGAAGTGTTTGGTTTACAAGGGAGAAATGAAAGGAAAAAAAATCCTCATGCTCTAGTACAGATTCTCTCTTCTCTCTATTTCCTTCCAATTTGGGAGGAAAGGAAAATGTTGGCCCTATGGAGAACTCTGCATTTTCCTTTCCCTCATTCCATTTCTCTCCAAACAAATAAAGAAATTTTCTTTTCCTTCCTACCTTTGCCATCCCTTACTTTCCCTCCAGCTTCCCTTCAACCACACACACACACACACACACACACACGCACACACACACACACACATATATATATATATATATATATATCTTGATCATTTTTCTTCCCATAGTGTTCATTAATCACTGTATAGAATATGGAGCTGATTTTCATCCAATCCATGAATGTATGTTTAGGATTTCTTTTCTCACAACCCTAAACATATATAAGGATTATTTTAAGGGCTGAAAAAGGTTACACATGATTGCACAAGAGAACAACTCCCCAAGTGTGAAGAAAGGTGTGACCGTGACCTAGTTTGCCCTATTTCTTCATTCTCTTCAAGAAGCTACTATGTTTGTACACCGTAGGGTTTTGTATCCAAGCAACTTCATGATCCTCATCATGTGATGAACAAAAAAACTTTGCAGCCAACATCTTTCTCAAGTTCCTGATCAAGTCGCGTACTGGGATCCGCTCAATTGGTTAGTCACGTACTGGGAGCTGTGCATTGAAAAGGAGAGATTGTCACTACAGAACAAGTCCAATTGGGTATTGGGGTAAAGGTTCATCTATAGGCTGGTATAAGGTACTGGGATTCCTTTACTTGTAACCGCTTGTTTTGATAATAGTGGATTCTCGGGAGTGGTGACCTTAAAATCACTTGGGGGGGTTTTTGCCGTGTAGGTTTTCCCCATTCGTAAAGAAATCACTGTGTCAATTTAATTTCCGCTGCATACTTAGTTTAATTGGTGATTTGTTTATGCTACCACGTACATTGCAAGTTAATTTGATTAAATAATAAACTTGGCTAATTAATCAATTAATTCATCACAAGGGGTCAATACGTTTTTGGCCTATCAAGTGGTATTAGAGCAGGCACACTCTGATTAGGTTTTAATCTTTGCTGTGTGATCCATTGACCCCTGTTTGTCATGGATATAGAATAGTCTCTTATTATACCTCCTTTATTTGATGGCATTAACTATGCATACTGGAAAGTACGCATGAGAGTTTTCTTGCAGTCTTTAGATGAGAAAGTGTGGCAAGCTGTGGAGATAGGCTGGACCAAGTCTAGAAAAGCGCTAGCTGACTAGGATGATGCAAAGATCAAGGCAGGAAACTTCAACAACAGGGCATTGAATGCTCTATTCAGTGCAGTCACTAATAAGGAATTCAAGAAGATATCCTCCACTGAAACTGCTAAGGAAGCATGGACCATTCTCCAGACAACCTATGAAGGAACTAAGGTTGTCAAGGATTCAAAGCTTCAAAGGCTTATTACGAGCTTTGAAGAGATCAAGATGGAGGAGGATGAGTTATTCGATGAGTTCTATGCCAAGCTCAAGGACAAGGTGAACTCATCTTTTAATCTTGGGGAGACCATTCCTGAACCCAAGATTGTGAGAAAGGTGCTCAGATCTCTATCCGAGAGATTCCATGCCAAGATCATCGCGATTGAGGAATCAAACGATGTTGACAAAATTCCTTTGACAAAATTGGTTGGCAATCTGTAGACCTACGAGTTGGGTTTGACAAGGATCGGGAAATAGAGCAAAAACAAGAGCATGGCATTGAAGGCCAAGAGCAGTGATACAAATGAGTCTTCCGATGATGAAGATTTTAAAATGAAGTCCTACATCACCAGGCAATTCAAGAAGTTCATGAAGAATGCAAAAGGAAGAAGGATGCTAAGGATGGTGGTCTCACTGTTCCCTCAGGACCAAAATGCTTTGGATGTCAAGGCTTTGGTCACATGAAACAAGAGTGCCCTACTTATCTCAAGACCATTGGAAAAAGCAAGGCACTTGCTGCTACCTTTAACGACACTGAGCCTGAGGATGACTCTGATAATGAGGATGATGGAATCCTAAATGCTTTCATTGCCGATGAGCAAGATGACATCCACACAGCCTATGCAAAGTTATACAAGGTCTCAAAAAAGCATAAGATGTTGTATAAGTTGACCACCAAGAAGCTTAGTGATGTGGAGCTTAAGCGAGAAGAAATCTCTACAAAGTTTGATGAAGCAAATCAGACTATTGGAGCACTGAGATTTGAGAATAATTTCTTGGCTGAGAAGACCAAGAAGCTTGAGGCAGAACTGTTCCAAGTCAGAGCTCAGCTGAAAATGACGTCAAGCGCTAAGCTCGACGAAATGCTCAGTCTTCAGAAATCTACTTCCGATCTAACCGGTTTAGGGTATGATTTCTCTTCTCCTAGTATTGCTTCCACTAGTACTCCTGTTTTTGTTCCTTCTGCTAATAATGTTGAAACTAAGAATAATGATGTTAATAATGAATTAGCTAGTGAGAACGTAGACAAGGGTAAATCTATCTTAGGAGCACCCCCTAAGCTTAATAAGAAAGAGATTAAGAACCCTAGGGCTAAGAAAGGAAACTCTCAAAAGCCTAAGCAAAAAAAGCAGTATTTCTGTCATCACTATGGAGCAGCTGGACATACTTGACCAAATTGCTACAAGTGGTTAGCCACTCAAAAGAGCAATAGCATGATCGCATTAGGAGATCAGAATTAGTTTCCATCCTCTTTTGCTCCTCTTGGAGATCTTCTCAAAGCCCTCATATTCTTTTCGAACTTGAACGGTTTTAATTCTTCCCCCTCACCACCGGATAAAGGGTTTGCTAAACAGAAAGGTTCTTCCAAAGTGTGGAAGGAAAAGGGCTCCAAGTGATTCTGTCACTTCTTCTCTTTCTCCCCTTCTTGTTTTTGTTTTGCATTACTTGTGTGTTTAGCTTTACTGTTTTGAGTCAGTCTAATTTTATGCATTGCTTTGTTTAATTTGTTTTTGTTTGTTTTCTTTTCAGTTTGGTTTATTTTGTTTTTCATATAAAAATAAAAAATAAAAATTGAAAAATACAAAAACAGTGTATGTTTGTGTACATTGGTACTTGTGTACCTTGGATAGTCATTGAAATAAAGTTTTCTAAACTTTGTATCTCTTGTAGCTTAGATGAGCATCTCTA
This sequence comes from Notholithocarpus densiflorus, assembly GCA_030021035.2. NCBI lineage: Eukaryota > Viridiplantae > Streptophyta > Magnoliopsida > Fagales > Fagaceae > Notholithocarpus > Notholithocarpus densiflorus. Next base: position 23,123 of record JARYZH020000174.1, read on the forward strand.
TGCACAACTAAGCAAGTGAGCTTTATGGCTCATGTTTGTGATGAGTAAGATTAAGTAATTTCTTGTACTTAACACTCATATCACTCTTTTTGATGGAAAAAACTAGATAATCCTAAGAGAAAGGCATAAATAACCATCTCACCACTGTTGCCCACCAATCATGAAATGACATCCGTATGCTTCGGCATAGCAAAAGTGCAATGTCAAATGCTTAACATCATTGGGTATTTATTTTCTCTCTCTTATATGCCCATGCATGATTTGATTAAAAGAAAAATATGCAAAGAAAAATAAAAAGAAAAAAGAATCAAAATGCTTTAAATATGATTGCAAGCGTGTACCTTGAAGGCGATAGTCCCCATCAAATAGTTATGATTGTGTGTGAGTTAAAGTAATTTTCTCATATCTCAAATCATCATAACATGTAGACACTTATGCAATCTTGTGATATTTTTCACACACAACATGCAATATTCTTTGCTATTTTTGATACATGTGCAGGTACAATGTGATTTGGCCATCACAAGGAATACATGTGTTAATGTATGCTCACTAAACTGTCTTAACTTGTTTTTGAAATATAAAATTGGTTAGACTTGCTTAGTATGTATGTGTTTTGGGATCTAAATGCCTATCATTTTTATTGTTGAGAGATGATTTTGAAAGATTAAAATGTTGTTTGAATCTTTGGTTAAGTTGCTGTTCGATTGCGTTCATGTCTGTGTTTTTCCTTTCTTTGAAAAAAAAAAAAACTGTTTTTAAGCAACCTTGATAGCTCCTCGATCCATTGAGAGACTTTCTGTTTGCTTGATAGCTCCTTGACAGCTACCTCAATCCATCGAGCTTGTTTTTGCTGTGGACACCTTTGGACACCTTCTCAATAGCTGAATTTATCGAAGTTTTAAACCTCGACACCTCTCAATCTGTCAAGAATTATTGAGCTTCTATATATAGGGTCAGCGCGATTTAGATCTCATTTCTCTCGATCTCTCTCAACTGCTATTGCCTCTTTACCTCCCAAAACCACTCTCTCTCACTCCAAACTTCATCCTCAAGGATTTTTCGGCCTAGATCAAGTTTTTCTTCACTTGGTAAGGGTCCTAATCCTTTTTTTTCATGCATTTCATGCATTTGACCTAACTTTTTGGGTTTTTTTGAAAATTTTAGGGTTTTTCAAAATTGATGAAGTTTTTGTGAAATTTTTGGGATGGGTGTTTTTTTTTTTTTTTTTTTTTTTTAAACATCATGCATTACATCTCACTTGCATTATAACATTGTTTCATGCATTCTTAGATGTGTGTTTACTTTGTTGCAAACAAGTGTGCTAGTAGGATTGGATTGGGCTGAGCCCATGATGTTTTTACTATTGCATATCAAATGCTCATGCATTTTCATGCATACGTACCTTACATTCTCTATATTCTTATATATTGACTGCTTTGGTGCCTTTCTACGTGTCTCTTTCTCCCTCTCTCTCTAGTTTACGTTAGTTGCATCATGGCACCTAAACGTAAAAATACTCCATCCCGGAACCCTCTTCGTTCTGAGGCATCCACTTCTTCTGACCCTACTCCCTCTCATGTTTGGTTCTATGATGAGAAGTCTAAATCGGACTTCTTTGAGAACTTTTCTAGACGAGGCGTTCATTCAGAAAGCCAAGTCATTTTGTCGGACTTCTCCGACACTGACCTACCCATTGTCATTCACAGTAGGGGTTGGGAGTCACTGTGTGACGTCCTGGTCACTTGTCCATCTGCACTGATCCAGGAGTTTTACTCCAACATGCATGGATTTGATTATTCAGTACCTCTTTTTGTTACTCGCGTTCGAGGTAAGTACATTGTGGTCACTCTGGATATTTTATCCGACGTGCTCCACGTCTCGAGGGTAGTGCATCCTGACTACCCCCATTGTGAGCATCTTAGGATTGTGTCCAAAGACGAGCTTATATCTGCTTTTTGTGAGCGTCCCTCTGATTGGGGTGATCGTCAGCTCACTCCTTGTACGGCCTTTGCTAAAGGCCCTCGGTTTCTTAACATGGTTATGACCTTTGTTTTGTTTCCTTTGTCTCATTATAACTCTATTACCTAGCCCCGTGCTCGATTTTTGCTTTCTTTGTTGGAGCATCTCATTATAGATTTTCCCTCCCATTTTATTCTTTCCATTATAGATGTATATAGGGATATGGCAACCCATGATAAGCTCATCTTCCCTTCAGCTATCACGAGGATTCTACGCCATTTTTCTGTTCCCTTTCCCGTGTCCGACCACTTCCATGTCATGTGTGCTATAGATGCCGCTACCGTTAAGTGGAGCGAGACATAGCTATGTACGAGGCAGTCTAGATTGACAACTCCTCCCACTCCTTCAACTCCATCCACCTCCGCTCCCTCTTCCTCTGCGGGTAGTGTGACTCTAGATGCGATCATGGTGCAGCTTCAACACATGGATGCTCACCTTGACACTATCAGTGATGAGTTGTGTCAGGTGAACACCTGTGTCGGCCGTATTGCCAGATGGCAGGCTCACCTTGGTGGCTTTGTGGAGTCTCCCTATCCTCATCTTGAGCCATCTGAGGACGATGATGACTCCGACGACGATGATGATGATGCGGATGAAGATGCTAACTCTTCCAGTGCTGACGAGATGTCTACTTGATACTCTTACCCTTTATCACTCGTGACAAAAATGGGGAGTAGTTTTGGATATGAGAGAAGTCATACTCATAGGGGGAGGGTTAGTATAGGAGATTTTTGTTAGGGGGAGTGTGTATATTGAGGGATGTAATGAGGATTTTATGTATCTTTTTCTTTCTATTTTAGATACATTGTTCTTGTACCTTAGATCTTGTGATAGCAAACCTTGTACTTGTTGTTATATACATTTAAGGTTGTTATTACAGTTCTTTCATCTATCTTTGCATATGTTGTTTCTTTTCTTTCGTTACACACATATTTCTTATATTTAATATATGCAATCTTATATTTCTGTTTCACACTAAGATGACTTGATGAGTTTTGTTTAAAGTGTTTGAGAAATACAGGTTGTCAAAGTCTACTTGTCATAAACTCTCTTCTTGCAAAGTTTTTCAAGAGTTTGTGCTAGGATAGATTTTATTGTATTCAACAAGTGAATATGAGTTGAGTGATTTATGACTTCTCTTATATCTCATTTGTTTGTTGTGGTTTTGTCACGAATTGCCAAAGGGGAAGATTGTTAGGACATATGTGAATCATGTTAGGAACATATGTCACTATTTTATGTAATTGGCTAATCCTTTGACAAAACGCATTTTACTTGTAATTGGATAGATCTAGGATGTGTTTAATGCTTCAAGAAACAAGGTTTCAAGTTAAAGTGTTAAAGCCATGCAAATCTGTCCAAGAATCAAGTCAGAAAGTGCAGGATTTTAAAGCTCAATAGCTAGCATCTATTGAGGTTTAAAACCTGCTGAAGCCCGTGGCTCGACAGCTAGCTTGATAGATGGCTATCTATCGAGGTTTATAAAACTCAATCTTTCAAGCTGATTTTCATCTAATCCGTGAATGTATGTTTGGGCTTTCTTTTCTCACAATCCTAAGGGCTGAAAAAGGTTACGCATAGTTGTAATGAGGGATTTTATTTTATTTTGATAGGATAAAAATGTTGGGCTTTGAAAGTTTAATGGTTCGCATTGAAAAGATAATAAATATATAGTTTAGTTTTATTAATTGCATCTATCAATATATAGATATTACTCTCTCTCTCTCTCTCTCTCTCTCTCTCTATATATATATATATAAATATATATTTATTTTTTAATTTTTTAAATGTCCAAAATCAGTTACATATATAACGTTCAGGAATCAGGTATATAGGATAATACTATCAATTAGCTTTTAAATTTTGGTAGAGTATGCAAATTTGTTCCTTCTGTATTACTCTATAGAAAATAAGGTAGTTAGTCATATTTTTATTTATTTATTATAAATGAAGTAGTTATTGATTTATATATTCACACATCCTTTTAAAACTAAATGTTATGATTGTGATACAAATGTTAGAATCATGCTTAATAGATTTTTTTATGAGTTATAAAATATATTAAAAAAATTTGAGGCATTTCCTTTGTTTTTCTTATTTTTTATATAGTAAAATAGTTGGGGGAAGGGTTGTCTAGCACACCCAAAGACCTAACCTACCTGAAAAATCCAACTGGATCCAAATCGACTGCCACCCCTACCTGACTACTTTGGCAATTGGCAGTGGGTTTCTTTCTACACAAACCGATGCTCGTGGGTTGGTTGTGGATCTCCTCCCCTAAAACTTAAACTAATCGTTTAGGAGAACTTTTTTTAGCGAGATTTGCCAAATCTAGTGAGCTATTAGCCATTTCTAGCAATATCTCACCAGATCTAGTGTTATTTTTGCAAGATCTAGCGAAATTTCACTAGATTTCCACCTTTATCTTACCGAATTTTCGTTGTTTTTTAGATCTACAACACCAACCAAACCGACTGCTACCATTCGAAGGCTTGATCTATCTAATCCAATCAACTTTTTCAATCAATGGCGGGTTGAGAAATGTCCCTCCCAATCAGGTCTGATCCAAGGGTTGAGCCCAAATTCGATGACCTAACCTGTGGACAGCCCTAGTTGGGAGAGAGGGATTTAAACACAAAAAATTGGAAAATATCAAATTAGAAAAGTTTTAGAAATTCCGTGCGATGTTTTAAATTAGATAATGTTTTGCTTAACTTACTATTTCTTTTTTCTTTTGCTCCCATTATTTATTGTATCTTGTTGATTCTCTTAGAGCATCTCTAACAGACTAGGCAAATTTTTGTACTGTTTGGAGAATGAACAGTGACTTTTACCTTTTAACTACCCACTTTTTCAAATACACTTTCCAACAGATTCTCTATCTCATTCTCTATCTCATTTAAATATTATTTCTTCATTCATTATCTATTCTTTTTTTAACAACTACACATCTTCCAACATTTTTTATTCAATACCTAATTATTATAATAGAAAAAAAAACATTTGAAGAATGAACAGTAGCCCATCAGACTTGATGAGCTACTGTTCATGAGCCAAAAAAAATTCCGGGTATAGAGAGTCCATTGGAGACTATTTTTATAGTATCATTCTTTATTATAGAGATTTTTATGCATTTAACTACACCATTGGAGATGCTCTTAGACGACATTCCATGGGCTGTGTTGAATGGGATGGGGGTCCACTTGTCCCAATGAACCTGTATTGTTGACTGACTATTTTGCCAGTTCCCACCAAGTCAAGTGGCAATGCAGGTGCCAAGTGGTGCAAGCAAGACCTGAATTCCCAAAAAGTTCTAATAAACTTATAATTTTTATTTTATTAAAGACTGACTATTTTATTAGGGCAAAGAAAACATGTAAAGTTTTACTAGTAATTATCCCCTGTACCAAATCAAAGAAAAAAAAAAAAAAAAAAGGTTATATCTAGCTGTGGAATATTGTTCATTATAAACGTTCCAGAAGGACTTACGCTGTTGGTCAATTCTTCTAATGCCCTTACAGTCTTGCACTCATAATTACATAGAAAAATTGGACGCGTTAGTTTGGCAGAAAAGTATCGAGAAACAAATGGTTGAATGTTTCAAAAAAAATCATGGACTTCCTTTTCTTCAAAGTCTTTACTCAGCCCACTAGTTCACCCCTCCAAAAGCCTAAATGATAAGTTTCTTATCCCAAGTCTTGCCTTAAACACATGGCAATGGTTTCTTCAAGACTTGTCTTCCTCTTTTCCATTTGCATACTGATTTCTCAAGCCTTTGCTCAGAAAGACGTCCTATACCATAATTGTTCAGACAATGGTAACTACACAAGCAACAGTACCTACAAAGCAAACCTCAATCGAGTCCTCTACTCCCTCTCTTCCAACACTGAAATTGACTATGGGTTCTACAATTTTTCTTATGGCAAAAGCCCTGACCAAGTTTATTCACTTGGACTTTGTAGAGGAGATGTCAACCCAGATATTTGCCATAGTTGCCTCAATGAAGTCAAAAATCTTCTCACTCTGCTTTGTCCCAATCAGAAGGAAGCAATAATATGGTATGACTATTGCATGTTACGCTACTCATTTCGCAACATATTTGGCATCGAGGAAGATAGCCCTGCTTTCTCGGAGGCAAACGACAATAACGTATCAGCCAATTATGATCAGTTCCGTCAGGACCTGACGACCTTGTTGGATAGCCAAATTCGTCAAGCTGCAGCAGGTGGTTCTCTTCGTAAGTTTGCAGCGGGAAATACAACAGCACCAAACCTCCAAACACTATATTCACTTGTGCAATGCACACCTGATTTGTCTGTGCAAGTTTGCAGTGATTGCTTGAATGGGGCTAAGAAGCTTATACCAGAATGTTGTGATTGGAGGCAAGGTGGGAGAGTTGTCAGACCCAGCTGTAATTTCAGGTTTGAGGTCTTTAGCTTCTATAATGCCACAGCTGTACAATCATCATCACCATCACTGTCTCCACCACTGCCTCCAGTACCGTCAGTATCTCCTCCAGCATCAAACAACACCCCTGCTGCAAAAGGTACCAATGCCATTAAGCTTAAAATGTAATCCATTTGGATGCAACCTTTTGGTGAATACATATTTGCTTTGCTGAATGTTGATTAAAGAAAAAAAAAAAGGATTTTGAAAAGCTGTATAAAAGCAAATAAGGTTAAAAGCTTACAACTTTTTATAAAGGGGTCCTTATTACTTTCCCTATAAATTCTCAAGTTTCGAAACTAATTTTAATTTTGTGACTCTTTCCATGTATCCATTTGAAACTTTTAACATACATCTGTCAGAATTTTTTAAGTAAACATATTTCTGGTTTTTGCAGGAAAGGAGAGTAACAAATCTCGAACAGTCATAATAGTTGGACCCATTATTTCTTTTGTGGTACTAATTATAATCTCCTTCTGCATCTACTTAAGAGTCAGGAAACCAAGGGAGAAACCACAAAGTAAGTAAAATAATTCATTTATTTCTTTTTGTTATCCCAAAATTTGAATTATTGCAAAGATAATAACAAAAAATGTCAGAAATTATGTGCTTGGTTACATAGATGTGCTTCCTAAAGTTCTCAGGTATGTGTGATATTTGTGGGAGTAAAAAATTCCACCTATATTATGAGCCTATGAGGACAAATTTCCCAGCAAGTATTAACGTAAAACACGACATACTTTGGGGATTATTTATTTATTTATTATTTTTCATAAAATGATACTTAGCTACTACAAATTAATAATAATCAATGTGTTCCGTCAATAAATTGACTTGCACTAAAGCAAACAAAAAGTTATTATATACTAATAGACATGACTTTCCTATCTAGAAGATTTTGATAAATAATTAGTTTTTAGAGGTTATTGCTGTTGCATGCACGTATTTTAAATTGTGTTGGTTTTAAATAATGCACTAATGTCTTGTTCAGGTGAATCTGTGGATGAGATTAGAAGTGTGGAATCTTTGCAATTAGGCTTTGGCACTATTAAAGTTGCAACAGATGACTTTTCTGATGCAAATAAGCTTGGACAAGGTGGATTTGGTGTTGTTTACAAGGTAAACCTAACATTATCAATAGCCTTAAAAAGGATATTTTAATGGGCAGGACCAGCCTCATGATTGAAGTAGGCTATTGATTCAAGCTGTTTCCCTCCCATCCCCACCCCAAATTGTAAAAGTTTGTAGTCAGGATGCACACACTAAGTCCAAAGGGTTATATGTGTTTTAATCTAATACGTTTTCAGGGTAAACTCTCTGACGGACAAGTTATTGCTGTGAAAAGGCTTTCAAAAAATTTGGGACAAGGAGATCTTGAATTTAAGAATGAAGTTTTGTTAGTTGCCAAGCTTCAACATCGAAATTTAGTTAGACTCCTAGGATTTTGCTTGGAAGGAATAGAAAGGCTTTTAATTTACGAGTTTATGCCCAATGGAAGTCTTGACCACTTCATTTTTGGTATGATTTAACTTCTACCTTTATTTCAACTTATATTCATTGTAATTTATTTTTATTACATGTCTTTTGTGGATAGATTTCCTTCACATTTTAGTCCAATATAATATATTTGATTGACTTTGGGTAGATCCAATCAAGCGTGCAAAATTGGATTGGGCAAGACGCTACAAAATAATAGGAGACATTGCTCGAGGTCTTCTCTACCTTCATGAAGATTCTCGACTTCGTATTATTCATCGGGATCTCAAAGCAAGCAATATCCTATTAGATTCTGAAATGAATCCAAAAATTTCAGATTTTGGTATGGCAAGATTGTTTGAACTTGATCAAAGCGCAGACAATACAAGTAGAATTGTGGGGACCTAGTAAGTATTGTACCTTTTATTTTTTTGACAATCTAGTAAGTATCTTACATAGGTATACTTGATGTTTACATTGTAACAAAAGAAACAATATGAAAGTGCTAATAAATATTATTGAAAATGATTGTGAATGTGCAGTGGATATATGGCTCCAGAGTATGCAATGCATGGACAATTCTCAGTAAAGTCTGATGTCTTTAGTTTCGGTGTGCTAGTGTTAGAGATAATAAGTGGACAAAAGAATAGCTCCTTCCGAAATGGAGAAAATATGGAGGACCTTCTAAGCTATGTAAGTATTTTTATTTTTGGGTCTAATGGCACATATACCCCGTATGGAATGGTAGGACTGCATGCTCAAATCCTACCATGTGGTTCAATTGGAGTGGAGAAATTTGAAACAATACCCTTTATCTTTATGTTTATGATGTGGAGTATCAAGCATGCTACCCGTTGGGCTGTACCTATTAAGTATGGCACTAATAATGTCCTTAAAGTGTCAAATTATTGATGTAGCTTGTATAGCTAGTTGGCTTTATACCAAATACATAGGAAATGAAGGATTAGGAGATTAAAGGAAATGAAGAAATACATCCCAAATATATTTCTTTAAAAAAAAAAAAAAATTAATGTTTTCTCCAATACTTAATTTGTCATTTTAAATTATCTTGCAGGCATGGAAAAATTGGAAACAGGGTATAATTTCAAATCTTGTAGATCCCACATTGAAGGCAGGTTCGACAACTGAAATAATGAGATGTATTCACATTGGATTGCTATGTGTTCAAGAAAATGTAGCTGATAGACCAACTATAGCATCCGTTGTTCTCATGCTTAATAGCTACTCTATTACTCTACCAATACCATTAGAACCGGCATTTTTTATGAATAGTGGTATTGAATCAAACATTCGCTTGCAAGGGGAGAATGATTCAAGGGTAACGGAGTCAAATCAATCTAAAAGTAGCTCTATCCAAGCTTCAATAAATGAGGCGTCAATCACTGAGCTGTCTCCTCGCTAGTGTTAAATGAATTTGAAAAAGCTTCAATAAATGAGGCGTCAATCACTGAGCTGTCTCCTCGCTAGTGTTAAATGAATTTGAAATTTAGTATTACTATTTTCCTTATTTGTTTTTTCAATTGAAGAATGCACAATATATGAGTTATTAATACATTAACAACTTAGCATTCTTTTCAATTTTCAAAACCTGTATTATTTAGTGACCCCCAGAAAAAGTAATTTTGGATTTGTTTACTGTATTATAGTGTTTGAGGACTTTGTGTTTGATTGCCAAAGTCCTCAAACACTATGCTTGATTTGCTTTTCCTCGTGTTTCGCATCCAATGGAAGCTCCTAATGCAAAAACATAGGTCTCAACATGGGGTTTTTTTAGCCCATTACTAATAATATTGCTCTCGTGGTACTAATGATATTCTCCTTCTGCATCTACCAAAGAGTCAGGAAGTCGAGGAAGAACCCAAAAAGTCACATAATTAGTTTATTGTTATCCTAAAAGTTAAATTTGAATCATCACAAAGAATTAGCAAGTAGAAAGATGGACTGATTATGAACAAATCAATGGTGGGTGAGGTTTAAGACTGCATATATATAGTACAATTTAAAAGAGGGGGAAATTAAGAAAAGAAAGAGTTCTATAGTTCTACTTCTAAGGCCATATTGATAGTTTGCTGGAATTTTTGTGATCATCAAATTCAAAACAATATGGTTCAAGCTTGGTGGGCTAAAAGTTTGTTAGTAATAAAATTGAAGTATGTGTGGCTTCATGGAGAAAATGGGTGAAGAATAGTTTATTAGTTCTTCTAGGAGTCATGTAGGAAAGTTGTGGCAATGCTTGTGGTACTAGAAATTTTTATTGTGTATATAGGTGGAAAATGTTGAAATAGAATGAATATCAGTGAGCATATTTCAAGGGAAAAAATCTACAGAATCAAATTATCGATTGAGGCTTGTAATTGTAAAGTTCTAATGTTTTCAAGCTTGTTTTATATAAATAAGTACGTATTTTGGAGTTGGATAAAGAAAACAAAACCAATTTATCTTTGTTTCTATCATCCTGAAATTTCTAGTGGTCCCTTGTAGTAGATAATGATTTCGGTCCATGCCATTGATACAAGCTGTTCAAAAGTTATCAGCGTGAACTGTACTGTGGCAAAATTGAAGTACAATTATGGTTCTTTTATTTGACAATAACCATTATGGTGGGTAAGATTTAGGACTGCCCAGAGGCCATAGCACATTTGACCAGAAATTTGAAGGAAGCATTAAAAAATATACAAATTTTCCCATTAAAAAAGTACAATTTTTTGTTATGAATATTACGAATTCGAAATGATTAAAAATCTGTTATTTAATATCATAAGTGATTTGTTAAAGTAACCTCACTTTTTTTCCTTTCTTTTTTCTCTCTTACAACACAAAATATTCGTGTGTGTGTGTGTTTTTTTTTTCTTTCTGACAAGAAAATCTTCATGTGCTGATGAAATTTATACTTTTGAATGCATTTTGGAAACTCACGTAGTGTGTAAAGTGAATGTTCAAAATGTGTATAAAACATTATGAACGTTTAGACCCCCAATTTCTAAATTATCAATTCAAGTTTATTATCAAACAATTAATGTGCGGAATATGAACATAAGCATATAACAAAATTAATAAACAATCTCAACCAAATAAAATCACATCCACAGCAGAAATTAAATGACAAATATTAAGGGAAGAGAGATACAAACACAAGAACAACACAACGATGTGTTATCGAAGAGGAAACCGAAGCCCTCGGCGTAAAACCTCTCCGCCACCCTCCAAGCGGTAAATAATCCACTAAAGAATGTAGTTGGGATACATAAACAGCAGAAGACCCTCCAAGCCTAATCTACCCAGTGTACCTAAGCCCTCCAAGCTCCTACTCCAATGAGGTTACGCTGAACCTATTTCTTGTTTAGCTTACCGGATTCCGCTATAGCCCATAGGATCAACCAATATGAAATTGGTCCCTTCCTAACTGCTTCCCAAACACCAAATGGCCTTCTCACAGATGTGGGTATGGTGAGAAAAGGTTTTGTTAATGTACCTCTCAAGGATGTAACAATAGAGAGGGTGAGAGTTGAGAAATTTGAAGAGTCACTATGTAAAGATTATGGATGAGTCAATCTTGTTTTTCTCTAGGGTTTCTCTCTGGAAGCTCTCTACATTTTGTGGGTATAAGGGGTATTTATACTAGGGTGAGAATGGAATGCGAAAAGTCAGGTTTTTCAAAACAGAGCTGGCTGGCGGCTTGGCCTCGCAACTTGACTGAGTCGCGAGTTCAAGCCGCGAGTTAACAGAACGGCCAGGTTGGACTTTTTGTCCTGTAGTGCTCCAGCTGGCGTGACTGTTCATCTTCTCTGCACATTTCACTCGTGTGCTACAATTGGTGGCTTGCCAGTCGCGAGTCACCCGCAAGTCCCAACCGCGAGTCTTTGCATCCTTGCACAATCTTAAGCATTTCTTCACGCTCTCTCACTCACTACCCTTACATGATTCCCACATAAATACAATGTTACTAATTGCTAAAATACAAGTAAATTTGGCACGGAATAAAGCCAACAAGATGGTTGATAAAATTCAACCTTACAATCTCTCCCTTTGACTATTCCGTGACAAAACCCTAAAAAAAAAATTTAGACTTAACATGTGAGTTGGGAATAGTTGAACAAAACTCATTCACACCTAACTCTAGAATCTGATAAGCTCTTGAATCATATGAACAAGAATCTCTTGAAACACAACAACACAGTATGATCATTGTATGTAGAAAAACTTGTAATGCATATGAGGCAAGCACAATGCGATCAAGCAAAATGGAATAAAGTAATAAACCATGGCTTGATCATACAAGCAATCACTATAAAATAGTGACCACAATGCTCATTCACACTTGGAATGAACATCCGGACATACAAGCCAATAAGCTCAATGCAAATCACTTGCATGCCTAACACTCAACCAATGCACAATACATAAAGTATATGCATCTAGGAACAAGATCCTACTAGGGAACAAGAGTGAGAGTACTTAAAAAAAATGCATAACATTTAGCTAGAAGTACTAGGCAACAAAACATAAAGGCTGCATAAGCATGGTACAAACCATAAAAGCCTACAAACCACATGGAAATAAACCCTAAAAGCTTACAAAAGCTACAAAAGCAAAGGTACAAAACAAAATACTGAATATAAACTAAGACATATAATAACAATAAGCAAAATATTAAATATAGGCAGCTCCTGCTCTTCAACATCAATACTCCCCCTTTGATGAGTCATAGGAGCTATATTGAACTTGGAACATATATACCTGTAACCTGAAACACTTGCACAAAACACATTAGACGCTCAAGGTAAAGTAAGTAATAAAAGGACAAGTATAATATAACAAGTAAATTGCGATCAAGTAAACATGATGTGAAATATGTGAGCAACTTGATCATACACCAAAATAGTCATATAGAAATGACTACAATGATCACATAGCAAAGCAATTGATCATCCGAACATGCATACAATGAAGCACAATTGCATAAGGAAGTATGCATGTCCAATACACAAACACGATGCAATACAAGAAAACAAACATAAAGAGAAACAAACAAAACAAAGTTTTCTTATTAACTCAATGTCTTATCCCCCTTGGTATATGCATTTCCCTTATGGAATATCTCTCCCCTTACAAATGTGCATGAGAAATAGAATTTCTCCCCTTAAGGATGTGCACAAGAGTCATATAGAAATGATAAAAACACTCCGGTATACTCTTTAGAGTATACTCTCCCCTTTTTTGTCAGGAATAGACAAAGGGTCAAAGAGAAAAGAGGGCTAGAGATGAAGGTATGAACAATAATAATGATGCATGAAGGGTGCGAGATGAATGAGAAAATAAAGCTCAAACCTAAGACAAAGTAAAATGCTACAAAACATAAGGTAAACATGACATGCTAGGATGAAGAAGTAAGGTATAGACCAATGCATGACAAGGGTAGCAAAGGTGTGTGCAAGAGGTGGCTATGTCCAATGCATGGAAAAAGCACTTGTAGGGCAATGTGTGTTAAATACACAACCAATGAACCAAACATGTTCCTAATGAGGAAACATGAGAAACCCCAAAATTTGGTACTCATCAGAGTCCAAACAAGCGAGAAAATGCCTAAGAGGCATTTTATCAAACACCTAGCGTGCATACTATGAACAACAATGTAAAACAATGCATGAACATCATGAAATCCACCCTTAATACACGTTCTTTTTGCCGCTAGGGGCCAACATCCAAAGAAAATCATCAAAAGAAACCAATCCCATACAAGAATTTGACAAAAATTAAGTTTTCCCAACCCCTATGATGAAAATCCCAACCAAGAGCACAAAACTCTCCAAAACATAATCTAAGGATCTAAATCAAGGAAAAGAGTTTAAAAATACCTTAGAGATGTTAATGGAATGAAAAACCATTCAAATTAATTGGGTTTTGATGTAAAAATATTGAAAAAGGGGTTTGAGAGAGGATGGGAGAGGTTTAAAACAAGTTTCCCACGAAAAAGCTCTTTAAAAAGCTATTTCTGGGCGTTTCGCGACTGGCGAGTTGCGATCTGAGTCGCGTGTGAGTCGCGAAACCATTATGTGTAAACTCACGGCTTGGACTTGCGACTTGCAAGTTGTCAAAACGAGTAGCCAAAACTCGCAGCTTGCTCGCTACTCGCACAAGTAGCCAGAATGAGTAGCCAAAAATTCTGACACTTGTTTTTCAACACAGAACATGTTTAAATAATGAAAAACAAAGTAAGCACTAAACATGAACACAAAGAGTGATAAAAATCACTTCAAAAAACATATAAAATGATCAAAAATATTTTTGGATTAATCCATATATGGTTGAGCACACATACATCACATTTAAACAAGTACAATCGAACAAATGAATAAGACATTCATTGAACATTAGGCATGTGTGTTGTGTGTGTGTATCAAATGTGGAATAGTCCTTAGTCTAGAGTGAAGCTTCAATGATCAATTCAATCAAGTCATACACAACTAGTACTAAGTCAAGTGGTCTATCTCAATTATAGAAATGAACATATATGACCTCCCACAAGAAAATGATTACATATCTTTGAAGCTTTTCATTTGGCTTCTTTACAATTCATAACATTTGATCATTTTGAATCAATACATCTCATTTTGAGATTGATGCCTGAAATTTTTTATATTTCAATTTGATGAACAAGCTTTTGGCTTTTGGGTATCCTACATTTTCAATACAAGTCGCTTTCCCTTTTTCCTAGTCAAATACTAGTATGTATGACGGCTTTTGCAGCTCATTATCTCTTTTCATTTTGAGATTTACATTTGTTAAGCTCTTTAAGTAAAAACAATAAAAAGTGTGGGAAGATATATAGGCACAAGTCTATGCAAGTATCAAAACCATCAAGACTATTGACCAATCATTCATGACAAGCTTGAAGATTGATTTACAACAATCACACATAGATTTCAAGATTTTTCCCACAAAGAAATAAGTGCATAAAGAACAAGCTAAGCTCGTAAATGCATAAAGCCATTTGTACGAAGGTACAAGGCAAAACTCACATGTGATATGTGCTCAAACATATACGATCAAACTTTTTGAATTTTTCACTTTTTATGTGGTTTTGGATTTTTACTCACACAAAACTAAAACAAAAAAATAAGATCAAATGCAAAAACAATCAAAACAATGCATATAAAGAGACGCATGATACACAAATGCATGACAATGAAGCATCTAATGCATGAAGAGTCCTATGAAGATCAAAAGAATTAAATCAAGGATCAAAAAAGCAAAAGCTCAACCATAGGAACCCTTCCTCATCCAAACACAACGATTGTTTGGAATGAGTGTTTTATGAGAAGTGAGACGAGGGTTGGAAGAATGAGAACCGGAGATGCATATAGACAAGGAGTTAAGAGCATTAAACACTTTCTTTAACAACATGTTATTTTCACTCAAATCCAGTTTACCCTTTTTAGCATAGCTTCCAAGAAGCTCAAGTTTCTCTTTTCTTTTGATTCTTTTAAAAACATGAAACTTAGAGCATTGAGGTCTTAGATGACCAAAGGCACCACAATGGTGACAAACAATGTGTTTAGGTCCACTAGGCTTTTTAGGAAGGGATCTAGCAACATGGTTTTGTTCCCTCTTTAACTTATGACATTGAGCTCTTATATGACCAATCACACTACAATGGTGGCAAGTTGGAACAAACTTAGATCCATCCAAAACCTTAGGTTGAGACCTAAACAGAGGCTTTGACTTAACAGTCTTTCTCTCCACCTTTTGATTTCTTTTATGTGGAGGAATGTACACCGATTTGTCCTTTGAGGTAGAACCCACAATAGGCACGAAATTGGGTACCACAACATGATTGCAACATATATTATCATCCTTTTTAGCAATAGGTTCAGCAATCAAAAACTTGGCATGCATCTTAAGAGATTCATTTTCACATGTTAGCTCATCAACAAGTTTGTTAGACAAAACAAGTTTAGCATCCAAGTCCATATTCAAACATTCAAACTCTTTCAGTTTTTCAAGAGAATTTTCAGCAAGTTTCTTATATTTCTCAACCAATTTGTTGGATTCATTGAGCTTAGCAATCAAATCATCCTTTTCACAAAATAACTTGCTTAAATTCTTCTGAAACTTCTTAGCCTTTTTCTTCAAGAGTTTGTCATTTGGAATATCAACAACACCCAAATATTCATGTAACATAGCATCATAATCATGAGTATCACTCATAGAGGCATTTTCACAAACATGTGGCATGTTACAATCATCAACATCCAAAACATGCATAGAGGCATACAAAGCACTATCCATGGCAAATAAACACTAGAGGTTAAGGATCACACTTAGGTATTTAAACCACAACAAGTGTACCCGCTCTGATACCAATTGAATGTTCAAAATGTGTATAAAACACTATGAAGGTTTAGACCCCCAATTTCCAAATTATCAATTCAAGTTTATTATCAAACAATTAATGTGCGGAATATGAACATAAGTATATAACAGAATTGATAAACAATCTCAACCAAATAAAATCACATCCATAGTAGAAATTAAATGGCAAATATTAAGGGAAAAGAGATGCAAACACAAGGACAATACAACGATGTGTTATCGAAGAGGAAACCGAAGCCCTCAGCGTAAAACCTCTCTGCCGCCCTCCAAGCAGTAAATAATCCACTAAAGAATGTAGTTGGGATACATGAACAGTAGAAGACCCTCCAAGCCTAATCTACCCAGTGTACCTAAGTCCTTCAAGCTCCTACTCCAACGAGGTTACGCCGAACTTATTTCTTCTTTAGCTTACCGGATTCCGCTATTGCCCATAGCATCAACCAATATGAAATTGGTCCCTTCCTAAATGCTTCCCAAACACCAAATGGCCTTCTCACAGATGTGGGTATGGTGAGAAAAGATTTTGGTAATGTAGCTCTCAAGGATGTAACAATGGAGAGGGTGAGAGTTAAGGAATTTGAAGAGTCACTATGTAAAGATTATGGATGAGTCAATCTTGTTTTTCTCTAGGGTTTATCTTTCAAAATTCTCTCTAGAAGCTCTCTACATTTCGTGGGTATAAGGGGTATTTAATCTAGGGTGAGAATGGAATGCGAAGAGTTAGGTTTTTTAAAACAGAGCTGGCTAGCGGCTTGGCCCCGCGACTTGACTGAGTCGCGAGTTCAAGCCGCGAGTTAACAGAATGGCCAGGTTGGACTTTTTGTCCTGTAGTGCTCCAGTTGGCGTGACTGTTCATCTTCTCTGCACATTTCACTCGTGTGCTACAGTTGGCGGCTTGCAAGTCGCGAGTCACCCGCAAGTCCCAGCCGCGAGTCTCTGCATCTTTGCACAATCTTAAGCATTTCTTCACACTCTCTCACTCACTACCCTTACATGATTCCCACCTAAATACAGGGTTACTAATTGCTAAAATACAAGCAAATTTGGCACGGAATAAAGCCAATAAGATGGTTGATTACATAAAGCACTTGTGAATGTTTAGACCTCCAAATTCAAAATATCCAAAACAAGCTTATATTCAAACAATTGATGTGCGGAATGATAAATACAAGCTATACCCAAACATACAAACTACTCTAAGTCATAATTTAATTACAACATAGCAGTAATTAAAAGCAAAGAGTAAGGGATAGAGAGAAGTAAACGCATGATAACACCGACACATGTTACCGAAGAGGAAACCGAAAAAGTCGGCGAAAAACCTCACCGCCGCCCACCAAACGGTAAAATGATCCTCTAGAAAATCAGTTGGGATACATGAATAGCAATAGACCCTCCAAGCCTAATTTACTCGATGCACCTAAGCCCTACAAGCTTCTTGCTCCAATAGGGTTAAGCCTAACCTTGTTTTCTCTAGCTTACCAGATCTCGCAATAATCCCATTGCATCAACCAAATGATTTAGTTCTCTCTTGAATTGCTTCCCAAGCACCAAATAACCTTCTTATTGATATGAATATGGTGAGGTAAGAATTTGGCTAAAGATCCTCTCAAGGGTATGACAATGGAGAGGGTGAGAGTAGAGGAATTTGAAGAGTCAAATGTATAAGATTGTGGATGAATTAAACTTGTTGTTCTGGGGTTTCTCTCTCAAAATTCTATCTGGAAGCTCTTTACATTTCATGAGTATAAGGGTATTTATAGTAGGGTATGAGAAGGAATGTGAAAAGTCATTTTTCTGCAAAACAGGGTGCTTTGGCGAGTGACTCGCGACTGGGATGAGTCGCGAATTCCAGTTGCCAAATAACAGAATGGCCAGACTGTACTTTTTGTCCTGTAATGATCCAGCTATCCTGACCCTTCAACTTCCTGCATGCTTCATTCGTGTGACACTTCTGGCGAGTCACTACTCGCGAGTCAGTCACGAGATGCTCTTTAATGCACACACTTGATCAATTCTTCACACTCTCTCACACACAACCCTTACATAATTTCCACCTAAATACAGAGTTTCTAATTGCTGAATTACAAGCAAATTTAGCATGGAATAAAACCAACACATAGTTGAATAAATTCAACCTTACACATTTAGGTGCGGTTTGGATTCCGCATTTCCTGCGTTTCCGCATCGCGGTTTTTTTTTTCTTTTTTAGCTGTGAATGTTGACTTTTCTCGTGAACAGTGCATCTGTGCATCTGTGCATCTGTTCATGGGACCCACAAACATCACTTTTCAACAACTTTTTCATTAAAAATAGGTCTCACGGTACTATTTACACATTTAAAAATTATTTTGTTACTGTGTTTTCAGTTCGACTCCAAATGCAATCTTGAAAATGTTTTTCATTAGCAAAAAGGTAAATAAGGGAAGGATCAGCATCTATCAAAACAGATCACAGATCACAAGCTTGAGAGAGTGCCAAGACAGTACTCAGATAATCTTTTCAGCTAAAATTCACAGATCACAAGATTGTCCAATTGAAGGATACAATAAATAAGGGAAGGATCAGCATCTATCAAAATTTTCAGAATTCCCCAATGGCATTGATTGTTACCTCGTAAAAATAAAGTTCAATTCACCCAAGGTAGAAGTAGGTATGTGTTGAGGTTTTTTGGCTCTGCAAAAAGGTCTAACTCATGTCCCACCTGTGAAAATGACTAGGCTCAGTGCGTGGAAATCCAAGCAGAGCAAGTGTGGTTCACAAAATGTGAAAAGGAAATCAGTGCGCGGACCTTTCAGCAAAAAAAAGTATATCTTTCTAATGCTACCACAACTTGATCCTTAAAAGATTCCGTCTTTTCTAACATTTTCTTGCTGAAATCTAACTTGTAGACACAAAACAACTTTGTATGGTATGGACAAACCAAAGGTTGTGTGTCACTGGAACTGAGTAAGTAACAAAATTTCCTTTTGCATTAACAAAATTTCCATCAGTGCGTTGGATGATCAAGAAGTCACTTGATGTCTTCACCAAATACAACTGATCATTGAAATTTTGTCTCTGGAAAATTTACTATCAACATGTTTTAGTGGTGTTTTAATTAGAAGGTTCAATGCTCTAGATTTTCGTGTTGTTCTCTAATCCTCCTTATATTTTGACTCAAATTCTAGTTGATGGGTGTTATGTACCTTAGATTTTGTACTATTTAATTTGTTTTAGGCTAAAATGTAAATTATATCTTTTAAGTTTGGCTGAAATTCATTTAAATCATAATTTTACTTTCATTCATTTGAATCATTCAAGTTTTAAATTTATTAAATTCAGACTTTCTATCCAATTTAGTTAAAAAAAATTTCCCTACAAAAAAAATTTATTTTCACATGAAAAAATATATAAAATTAGTAAATATATATTATAAATTTTTTATATAAGAATATTTAAAAAAAAATATATATATTTTTTCATTAGTTAATTGCATATTTAACATAATTTTTTTTAATGAAATTGAATAAAAGATTTGAATTGAATAACTTTTAAATTTATAGGACTCAATTGAATGAAAGTAAAATTAGAAAACTAAAAGGAATTTCAGTCAAACATAGAAAGTGCATTTTGCATTTTAGCATTTCTTATAATTATATTCCCTCACCAAAAAAAAAAAAAAAAAAAAAAAAAAAAATTATCCATTTCTTTGAAATAAGAATCTCCTTTTTATTTTGATTTTTTTCCCAATAAAAAAAAATCATCTTTACAAAAATACCGCCTTTCTCAACTTTCAATTCTCAAATCTACAAGTTAGAAATCTCATTTATCCCTTTATTACATTTTTCCATTTGTACTTTTATTTTTGGGTAAATTACACAAATCTTCTCTGAGATTTCACTTAATAAAAGTGCCACTAAACATGGAATGAAATGACACTCCTTCACGGTTTATATAAATACAAAATATAAATCCATACTTGACTTTCGGAAAAGATATTCCATTTTTTCTAAAGGGATCATACTAAAACTTTGGACAAAATAAGACCTCCCTCTCGTGAGGTTTGTACAAAGAAAACTTAACCTCAAATGGTTTGTACAAATGAGTGACATTTAAAAAAATAAAAATAAATATTCCCTTAGGTAAGTAATACTATGAGAGGGCATGAGTTATTTGTTACATTTATAATAACCTCAAGGGGAATGTCATTTATCAATTGTTTGGGAGGAGTGTTATTTTGTTCAACATCAAAAAAGGTTGGTGCAATTTATCTATTTGTTCTTTCTCTCGCTGTTGTCTTATTCAAGCAAACAGCAAGCCACAATATGATCTACCAAACACATGGCAATGGTTTCTTCAAGACTTTGTCTTCTTCTTTTCCATTTGCATACTAATTTCTCAAGCCATTGCTTAGCCAAACTTCCTAGACCATTTCTGCTTAGACAATAGGGTAACTACACAAGCAACAGTAACTACAATGCAAACTTCAATCACGTCCTCTCCTCCCTCTCCTCCAACACAGAAATTGACTATGGGTTCTACAATTTTTCTTACGGCAAAAATCCTGACGAAGTATATGCACTTGGACTTTGTAGAGGAGATGTTAAGCTAGATATTTGCTGTAGTTGCCTCAATAACGCTACGAATCTTCTAATGTAGAACAGGTAGGACATGCCTTCCTGGAGTAGTAGGGGCGTTGGAAGCAAGGCAGTCAATTTCGTACCGGAGGTCGTTTTAGTTTGGCTAGGAGAATGAAATATTTCGATACTGGTTGGTACTGGTGTACCATTTTGGAATTATATATAGACATACTTGATTATTTATTTATAATTATTTATATAATATGTATAAGAATCCTTAAATTTATAATAGCATATTTCTCTAAATTAATTGCGTGTTTTTATATGATTATTTCTTGCTCAAATATCAACCCATTAATAAAATAATAATATTAAAGCTAATAACCTAACGTACTAGATTGTAATAATAATAATAAAAAGATAAAATGATGATATTAATTATTAAAAAAAAAAACACATTAAATTTCTAATCAAATGTGAGTGGCAGCCAGCCTAAAAGTCTAAAGTATATTTGAAATTTGAAATTTGTTTCACACTTTAATGAGTTCACGTGGGGTGTCAAAATTCACACAAAACAATTAAACAAGAGCCATACACACAACTAAAACAAAAGGAACAAGAAGAGAGGTTCGGTCTCGGTCAAAACTGAAGAAGAAGAAAGAAGAAGAAGAAGAAGAAGAAGAAGAAGAAGTGACTAGACCAAATAGAAGGAGGAAGGCTGGGGGAAATGGCCAACAACATGGGAAAACAACCAGTGAGGATGGCATCGTGAGGTTTCTGCTGCTAACTTTTTCCATTTTCTTCAAGTTTTTAGTACTGCTTGATTTCCATTTTTCAGCCAAGATATCTGATATTTGGCAGTACGTCCGGTAAGGACTGGTATTTTAAGCGATACGAATCAAGGGTGTTTCTGTACTAGTTCACCTGCCGGCATGATAAATTCCGGCCGTATTGGCAGGTACGGTATGGAATTGGCTCCCTTGGTCGGAAGTCACAACACAAGATCAAATGGGGGGTACCAGTAGAGGCCATTGAGGTAAGAGTGTTGGAATTACATGAAATTTGGTAGGTTAAAGGGAAATGGCATTCTGATCCAAAATCATGAGCCATGAAGTCGCCTAAATTTAGGCGAATTCCTTCGTTAAGGCCCCGAAAACAGTGTTTTTGTTATTTATAGTAGTATTTGTTTTTCCTTAATAACTTTTAGTTTAAAAGTTAGAATAAGGTCCCATTTGTTTTGGGATGTCAAGACAGTATTTTTAATTTTCACAATTATCTAAATTTTGCTATTTTTGGCAAAAATCACTATTTTGCTACCTAATTACGTGATTAGCGCGGATTAGGGTTTCTGGGCATTTTCATAGCTGCCCTCGGGTTTCTTTTACTATTTAATCATATTGTAGCCTTTAGGGCAATTCAGTTTTCAGATTTATAAAAATACAGACTTTGTCTATTTTACTCTGGTGGATTCCAGGACCTTATTACCTTGTGGATTCAAGGGACTTCTCGTGGATTCAAGGTTTTCATTCAGAAGCTAACATGTTTAGTTTCTTTTTCCATTCAGAAAGCAACGTGTTTGTTTTCTTATAGCTTCCGTAACATCATCTTCTTACACTACTTTGTTTAAATGACTATTGCATGTTATGGTACTCATTCCACAACATATTTAACATCATGGAAGATAGTCCTCATTTCTATCTATGGAATTTAATAATGTATCTGCCAATTGTTTGGATAAGTTCAAGGTGAAAATCACATTTTCAGGCGATTCCCACTTTGGTCCCTAGATTTTATTTTTACTGCTTTTAGTCCCTATCTTGAAAAATGTTTCCTGTTTTGGTCCCTGTAGTTACATCAAAAATGGAAAATGCACACGTGGCAAACAACAGAATTAAAAAAATATTAAAATAATGTCCACGTGTCACTGCAAGCTCCACGTGGCTTTCTCACCCTTAGTTAGTCATGTGGCCCTCACGTGACATTCTTTCTAAACCAAAAAACCCCAAATCAGCTAGCACAATCCCTAACCTCTTACCCAAATAGCTACAGAGTGATTGCAGCAGCTCCATGTTTGTGAAAGGCAGATTGCGAAGGTTCTATTTCTCTCTCTCTCTCTCTCTTATGAATGTCATTTTTAAGTGCTGGGTAATCGGTTTGCATCTCAATCTCAGCTTTTGAGTTTTAAGAATTTGGGAATTTTGAGATGTTGTGTTTTGTTCTTGCTCTGGAATTTCAGTCTAAGGCACTGGGTTCTTTCTCTCTCTCTCGTTATGTCTCACTCTCACTCTCTCTCTTCCTCTTTCCCTTTATAGCTTTTGTAGTGGACATAATATTGATTGTGATAGTGGAATATTTTTGGGATTTGCATTGTTTGGCTGTTGTGTGTTACTTTTGTTTATAGCTTTTGGTATTTACAGCTCTGTTTGTTTTACTTTTGTTTATCAAGGGCCACAAAACTGACTGTGATAAACAATGGAATATTTTTGTTGGTAATTGCATTATCTATCTGTATCAGTTGTGGGCTCTGCAATCCAGTGGACACATATACTATGTAAGCTTGCGAGTTTAGATATGGCTTTGTTTATTTGGTTTTCAGCTTGATATGCAAAGTAGTATTGAGTGCACACAAGGCACAAACACTTCACAACAATGCAATAAATTGGTATACAAGTCATAAATTAATTAAAAAGTGATGCTCCATTGCTAAAGTCTCGGATTATAGAGAGAATTACACCAAAATTTAGGCCTTTTCCCACTAATACATACCAACACAAATTCAGGCCAACACATACCAACACAAAAATTCCTCCAAAACCTACCAACATACACCAAAATTATGGCATTTTTCCACTAATACCTACCCACCTAATGACCCATTTCCCCCCCACCTATTTAGACAACCAAAAGAAGCATCAAGCAGAGTAGCATCCCACTTATCACCAGAGACAGCCCCAGGCAAATGAGCAACCTCTTCTCTCTCTTCCTGTAGCCTACAATGTCAGCTTCAAGGGTTAAAATTCGTTGCCTTTGCTCCGAAATCAGCACCTTGCCACGCTCGCAAATTTCATCATCACGCCACTGAAAAAATTTACACTTGCGTCCAGCCTGACACCCAAAAGCCAGATAAAACCCATTATATCTTTAACCAAAATCATGAAAAACAACAACAAATAGTATTAGCAAAATCTGGTCACAGCCAATCCAACACTTGTATTAGCAAAATACTAAAATCCTTGAAACTAAAAAAGACCCACTAAAGAAAATAGCTATAAAATAAAAACCCAATAACAGAATCCTTGAAGGGTGTGATGAAATTGAAACCATTGTTGATGGTAATACTATAGGAATTAATGCATTGAAATGGTTAGAAATGATGAGAATAAATAATGTCCCAAAATTAGAAAGCATCTAGGAAGGTCCTATACATGCAAGAAGCTTAAGCCGACTATCAACTTTAACTTTATGGAGATGTGCGAAGTTGAAAAAGATATTCTCCAATGACATGATTGAACAACTCTTTGAACTTGAACACTTCAGTGTTGAAGAATGTCATGAAATTGAAGAGATAATTACTAAGTCTAAGAATTGTGGGTTGGAACTTGAAGTGCTTCCAAAGTTAAAAACCCTTGTGCTCTCTAATCTTCCAAAAGTAAAAAGCATTTGCACTCCACCTAGAAACTGAATAGAAATTTAAAAACTATACAAAGAGAGATACTAAGTTACCCATAAATTTGGACACTCGTAGAACCTTCTTCCAGGGTTCTTAGGTGTCCACGAAACAACCAAAACAAGTATCTCAGAGCAAAAGCATTGGGTTGGGCCCCTTTCCTCAAGCTTCCACTCGATGACATCAAGCTTGATTCCATGAGAGCAATTGAGTTGAAGATGTTTTTGTTGGGGTTTATGCCCTAAAATCCAATTTATTGGCATGTCATAAATAATTAAATTGTTTAATTATATGAGACTATTTATAAACGAACTAATGGGACATTATCTTAATCCATGAGATGCATAGTATGTGATTTATGTGATTTAGTCACAGAAGATATAAATCACAAGTTCTTTGTAAACTCAGAATTTTAGTTCGTAGTCGGTGATGAAATTGGGCATTTCATCTGCGAAGACTATAACATATCAACTACGATGATTTGTCTTGATCATGGAAGTGGAGACTTCTAGTTGGTATGTTGATATGTTTTAAGAGTTAAGACATATTGAACTAGACCGTTGTGAGATTTATTATTCTCCTAACGACTGTCAAATGAATAATAAATCTCACGACTTCTATTTACATCAACTCTAAATCCTGAGAGAATAATGGACCTGATCATAAGATGTAGGTTGTTTTGATATATCAGGAGTGAGATCTATAAGTTACGGTCAAAATCTCAGTATGTTGGGCAGCCGCATTTAATGTTGATGGAACATATATTCTCAAGATGGAATTCATAGTTTCTTAACGGAGATTTAAAATATTCCCTTGAGATAAGTTTAATGGGTTTGGTTATTCAGAGTGTTGGGCCCAACCACTTTAATAAGTTGTTACTAAAGTATATATTTTTGAAATTAGATTTCATAAATATATGATGAATAACGTAAAAGATTAAACTGGGTACTCAAGGATTAAGATGTAGTAATCTTCAAAGTGGCAGTCAACATTTATGACTTTGTATTACTACGAATATTTTAATGAAGGGGTTGCATGTATAATAAAGTCTTGGGATATAATTTATAGATAAGGCCTAGAGTATAACTATATTTATATAGTGGTATTAAATATAGTTAATGGTAACTTTGGACTTGTCAAGAGTTGACAGAAAAGCCCAAGGCCCATTGGAGCTAGTGTCTTATTGGTCCTTTTTGTTCCCACTCCAAGCCACATACTAGAGCCCAATTAGAATGGCCCAAAAGGCTAGCCCAATTAGATAATCAGTTGTATATAAGGAGAGAAACATACAGAATTTCATTAAGGGTTTTTCCATAAGAGTCTTTCATAAGAATTCTTATAAGGAATGAAATGGTTTGTATGTGAGTGTTGGACACTCATTATTCTCTCATTGGAAACTGATTGAGAGACCACACATCTTGGGCATTAAGTGGAATTGGAGTGAAGATTAAAAGTGTTCCCAAGTACTTTCGATCTTTTGTTTTGAATTTCACCGCACCAAGGTACGCTCTCTTGTTCTTAAATTCTGAAACTTACATAGTACATGTTATCAATTACGAATGAAGTAGATCCGTTAATTTTCCGTTGCGTATGTTTTGTATGCGATACAAACATGTATTTTTCCAACAGTTTTTGGGCTGTGTGGTGAGCGAGGAGCTGAGTTTGTGGCGAGGAGCTTAATTTGGGGGTTAGGGATTTCAATTTGGCGAGAAGCTGATCCTTAAATGAGCAGATGATTATGAAGTCACATGAGGGCCACGTGACCTCCTACAGGTGGGAATGGAACTAACTAAGGGCAGGAAAGCCACGTGGAGCTTGAAGTGACATGTGGACATTATTTTAATATTTTTTTAATTCTGCTGTTTGCCACATGTG
The DNA here is from genome assembly GCA_030021035.2 of Notholithocarpus densiflorus. Taxonomy (NCBI): domain Eukaryota; kingdom Viridiplantae; phylum Streptophyta; class Magnoliopsida; order Fagales; family Fagaceae; genus Notholithocarpus; species Notholithocarpus densiflorus. Next base: position 49,565 of record JARYZH020000174.1, read on the forward strand.
CATTTTCCCTCTCTGATGTAACGACAGGGACCAAAACGGGAAGCATTTTTCAAGATAAGGACTAAAAGCGGTAAAAATAAAATTTAGGGACCAAAGTGGGAATCGCCTTAAAATGTAGGGACGAAAAAATGATTTTTGCCTAAGTTCAATCAAGACCTTAGGACCTTGCTGGATGGACTAAGAGTTCAAGCTACAACAGGTGGTTCTCTTAGTAAGTTTACAGAAGCAAATGCAACAGCACCGAACTTTCAAACACCATATACACTTGTGCAATGCACACCTGAGTTGTTTGTTCAAGATTTTAGTGATTGCTTGGTTGGGGCTATGGGAGATATACCAACATGCAGAGGCATAGACAGGAATTTTGGTTTAGGGGGGCCAAATTACATATTCATATATACATACACATTAAAAAAAAAAAAATTTATTGAATGTTCAATATGTGTATAAAACATTATGAACGTTTAGACCCCCAGATTACAAATTACCAATTCAAGCTTATTATCAAACAATGTATGTGCGGAATATGAACATAATCTTAGAACAGAATTGATAAACAATCTAAACCAAATAAAATCACATCCACAGCAGAAATTAAATGGCAAAGATTAAGGGAAGAGAGATGCAAACATAAGGACAACATAGCAATGTGTTATTGAAGAGGAAACCAAAGCCCTCAGTGTAAAACCTCTCTGCCGCCCTCCAAGCGGTCAATAATCCACTAAAGAATGAAGTTGGGATACGTAAACAGCAGAAGACCCTCCAAGCCTAATCTACCCAGTGTACCTAAGCCCTCCAATCTCCTACTCTAACGAGGTTACGCCGAACCTTTATCTTCTCTAGCTTACCAGATTCCGCTATAACCCATAGCATCAACCAATATCAATTGGTCCCTTCCTAATTGCTTCCCAAGAACCAAAAAGCCTTCTCACAGATATGGGTATGGTGAGAACAAGATTTGGCTAATGAACCTCTCAAGGATTTAACAATGGAGAAGGTGAGAGTTGAGGAATTTGAAGAGTCACTATGTAAAGATTGTGGATGAATCAATCTTGTTTTTCTCTAGGGTTTCTCTCTTAAAATTCTCTCTGGAAAACTCTCAATATTTCGTGGGTATAAGGGGTATTTATACTGAAGTGAGAAAGGAATGCGAAGAGTCAGTTTTTCCATAACAGAGTGGACTAGCGACTTGGCCTCGCGACTTGACTGAGTCGTGAGTCCTAGCCACGAGCTAACTGAATGGCCAGTCTAGATTTTTTGTCATGTAGTGCTATAGCTGGCATGACGGTGTAGCTTCTCTACATGCTTCACTCGTGTGCATCTTCTAGCGGCTTGCAAGCCACGAGCCACCCGCGAGATCCACCCGCGAGTCCCTATTTCACTGCACAGTCTTGAGTATTTCTTCACACTCTCTCACACACTACCCTTACATGATTCCCACCTAAACACAGGGTTACTAATTGCTAAATTACAAGCAAATTTGGCGCGGAATAAAGCCAACAAGATGGTTGATTAAATTTAACCTTACAATCTCCCCTTTTGGCTATTTGGTGACAAAACCCTAAAACAAACTCTAGACTTAACATGTGAGTTGGGAACAGTTGAACAAAACTCATTCACACCTAACTCTAGAATTTGTAAAGCTCTTGAATCATAAGAACAAGTATCTCTTGAAACACAACAACACAATTTGATCATTGTATGCAGAAAACTTGTAATGCATATGAAGCAAGTACAATGCGATCAAGCAAAATGGAATAAAGCAATAAACCATGGCTTGACCATACAAGCAATCACTATAGAATAGTGATCACAATGCTCATTCACATATGGAATGAACATCCAAACATGCAAGCTAATAAGCTTAAATGCAAAGTATCATTTGCATGTCCAACACTCAATCAATGCACAAAACATATTTGCATCTAGGAACAAAATCCTACTAGGGCACAAGAGTGATGTACTTAAAGAAAATGCAAAACAATAAACAACAAGTACTACGCTACATAGCAAAGGTGCAAAAGAGAATATAGTTTAAACAGCTAAACATAATCATGAATTATGAGCAAAGCAAAAACATAGTTAATATAACACAAAGCTCTTTCTCTCTTTCTCCCCCTATCATATCACTCCCCCTATCATGAATCATAGGAGCTGTGATGAACTTGGAACATATATACCTGTAACCTGAAACACTTGCACAAAACACATTAGACCCTCAAGGTAAAGCAAGTAATAAAAGGACAAGTATAATGTAACAAGTAAATTGCGATCAAGTAAACATGATGTGAAACATATGAGCAACTTGATCAAACACCAAAACAGTCATATGGAAATGACTACAATGATCATATAGCAAAGAAAATGATCATCCGAACATGCAACCAATGAAACACAATAGCATAAGGATGTATGCATGTCCAACATATAAACACGATGCAATGAGAACAACAAAGCATAGATACTAAACATAACTCAAAGCACCATAAAGCTAACAAGAAAACAACCATAAAGAAAAACAAACAAAACAAAGTTTTCTTATTAACATAATGTCTTCTCTCCCTTGGTATATGCATCTCCCCTATGGAATATCTGCCCCCCTACAAATGTGCACAAGAAATAGAATTTATCCCCCTAAGAATGTGCACAAGAGTCATATAGAAGTGACAAAACTCTTCGGTATACTACTCTAGAGTATACTCTTCCCCTTTTTGACACGAATAGACAAAAGGGTCAAGGAGAAAAGAGGGCAAGAGATGAAGGTACGAACAATGATAATGATGCATGAGGGGTGTAAGATGAATGAGAAAAAGAAGCTCAAACCAAGACAAAACAAAATGCTACAAAGCATAAGGTAAATATGACATGCTAGGATGAACAAGGTATAGACCAATGCATGACAAGGGTAGCAAAGGTGTGTGCAAGAGGTGGCTATGTGCAATGCATGACCAAAGCATAGAAAAAGCACATATGGGGCAAGGTGTGTTAAATACACAACCAATGAACTAAACATGTTCCTAATGAGGAAGCATAAGAAACCCCAAAATTTGGTACTCATCGGAGTCCAAACAAGTGAGAAAGTGCCAAAAGAGGCATTTTATCAAACACCTAGCATGCACACTATGAACAACAATGTGAAACAATGCATGAACATCATAAAAACCAACCTTAATACATGTTCTTTTTGCCACAAGGGGCCAACATCCAATGCAAATCAACAAAAGAAACCAATCCTATGAAAAAATTTGACAAAAATTAATTTTTCCTAACCCCTATGATGAAAATCCCAACCAAGAGCACAAAACTCTCCAAAACATAATCTAAGGATCAAAATCAATAAAAAGAGTTTATAATTACCTTAGAGATGTTAATGGAATGAAAAATCATTCAAATTGGTTGGGTTTTGATGTAAAAATATTGAAAGAGGGGTTTAAAAGAGGATGGGAGAGGTTTAAAACAATTTTCCCACAAAAAGCTCTTTAAAAAGCTGTTTCTGGGCATTTCGCGATTGGGCAAGTCGTGAAACGAGTTGTGAAAATTTTGGCGAGATGAGTCGCGAGATGAGTCGCAAAAGCTTTTGGATGAACTTGCGACTGGGGTTTTGCGACTGGTGAGCTGTGAGCTGAGTCGCAAAAAATTTCGCGATTGGCAAGTGAGTCGCGAAAAACTCTAACACTTGTTTTTCAACACAGAACATGTTTAAACAATGAAAAAAAATGTAAGCACTAAACATGAACACAAATAGTGATAAAAATCACTTCCAAATACATATAAAATGATCAAAAATCTTTTTGGATTGATCCATATATAGTTGAGCACACACACATCACATTTAAACAAGTACAATCGAACAAATGAATAAGACATTCATTGAACATTAGGCATGTGTGTTGTGTGTGTGTATCAAATGTGGAATAGTCCTTAGTCTAGAATGAAACTTCAATGATCAATTCAATCAAGTCATACACAACTAGTGCTAAGACAAGTGGTCTATCTCAATTATAGAATTGAACATATATGACCTCCCACAAGAAAATGATTACATAACTTTTGAAGCTTTTCATTTGACTTCTTTAAAATTCAAACATTTGATCATTTTTTATCTTTACATCTCTTTTTGAGATCGATAACTGAAATTTTTGATATTTCAATTTGATGAACAAGCCTTTGGCTTTTGGGCATCATACTTTTTCATAAAAGTCGCTTTCCCTTTTTCCTAGTCAAATACTAGCATGTGCGACAACTTTTGCAGCTCATTATCTCTTTTCATTTGGAGATTTACATTGGTTGAGCTCTTTAAGCAAAAATAAAATAAAATAAAAGAGTGGGAAGAGATATAGGCACAAGTCTATGCATGTATCAAAACCAACATGACTATTGACTAATCATTCATGACAAGCTTAAAGATCAATTTACAACAATCACACATAGATGTCAAGATTTTTCTCACAAAGATAGATATGCATACATAACAAGCTAAGCTCGTAAATGCACTACGCCATTAGTATGAAGGTATTAGGACAAACTCACATGTGATATGTGCTCAAACATATACGATCAAACTTTTTGAATTTTTCACTTTTTATGTGGTTTTGGATTTTTTACTCACACAAAACTAAAACATAAAAGTAAGATAAAAAATAAAAGCAATGCATACAAATAAATGCAAGATGCTCAAAATGCATGAAGATATGGCATTCAATGCATGAAGGGTCCTACAAAGATCGAAAGAATTAGATCAATGACCAAAAGAGCAAAAGCTCAATTATAGGAACCCTTCCTCATCCAAACGAAACAATTGTTTGGAATGAGTGTCTCATGAGAAGAGAGACGAGGGTTGGAAGAATAAGAACCAGAGATGCACATAGACAATGAGTTAAGAGCATTAAACACTTTCTTTAACAACATGCTATTTTCACTCAAATCCGATTTACCCTTTTTAGCATAACTTCCAAGAAGCTCAAGTTTCTCTTTTCTTTTGATTCTTTTAAGAGCATGAAACTTAGAGCAATGAGGTCTTAGATGACCAAAAGCACCACAATGGTAACAAACAATGTGTTTAGCTTTTTGGGGAGGGATCTAGTAACATGGTTTTGTTCTCTCTTCAACTTATGACATTGAGATCTTATATGACCAATCACACCACAATAGTGACAAGTTGGAACAAACTTAGATCCATCCAAAACCTTAGGTTGAGACCTAAACAGAGGCTTTGACTTATTAGCCTTTCTCTCCACCTTTTGATTTCTTTTATGTGGAGGAATGTACACCGATTTGTCATTTGAGGTAGAACACACAATAAGCACAAAATCGGGTACCACAACATGATTGCAACAAATATTTTCATCATTTTTAGGAATAGGTTCAGCAATCAAACACTTGGCATGCATCTTAAGAGATTCATTTTCACATTTTAGCTCATCAACAAGTTTGTTAGACAAAACAAGTTTAGCATCCAAGTCCATATTCAAATATTCAAACTCTTTCAGCTTTTTAAGAGAATTTTCAGCAAGTTTCTTATATTTTTCAACCAATTTGTTGGATTCATTGAGCTTAGTAATCAAATCATCATTTTCACAAAATAACTTGCTCAAATCCTTATTAAACTTCTTAGCCTTTTTTTTTCAAGAGTTTGATGTTAGAAATATCAACAACACCCAAAGATTCATGTAACATAGCATCACAATCATGAGGATCATCATTCATAGAGACATTTTTACAAACACGTGGCATGTTACAATTATCAACATCCAAAACATGCATAGAGGCATAGAAAGTACCATCCATGGCAAATAACACAAAGGGTCAAGGATCACACTTAGGTATTTAAACCACAACAAGTGTACCCGCTCTGATACCAATTGAATTTTCAATATGTGTATAAAACACTATGAACGTTTAGACCCCCAGATTACAAATTACCAATTCAAGCTTATTATCAAACAATGTATGTGCGGAATATGAACATAAGCTTAGAACAGAATTGATAAACAATCTAAACCAAATAAAATCACATCCACAGCAGAAATTAAATGGCAAAGATTAAGGGAAGAGAGATGCAAACATAAGGACAACACAGCGATGTGTTATCGAAGAGGAAACCGAAGCTCTCAGCGTAAAACCTCTCCGCCGCCCTCCAAGCGGTCAATAATCTACTAAAGAATGAAGTTGGGATACATGAATAGCAGAAGACCCTCCAAGCCTAATCTACCTAGTGTACCTAAGCCCTCCAATCTCCTACTCTAACGAGGTTACGCCGAACCTTTGTCTTCTCTAGCTTACCGGATTCCGATATAGCCCATAGCATCAACCAATATCAATTGGCTCCTTTCTAATTGCTTCCCAAGCACCAAAAAGCCTTCTCACAGATATGAGTATGGTGAGAACATGATTTGGCTAGTGAACCTCTCAAGGATTTAACAATATGTGTCAATCTTGTTTTTCTCTAGGGTTTCTCTCTCAAAATTCTCTCTAGAAAAATCTCAATATTTCGTGGGTATAAGGGGTATTTATACTGGAGTGAGAAAGGAATGCGAAGAGTCAGTTTTTCCATAACAGAGTGGACTGGTGACTTGGCCTCGCGACTTGACTGAGTTACGAGTCCAAGCCGCAAGCTAATTGAATGGCTAGTCTGGATGTTTTGTCTTGTAGTGCTACAGTTGGCATGACGGTTCAGCTTCTCTGCATGCTTCACTCGTGTGCATCTTCTGGCGGCTTGCAAGCCGCGAGCCACCCGCGAGATCCAGCCGCGAGTCCCTGCTTCACTGCACAACCTTGAGCATTTCTTCACACTCTCTCACACACTACCCTTACATGATTCCCACCTAAACACAGGGTTACTAATTGCTAAATTACAAGCAAATTTGGCACGGAATAAAGCCAACAAGATGGTTGATTAAATTTAACCTTACACTTATCAATACTCAATAGATAACATTCGTAAAGACAGAAAGAGAATTGGAGAGAGAGAAATTTGATAAGTTGCAAAGAGATTTGGAAGGAGAAATTTAAGCCCCTCCACTATAGTTGAACTGGTCTTCCTCCATCTTCTGGTTCCACACAATACTTATTTTAAATATCATTTTGTCTCTTGGTAGTTATAAATTTTGCTTGTTACATAATCCTTTACAAAAACCCATCTTTCTTCTCTCTCTCTCTCTCTCTCTCTCTCTCATACTCTCTATACTTTATTATTTTATTTTCTGCAACAATTTGAGATAAAATCTCCATACAAGTTTTTCACTATTTGCAAGCAAAGCCCCAAAGCAAGAAAATTTGTAGGTCATCACCCACTTTCAAACGACATCCCACCACCATAATACCACCAACACCACATTAGTAAATGTATTTTCTTATGTACAAAACCTTTTGCATTAATTATTATTTAGGTTTGGTTATTAAGGATAGCTTAGTTTTGATTTAGATATCTAGCCTACATTTGGTTTTGATTAAGGTTTAAAATTTATAATTGGTTTGAGAGAGTTAGAAATGCTTTGTATTTTATCGCAGAGAAGTAAATCATGAGTGGGAGTTCAAATTGGGTGTTTGTGAGTTTTGAACTATATTATCTTTCACAGGTTGGAGGCATGTGTTATCTCCTCCCTCAAACTATCCGAAGAGAACCAAATTTAAAGCCGGATTAAGAGTTTAAATTTCATGTTTTTGATGAATTTTGGGATACCCAGATTTATTTTTATTTTTTATGGATGACCAAGTCTATGATTTTTTAGGGGCATTTCTGGGTTTTGCATGTTGGATTATATTCTCGTAATTTTAATTGAGCATCTGATTGGGTATTGAGGAAAAAAAATAACAATGAAGATTACCGTGGAGATGATAGGAATCAACTTGTGAATTCTCAGGTCAAACAGAACTTCTCTAAAAATCTCTACTGTCATGATGCCAAGCTGTTTTAACACAGCTCTCTCAAGTAAAACAAAACTAACTAGGATGTTAGTTTCATTTCTTTTTACATAACTTTATTATTATTGTTTTTTTAAAATTTGCAAAGAACTCGATACTATAATACCGAGTTTCACTTTAAAAAAAAATTGTACAGAACCCGTTTTTATTCAAAAAAACCACATTAGCACCTGCCACCATGGCAAAACATGCTTGAAACTCGATATTGGTAATATCTAGTTTTTACACAAAACTTGATTTTTACAATTTTGAGTTTCAAAAGAGTAGTATTTTACCAAATAATTTCAAAACAATGCTATTTTAATGAAATTCTCGAAAATAAGTAGTATTTAGTTATTTTGCCTGGCATCCTGTGACCTCATGTGTTTATTTATTCCTAGCCAGGACACTTTTAGTAGGGTATTTGATGCAGGAAATTATTTTTTGGTGCTTCTTTTTACGAAAATCAGGTAAACTGTACCTAAGATATATATATATATATATATATATCTATATCTATATCTATATCTATATCTGTGGGTGCATTTTTTGCTTCAAGGAAACTCATGTACTCCTAGGCAATTTTTGCTTGTCCCACATTGGAAAGATCTCTTCCCTCTTTCTACCTTATAAGGGATGAACCAATGGTATTAGAGTACCACTAGTTTGGTTACCATTGGTTCATCCCTTATAAGGTAGAAAGAGGGAAGAGATCTTTCCAATGTGGGACAAGCAAAAATTGCCTAGGAGTACATGAGTTTCCTTGAAGCAAAAAATGCACCCACAATATTAGAGTATCACTAGTTAAAAAGAGGGAAGAGATCTTTCCAATGTGGGACAAGTAAAAATTTCCTAGGAGTACATGAGTTTCCTTGAAGCAAAAAATGCACCCACAATATAATTTCGATATTTTTATGTAATTTTTGTTATATTAGTTTTATAGTAGTTATTTCCTTGTTTTTAGGTGTCTTTAATGTTGTTTAGTCAAATTTGGGCTCTTTTTTTTCCTAGTCACCCTAGGTTTTTCTAGTTGCCTTAAGTTTTCTAGCAACCCTAGGTATTCATTTTACTAATTAAATGCATTGTAGCCTCCAAAGGAAATTCAGTTCTCAAATAATAAAACACAAAATTTGTCTATTGTTTTCTCTTGTGAATTTCAGATCTATCAACTCGTGGATTAAAGAAATCTCTCGTAGATTTGAGATTTATTACTAAAAACTAACAATTTAGTTTTTGTTTTATCAAATAGAATAACATGTGTACTTTTTTCAAGTTTTCGTGTTCCTAGCATGTGAGATAGAGATTATTTATTGAAAAATGCAAAAAGGTGAAAGTAAAAACAATATTACAGGGAGATTGTGGAGGTTAGTGATGTTGTGGCTCAAGCTGTTTGTATAACACTAAACATGAATTGGGGAGGAGAAAAAGGTGTGAGATAAGTGATCTAAGACAGCGCACTACACTTGTTGGGCCTAGTGTGCGTTTGAATTGCACGTTTTGGCTGAAAGTCTGCGTTTGGCATTTGAGTATGAGGGACCTATGGCTACAGTTAATTGAAATTATTTTGCTGAAACTATTTGCTATAGTGGTATCCAAACATAATTTGACACAGTGATTTCACTCTAAGCGGTCCCACTGTACTATCCTGAGTCAAAACTGAGAGTGAAAATTATTTTAAAATTATTTGTTACAGTGTTTTCAGTTTTCAGCAAAATAAGCAGTATCTAAACAGACCTCTAGTAATAATCCTTTTGACATGTGAGTGGGCGTTTCTCAAAAATTACAAGCCGATTTGGTACATGTAAATAAAAATATATATAAAAATACATATAATACTATTTAAAAACTAAAAGCATATATTTAAAATTATATACCACACCGCCCTAGATCTAGGGTAGCATTGTAATCGGTCAACAAGTGTGAAAATTTGGGATTATGGGTTGCAATTCTGTCATTGGCACCTTACCCGAGGAAAATGTTGATTTTAATGGGAGTTGCGCCGAAAGAGAGATTTTTTATTTTAGTTAAATCCAAGTAATGAAGATTCAAAAGTAGGGTTAAAAATAAATAAAAAAATAAGGGAAGACAGCTAATTCAGCCAAACATAATGACAAAAAGACACGAGGGATTAAAATATTATGTTTTGATATCAACCATTGGATAGAGAAAATTAAAAAAGAAAAAAAAGTTTTTTTTTGGTTAAAAAAAAGAAAAAAAAAGTTAAAGAATTAAAAAATAGTTAAAAAGTTAGAAAATTTTAAAGGGGGGTGTGGCGGATTGGAATATTGCTAGACAAGATTTCGGTTTTCACATGGACGGATCACAGAAGCCAATGGCTAAGTTCATTTTGACATTTCATTGCAGTGAGAATCAAACTCAAACAGACTATACGGTTCTCATAAAGCTCCTTCTATATAGCCACTCTCTTATCAATGGTTGCATATGCATTCATCTAGTACTGGTAGAGTATGGTAGTTTGAATTTTGAAGCAAAGATGACACACATTCGCTTCATATCCACAAGTACCATTCAGTCAGCTGCAGCGAGTCCCAACGAGTTAACTCGAAAGATTGAGTTAACTCCATGGGATCTCCAGCTGCTATTAATTGATCATATCCAAAAGGGTATTCTTTTCTTCAAACCTACACCTTCACAAGAAAAAGAACTAAATGGTAGTAGTGTAATTGATCACCTAAAATCCTCTCTATCCCGCACATTAGATATATTCTACCCTCTTGCTGGTCGCCTTGTCATGGTAGAAAACGATGATGACAAAACCAGCTCTTTCTTTGTTGACTGCAATAATCTTGGGGCCCGGCCAGTTTGTTCATGCAATGGTAGATGATCTCACTGTGGCAGATATCCTTGATCTCATATATGTTCCAGACATTGTCAACTCCTTTCTATTGAATAGCGTATTGAACTACGAAGGCATTTCCAAGCCATTGTTGGCTATGCAAGTTACTGAGCTTGCTGATGGTATCTTCATCGGTTGCACTGCAAACCACAGTGTAGTGGATGGCAGTTCATTTTGGCATTTCCTTAACACTTGGTCTGAAATATCTAGAGGTAATAATAGTCCCACATCACAATCTCCTCCAATTTTCCAACGCTGTTTCTTAAATTGCCTAGGAGTACATGAGTTTCCTTGAAGCAAAAAATGCACCCACAATATCTTATGGAAAAAATTATTTCTAATTTATCATTAAGGAAATGCTTTTCATACAAAGATTCATACTTTGTGGAAAGCTTATTACAAACACATGTAACACTTCAATCCCACTTCTATGCATTTGGTGCATTGGTTGCCACATCATGCTTATATATTTTATCTCCTCTCCTTGTAAAAGAAATGGGTAGTTGTGACCACTGGGGTAGTTGGTCTAGTGGTCATGGGTTCATTTATAAGCAGGGATGGAATCAGGGTTTGAATCTAAGGGAGACAAGCTTAATACAAACTCACATTCATTAACATCAATATCTCATATTTGCAGATACAATTTCGAATTACGCACCATATATATATATATAATTAGAATTTCAAAAAAGTTATAAAATAAAATGAAATAATATAACAACATAAATGTCTTACAAGTGTTTATTTTTCCATAAATATACACCAACTTGTAGTAATATTTTTTTAAATAATATATGTCAAAACCCAAGGACAAATTTCTTTAGCAGCTTTTACCTGTAACGTGACAAAAACTCTAATCTATTGTCCTTATAAATTGAAGAGAAATGACGTGAAATAATATTATCTGACATTAATAGTAGTAATGGTTATAATCCAACGGTCCCTAATCAAACCTTCTCTTTATAGTGACTTTCATCTCACACTGCCTTCCCTCTCCTTCATTCTCAACCATAACTAATTCTCTCTCTTTCTTTGCCCTCTCTCTTTTTCTGTTTTTCTCAACCAAACCTGGTTCTGTCTCTCTGTCTAACTTTGATTCAGACTCTCTCTTTAAATTCCAGATTTCATTTATGAGTTTGAATATTTACTGCTAACAATTACATACGAGATTGCAAGAGATTTAGAGAGAAGAACTAAAGAAATGAGGAAACAAAAAATCAATTTTTTAAATTTGGATTTTTTTTTAAGAAACTTGTGTTATCTAGATTTGTGATTTGTTCATTTTTTTTTTGTTTGTCTAAAGGTTTCTCTGGGAAATTGAGCAATTCCAAATGTTTTCTTTTTTGGTTCTATGGGTTAGTTTGTAATTTTTTTGGGGAGGGGGGCAAGTGTATATATTTTGGGCGTAAAATTGTAAAACTTTTGTGCATATATATATAATAGTCAAAATTTTAATGAATTTTTTTTTTTGGGGGGGGGGGGGGGGGGGGCAATACATGGCTCCGTCCTGTTTATAAGGGTTTGAGAGACAAAGGTCCCAGGTTCAATTCCCACAATATAAAGCGCCTAAAAAATAACTACATGCTTGACACAACATTGTATGTTTTATCTATAATCTCACGTTTACAATTATGAAAACATATTGTGTTTTATCCTTATTCATTAATGTTCTTTCTCTTCCTCCCCATTATAATCTTCTTTTAGGAAAAATAATTAATTTTGTTACTTGAAAATATTATTTGTTGTGCCGGGTAGTCCTTTCTCACCCTAAGTCCAAACTAATCCCAACCTTGCCATCTTGTTTCCCATATGGACTATTTGTACACGAACAAAAGGAAATTTTGAAAAAACTTGAAAGGAAGTTGGAATTTAATTTTTAAGTTTTAACTGAAGAAGTTGCCACATAGAACGCTGCTCAACATATCAAAAATGTAGGGCAACACATAAAAGTAGAAAGATAGGCTGTTTATGGCCAAATCAATGGTGGGTGAGGTTTAAGACTGCCTATAATACAATTTAAAAGAGGGGAAAAGAAAAAATAAAGGTTCTAAAGTTCTACTTCTAGGGCCATATTGATAGTTTGATGGAATTTTTGTGATCATCAAAACAATATGGTTCGAGCTTGGTGGGCTAAAAGTTTGTCAGTAATAAAATTGAAGGATGTGGCTTCATGAAGAAAATGGGTGAAGAATAGTTTATACTTCATAGGTGGAAAATGTTGAAATACAATGAATATCAGTAGGCACATGTCAACGGAAAAAAATCTACAGAAAATCAAATTATCAAGGCTTGTAAAGTTGCAATGTTTACAAGATTCTTTTATATATAAGTAAATACGTATGTTGGAGTTAGATTAAGAAAACAAAACTTATTTATCTTTGTTTCTATCATCCTGAAATTTCCAGGGGTCCCTTGTGCCCACATTCATTCACTCATGAGAATCTGGCGTTGGTACCTCTGCTGCAAAAGGTACCAATGCCATTAAGCTTAAAATGTAATCCATTTGGATGCAACCTTTTGGTGAATACTTATTTGCTTTGCTGAATGTTGATTAAAGAAAAAAAAAAAAAAAAAAAAAAAAGACTTTAAAAAGCTGTATAAAAGCAAATAAGGTCAAAAGCTTACAACTCTTTTTAAAGGGGGTCCTTATTACTTTCCCTATAAATTCTCAAGTTTCGAAACTAATTTTAATTTTGTGACTCTTTCCATGTATCCATTTGAAACTTTTAACATACATCTGTCAGAATTTTTTATGTAAACATATTTCTGGTTTTTGCAGGAAAGGAGAGTAACAAATCTCGAACAGTCATCATAGTTGTACCCATTATTTCGTTTATTTCTTTTTGTCATCCAAAAATGTTAGGGACATATTTTATATAATTGGCTAATTCTTTGACAAAATACACTTTACTTGTAATTGGGTAGATCTAGGATGGGTTTAAAACTTCAAGAAACATGTTTTTCAAGTCAAGTGCTAAAGCCATGAAAATCTTACCAAGAAACAAGTGAAGAAAAACTGTTCATTAAAGCTCGACAGCAATTTCGACAAAAAGACTTCTATCGAGATTTAAAGTCGAAGCTCAACAGAAGCCCAACACAAGTTGTTTCTGTCGAGACTTACAAAATCAGAAATTTCAGATCTGATTTTCGGCCCATGCTTGTATACGTGTATAGGGTGCCTTTTCTCACAACCATAGACATATATAAAGTTTATTTTAAAGGCCGTTATACAAGGAGAACACATGCAGAAAGTGACCTAGTCCATTATTCTCTCTGAAGGAGCTACTACGTCTTTATGCCAAGGGTTTTGTGTAAAGTGTAATTGTTTATTTGTTTGTGGCTTTTTGCTTTTTTGATTGTGTGGACGCAGGACTGGTTTCAGAATTTGTTTGTAACTTTTTTTTTTTTTTTTGGTTTTAACTATAAAGAAATAAAGTGGGACCAGGATACAGTGGGATGTGAGTATGTGACAGTGAATTTGTTATTTGTGAGAGTAGTATTTGGTAGTCATTATTTTATCACTTGTGAGTACTGTTAACTGTGAAGATTAGTATTTGGTAAGTCATAAGTGACTTTTTTGTGAAACCAATCACCAATTGACCAAGTCTTTGGTCGGATTGTTTTGGTTTTATCAAAAATTGTCTTTGTCACTTTGTGTGATGTGGCTAATATAGTAATATTATATATATATATATATATGATAATATGAACTTGTGAACTTTGTCTTTATCATAAAAAATAAAAAAATAAATAAAAATAAAAAAATAAAAAAATAGTTTTAAGCTTTGCCCCCACTAGGTTCAAATCCTAGTTCCGTCCCTGGGTTGAATACTCACCTCAGAATCCATCTCCAAATTCTTGAGAAATTTATACCCAGACTTGCAATTGTACTGTCCACTTGCAGTGACAGGCCAGTACAAGACATCCTCTGTTTAGCTTCGTGGCAGAGGTATCTTTTTTGCAATTTCTGCTTCAGCTGGTATAAGAACTCCTTCAAGCATTTCAGCATCCCATTTGCCTGTGTTCTCGTCAATGAGGCAATCCATAGTAGCATTCTCCATAGACTATGATTGGTGAGGTGACTAATGGAGGGTGCTTTATGGGTAACCAGTGGTGCTGCCATATTTTGATGCTTTTTCCATTGCCCACCCGGAATCTTGAACCCATTTGTATTACCTCTCTCCCTTTCGAGATGCTTTTCCAAGCATAGGAACCGGTTGCCGATTCTTTTGCTTCCATGAACGAGAAATGAGGGAAAAATCTTGCCTTGAAAATTTTGCAATCATCATGTAAAGTTTTATTCGTAATTATCCCCTATACCAAATCAAAAATTGGCCTCCCTTATTATTGGCCCCTGCAAGTTATTCACTGTTTTTTAAATTGAGAAAGAAATTGAAGAATAATTTTCTTACTACAAAGCAGATATAAAATGAAATTCAAAAAAAATTTACTTAAATTTTTTTTTTCCAATCTTCTAGGCCATCACTAGTGTCAAAAGATTAGATAGTTAATATTTGGGTAAATTACAAATACCACTATATTTGTGGTATACCCTTAAAATATGGAACTATGATATGTTCTATTTTAAGACACTTACCTCTCTTGTAATTTTTTTTGAAGCATTTATCTCACTTGTAATTTGCTAATTTGCTTTATAAGACATTTCTGTTAATTTATAGAATTTGATGGTATGGCAAGTGCGAACAATACCCTTGGAAAGAATTAAAGAAAAATACTGTTCTACTTTAAATCTAATGTCTTGTAAACTCACAAAAACTAAGGGTCGGTAATAAGTCGGTTTATGCCAAGGGTTTTGTGACCAAGGTGCTTCCTGATCTTCATCGTTGATGAATTGAAGAACTTTGTAGCCAACAACCTCTTTAAGTTGCTGGAGTTAGTCATGTACTGGGATCTGTGCACATTTGTTTGTCATGTATTGGGATTCGTGCATCAAGGGAAAGATTCCCGCTACAATATAAGTTCAATTGGGTATTGGAGTAAGAGTTCAACTGTAGGTTGGTATTTCGGGATAGGCCTAAGGATTTTGTAAGATTCCTTATACTTATAACTGCTTGTGATTGATAATAGTAGATTCTTGGGAGTAGTGACCTAAAAATCTCCCAGTGGGGTTTTTCCTCTGTTGTTTTTCCCATTTGTAAACAAATCACCTGTGTCAAATTTATTTTCCACTGCATTTAGATAATTTGGTGATTTGTTTTTGCTACCACGCTATTGCATGAAATTTGATTTAATTAATTAACTTGGGTAATTAATTAATTAATTGCAAGGGGTTAATTCATTTTAACCCAACAAAAAAATATGAATTATTGCAAAGATAATAACAAACAAATTCAGAAATTATGTGCTTGGTTACACAGATGTGCTTCCTAAAGTTCTCAGATATGGGTGGTGATATTTGTAGGAGTAAGAAATTCCATTTATATTATGAGGACAAATTTCCAATAAACTATTAACGTAAACCACGACATAATTTGGGGATTTTTTTTAATTATTTTTTTAATAAAATGATACTTAGCTACTACAAATTAACTATAATCAGTGTGTTCTGTCAATAGATTGACATGCACTAAAACAAACAAAAAGTTGTTATATTCTAATAGACATGACTTTCCTATCTAGAAGATTGTAATAAATAATTAGTTTTTGAAAGGTCATTGCTGTTTCATGCACGTATTTTAAATTGTGTTGGTTTTAAATAATGCACTAACATCTTGTTCAGGCGAGTTTGTGGATGAGATTAGAAGGGTGGAATCTTTGTAGTTAGGCTTTGGCACTATTAAAGTAGCAACATATGACTTTTTTGATGCAAATAAGCTTGGACAGGATGGATTTGGTGTGGTTTACAAGGTAAACCTTACATTATTGAAGTAGGCTATTGATTCAAGCAGTTTCCCTCCCCTACCCACCCCAAATTGTAAAAGTTTGCAGTCGGGATGCACATGTTAAGTCCAAAGGGTTAAATATGTTTTAATCTAATATGTTTTCAGGGTAAACTCTCTGATGGACAAATTATTGCTGCGAAATGGCTTTCAAAAACTTCGGGACAAGGAAATCTTGAATTTAAGAATGAAGTTTTGTTAGTGGCCTAGCTTCAACACCGAAATTTAATTGGACTCCTAGGATTTTGTTTGGAAGGAATTGAAAGGCTTTTTATTCACGAGTTTGTGCCCAATGGAAGTCTTGACCACTTTATTTTTGGTATGATTTAACTTCTACCTTTATTTCAACTTATATTCATTGTAATTTATTTTGATTACAGGTCTTTTGTGGATAGATTTCCTTCACATTTTAGTCCAATATAATATATTTGATTGATTATGTGTAGATCCAATTAAGCATGCACAATTGGATAGGGCAAGATGCTATAAAATAATAGAAGGCATTGCACGAGGTCTTCTCTACCTTCATGAAGATTCTCGATTTCGTATTATTCATCGGGATCTCAAAGTAAGCAATATCCTATTAGATTATGAAATGAATCCAAAATTTTCAGATTTTGGTATGGCAAGATTGTTTGAACTTGATCAAAGCATAGGCAATTCAAGTAGAATTGTGGTACCTAGTAAGTATTGTACCTTTTTTTTTTTTTTTTTTGACAATCTAGTAAGTATTTTACATAGGTATACTTGATGTTTGCATTGTACCAAAAGAAACAATATGAGAGTGCTAATAAATATTGTTGAAAATAAATGTGGATGTGCAGTGGATATATGTCTCCAGAGTATGCAATGCATGGACAATTCTCAGTACAGTCCAAAGTCTTTAGTTTCGGTGTGCTAGTGTTAGAGATAATAAGTGGACGAAAGAATAGCTCCTTCTCAAATGGAAAGAATATTGAGGACCTTCTAAGCTATGTAAGTATTTTTATTTTTGGGTTTAATGGCACATATACCCTGTATGGAATGGTAGGACTACATGTTCAAATCCCACCATGTGGTTCAATGGGAGTGGAGAAATTTGAAACAATACCCTTTATCTTTATGTTTATGATGTGGAGTATCAAGCATGCTACCGTTGTGTGTCTTAGATTGTATTGTTTATATATATAAAAAAAGCTTGCTACCCGTTGGCCTGTACCTATTAGTATGGCACTAATAACGTACATAAAGTGACAAATTATTGATGTAGCTTGTATAGCTAGTTGGCTTTATACCAAATACTATTAGCTTGTATCGTTTATTTCTTTTTGTTATCCAAAAATATGAATTATTGCAAATATAATAACAAACAAAGTCAGAAATTACGTGCTTGGTTACACAGATGTGCTTCCTAAAGTTCTCAGGTATGGGTGGTGATATTTGTGGGAGTAAGAAATTCCATTTATATTATGAGGACAATTTCCCAGAAACTATTAACGTAAACCACGACATATTATGGGGATTGTTTTTATTATTATTATTTTCATAAAATGATGCTTAGCTACTACAAATTAACTATAATCAGTGTGTTCTGTCAATAAATTGACTTGCACTAAAACAAACAAAAATTGTCATATTCTAATAGACATGACTTTCCTATCTAGAAGATTTTAATAAATAATTAGTTTTTGAAAGGTCATTGCTGTTTGATGCACGTATTTTAAATTGTGTTGGTTTTAAATAATGCACTAACGTCTTGTTCAGGCGAGTCTGTGGATGAGATTAGAAGGGTGGAATCTTTGCAATTAGGCTTTGGCACTATTAAAGTAGCAACAGATAACTTTTCTGATGCAAATAAGCTTGGACAGGGTGGATTTGGTGTTGTTTACAAGGCATACCTTACATTATTGAAGTAGCTAGGCTATTGATTCAAGCAGTTTCCATCCTCACCCCAAATTGTAAAAGTTTGTAGTTAGGATGCACGTGTTAAGTCCAAAGGGTTAAATATGTTTTAATCTAATACGTTTTTAGGGTAAACTCTCTGATGGACAAGTTATTGTTGCGAAAAGGATTTCAAAAAATTTGGGACAAGGAGATCTTGAATTTAAGAATAAAGTTTTGTTAGTGGCCAAGTTTCAACACCAAAATTTAGTTAGACTCCTAGGATTTTGCTTCGAAGGAATTGAAAGGCTTTTAAATTACGAGTTTGTGCCCAATGGAAGTCTTGACCACTTTATTTTTGGTATGATTTAACTTCTACCTTTATTTCAACTTATATTCATTGTAATTTATTTTGATTACATGTCTTTTGTGGAGAGATTTCCTTCACATTTTAGTCCAATATAATATATTTGATTGACTATGTGTAGATCCAATCAAGACGCTACAAAATAATAGGAGGCATTGCTCGAGGTCTTCTCTTCCTTCATGAAGATTCTCGACTTTGTATTATTCATCGGGATCTCAAAGCAAGCAATATCCTATTAGATTTTGAAATGAATCCAAAAAATTTAGATTTTGGTATTGCAAGATTGTTTGAACTTGATCAAAGCGTAGGCAATACAAGTAGAATTGTGGGGAGCTAGTAAGTATTCTATTTTTTTTTTTTTTTTTGACAATCTAGTAAGTATTTTACATAGGTATACTTGATGTTTACATTGTACCAAAAGAAACAATAAGAAAGTGCTAATAAATATTGTAGAAAATAATTGTGAATGTGCAGTGGATATATGCCTTTGGACAATTCTCAGTGAAGTTTGATGTTTTTAGTTTTGCTGTGCTAGTGTTAGAGATAATAAGTGGATGAAAGAATAGCTCCTTCCGAAATGGAGAGAATATTGAGGACCTTCTAAGCTATGTAAGTACTTTTATTTTTGGGTTTAATGGCACATATACCCCGTATGGAATGGTAGGACTACATGTTCAAATCCCACCATGTGGTTCAATGGGAGTGGAGAAATTTGAAACAATACCCTTTATCTTTATGTTTATGATGTGGAGTATCAAGCATGCTACCCGTTGTGTGTCTTAGATAGTATTGTTAAAAAAGAAAGAAAAAAAAGAAAGAAGGCATGCTACCCGTTGGCCTGTACCTATTAGTATGGCACTAATAATGTACATAAAGTGACAAATTATTGATGTAGCTTGTATAGCTAGTTGGCTTTATACCAAATACATAGGAATCTAGCAAAATGGAAGGATTAGAAGGTTAAAGGAAATGAAGAAATACATTCCAAATATATTTCTTTTTTAAAACACAATAAAATAATGTTTTCTCGAATACTAAATTTGTCATTTTAAATTATCTTGCAGGCATAGAAAAATTGGAAACAAGGTATAGTTTCAATTCTTGTAGATCCAGGTTCGAAAACTGAAATAATGAGATGTATTAAAATTGGATTACTATGTGTTCAAGAAACGTAGCTGATGGACCAACTATGGCATCTGTTGTTCTCATGCTTAATAGCTACTCTATTATTCTACCAATACCTTTAGAACCAGCATTTTTTTTATGAACAGTGGTATTGAATCAAACATATACTTGCAATGGGAGAATGATTCAAGGGTGACGGAATCAAATCAATCTAAAAATAGCTCTGTCCAAGCTTCAATTAATGAGGTATCAATCATTGAGCTATTTCCTTGCTAGTGTTGAATGAATTTGAAATGTAATACTACTATTTTCCTTATTTATTTTTAATTGAAGAATACAAAATATAGGAGTTATTAATACATTAACAACTTAGCATTCTTTTCAAAACCTGAACTATTTAGTGACCCAAAAATTTTTTTTTTGGGATTTGTGATAGGCCAAAACGTATTGACCCCTTATGATAAATTAACCAATTAATTAGCTGAGTAAATTAATTAAGTCAATTTAATATGCAATATACGTGGTAGCATAAACAAATCACCAATTAAACTAAGTATGCAGTGGAAATTAAATTGACACGGTGATTTGTTTACGAATGGGGAAAACCTGCACGGCAAAAACCCTACTGGGTGATTTTAAGGTCACCACTCCCGAGAATCCACTATTATCAAAACAAGCGATTACAAGTAAAGAAATCCAAGTACCTTATACCAACTTACAGTTGAACCCTTACCCCAATACCCAATTGGACTTGTTCTATAGTGACAATCTCTCATTTTCAATACACAGCTTCCAGTACGTGACTAACTAATTGTGCGGATCCCACTACGCAACTTGATCACCAACTTGAGAAGGATGTTGGTTGTAAAGTTCTTCTGTTCATCACACAATGAAGATCATGAAGTTGCTTGGTCACAAAACCCTATGGTGTACAAACACAGCAGCTTCTTGAAGAGAATGAAGAACTAGGCCAAACTAGGTCACCGGTCACACTTCTTCACACTTGTGTAATTGTGCTCTTGTGGAACTGTGCATAACCTTTTACGGCCCTTAAAATAATCCTTATATATGTTTAGGGTTGTGAGAAAAGAAAGCCCAAACATACATTCACGGATTGGATGAAAATCAGCTTGAAAAATTGAACTTCATAAACCTCGATAGATAGCCATCTATCGAGCTAGTTGTCGAGCCATGGGCTTTAGCAGTTTTTAAACCTCGATAGATGCGAGCTGTTGAGCTTTAAAATGTAGCACTTTAACACTTGATTCTTGGACAGACTTGCATGGCTTTAACACTTGAACTTGAAACCTTATTTCTTGAAGTATTAAACACATCCTAGATCTACCCAATTACAAGTATAGTGCGTTTTGTCAAAGGATTAGCCAATTACATAAAATGTTGACATATGTTCCTAACATCAAATCACATATGTCCTAACAATTTGTTTACTGTATTATGGTGTTTGATTGCCGAAGTCCTCAAACACTATGGTTGATTTGCTTTTCCTCATGTGTTTCGCATCCAATAGAAGTTTCTAATGCAAAAACATAGGTCTTAATATGGGGTTTTTTTTAGCCCATCTATATATCTATATATTTTTATATATAATAGCAGAAGCTGAGAGAAAGCAGATTCCTACAATTAAGGAGGTGCTGACAAATAGGAAATGGCCTATCTAAAATTCAGACACATTTAAGTTAAAAAATGATAAATTACATCACTTTGTAATGCTACAACACCATTTAAAAGCGATAAACTATAATATTTCGCTGCGTTAAAACACTGTTTGGAGCCCTATTGGTATAAAAGGAAACTAACTGCTTAAAAAAAAAACAAAAAACAAAAAACAAAAAACAAAGCACGGAGAAAGGAGAGGGAGATCGACAGAAAATAGAGAGAAATATAGAGACAGAGATAGAGAGAACGACGCCACCCAGATCTTTTGCCATCACCGTATTCCCAATCAAAAGTTCAAACTCACTCTAATTTCAGTTTCTCCTCCTATGAATACTCTTTCTTTTCGCTTCCTTTTGAATTTTCTTAACACCAACGCTTGCAATATGGAGATAGAGAAGGAGGAAAAAAAAAAAAAAACCTTGCGATACAAAGATGAGAAGGAGACAGAGTTCATACTCGCCATCGTTCGTTCCCCTGCCAAAATTATACCACCAGAACCGGCACTGGTAACCTAAAGGTACATGCAGGAATTGAGATATGGACATATAGAGAGAACTACCACCGGTAATTTTTTCTTTTTTTCATTCTTTCTTAGATTTGGGTATGGGTATGAAATATGAATTAGTTTTGATAAATTTGGTTGGATTGATTTTAATTTAGGTATTTGGGTTACATTAGGTTTTGATTTGATTTTTTGAAATTTGGGGTTATATATGATTTAGGTTTGGAGAGGGCAAAGACAGAGAAATAAGAGAGAAGTTCGTTATTCAGAAAGAGCATTGGTAACCAGAGAAATCAGACATCTTCCTATCCGAACGCCAAAAACCTTTATCGATAATTTTTTTTTTTTTAATATTGCTTTAAACGTTTGAGTTGATTTAGTCTTAGGTTTGAGTATTTAATTGAATTGATTTTGATTCAAGATCTTTTTTTTTTTTTTTTTTTTTTTCTTCTTTCTAAACCACACTCTTAAATACAATTTAGAGGACAGAAAAACAGATCTCCGATTTAGAGGACAGAAAAATAGATCTCCGAGAGCGTGAGGGAGATTGAAGAAGTTTGATTTTTTTTTTTAATTTGATTTTGATTGTCAATTTTTCATATACATACTGCTACAATTATAGGAAAAAAAATAATTGTGTTTAAGTTCTTAAAATTTTCTATTGCATATGACTAATTGTTAACAATTTTCTATTCAATTTTTATCTATTTTAAATTAGTTCTATGACAGATTTTGTTTGATGTTTCTGAAATGATTTCAAATTGCAAAGTGAATATTTGTGGATTTTTTTAATTAGTTTAAAAAGATGGGTTAGATTTAGTTTTGATTAAGGGATTTTGGTTAGAAATTTTGTTTAGGTTAGCTGGCTTGGCATAAATTGGTTTTAGGTATCTAGAATTGATTTTGCATATTTGGGTCGCTTTGATTTTGAATTTGTCTCTGTTGTTTTTGAATGGTCCCTTTTTAAAATCCATTGAAAATATGCAGAGAAACATGGTGCAAATTATATGATTGATTGCACCAGTTTCATTACTCCACTGTAGTTGTTAGGAAATATTGTCCTAGACATTCGATGCCCTGTTTCTTAAATGCTTCTCACTTGGATATGAAAGAATCATCCTTCAATTGTGTTCTTTGTGAACATCTTTATCAAAAACATGTATCATTCGTGTATGGTATGTGATAGTTTTTAGACCCCTTAAAACACAATTGGATTAACCTAGTTTATAAGCCAAGTTATTACTTAGTCCAAATTCCAAGTCTAGGTTATCACAATCAAACAATCATATCATGCAAAGCAGCGGAAAGATAAATAACACAATGATATGATCACCCAGGAAACCAAACCGGTAAAAACCTGGGGAGGATTTAACCTAGCTATCCTTAAGGTAAACCTGAATCCACTATGAAAGAATCGAAGTTTTACAATAGGACTTAGACCACTAACATCCTATTGCTACCCACTAGTAGAAACTTACTGACACGACCACGTGTAAGCTCCGAGACCACGGACTCTTCCTTTCTTGGATTCTCCAGCAAGTACAAGCACACCCGCTTGTGTTTCTTTAAACTCCTATGGCAGCAACTGAATGATCATCAAGTTCTTGAATGAATCTCCTTCTTGATAATCCTAAGTATGTGTAAAGGAAAACTCCTCACAGATCTCACAAGAGATTCACACAAACAGCAATATGAGCAACACTAAAACGTGGCTAGGGTTTGCCTTATATACCTAGGGCAAAAACATAAAACCCTAAACGATTTAAACAAACTAGGGTTGAGTTGGAATTCTGCAGAAAACGCATCTGACCCGATTTTCGATCGATTGAGTCTAAGCTTCGATCGATCGAACCAGGCCGAAATGCATTATTAAATCTGCATCAACTTAAATCCAACTTTACATAAATGACATAACTTTAAGCAAGTCTAAACATGACTAAACATCTTGTTTTGATCATGGTTTGCCAACAATACACACTAGAGTTCTAAATACATTAGTTCCTAACTCTTTAGAACCTAACAAACTCCCCCTTTGGCAATCCATGACAAAACACAACTAAAAGCTCAAAATTTACAAAGAAAAGCCCTTTACAAAAATGCTCATAAAAACAAATTCAATCCTAACTACTATCCATCAGTTGCAAGTGTAGACAGCAGCTCAATTGAATCAACTTGTATATTTCCTGAAACACTAAACAAACGCATAACCGCATATGTGGAAAATAAACAGGAAAATAAACAGTAAATCAACAAATATGCAAACTAACTCTCCCCCTAAGTTAGATACAGCAAAACATACTTGTATTTTCCATTATCATAAACAAAAACAAATTCTTGATTTCAACCAATGCACAATAAAGACATATATCAATGAATAACTCATAAATATAAATCAATAAGCAGTTGAAACAAGAAACATATAAAACACTAAAAGTATCTCCCCCTAACAGAAATAAACAAGAGCTAAAAAGGTAAATACAAAATGAAGCACCTAGATACAATCTAATAGCTCCACAAGCTCCAACAAAAAAAAATAAATAAATAAATAATGCTCTCCCCCTGAAAACAAAAACTCTACAAGTGCTCAAAATCCAAAAGTACTCTCCTTTTTTGTGACGGAATGCCAAAGGGCAATCAAAATCCATCATCAAAAGGAGGTGGCGGTGAGGATCGTTGAAACTGAGCCAACTCCGCGTGCAAAGCATGAATCTCATCAAGCATGTCCACCAAAATCTGTCCATGAGCCGCCTGAACGGTCAAGACATGATCCAACGTACGTCGAATGTCTGAATCATCCGAAATAGTCGGTGAAGGAACATCAGCATCAATAGCAGCAACACCAGATGCCTCAGCCGTATCAGCACCTGTAGAAGAGGGAGGAGGAGGAACAACACCAGATGACGCACCTCTAGGACGCGTAGAGCCAACTCTTAAGTGAGAAGCCCTCTGCCTAAGAAAGGTGGCACCTATGGGAGCTACAACATGCACAGGCTCACCGGCAGGGAAATTAACTAGACCAAGAAACAACAAAATCCTATGAATGAAAATAGGATGGATAAGAGCATGGGCTACAGCATAACTCCTATGAACTTCGTTCAAAGAACGAAGGAACAAATGAGGAAAGTTGATAAACGCACCGGAAACAAAAGCGTACAAAAACACGCATTGCTCAAGAGGGATGGTGTGAAGATGAGAAATTGGCCACAAAGAATGACATGCTATCCGAAAGAAAAGATAGGAAGTCTCAGAAAGCTCAGCAAACGTGATCTGAGGATCAGAACCCCACTGGATAGAAGACCCAGTGATGTAAGACATGACGGTATCTAAGAGTGGAGACTCCTCATAGGGATAGATAGGCTCCCTAACGACCGGAACCCCAGGAGCTTCAGCCACTATCATAGGGGTAATGGTGAACTCAACACCTCGTATCCAACTCCTAACAAGGGTGTTGGAATCATAGATGTGGCAAGAGAGATTCGAGTAGAACTCTCTAATCAGGGCGGTCGGGGGTGGATGATCTACCTCTAACAAGAACAACCAACCTCTACGCTTAAGGTTTGCCTTAATGGCCGGATAAACCTCATCTAAAACAACAGAATGCTCAGCCCAAATCTTTCTTTTACAGTTTAGTTTCTTAAATGCCTCTCTGCATTTGTCATTCCTAAACAACACACTCCTAGAGGGAGACTCAGAGGAAGTGGAGGGGTTCCTATGGGCTCTAGTCTTCCTAGGCATGGTGCTAGAATAAGGACAAAGACACGAAGCAGAACCAAAAAGAACAGAAGAAAGAAAAAAAAAAAAAAAAAACAAGGGCAGACTGCAAGTTAGCACATAAAAAATATAGAACAAAAATCTATATGATGCATGAGCAGTTTAAATGTCATGATGCATGCTCTAATGCAGTAAGATTAAGTTCAAATTTAAGTTCAAATTCACAAAATTGGCTTGAGCATAGAGTTTTTAACAAAAACCCCAAAATTGAAAAACCACTTGTTCGTTTTTATAAAAATTGACCAATTGATCATCACACAAGTTAGAACACAGATGATAATGATCAATTACATCAATTCAACAAGTCAATTTCATCAATTAAACCAAATTTGAACAAAAACCCCAATTCGGGTTCAATACAAGCCCTGGAATTTTTAATTTATCACAAAAACCCCAAATTGATCAAATTAACCATCATAGATCATGAATATATCAATATAGCAACAAAACCCATTGATCAATTTCACAAAATAAGGCTTGATACATCAAAAACCCCAATTTATGCATAGTCCAAAAATTTATCCAAAAACAATGAAATAATGCATGAAAACATGAAAAACAATGCAAAAGAAAGAGTAATATGGACATACCGGCTTATGGAGAGAGAAACCTCGCAAGAAATTAGGAGGAAAACGACAAAAAATTTGTTGTGGAGCCTTGCCGAGTCGGAGAGAGAGAGAAAAGTTTGAAAACTTTTGAAAAAGGTGATTTAAAAAAGTCAAGATTTGATTTTTTAAAACCTGATTCACGAGTTTCGATTGATCGAAAATCAGTTTCGATTGATCGAAACAGACAGAAAAATAAAAAATTTTTAAACCAATTTTGATTGATTGAAAAACAGACTAGATCAATCGAAACAGACAGAGGCTCACTTAAATTTTTAATCGCAATTTCGATTGATCGAAATACAGCCTCGATCAATCGAAATTCTGGAAAAAACACAGTTTTGAAAAACAGATCAGTTTTGTGCATAATCTCCTCCAAGCATTGAAAAATATGAATAAAATGCATGAGTATGAGATGCAAAGTTTTTCAAAAACACAAGTTTTAAACCCAGTTTTCCCAAAATTAAGATTTTCACACATTCTCCCTTTAAATTCTCAAGCAACACATCTGTTTTGTATAAGACGCAAGGTATTTTCAAGCTTGATTAGTCAAACCAAAAACACACACAATAACATGTACACAGTTTAGCAAAGAGTAACGTGTGTAGTGAGTGCAACTAGCAAAAGCTTGAGATACATGTGAGGTGATATGTGTATAGAAATCAAACACAAAGTCTACAAAATTCATCACATAGAATTTGAAAGAGACTATCACCTAAAGAGTTACATCATATAACTCCCACATCTCCTATATCATAAGCTTGCAATCATGTAAGTTTCTTGATCTTGCCTCATATTGTACACACAAATTTTAATTGTTAAGAAACTTATTAAAAAAGCCGGGATAATGTACACACCAATTTTATTTATTTGATTTAACTTTAAGTGCAATAATGTACACACCAATTTTAAGCATTTAAACTGAGGCTACACCTTATGATCTTTTTGTGCATGTGCTACACTTTCTCGAGCACAAAATCTTATAATATGCACTAAGGTGTTCATGATTGGCTAGTGAATAGTGGTGAGATGGTTATTTATGCCTTTCCCTAAAGGTTCAAGTCTGACAGTCAAAGACATGTGACTTCAAGATCAAGACAAAGTGATCAATACCATAAACATCTTTCCCACACAACATGCACTACAAAGCTTTAACTAGTAAAGTGCATAAAATAAGCTCATCAATGCTAAACAAGGTACACAAGACATGTTATGTGAAAATAAATTAACCAACCTTGTTTTCAAAAACCAAGAGAGTAATACAAAACACAATTTGCTTCCCCCTTTTTTTTTTTTTTAATATACTTTTTTAATTTTTAATTTTTATTTTTAAAAGAAGAAACAAAAACAGTCCTAGAATGAAATGCATGAATGTTATGCAATGCAAGTCCTAGAAATAAAAAGAAAACAAAAGACTAAGGAACAAAGGTCACAAAGAGTAGAGCAAAGAAGCACAAGGACCATGTCAGAAAGACTCAATTAGATTGAGCCTTTTGCATCCAAAGCTTTTTAGATGCACCCCGAGCATTGAAGTTCTTATTCACATGAGAATGATTACCAACTCCAGGATTGGAATAAAGGTTTAGAGTCTTTACCAATTCACCAATAAGCACCATAGGATCTTGTGCTTGAGGCACAGGTACTTTTGGTTTGTTTGCTCTCTTAGCAGCTTGCAGCTTGTAACAGTGTGGACGAATGTGTCCAGACTTTCCACAAAAGTGACAAACCCAGGCAGGCTTATCATGTGTCTTGTCCTTAGAAAGGGTAGTCTTCTTAGGTTTGGGCTCTTTAAGATCAACCCTAATCTTCCTAGGAGGTATAACTTTTAAGGGTTTGACAACCTCACTCACAGGGGGTTCAGAAGAAGATGAAGGAACAAAGATAGTGGAATTAGGTGCAGATACATTTATGCTTTCTACAAAACCTAACCCAGTTTTTTCAGAAGGAGACTTTTGAACACTAATCATATGATCAAGTTTAGAACTAGCAAATCTAGCAACAGATAAATCAAGTTCCAAATTCTTAACTTTATCAAGCAAAAGCATATTTTCAGTTTTCACATTGTTCAAAAGTTCATTAGCATCAAACAGTTTCACAAGCAGATTATTCTTATCAAGCTCAAGAGATGCAATTTTCTTCAAGTCTAATTCAACATTCATGGCATCCTTTGTAGCAACCTTGCAAAGTTTATTGTAGGCTTCTTGAAGATCTGCATCCTCAGAGAGTTCCCCATCAGAAGGGTTCTCTTCAGCAGATACACTTTCATTGACTACAGCAGTAGCAGTGAAAGCAATGAAGTTTCCATCCTCGTCACAACCAGACTCATCATCAGAAACTTCACCATCACTAAGGGTTACAGCCATAGCCTTACCCTTAGACTTCAAGTAAGTAGGACAATCAGATTTCATGTGACCATACCTTTGACATCCAAAACATTAGGGACCCATAGAATTATTAGAAGATTGACCTACTTTTTCTCTAGATTTATCAGTGTTGTTAACCTTAGTGGGATCATTCTTCCTAAAGTTTCTAGGTTCAGTAGTGTTCTTATCTCTTGCCCTTCTGTTGTTATTTCTAAGGAAATTCCTAAAATTCTTGGCAAGGTAAGCAATCTCTGTAGCAGAGAGCTTATCATCAAATCCACCAACATCAACATCATCAACTGACTTAAGAGCCATTGATTTGGATTTACTAGTTTTAGGTAGGTCCAACTCATAAGATTGAAGAGTTCCTACAAGTTCATCAACTGGGATGGAGTCCACATCCTTGCTCTTAGTGATGGTAGTCAAAGATCTAAGTATCTTCCTAACAATTTTAGGTTGATCATAGATTTCACCCAAGTTATAAGCAGAATTAACAATATTATTAAGTTTAGCATAGAATTTATCAAAAGATTCATCATCAGACATTCTAATGCTTTCAAATCTAGAAGTTAATTGCTGCAATTTATTGATTTTGACAGCTTTTGTGCCTTCATGCACAGTCTGGAGGATATTCCAAGCAGTATGAGCAACCTCAACATTAGAGATTCTCTTAAATTCCTCCATAGAAACAGCGTTAAAGATAGCATTCACGGCTTTGCTATTGAACGCGGCTGCTTCTTTTTGAGAAGTTTGCCACTCACTAATAGGAGTAGTAGGCTTCTCCCATCCGTATTCAACGAAATTCCAGACTCTCTCATCAATTGATTTCAAGAATGCTTTCATCCTTACTTTCCAATAAGCATAATTATTCCCATTAAAGTGAGGAGGAATAACAAGAGAGTGTCCGTGTACCATGACAACAGGGGTCAAGGATCAGCTCAGAGATCAACAGATTTAAAACAAAAAAGCTACCTGCTCTGATACCACTTGATAGTTTTTAGACCCCTTAAAACAAAATTGGATTAACCTAGTTTATAAGCCAAGTTATTACTTAGTCTAAATTCCAAGTCTAGGTTATCACAATCAAACAATCATATCATGCAAAGCAGCGGAAAGATAAATAACACAATGATATGATCACCCAGGAAACCAAACCGGTAAAAACCTGGGGAGGATTTAACCTAGCTATCCTCAAGGTAAACCTGAATCCACTATGAAAGAATCGAAGTTTTACAATAGGACTTAGACCACTAACATCCTATTGCTACCCACTAGTAGAAACTTATTGACACGACTACGTGTAAGCTCCGAGACCACGGACTCCTTCTTTCTTGGATTCTCCAGCAAGTACAAGCACACCCGCTTGTGTTTCTTTAAACTCCTATGGCAGCAACTAAATGATCATCAAGTTCTTGAATGAATCTCCTTCTTGATAATCCTAAGTTTGTGTAAAGGAAAACTCCTCACAGATCTCACAAGAGATTCACACAAACAGCAATATGAGCAACACTAAAACGTGGCTAGGGTTTGCCTTATATACCTAGGGCAAAAACATAAAACCCTAAACGTTTTAAACAAACTAGGGCTAAGTTGGAATTCTGCAGAAAACGCATCTGACCCGATTTTCGATTGATCGAGCCTAAGCTTCGATCGATCGAGCCAGACCGAAATGCATTATTAAATCTGCATCAACTTAAATCCAACTTTACATAAATGACATAACTTTGAGCAAGTCTAAACACGACTAAACATCTTGTTTTGATCATGGTTTGCCAACAATACACACTAGAGTTCTAAATACATTAGTTCCTAACTCTTTAGAACCTAAGAGTATGTTAGTGTTCTCAATTAGTCCATGAAAGAAATACCATATTGCCAAGTAGTTTTTTTGCTGCATTATGTTTTGATTTTTTTAAAAGTTGTTTTAAAAGATTATCAAAGTTATCCTAATATTGTTTAAGAGAAACTATTTTCGATATTGTATTCTTTTTCTATCTTTCACAATTCAAAACCTAATTATGTGATAAAAATTTTGGATTTTTTTTTTAAACAAAGCCAAGATCATGAAATTCTAGCTGGAACTAATGATGTTTCTGGCATATATTATTTAGGAATAATAACAATAACAATAATAATAGTGTACTGACACCTATATGGGATGAGCTAAAAGCAGTCTTCTTATGACAAAATGTCATTTGTATGGTGAGATATGTCATTTTGCCTTACTTTGTTCAGTTCTCTTTTACAGGGTGTTACTATTGCACTTCCTGTTTTTTTTGGCAACACAAAGGTAAGATTCTGTGAAGGCACCAGTTAGTTAACCCTTTTGAAAGTTTTTATTTTTTATATTTATTTCAAATATTTATTTGTTTGCCTTTTATTTCGATGCGCAAAACAAATCATAGTTATTCAGCACATATGTAAATAAGAGAAGCGTTACATTAATGATAATAGCTGTGGTGATAGAGTTAGGGGTCTTGGATATCATTGCAGTGCTAGCAACATGGTGTGAAAGAGATTTAGCGTGGTCATGGAGAGAGCAATTATTTAGAGGTTATCAATCTGATGGTTGTTATTGTAGTGGTTGGTAGTGTTGAAGATAGGAAAGAGATTGCTTGAGGCATTGGAGGAGATGTTCTTCATGGTTGAGCTCCATATAGAATTTTCTAATGTTCTTTCACTATCAAATTTTTATTACTGCAAGGACCAGTTTCGAGTGTATGATTTTTTGAAATTGTGTTCTAGCCCATGCATGACAGGAAATTTGATGGGTTTAATCTTTGATCTCAGAAATATAAATAAGAAACATTTAATATTTTTCTTTGTTTGGTTTGTTGGTGCTGAGATGTAAACATTTAAGATTTTTTGTTTGGCTGAGGAGGGTCACTTTGTCAAGAGTGTAGTAAATTTGTGGTTCTAGACTTCAGCTCTGTTCTCAGTGCTTTTAATTCATACTTAGAATAGTTTGAATTTGTTGGCTTTCTTTTATTTTGGATTTAGGATTGAGGTTGGAAAGTGTATTTAATTGAGTTACTACCAAAGATGGGCTATATTATCCAGTTGCAGAAACCTAACAAAAATTGATGTTATTTCTAAATTACAATTAAATACCTAAATCTGTTAAATTAGTTGTTTTTTTAAACCCAATACAAAAATCATTGTTATTGGAGTCTTAGAATGGTGGATAAACTAGCTTCTTCTTCTTCTTCTTCTTCTTCTTCTTCTTCTTCTTCTTCTTTTTTTTTTTTTTTTTTTTTAATTTTTTTTAAATCATTAAAAATAACAATATGGGACTCAAAAATTGATCTCTATATTTTCTAAACCTAAATCGTTCATAGCTAAACCTGCGAATTTCATAAGATTTGTTATTGTTTCTGACCTCAACTCAAATACACTTCAATTCTAAATATTTTGAAGTAATATGTTTACATATGTAGATGTGGGTCATGGGTTTGTATATTAGGTCATTCTTTTCATTGGGTTTGTGTTTGAACAACTTTTAGTGAGTTCGTTTGGGTGTTATGAACACATATTTCTATCTCTCTCTTTCATCCTTTTTCTATTAATATCAATTTGTGCTTAATATATTGTAGATTAAATAGTTTTTACTGATGTATCTTAGTCATTGGCAGCTTGGGGAAGGTTTGATATTTTGGGTCTTCTAAGATAGAAGTTCAATAGCAGTTTTGGGTAAATGGGAACAAACAAAGTTGCAATGGACATAGATTATTGCAGTGATGTTAACAACTACACAATTGTTCAAATGAACTCACAAAACTCCAAGTATGAACTAAAGATTTTGAGATAAATGAAATGGTCTCCATGTATCTTTTAGTTTTGTTTTTAATTTTTCCATTCCACTTATCTTTCAACCTTGCAGTGCCACGACTACACAATTGAAGAGCTCATCACAAAGAGCTTCAACAGTGTTGATATTGTCCTCTTTAGCAATCAGATTGGCCAGATGAATATGAAGAAAGGCGCATCATAGACAACAATACCTAATCTTTCTCCCTCTCTTTTCGGTATTGGAACACCATTGTTTCATTTTTTTTTTCCTTTTGAGTTTTCAATTCTGGCAGATTATTATTGGAACACCAGTGTTTGAAGAAATGCTTAAACTGAACTTTGGATTGGATGTGTGGAACCCAATTGTTTATGCACATATAATGCTATTTACAGATTTCTTTTAAATTTTGTTGTGAATTGTGATAACAATATTTGGTTAAGATTAATGATGCCATCTCTAATCACCTATCCTCTAGATCATATGAAACCGTATATAGTAAAAATATTTTTGTGAAATTAAAGCTCTCTATAGTTTCTTTAAAGTGGTTTCTAAAACAATTTTGCTCTTGAGGAAATTTTCTTAATGATGGGCTATGATTATTATGGTTTTTTTTTTTTTTTTTTTTTTTTTTAACAATTGTTATAGTTGTTATTGTCTTATCAATGTTGGTGCTAAATTTGATTTCTTTACTCTTTTGCAGCTTTAACTTAGCCTCATTTGATCAAATTCTTTAGATGAAGAAGTATTAAGACAAAGAAGATGAAACCAACTACAACCATGATTCTCTATGAAATTGCTTCTAAGAATATTCTCAGTATTCTCCTTTAGCTGGGATATTTTTTCACCTTAATTGCCAGAAATATTTTGTATCCTTCACAAGGGATGTTAACATTAACTTTTTTTTATTTGAGAAAAAGTTACCATTCACTTTATTTGCTTATAATATTCTTAAAAGAAATCTATTTGTAAGAATCATATTGTGATGGAAATTATGTGTTATTATATGACTCTTCTAAAAATATTTATTATTAATCTCTAATTAATTAATGTTATTAAAATTTTATTTCATATCTCCTCATTATCAATAGCCAGAGTAGAATTATATCTCCCAAAATTTTTTTTTTTTTTTTATTCAACTTGGTTCTTCCAAAGAACCACAATTTTTTTAAAATATATATGTACATATTCAACCTATTAGTTATCAAATATCATTAAAAAAAAAAAAACTATAATTTAATGATTTATAAATTTGATTGTGATAGTTATTTACATATTCAATATGATATTCTTAATAAGTGTTTTTTTTTTTTTTTTTATAAATTTTATGACATTAGCTAAACAAAATATTTAATCTAAATTAAGGTTAGAGAAAATTCAATTAGATTCTTAATTTTGCACCATGTGTCTTATCTAATTTTTAATTTTTGGGTCAACTGAATTATTGAGTGTAAATATTGAAAAGTCCAAATCTAATTGATGTCCAAATTTGTGCCATGTGTCTATCTAATTCTTTTAATTTTGTAGTAAGGGAATTATTGGATACAAAACTGAAAAATTTAAATCCAATTAAATATTTTTAAAAATGTATGGTTTAAAAATGTGTAAGTTAATACTATGTATAATTTGAACCGTGTAATTGTGATTATTTTTAATTGTACCCGTCCATATGCATGAGGTTATATACTAGTATATCTAAAAGCTGAAGTGTAGCATTTATTGTTGTTATGCTCCTGTTGAGCCATATCAGCGGCCATGTCATCCACTTATTTCAATATTTTCTCTCTCCTCTTTAATTATTTTTCTGCATATTATTTTATGACCTTACAATTACTCTTCCTCCAACATTTTTCCCACTTTTACCTTTTTATCTTCCCACTACTCTATACCTTAATCTTACAATTCTCTTATCCCTTCATCTTCCTTTTATTTTGACTCTTCTTCTCCCCATTTTATTTACTATAAATATTTTCTTTTCTCTCTTCCATTTAATCCATATTTTCCCACACAAAAAGGTGAATACTCTCTCTCTCTCTCGGTAAAATTGTAATTCTTTGTCGCACATCTAATATAGGTTGATGATTTTTTTTTTTTGGTTGAACTCTACTTTGGGTTGATGCATTTGGTTTTATTTTAATTTGTTATCTTTTTTATTTTATTTTATTGTTAAATGTTATCCAATGATATTATATAATGATGTAATGTTATTCTATTATGTAACATAACTTGGATAATTTGTTGTTTACAATTATACATTTTCCTTTTGAGTATTCTTCTACTCATCTTATTTTATATAATTTTGATATTTCTCTCACATTCTCTCCTAGAATATGTGATTAAAACTAAAAAATAAAAAAGAGAAAATATAAATAATTTAATGATATTGAGAATGTGGCTGAATTTAAATGTTGAATAAAATAAGATGAGAAGAAAAAGAAAAGTAAAAATAAAAGATATAACAATAAACACCAAATTATTCAA
Source organism: Notholithocarpus densiflorus (assembly GCA_030021035.2). Lineage (NCBI taxonomy): Eukaryota > Viridiplantae > Streptophyta > Magnoliopsida > Fagales > Fagaceae > Notholithocarpus > Notholithocarpus densiflorus. The sequence goes on from JARYZH020000174.1 coordinate 84,762, forward strand.
ATCATGCTATTTAATAGAATAATACTATATTCGTATATACTATTTTTAATTCTTTAATATGCAATTGGATAACATTTAACAATCAAAGAGAACAATTGTAATATTTGAATGTGCCTATCAATTATTTGAGTAATATCAATTGTAAATTTGTAATAAGATTTGATTAACATGACAATCTCCTTATTTATTTTTGATACAAGATAGAAATTCTACTATAGCCTAATCTAAGTGTATATGTGTGTGAAACTCCTTCTTGGAGACTTGAATCCCGGCGCTTGCCCCTCATACCTACAAGCACTTATACTTGTGGAGTGACCATCGCACCAAGGGTGTGCGGTGATGACAATCTCCTTAAGAGAATGAGAAATTTAAATAATTAATTTGGAACTTAAAAAAATTTTGTTACAGAAATAAAAAAGGAAAGCATAATACATTATAACAAAAGTTTGAAGAATATAGTTCACTTGAAAAAAGAATAATATATCTTATAAAAAAAAAAAAAGAGAATAATATCAATTAAATACACCAATTTCCCCCCCTCCCCCCAAAAAAAAACTCAAAATAATTGAATGATATATTTATAGAGATAGAGAGATGGAAAATATTTTTTGAAATAGTTCAATTTTTAAGCAGAATAAATTAATTTCAGTAAATTTTAGAAAATTAATTATACATTATACCAGATTACAAAATAATTATATATTTCCACGCATAGTGTGGGTCTGTGACTAGTTACTAATAATATTGCTCTCGTGTTACTAATGATATTCTCCTTCTGCATCTACCAAAGAGTCAGGAAGTCAAGGGAGAAACCAAAAAGTCACATAATTAGTTTATTGTTATCCTAAAAGTTAAATTTGAATCATCACAAATAATTAGCAATCAAAGTCTAGATTTATTTTTTATTTTCTATTTTTATTTGATGAGAAGCTTATGAGTTAACTTTTATTCAAACTGAAATAGAAACTTTTATATCATGAGCAATAACTGCTTTTAAAAAAAATCATCAACCTGTTTTTCATTTGTCCTTTCTTTTTCCTAGTTTATTTTTATCAATCATTTGGGTTATCATGGCAGTCTGGACCAGAAACTCTTGTTTTTATCGATCATTTTGATGAGGTTTAGGACTCCCTATAGTACAATTTAAAAGAGGGGAAAAGAAGTGGGAAAAAAAACCCCCTCATTGATATGTTATTTTTTGGACTCAATCAAGTAGTCTAATAATTTTGTGTTAAAAACAAGTCTAATAATTTGTTCATTTTGTTGGACTCAAATTAGAACACAAATTATAAACACCCCCCCCCCCCCAAAAAAATACTATTTTAAATCACATGTCTATGTATCGTATAATACAATATGATTCATACGATACACACCTAAGTATCGTATGATTCAAGATCACTTCTAATACGCTTTTATGATATGAAATTTTTTGTACATGACATGATATGTTATGTATTGTAAGATATGCAAAAACTATATTTATATATATGATGTCTCCTCCGCTTGTAAAAAACGGGTGGTTGTGGGATCCATGTGTAATTACACAAAGTGATTGTTACACACTGTGTGTAATAGATTTTACCTTTATTTGTATGTGTTCTCTCTCTTTTTTTTTTTTTTTTTTTTCCCTCTCCAGGATACTCTTTTTTGAGGAACAAATAATTAATTTTGTTCCCTAAAAATATCATTTCTTTTGCCGAATATTCCTCTCTCACCCTAAGCCCAAACTAATTCCTGCTTAGCAATATTGACTATGATAGAAACCTAGAGGTTCCTAATGGGGATGGGTATGAATTGTAGGAGAATTGATGGGAATTGTAGGGAAATTGACTTAATTCGAGGTAGTCACACTCCATAGAGAAAAAAAGAGATTAAGAGAGAAAGATGCAATAAGAAATTGTTTATTCTTCATTGATATCTAATGTTGAATTAAAATCATGTATTTATAGGAGACTAGCTCTAATGTCATTGGCCCACATGACTCAAGATAATTGGCTAGTTAATTTAACATGTGCTCTATGAATTAAGCCATGTGTTAAATGAGCTACATGTGCTCAAATTTTAACTAACTCATCATAATCTCAACCAACTACCTAACTACCTAACTAAAGGGATTACAACAATTATTTCATATTCTTAACATTTCCCTCCCTTTGAAAACACCTTGCCCACAAGGTGTTGTTGTGAAATAGCATCTTCATCAAAGGAGATCTTCCAATGGACCAATACCTTAGTGACATTTTGATCACCATATTCAAGCAGTTCTCTTTGACAAGCGGTCCTATGCACATGAAGGTTTCTTCTTTGTAGATCTTCAAACTTTGCTCGAATTCTTGAGCCTTCAATGATTCTTCAATCTTCAAGGTCTCCTTGGTTCTTTGAACCTTGGAATGTTCTTGTATCCTCAAGACCTCATTTGATTCTAGAACCATTAAAATTGTTGGCCCTTGCATCTTGGATTCTTGGATCACTGACACTTGGATTGCTAATTTTTGAATCATAGACTCTTGAATGGAAGCCTCCATTGGTGCATCAAGAATTGGTTCTTAGAAGATTGTCATCACCTTCTTTGTTGGTTCTTTGAATTGAACTTCAAGGGTAGCGTGTATATGGATATCATCATCCACTTTTGTTAGGTTGAATTTTATCAACCATCTTGTTGGCTTTATTCCGTGCCAAATTTGCTTATATTTTAGCAATTAGTAACCCTGTATTTAGGTGGGAATCATGTAAGGGTAGTGTGTGAGAAAGTGTGAAGAAATGCTCAAGTTTGTGCAAAGAAGCAGGGACTCGCGACTGGATCTCGCGGGTAGCTCGCGGCTTGCAAGCCGCCAGAAGTTGCACACGTGCCAAGCATACAGAGAAGCTGAACCGTCATGCCAGCTATAGCATTATAGGACAAAAAGTCCAGTCTATCCATTCAGTTACCTCGAGGCTAGAACTCACGGCTCAGTCAAGTCGCGGGGCCAAGCCAACAGCCAACTCTGTTTTAAAAAACTGACTCTTCGCATTCCACTCTCACCCTAGTATATATACCCCTTATACCCACGAAATGTAGAGAGCTTCCAGAGACAATTTTGAGAGAGAAACTCTAGAGAAAAACCAAGATTGACTCATCCACAATCTTTACAAAGAGACTCTTCAAATTCCTCTACTCTCACCCTCTCCATTGTTACATCCTTGAGAGGTTCATTACCAAAACCTTTTCTCATCATACCCACATCTGTGAGAAGGCCATTTGGTGCTTGGGAAGCAGTTAGGAAGGGACCAATTTCATATTGGTTGATGCTATGGTTTATAGCGGAATCCGGTAAGCTAAAGAAGAAATAGGTTCGGCGTAACCTCGTTGGAGTAGGAGCTTGGAGGGCTTAGGTACATTGGGTAGATTAGGCTTGGAGGGTCTTCTGCTATTCATATATCCCAACTACATTCTTTAGTGGATTATTTACCGCTTGGAGGACAGTGGAGAGGTTTTATGCCGAGGGCTTCGGTTTCCTCTTCGATAACACATCGCTGTGTTGTCCTTGTGTTTGCATCTCTCTTCCCTTAATCTTTACCATTTAATTTCTGCTGTGAATGTGATTTTATTTGGTCTAAGATCGTTTATCAATTCTGTTATATGCTTATGTTCATATTTCGCACATTAATTGTTTGATAATAAGCTTGAATTGGTAAATTGTAAATTGGGGGTCTAAACGTTCAAAGTGTTTTATACACTAATTGAACATTCATTTGGTATTAGAGCGGGTTCACTTATATTGGTTTCATTACCTTAGTGTGATCCTTGACCCCATATTGAGATGGACCGGTCTCAATCTTTAAATGTTCCACCATATTTTGATGGTAGCAATTATGCCTTTTGGAAGGTATGGATGAGAGCATTTTTGTGTTCTATAGATGAGGCTGTTTGGGATGTCGTTGAAATAGGTTGGACAAAACTGGAGGCAGCCAAATCCACATAGGATAAGGCAGCCCTCGAGGCGTCAAATGCTAATAGCAAATCACTTAACGCTATTTTTTGTGGCGTGTCTCTAGATGAGTTCCACCGGATTTCTCACATGACCATTGCCAAGGAGGCATGGTAGATATTGGAGACCACGTACGAGGGAACGAAGAAAGTTAAAGACACCAAGTTGCAAATGCTGACCACTTGGTTTGAGGAGCTGAGAATGAGTGAGGATGAGTCTTTTGACTCTTTCTATAGCAAGCTGAATGAAGTGGTCATCGACAAGTTTAACTTGGGAGAGAAAACGGAGGACTCAAAAGTTGTACGAAAAATTCTTCGTTCATTGCCGGATAGCTTTCGTGCAAAGGTGATTGCAATTGAGGAGAGCAAGGACCTTGATGAAATCAAAATCCAAGAGCTGATTAGTTCTCTCCAAACATATGAGCTTTCTTTGCCAAATCAAAGAAAGAGCAAATCACTTACTCTTAAGACGATAAATGAAAGGGTAAAAGCTCACGGTTCATCGGATGAGGATGTAGTCGAAAAGGATGTTGCCTACCTTGCAAAGAATTTCAGAAAATTTCTGAAGTTCAAGAACGGTGAGAAATTTGGTGATAAAAGGAAATTCATGAGTTCCAGAAAGGAGAAGAAGGACTTCAAAAGGAGAGAAGGGAAGGAGTCCCAATCTACTCAAAGAGTCACTTGTTTTGAGTGTAATGGACATGGTCATTTCAAAAAGGAATGTCCTAATTACTTGAGATCGAAGGGCAAGGCATATGGCACCACTCTCAATGACTCAGATTCCTCCACCTCTGATTCGGAGGATAGTTGTGATGAAGAAGGGAATTTCTCAGCATTCATGACTGTTGCTCATGTTGAGTCTTCAGAGGACTTGAATTTGCTTGTGGAAGAGCTTGGGGAGCATAGTGATGAGGAATCCATGGGAATTGTAGAAGAATAAGATGCTAAAGAAGATGAAGATACAGCTGGTCTTCAAGAGAACTACAATTCACTCCTTGAGAAGTCGGGAGAATATGCAAGGGTGGCCAAGGCAGCTGTGAAAAAGATGAAGAAAGCTAAGGAGGACTATAGAAGTCTCCTAGTGAGATATAAGGAGGCCAAGTGTGAGATAGAGACGCTAAATGGTGAACTAACCGAAGCTTACACCAAGGTAAAATTCCTTGAGCATGAGGTGGTTCAAGCAAATGCCAAGGTAGTCCTTTCCTCTCAAAAGACCTTCTCCGAAAAAACCAGATTAGGATACACTGGAGAAAGTAGTTCAGCTGTGCACATCGCCAAAGAAGTGAAGTTTGTGAAGGCCAAAGAGCCGGTTATAGTTGCCTCTACTGTGGAGAAGGAAAATGTTGAGAAGAAGAAGAATGTGGTTGACCAGCGGGTGTTGAACAAGCCCCATAATCAATCTGTGGTCAGGTTTGAAGCCAGAGCAAAATCTCTTACACGATCACAAAGAGGTCCTAGAATGAACCATGTGTGTCATCACTGCGGACTTCAAGGGCACACCTGACCCAATTGTCATAAGCTGAGAGCATTGAGGAATGCAAGTGATCAAAGGTCAAGAGGACCAAGAAATGACAAGAGGACTTGGGCTGTTGAGCCATCAAGAGATCAAAATGGTGATTCTGGAATGATGGACGTGATGAAGATGATTGGTTCATTCACCAACTGCTTGGAAAGCTTCACTAGAAGGTTTGAAAGTCCTAACTCTCGTACCCAATCCTAGAGGGATATCACCCCAAACGCACGTGACGTGTGGGTGATGAAGGGTACTCATGCATAAGCTCTATAACATATCCATGCATTAATACTTCCTATGTTGTGTGTCTACGTTTGGTTGTGTGCCGGTTGGTTGTTAAGTTGATTATTGGTTGGTTGTTTGTTTGCTTTTGCTTTAAATTCTTTTACATTGCTGGTTTTGATCATTATTTTTTATTTTCTGTGTCAAAAATCCAAAAACACATAAAAAGTAGAAAATCAAAAGGTTTGATCGACTTTGTTGAGTTTTGTCTCATAGCATGTTTTGCCTTGTACCTTTGTACTAATGGCCTTGTTCATCTACGTGCATAGCTTGTTCCCTATGCACTTATATCATTGTGGGAGAAATCTTGACATCTATGTGACTGTTGTAAATAGATCTTCAAACTTGTCATGAATGATTAGTGAATGGTTTTGTTGATCTTGAGACATCATAGACTTGTGCCTATATATCTTCCCACTCATTTATTTTATTGTTTTTGCTTAAAAGAGCTCTCAAATGTAAATCTCCAAATGGAAAGAGATAATGAGCTGCAAAAGCCTGTCGTACATACTAGTATTTGACTAGGAAAAAGGGAAAGTGACCTAAAATAAAATGTTTGATGCCCAAAAAGTCAAAGGCTTGCTCATCAATTGAAATATCAAAAATTTCAGGCATCGATCTCACAATGAGATGTAATGTTTCAAAAAGTTCAATTGTTATGATGAATTTGGAGCCAAATGAAAAGCTTCAAAATTATGTAATCAAGTTATGTGGGAGGTCATATATGCATACTTCTATAATTGAGATGGGTCACATTATCTAGTGCTAATTGTGTATGTCTTGGTTGAATTGATCATTGAAGCTTCACATTAGACTAAGGACTATTTCATTTTTGATATCCACACACATCACACATGTCTATGTTCAATGAATGCCATATTCATTTGTGTGATTGTACTTGATTAAATGTGTTTTCACATGTTCAATCCTTGTTGATCAAACACAAAAAGATTTTTGAGTGTTTTAGTTGTTTTGGAAAGTATTTTGTTTTTACAAATATTGTCATAATTTCAAAAACAGTGTTGCCCTGTTCTGGCGACTCAGTCGTGGGTTGGTCCAGTTGCATGCCTAAGTCGCGAGCCCACTCAGAGATTTTTCGCGGCTCACTGGCGAGTTAATGTCCCAGTCACTAAAAATACTTAGAATATTTTTCAAAATTTGGGTTTTTAATGTTTCTTGCGGCTTAGTCTGGCGACTTGTTCGCGGGTGGAGGTTCCAGTCGCGAGGGTACTCAGAGATTTTCGCGGCTTACCTTACGACTCCCTCGCGAGTAGAACTTCCAGTCGCGAAAAAAACTTAGAAATTTTTTTCAAAATTTGTGTCTTGAGTGTTCTGGCGACTTGCTCGCGATTTAACCTAGTCGCGAAAATCGTGTGTTTTGCGCAAATAGGTCAGTTTTTAAAACTTTTCAGTTTTCCCTCGAACTTTTGTGACTGTTAATTGTCTTCCCCATTTCAACTCTCTCTCAAACTCACTGTGTCACTCTCAAAAACCTCCATTTTTGCTTCATTTCACCTTCAAATCTTCAAGAAAAAGGTATGGGCTTTCTCTTTCTCACTTCATATTTCATGATTATGGTTTTGTTTTCTTGATTTGTGAGTTATTTTTGTGATTTGAGTAATATAGTGTTCGAACATGGGTTTGGTTTATTTTGTTGAGTAAGTTTGATTGAGTGTTGGTGATATTGATTGAGGTGCTTTTCTCAATTTTGTTTTCTTTGAGGTTGTTTGTGTTCTGTGTTGTGCCTCATGACTGTGCTACTCTGTACATATCATGTTCATGGTAGAGTGTCACAATGACAGTTATTTGTGACTGTGTGATGCTCATTGATTACTTTGTTCTGAGTTGTAATTGATCAACCATCATTTTTGGACACTTGCTAATTTCTTAATATACAATCCATAAGTGTTGCTTATGATTACTTGATGCTGACTTGGTTCAAGTTCTGTGATTGATTGAGTGAGTTCTCTCTCCGAATTTCATTTTTTTTAACATGAATCTAATCAAGTTAATGTTTGTGTCTTGTGGTGTCACACTTGGTTCTCTGCTGTGTGTCTTGTCTTTTGCAGATGTTCATCTAAAGGAAAAGAGATTCAAATTGATGTTCCATCCCCTGTTGCTAAGCAGACTCGTCGCTCGACTCAATTGTCTCAAGACTCAAAAAATGAGAGATTCAGGACTCCTTTTGATTCACAGACCTTCTCAAGCATTTTTATAGATGCTCATCCTATTGTGGAACGTGTAGTAAACTTTGATACCTTGGGAACAACATTTATCCCTAGGATTTTTGAAGCAAGAGATTTGGCTGATCTGTTCGGGAATTTCGAGGACCCAGTTGATGAATTAGTTAAGGAATTCTACTCTAATGCCAGATACACCGAAGTAGAGTTGAAATGTTGGGTGAGAGGAACAGAATTCTCCATCAATACGGAATACATTGCAAAGGTTCTTCGCATCACCAGACCAGCAAATGTGGACCTCACTCTGTATGATGACAGATTACTTCAAGTACAAGACATTCTACAAGTTCTTGGGCCTGATCATGAGGTTAGAAGCAAAGGATCATCTATAGGCACTGCACAGTTTTCGCCTGAACTGACGACCCTAAAACTGATCATGTTCTCCAACCTCTACCCACTGTCTAACACCGCTTTCATAAATCTTGGAAGAGCACAATTTCTATGTGATCTCATTACCAGAGTTCCAATTGACATTTGTGCCCACATCTTTCAGACAATTGGGAAAACAGCGGCTCGATCGGCAGCACGAACATGAATTCCTTTTTGTAGTCTCATCATGAAGATCATGCTTCTTGAAGGTTTCCGTCCACCAACAGATGGAAAAATTTTGTCATGTCCTCGACCAATATCCATGATAACTCTCCATGCAAGCAAGAGTCACTCCTCTAAAACACCTAAGAGTGAGCCTTTCTCCCATGCCACTCCATCTGGCCATGATTTAGTTACACCTGTGCATACCACAACTGTTTCTCCCATTCCTTCTGAGAGGCAAACAACTGGCACTTCATTTGCACCTAGCTCTCAAGATGATAGATTGAGCACTTTAATAGAGGGCCTATATCAGCGTATTTCCGGATTAGAAAGATCTCTCTACTCCACCAACAATCATGTTCAAATGAGTCTCACTGCAATTGAGACACAGTTAGATGCTATTCAACAAAAGCTCAAGGAAAGCCTTTAGCTATTCGTGCCAAAAAGGGGGAGAGATAGCATATAGCAAGGGGGAGATAGCAATGTGCACATTGAAAGGGGGACACTGAAAGAGGGAGTTGTATGCTCAAGAAGAGGAAGCTGATACATATACACTCACATATACTTTTAGATAGTCTAACATTTTTTTCGTTTTGCCTATTTATAGCTATTTGCTTGCTGTTTATATAAACTCTACTCTTGTGTGGATATGGTTCTAATACTTTGGTTTAAAACTCATGGATTTGTTTTACTTTTAAAACACTTATGGTACCTTGGTTTACATACATATATTGATGATGTTTTTCAGTATGTTCTGTGGGTGGTTTGTACCCATGTTGCTTTTGTAAGCTTTTAGGGTTTGTTTCCATGTGATTTATAGGCTTTTATGATTTGTACCATGCTTATGCAGCCTTTATGCTTTGTTGCCTAGTACTTCTAGCTAAATGTTATGCATTTTTCTTTAAGTACTCTCACTCTTGTGCCCTAGTAGGATCTTGTTCCTAGATGCATATACTTTCTATATTGTGCATTGGTTGAGTGTTGGACATGCAAGTGATTCGCATTGAGCTTATTAGCTTGTATGTCTGGATGTTCATTCCAAGTGTGAATGAGCACTGTGGTCACTATTTTATAGTGATTGCTTGTTTGGTCAAGTCATGGTTTATTACTTTATTCCATTTTGCTTGATCGCATTGTGCTTGCCTCATATGCATTACAAGTTTTTTTACATACAATGATCATATTGTGTTGTTGTGTTTCAGGAGATACTTGGTCATATGATTCAAGAGCTACACAGATTCTAGAGTTAGGTGTGAATGAGTTTTGTTCAACTGTTCCCAACTCACATGTTAAGTCTAGAGTTTGTTTTAGGGTTTTGTCACGGAATAGCCAAAGGGCGAGATTTTAAGGTTGAATTTTATCAACCATCTTGTTGGCTTTATTCCGTGCCAAATTTGCTTGTATTTTAGCAATTAGTAACCCTGTATTTAGGTGGGAATCATGTAAGGGTAGTGTGTGAGTGAGTGTGAAGAAATGCTCAAGTTTGTGCAAAGAAGCAGGGACTCACGACTGGATCTCGCGGGTAGCTCGCGGGTTGCAAGCCGCCAGATGTTGCACACGTGCCAGGCATACAGAGAAGCTGAACCGTCATGCCAACTGTAGCACTACAAGACAAAAAGTCCAGTCTGGCCATTCAATTACCTCGCGGCTGGAACTCGCGGCTCAGTCAAGTCGTGAGGCCAAGTCGCCAGCCAGCTCTGTTTTAAAAAACTGACTCTTCGCATTCGACTCTCACCCTAGTATATATATCCCTTATACCCACAAAATGTAGAGAGCTTCCAGAGAGAATTTTGAGAGAGAAACCCTAGAGAAAACAAGATTGACTCATCCACAATCTTTACAAAGAGACTCTTCAAATTCCTCTACTCTCACCCTCTCCATTGTTACATCCTTGAGAGGTTCACTACCAAAACCTTTTCTCACCATACCCACATCTGTGAGAAGGCCATTTGGTGCTTGGGAAGCAGTTAGGAAGGGACCAATTTCATATTGGTTGATGCTATGGTTTATAGTGGAATCCGGTAAGCTAAAGAAGAAATATGTTCGGCGTAACCTCGTTGGAGTAGGAGCTTGGAGGGCTTAGGTACACTGGGTAGATTAGGCTTGGAGGGTCTTCTGCTATTCATGTATCCCAACTACATTTTTTAGTGGATTATTTATCGCTTGGAGTGCGGCGGAGAGGTTTTACGCCGAGGGCTTCAATTTCCTCTTCGATAACACATCGCTGTGTTTTCCTTGTGTTTGCATCTCTCTTCCCTTAATCTTTGCCATTTAATTTCTGCTGTGAATGTGATTTTATTTAGTCTAAGATTGTTCATCAATTCTGTTATATGCTTATGTTCATATTCTGCACATTAATTGTTTGATAATAAGCTTGAATTGGTAATTTGTAAATTGGGGGTCTAAACGTTCAAGGTGTTTTATACACTAATTGAACATTCAACTTTGACACAAAAATCAACGTCCCGGCTTGCAACAACAGCAATAGATTCTTGGAACTTAATTTGATCTTCGAGTTCCATTGAATCAAGAGATTGTAACTCCTCTTCTATCATGTTCTCAAGATCCCCTTGCAATCTTGAGAGCTCCTCTTTCATGGCCTTTTTTAGATTCAACTAAGGCCTTGACCTTCTCTGAAACTTCATTCACCATTTGTTGTAAGTCCTTCAAGATTTCTTATCGGTCATATTCACCTATGTCAAGATCGATGGCGCGCTTTGATACTAAATGTTAGGAACCTAAAGGTTCCTAATAGGGATGGGTATAAATTATGGGGGAATTGATGGGAAGTGTAGGGAAATTGACTTAATTCGAGGTAGTCACCCTCCATAGAGAAAGAAAGAGATTAAGAGAGAAAGATGCACTAAGCAATTGTTTATTCTTCATTGATATCTAATGTTAAATTAAAACCATGTATTTATAGGAGACTAGCTCTAATGTCATTGGCTCACATGACTCAAGATAATTGGCTAGTTAATTCAGCATGTGCTCTATGAATTAAGCCATGTGTTAAATAAGCTACATGTGCTCAAATCCTAACTAACTCATCATAATCTCAACCAACTACCTAACTACCTAACGAAAGGATTACAACAATTATTTCATATTCTTAACAGACTATTTATACAGGAACAAAAGGAAATTCTGAAAAACCTTGAAAGCAAGTTGGATTTTAAGTTTTAATTGATGAAGTTCCCACATAGAACGTTGCTGAGCAAGAGGCTGGTGGTGATGAAAATGTAGGGCAACACAAACAAGTAGAAAGATGGACTGTTTATGACCAAATCAATGGTGGGTGAGTTTTAAGATTGCCTATATATAGTAAAATTTAAAAGAGGGGAAAAGAAAAGAAAAAGTTCTAGAGTTCTACTACTAAGGCCATATTGATAGTTTGCTGGAATTTTTGTGATCATCAAATTCAAAACAATATGGTTCAAGCTTGGTGGGCTAAAAGTTTGTTAGTAATAAAATCGAAGTATGTGTCGCTTCATGGAGAAAATGGGTGAAGAATAGTTTATGAGTTCTTCTAGTAGCCATGTAGGAAAGTTGTGGCAATGCTTGTGGTACTAGAATTTTTTATTGTTTATATAGGTAGAAAATGTTGAAATAAAATGCATATCACTAAGCATATTTCAAGGGAAAAAATCTACAGAAAATCAAATTATGGAGGCTCGTAATTGTAAAGTTGTAATGTCTACAAGCTTGTTTTATATAAATAAGTACGTATTTTGGAGTTGGATAAAGAAAACAAAACCAATTTATCTATGTTTCTATCATCCTGAAATTTCTATGGGTCCCTTGTAGTTGTAGTAGATAATGATTTCGGTCCAAGCCATTGATACAAGCTGTTCAAAAGTTATCAGCGTGAGCTGTGGCAAAATTGAAGTACAATTATGGTTCTTTCATTTGACAGTAACCATTATGGTGGGTGAGAGTGAGATTTAGGACTGCCCAGAGGCCATAGCACATTTGACCGGAAATTTGAAGGAAGCATTAAAAAATATATAAATTTTCCATTAAAAAGGTAGAATTTTTTGTTATGAATATTACGAATTCGAAATTATTAAATATATGTTATTTAATATCACAAGTGATTGGTTAAAGTAACCTCACTTTTTTTTCTTTTTTTTTTCCTTTCTTTTTCCTCTCTTACAGCACAAAATATTCGTTTTTTTTTTTTTTTTTTTTTTTTTTTGACAAGAAATTCTTTATGTGCCGATGAAATTTATATCATGGGATTTATATTAAAATACTTTTGAATGCATTTATTCTAAATCCTCGACCCCAAATGCAATCTTGAAAAGGTAAAACTGGTAATTTTCATGCTATTTGAGAGTGTTAAATATATTAGCAACGTGATGTGCTATACCATATTGTATATGCTAGAGTGGATGTGGAAGGGGAAGCATAGAATTTGAACACCGAGAACATGAGGGTTGCATGGTTCAACCTTGTCGGCCTACATCTACGGAGAAATCCCTTAAGTGCTTCATCTTTATTGTATAAGAGTGTAGTACAAAACCTGTGTTAAAATGAACCCTAACATGAGTATTTATAGGAGACTAAACTCTAGACTACTAGTACAAGCAGGAGTGAGCTTGGGCCTATTACATTGGGCTAATATGTCTAATATATCTCTAACATTGCTACATCTTTATTGTATAAGAGTGTAGTACAAAACCTGTGTTAAAATGAACCCTAACATGAGTATTTATAGGAGACTAAACTCTAGACTACTTGTACAAGCAGGAGTGGGCTTGGGCCTATTACATTGGGCTAATATGTCTAATATATCTCTAACATCCTCCCTCAAACTCAAGGCAGAAGCTCGATGAAGGCTTGAGGTTGGACAAGCATGAGAAGATCCCTTGGAGATACCTTGAAAAATGCCTTTGAAGAAACCACAATGAAGAATGTGCCAATTGGCCAATTTCAGAGTTTCAAATGAAGAAACGAAGTCTAAAATTAGAATCTATGCGAAAAACTAAGCAAGATAAGCCCTTTTGGAAATTTTAACTTTTGGTCAAAGGTCAACGCAAAAGTCAAAGTCAACAAAAGTCAAAGGTCAGCCAAAAGTCAACGGGTCAAGGTCAGTCAACGGGCTATACTGTCTGGGTCGGTTCTGAGTTTCCGGGTCGGGTCATGGATCGGACTACAGAATCGCTGACATCATACGATGACATGTCAATGACGTGGACTAGGGTTGACGTGGACGTGCTTGTGTAGTTGATGACGCATCAGATGATGTCAGATGAAATCATCAGGGGTTCTTCAGCGCGTGGTTGAAGCATGCAATGTCCACCGGCGCGTGGAGGAGAAGCCAGAAACCTTGGCGGTGCGTGTGGGCGTGTGTTGGCTAGATCAGTGGCTAGACTTCTCGAGTTTTGCAGTTCGGCGAGCTACAAGGCTAATAGAGCGGCGTGTGTAACCATAATCCTATTTGGGATTCGAGAATTTTGGCGGCGCGTGGGAGGAGGAGCCAGAGCCATTGTCCACACGTGGTGGTGTGTGTGGCAACCAATGGAGGCCGAGTTCTTGGGCTTTGGTTACGAGAGGCCGTGGAGCACGTCTGTGGTGTTGGTTTCATTAAGGGAAGCATCGATTTGCACAGATCTGATAAGGAGAGGCACAGATTGCTTGGGCTTGAGGATCTTGATACAGCAATGAGCCATGGCGATTGCATGATGCCGTGGAGTCTAGATCTGAAGTTAAGCGGGGGCACTGTGAATCTGTGCTATGCATGTATGAATCTTCTTTACTGTGTAGAGATGTTTGTTTGATGCCAAGAATGAAGTTTGGCTCTAATACCATGATAAATATAGTATTAGCAGCGCGATGTGTTATACCATGTTGTATATGCTAGAGTTGATGCGGAAGGGGAAGTATAAAATAGGAACAACGAGAACACGAGAGTTACGCGGTTTAGCCATGTCGGCCTACATCCACAGAGGAATCTCTTAAGGGTTACATCTTTATTGTATAAGAGTGTAGTATAAAACCTGTGTTATAATGAACCTTAACATGAGTATATCTAAGAGACTAAACCCTAAACTACTAGTACAAGCAAGAGTGGGCTTAGACCTATTACATTCGGCTAATATATCTAATATATCTCTAACAGAGAGAGTGGCAAGACAGTACTCAGACAACCTTTTCAGCTAAAATTTCACAAATCACAAGCTTGCCCAATTGAAGGATACAATAAATAAAGGAAGGATCAGCATCTATCAAAATTTTTGGCCAACATCTGTGGGAAATTCCCCAATGGCATTGATTGTTACCTAGTAAAGATAAAGTTCAATTCACCAAGGGTAGAAGTAGGTATGTGTTGTGGTTTTTTGGCTCTGCAAAAAGAGGTCTAACTCATGTCCCACCTGTGAAAAATGACTAGGCTCAGTGCGTGGAAATCCAAGCAGAGCGTGGTTCACAAAATGTGGAAAGGAAATGAATGCGCGGACGTTTTGGCAAGAAAAGTATATGCTAAAATGGCTTAATCCCTTCGTCATCTAAATTGAACAATTAAAAATTGTGGCCACCAAACAGGTAGTCCATGTCCATCTCAGGCCATCAATTGTCCATGAAATAAATTGAATTTGATTTGCACTCTGAAAAATCATGACTGGACAATGACAATGATTGATTTCCGCCCAAAAACACAACTTGGTCCTTCAAAGATTCCACCTTTTCTAACATTTTCTTGCTGAAATCTAATCTGTATACACAAAAAACAACTTTGAAATAGTATGGACAAACCAAAGGTTGTGTGTCACTGGAACTGAGTAAGTAACAAAATTTCCAACGGTTCGTTGGATGATCAAGAAGTCACTTTTTTTTCCTTTCTTTTTTCTCTCTTACAACACAAAATATTCGTTTCTTTTTTTTCTTTTTTTTTTTTCTGACAAGAAAATCTTCACGTGCTAGTGAAATTTATACAAGCGATTTATATTAAAATACTTTTGAATGCATTTATTCTATATCCTCGACCCCAAATGCAATCTTGAAAATGTTTTTCATTAGCAAAAAGGTAAAGCAGGTAATTTTCAAGCTATTTGAGAGAGTGCCAAGCCGGTACTCAGATAACCTTTTCAGCTAAAATTCACAGATCACAAGCTTGTACAACTGAAGGATACAATAAATAAGGGAAGGATCGGCATCATTTTCATGTCCCACCTGTGAAAATGACTAGGCTCAGTGCGTGGAAATCCAAGCACAGCAAGTGTGGTTCACAAAATGTGAAAAGGAAATCAGTGCGTCGGCAAAAAAAAAATATAAATATATATATATATATATATATTTATATATCTTTCTAATGCTAAAATGGCTTAATCCCTTCATCATCAAAATTGGACGATCCAAAAAACAACTTTGAATAGTATGGACAAACCAAAGGTTGTGTCACTGGAACTGTGTAAGTAACAAAATTTCCAACGGTGCATTGGATGATCAAGAAGTCACTCGATGTCTTTGCCAAATACAACTGATCATTGAAATTTTGTCTCTGGGAAATTTACTATCAACATGTTTTAGTGGTGTTTTAGAAGGTTCAATGCTCTAGATTTTCGTGTTGTACTCTAATCCTCCATATATTTTGACTCAACTTCTAGTTGATGGGTGTAATGTACCTTAGATTTTGTACTGTTTAATTTGTTTTAGGCTAAAATGTAAATTACATTTTTTAAGTTTAGCTGAAATTCATTTAAGTCCTAATTTTATTTTCATTCATTTGAGTCATTCAAGTTTTAAATTTATTCAATTCAGTCTTTCTATCCAATTTTAGTTAAAAAAATTTCCCAAAAAATTATTTTCACATATTGAAAAAATATATAAAATTAGTAAAAATGTATTATAAATTTTTTTATGTAAGAATTTTTTTTTTCAAAAAATATTTTTTTCATTAGTTAATTGCATACTTAATAGATTTTTTTATTTTTATTTTATGAAATTGAATAAAAGGCTTGAATTGAATAACTTTGAATTTTATAGTATTCAATTGAAAGAAAATAAAATTAGAAGACTGAAATGAATTTCACTCAAACTTAGAAGGTGCATTTTGCATTTTAGTATTTCTTTTAATTATGTTCCCTTTCACCAAAAAATGAAAAAAAAGAGAAAAGATTATCCATTTCTTTGAAATGAAAATCTCCTTTTTATTTTATTTATTTTTTTCCCAATCAAACAAATTCATACGTACAAAAATACTTCATCTTTCTCAACTTTCAATTCTCAAATCTACAAGTTAGAAATATCAAATAACCACCTTCAATCTCTTTCTAATCTCTATCCTTTACGTTCTTCCATTTGTACTTTTATTTTTGGGTAAATTACATTAATCTTCTTTGAAATTTCACATAATAAAAGTGCCACTAAACATTGTACGAAATGATACTCCTCCTTCAAAGTTTATATAAATACAAAATATAAGTCCATACTTGATCTTCGAAAAAGATATTCCATTTTTTCTAAAGGGATCATACTAAAAATTTTGGACAAAATAAGACCTCCCTCCTATGAGGTTTGTATAAAGAAAATGGAGAATTATACTTTATCACCCTAAACTATACTAAAGATTACACTTTGCACCATAAACTTTTCGAATGCGCATTTTGCACCCTAAACTATGACCATTGTTACATTTTGCACCACAACGTTAAGTTTGCCATTAACTCTGATGAAAAAGTATGACATCATGTGAAAAGACTCAATTGCCCATTTCCTCAATCCCTTCAAAACAAAGAAGAAATTATACTTTACCACCCTAAACTATACTCTTGATTACCACCCTAAACCTTACCTAAGGGAATATATATATTTTAAATATCACTCATTTGTACTGAAAGTTCAAATAGTGTATAAAACATCAATGAACGTTTAGACCCCCAAATACAAAATTACCAACACAAGCCTATAATCAAACAATATATGTGCAGAATATGAAATATAAGCTATATCTAAATTGGTAACACACTCTAAACCATAATTAATTATAAACACAGCAACAATTAAAAGGTAAAGAGAAAGGAAAGAGAGATGCAACACAAAGATAACACGGCGATGTGTTGTCGAAGAGAAAATTGAAGTACTCAGAGAAAAACCTCTCCGCCGCCGGTCAATAATCCACTAGAGAATGAAGTTGGGATACATGAATAGCAAAAGACCTTCCAAGCCTAATCTACCTAGTGCACCTAAGCCCTCTAACCTTCTTGCTCCAACAGGGTTACGCTAAACCTTGTCTTCTCTAGCTTACCGGATCCCGCAATAAGCCCATTGCATCAACCAAACGAATTGGTCCTCTCTGAACTGCTTTCCAAGCACCAAAACACCTCCTCATTGATATGGGTATGGTGAGATAAGGATTTGGCAAATGTACCTCTCAAGGATATGTCAATGGAGAGGATGAGAGTAGAGGAATTTTCAGAATCAAGTGATAAAGATTGTGGATGAGTCAATCTTGTTTTCTCTAGGGTTTCTCTCTCAAAATTCTCTCTGAAAGCTCTCGACATTTCGTGGGTATAAGGGTATTTATAGTAGTGTGTATGAGGAATGCGAAAAGTCAGTTTTCATCCAAACAGGGCATTTTGGCGACTCAACCTCATGACTGGAATGAGTCGCGAGCTAACTGCCTAGCCAGACTGGAATTTTTGTCCTGTAGTGCTCTAGCTGTCATGACCCTTCAGCTCCCCTACATGATTCACACGTGTGCCACTTTGGCGACTTGCCAGTGGTGAGTCAGTCGCGAGACTCCTTTGATTGCAAACATCTTGAGTTTTCTTCACACTCTCTCACACACAACCCTTACATAAATCCCACCTAAATACAGGGTATCTAATTGCTAAATTACAAGTAAATTTGGCACAGAATAAAGCCAACATATGATTGAATAAATTCAACCTTACAATCTCCAACTTTGGCTATTCCGTGACAAAACCCTAAAACAGATTCTAGACTTAACATGTGAGTTAGGAACAGCTTCTAAAACTCACTCACACCTAACTCTAAAAACTGTGAAGCTCTTGAACCATACGAACAAGTTTTTCCTGAAAAAAATAACACAAGACGATCATTGTAAGCAGAAATCTTGAAATGCATATGGAGCAAGCACAATGCGATCAAGTAGTAAAGACTATAGTAATAAAGCATGACTTGACCAAACATGAACAATCACTATAAATAGTGATCACAATGATCATTCACACAAGAAATGAACATCCGGACATGCAAGCCAATAAGCTCAATGCAAAGTATGTTTTGCACGTCCAACACTTAACCGATACAAAAACACAAAGTAGTTGCATCAAGGATATAAAATCCAACAAGGGCACAAGAGTGATGTACTAAAGAAGATGCATAACATTAACTAAAAGTACTAAACTACAAAGCAAAGGTACATAAATAAAGTACTGAAAATGAACTGAAAGATTTAAACCAATGTACTAAAAGCTTTAAGAAAAAGCAATGTAAATAACCAAGAGTTATAAAAACTATAAACAAGTAAGCTGTAAACTCGACTAGCCAAACAATGGTTAGACTATCCAAAAGTATGTGTGTATGTATCAGCTTTCTCCTTTTGAGCTCACATGACTACCCCTTCCAATATGCACACTTCCTTTCTTGTGTTGCTCTCCCCCTTACTATGTGCTATCGTCCAATCTATACAAAGAGTTGCTCTCCCCCTTTTTGGCATGAATAGCTAAAGGCTCTCCTCTAGTTTGCATTGAATAGCATCTAACTGTGTCTCTATGGTTGTGAGATGCATTTGAACCTGGTTGTTGGTGGAGTAGATGATGAATGTTCAAAATGTGTGTAAAACACCCTTGAACGTTTAGACCCCCAAATTACAAATTACCAATTCAAGCTTATCAACAAACAATGTACGTAATGTAAATAAGGTAAAACAGAATTGATAACATATTCTAAACCAAATAAAATCACATCCACAACAAAAATTAAATGGCAAAGATTAAGGGAAGAGAGATGCAAACATAAAGACAAAACAACGATGTGTTATTGAAGATGAAACCGAAGTCCTCGGTGTAAAACCTCTCCTCTGCCCTCCAAGCGGTCAATAATCTACTAGAGAATCAAGTTGGGATACATGAACAGCAGAAGACCCTCCAAGCCTAATCTACCTAGTGTACCTAAGCCCTCCAAGCTCCTACTCTAACGACGTTACGCTGAACCTTTGTCTCCTCTAGCTTACCAGATTCCGCTATAGCCCATAGCATTAACCAATATCAATTGGTCCCTTCCTAATTGCTTCCCAAGCACCAAAAAGCCTTCTCACAGAAATGGGTATGGTGAGAAAATGATTTGTACGTTTTTAGACCCCTTAAAACCACAATCAGATTAACCTAGTTAATTAGCCAAGTGATTACTTGGTCAAATTAACAAATCTAGGTTAACACAAATATATCATATCAATGTATAGCAGCGAAAAATAAAAAACACAACGATATGATAACCTAGGAAAACCAAATCGGCAAAAAACCTGGGGAGGATTTAACCTAACTATCCTTAAGGTAAAAAGCAAATCCACTAGAAAGAATTGAAGTTTTACAATAGTGACTTAGACCACTAACATCCTATTGCTACCCACCAGTAGAAACCTACTGACACGACCACGTGCAAGCTCCGAGACCACAGACTCCTTCTTTCTTGGATTCTCTAGCAAGTACAAGCACACCCGCTTGTGTTTCTTTAAGCTATTTAGTGCAGCAACTGAATGATCATCAAGCTCTCAATCAAATCTCCTTCTTGATAATCCTAAGCATGTGTGAAGGCAACCACCTCTAGATCTCACAAGAGATTCACACACACAGCAAATAGAGCAACTTCAAAAACGTGGCTAGGGTTTGCCTTTTATACTTAGGGCAAAACATAAAACCTTACACGTTTTAATAGGCTAGGGCTAAGTTGGAAAAATTCTGCAGAAAAAACATTCTGCCCGAGATTCGATCGATCAAGTCTAAGCTTCGATTGATCGAGCCAGGCCGAAATGCACACTTAATTCTGCAACAGCTCGATTCCAACTTTACATAAAAGACACAACTTTGAGCAAGTCTAAACAAAACTAAACAACCTGTTTTGATCATGGTTTGCCAACAATACACATTAGAGTTCTAATACATTAGTTCCTAAATACTTAGAACCTAACAAACTCCCCGTTTGGCAATCCATGACAAAACACAACTTAAAGCTCAAAGTTTACAAAGGAAAACAGCCCTTTCCAAAACAATAAAGCCCATTCAAAAAATTCAACCTAACTACTATCCATCAGTTGCAAGTGTAGACAGCAGCACGACTAAATCAACCTGTATATTTCCTGAAACACTCAACAAACGCATAAACGCATGTGTGAAAAATACAAGTAAAAGAAAAATAAATTCTTGACTTCACAAAACACAAAACAAAGACATATATCATAAATAACTCATAAATATAAATCAATGAGCAATGTGAAACAAGAAACAAAGTATCTCCCCCTAAGTTAGATACATTAAAAAATTTAATGTCTCCCCATTTCAAAAACAATTTCAACTCCCCCTAAACAAAACAAACTGGATTCCCACAGATTCTCATATAAATCTCTCTCCCCCTTTTTGTCACATATTGACAAAGACAACCCAATCAGAAGGTCGACAGAAAACATACGCAACAGAGAATAAGAGAAAATAGAGAATTAAGGGAACACAAAACAATTCAACTCTATAGAAAATAGAGACAACTCCCCCTGTGAACAACAAAGGTAAAAAAAAAAAACTTTTCTCCCCTTATAAAAATAGAAAAAAAAAAAAAACAAAACAAGTTTTGGGAAAAACAGTTTTGGGGAAAAATTTAGGAGGGGATAAAGAAAAACACACAAACCTAACTTAAAAAAAAGTTGAGGATACACATGAAGAAAAATATTCACTCTTTCAATAAATGCAAACTTGACACTATGTGACCCATAAACAGTTGCATGAGTAGAGAAAATATTTGCACATTGATTATCCAACATATCTCTTAAGAAAAATATTTTATGCAGTTCACACATAAAAATAGCATATACTAAAAAGTACATAACTCAAAAATTAATCAATCAATTTTTAAATCAAGTTGAGTACCCAATTTAGCAAAGTGTATGCATGCTATGTGTGAAAACAATGAGAGATATGACTGCAAAACTGCAAGATGGATACAAAAAATCAATGCAATGCATGCGAATCCTAAACGTAAATGATGTATGAACAAAAATTTGGTTAAATACTTAAAAACTGAAATTTTTATGTTTCGATCGATCGAATGCCAATCGAATCAGGTAGATTCAAACCAAAAATTTTATCGCAATTTCGATCGGTCGAGAGACAGATTCGACTGATCGAAAATCTGGAAAAAACAAATTTTTGAAAAACAAGGCAATTTAATGCAGAAACTCCTCAAAGCATAATATTTCATGAATGAAATGCATGAGTATGAGATTAAAAGTTTTTCAAAAACACTTGAATTCAACCTAGATCTTCCAAAAACAAGTTTTTCAACCAATTTGTCTCCAAAACTCAAACATTAAAGAAGTTTTGTATCAAAATCAAGGAACATTTAATGTTGGATGGCCATAACAAGATCACACACAATAACATGTACTAAGTTTAGCAAAGAGTAACTTATGTAGTGTGTGCAACTAGCAAAAGCTTGAGATACATGTGAGGTGATATATGAATAGAAATCAAACACAAAGTCTACAAAATTCATCACATAAATTTGAAAGAGACTATCACGTAAAGAGTTACATCATATAACTCTCACATCTCCTAGAAAACAAGCTTGCAATCATGTAAGTTTCTTGATTTGCCTCATAATGTACACACCAATTTTATTTGATTAGAAACTTATTAATAATAGCCGGGATAATGTACACACCAGTTTTATTTGATTGATTTATTTAAAGTCCAATAATGTACACACCAATTTTAGCATTTAAACCGAGGCTACACCTTATGTTCTTTTTGTGCATGTGCTACACTTTCTCGAGCACAAAATCTTACGATATGCACTAAGGTGTACATGATTGGCTAGTAAACAATGGTGAGATGGTTATTTATGCCTTTTTCAATAAGTTCAAGTCCAACAATCAAAAGCATCTGACTTCAAGATCAAGATCATGTGATCAAATACTATAAACATCTTCCCACACAAGATGCACTACAAAGCTTCAACTAGTAAAGTGCAATAAATAAGCTCATCCATGCTAAACAAAGTACAAAAACATGTTATGTAAAGATTAAATTGGCCAACCTAGATTTCAAATCCAAGAAAAAATGCAAAACACAAAAATCTTTTTGGTTTAAAAAAAATTTATGACCAAAAACAAAAAGCACACATTATGCTAAATGAACAATGCAAATGCAATGCATGACAGTGCTTAACTAAGCTATAGAGGGTACACAAACAAGAAATATCAATTTTTTAATTAACCCATGAGTACATGTACAAACTAGTACATACTCATACAAAATCAGAAATAGCTTAGCACTTATATAACACATACTATCCAAGTTTCTCCACAATGTCAAGCATGTTTTAAATCAAGAGAGAGATATCATAATTCATGTAATCCTCAAGAAAAATAAAACAAGACTCAAAATAAAATATTTTTGTCTTTTTGAAAATTTTTCAATGTTTTTGGATTTTTTTTTAAAAAAAAAAACAACCTAAAAAACAAAACAACCAAAAACAAAAACAAGACATGTCCATAAACAATTGAAAGAATTAAATCAGGGACAAGTCAGCAACACTCACCTTAGAGAATCTTTTCTCACCCATCTAGCACGAGTCTTCAGCTTTGTAGGTGAAAATCCATGTGAAGCAGAGTGTATTTGAGGGATTACACCAATCTTCTAAGAAAGACTGAAATCCTGCAAATTCCTTTCACAAGCCAACAAGCTTAAATTTTTCAAAATAATATGAAACAATTTATATGGACTTATGGCAGGAGAAATATCATCACATATCCTAGATTGAAATACCAAATGCTTAAATTTCAATTTATGACAATTAGGACGAATGTGACCGGAGACACCACAAAAGTGACAAACATGAAAAAATTTAGGAACATCAGTATTCCTAACAACAAATCTAGTTTCAGATTTTGGTTTTTGACTCAACAAAGAACAATTTGGTCTAATATGACCAACAACACCACAAAGGTGACAAATAGGCACAAAAACATATTTATTATGCTCTCTAACAGTAGGTTTAGACATAGGTTTAGAAAATTCAACGTTTACATCAGAACTTTTACCTTTGTCTCACCTAGCAAAATAAGCATTTTCTTTATTATTCCTCTTAAAAGGAGGGATATAAACTTTCTCAGTTTTAGGCTTAAGAGAAACAGAAACACTTCTGTTATCAACAGCAGGCTTGGTACTAGTCAAATTTTCAATTTTAGCTTTAGATTCAACTAACTCTTATTCCAAACTTTTCATCTTCTCATCTTGAGCGGAAATTTGATTTCTCAAAAATTCATTCTTTTTATTTGATTCATCTAATCTAACACCCAATTCCTCTTTTTCAAGATTAGCCAATTTTAACTCTTCCTTGAATTTCTTAGCAATTTTCATAGATTTCAATAATTCCTTATGAAGAGTTTCACAGGCATCAATAAAATCAACAGAAGCATGAGTAGAAACATGATCAGAAGGACACTTCAAATTATCCATGACAATAGGGGTCAAGGATCAGCTCTTAAATCAAAAGATCTAAAACAAAAGAGCAATCTACTCTAATACCACTTGTACGTTTTTAGACCCCTTAAAACCACAATCAGATTAACTTAGGTAATTAGCCAAGTGATTACTTAGTCAAATTAACAAATCTAGGTTAACACAAATATATCATATCAACGTATAGCAGCGGAAAATAAAAAACACAACGATATAATAACCCAAGAAAACCAAATCGGTAAAAAACCTGGGGAGGATTTAACCTAACTATCCTCAAGGTAAAAAGCAAATCCACTAGAATGAATCGAAGTTTTACAATAGCGACTTAGACCACTTACATCCTATTGCTACCCACCAGTAGAAACTTACTGACACGACCACGTGCAAGCTCCGAGACCACGGACTCCTTCTTTCTTGGATTCTCCAGCAAGTACAAGCACACCCGCTTGTGTTTCTTTAAGCTCTTTAGTGCAGCAACTGAATGATCATCAAGCTTTTAATCAAATCTCCTTCTTGATAATCCTAAGCATGTGTGAAGGCAACCATCTCCAGATCTCACAAAAGATTCACACACACAGCAAATAGAGCAACTTCAAAAACGTGGCTAGGGTTTGCCTTCTATACTTAAGGCAAAAAATAAAACCTTACACGTTTTAATAGACTAGGGATGAGTTGGAAAAATTCTGCCCGAGATTCGATCGATCGAGTCTAAGCTTCAATCGATCGAGCAAGGCTGAAATGCACACTTAATTCTGCAACAACTCGATTCCAACTTTACATAAAAGACACAACTTTGAGCAAGTCTAAACAAAACTAAACAACCTATTTTGATCATGGTTTGCCAACAATACACATTAGAGTTCTAATACATTAGTTCCTAAGTACTTAGAACCTAACAGGATTTGGCTAATGAACCTCTCAAGAATGTAATAATGGAGAGGGTGAGAGTTGAGGAATTTGAAGAGTCACTATGTAAAGATTATGGATGAGTCAATCTTGTTTTTCTCTAGGGTTTCTCTCTCAAAATTCTCTTTGGGAGCTCTCAATATTTCGTGGGTATAAGGGGTATTTATACTAGAGTGAGAAAGGAATGCGAAGAGTCAGTTTTTCCAAAATAGAATGGATTGGCGACTTGGCCTTGCGACTTGACTGAGTCGCGAGTCCAAGCCGCGAGCTAACTGAATGGCCAGTCTAGACTTTTTGTTCTGTAGTGCTACAGCTGGCATGACGGTTCAGCTTCTCTGCATGCTTCACTCGTGTGCATCCTCTGGCGGCTTGCCACTCGTGAGCCACCTGCAAGATCCAGTCGCGAGTCCTTGCTTTAGTGCATATTCTTGAGCATTTCTCCACACTCTCTCACACACTACCCTTACATGATACCCACCTAAATACAGGGTTTCTAAGTGTTGAATTACAAGCAAATTGGCACGGAATAAAGCCAACAAAATAGTTGATTAAATTCAACCTTACATATGACATATTCAAATCCTGAAATACGCTGATGCAAACCCTTAATCAAAATATTCAACTTGTTAGCTTGAGAGCTAGATTATTTGGGCTGAGTGCTAGTTGTCTGCAGCTCAAGAGTGTGAGGAGATGCAGTCTCGGTATGCCTAGGCGTAGTGTGAGCAGTTGAGCCATGACCGAAAAGAGTGACATGAGGGAAAGATTCACTTTTTGGTACTTTGGAAGAGTGACTTTTGCTCATTTGAAGAGACACCATGGATATTGGGCGCTAACAAACCAGTATCTTTCCATCTCTTGGTTGACAAACACCTTTAAGTACCATGATTTTCATGATAAGACTACAAAAAGAAGGACATGTCCGTGCTGCTGTTTTCCCTATTGTCTAGAAAATGTGAGCACAAATATCAAACGGAACACTTGAGATGAGATCAGATAAAAACTGTGCTCTTCCAAGATTGATGAATCCAGTGTTAGATAGTGGATAAAGATTGGAGAACATGATTAATGTGAGAGTTTTTAGTTCAGCTACAAACTTTGTAGTTCCAATGGACGTGCCTTTGGTTGAAATTTCATGATCAGGTCCAAGAATTTGAAGAATATTTGTCACTTAAGGAAGTCTATCATCATATGGAGAGATGTCCACATTTGCCGGTCGATTGATTCAAAGGACCTTTGCAATGTAATCTGGGGTGATAATGAATTCCTTTCCTCGCACCCAACACTTCAGTTCAACTCCAATGAATCTAGCATTCGAGTAGAACTAGTTCATCCATTGGATCCTCGAAGTTCCCGAATAGATTTGCCCAATCTTTATCCTCAAAAATCCTAGGAATAAAAGTTGATCCCAGGGTATCAAACTGCACAATCCGTTCCACCACAGTAGGAGCATCTTGAAAAATGCTAGAGTAAGTCTGAGAATCTAGGGGAGTCTTGAATCTCTCACTGTTGGAATCATTGGATGAATGCCGGGTCCATTTTGAAACAAGGGATGACGAAAGGTCAATCACGGGTTCTTTACCACGAGAGGAACGACGAGACATCTGCAAAAAAAAAAAAAAAAAAAAAAAAACAGACATACAGCAAAGAAACAAGTGCAAGAACATAAGACACAAACACAAACTTGATTAGATCCAAGTTAGTCCATGAAATAAGCACACAATCCTAAACAGAAAGAAATTTCACACAAACATGTTAAATGAGCCAACTATGTAATAACGTGTGGCTAGCATGATTGAGATGCAACATGACATGTGGGCAAGTATGTGCAACAAAGGTGCATATGGTGTGCATATATGATGCATGTGCAGGCATGGCTAAGCACATTGTATTCCATGAAGTCCTCAGAAATACAAGACAATGTCTATGAGACATTTTACCATGGGCATGATATGCACAGCACACCACAAACAAGGTATAATACTAAAAAATGAGAAGCAAACATGAAAAGCATGTATTATAGGCATCATACTACCAAAACCAACAAAACCCATACTTCAAACCCAACAAAACATCAATAAACCATATTCAAACATCATATGTTCAAATCTCAACAAACACACTCAATCCAAGAAATCTAGGGCAAGAAACAAAAAGTACATTGATAAAAAGACAAAACTCGTACCATTTCTTGAAGATTGGTGAAGAAATGATGAAGAAAATGGAGGTTTTGTGTGTGAAAATGGTGAGTTTGGAAGAGGGAGAGACGGACAAGACTATGAATAGTCACTAGATGCGAGGGAAAATGAAAAGTTTTTGAAAAATGCCCTGAAAATAACCCTTAATGTGAAAAGCACGCGTTTTTCGCAACTGGGATGAGTTACGAACAAGTCGCCAAAAACCCGTGTGACAAATTTTGAAAAATTTTTCTAAGTATTTTTTACGACTGGAAGGTCCACTCGCAAGTAAGTCACAAAGGGAGTCGTGAAGCATTCTAAGTAAACCTCACGACTAGAGCTTCCACTCGCGAACTAGTCGCCAAACTGAGTAGCAAAAATGCTAAAAAAACCATACTTTTCAAAAAATTTCTAAGTCTTTTTCTCGACTAAGGGCTTGACTCGCCAGAGAGTCGCGAGAGCTTCTGAATAAGCTCGCGACTAGGGTCTCGCGACTTGCTTGACCTGCGAGGCAGAGTCACCAAAACAGAGTTGCACAATTTTTGAAAATTTTGAAAATTTTCAAAACAAAAACACTTTCCAAAAACAATTAAAGCACTCAAATATATTTTTGTGTTTGATCAACATATGATTGAGTAAGTGCAACACATTTAAATAAGTACAATCACACAAATGAATAAGGCATTCATTGAACATAGACATGTGTGTGGGTATCAAAGATGAGATAGTCCTTAGTCAAATGTGAGGTTTCAATGATCAATTCAACGAAGACATACACAATTAGCATTAGGAAGAGTGACCAATCTCAATTATAGAAGTATGCATATATGACCTCCCACAGAACTTGATTACATAAATTTGAAGCTTTTCATTTGGCTTCATACACATCATAACATTTAATTATTTTGAATCAATACATCTCATTTTGAGATCGATGTTAGAAATTTTTTATATTTCAATTTGATGAACAAGCTTTTGGCTTTTTGGGCATCATACATTTTCATATAAGTCACTTTCCATTTTTCCCATTTGAATACTAGTATGTGTGACGGTTTTTGCAGCTCATTATCTCTTTTCATTTTGAGATTTACATTGGTTGAGCTCTTTAAGCAAAAAAAAAAAAAAAAAAAGAGTGGGAAGATATATATGCACAAGTCTATGCAAGTCTCAAAATCAACAAAACCATTGACTAATCATTAATGACAAGTTTGAAGATCTATTTACAACAGTCACATAGATGTCAAGATTTTTCCCACAATAATATGAGTGCATAAAGAACAAGCTATGCTCGTAAATGCACGAAGCCATTTGTATGAAGGTACAAGGCAAAACATACGTGTGACAAAACACAATAATGCCGATAAAACTTTTTGGATTTTCTACTTTTTATGTGTTTTTGGATTTTTGACACAAAAACAAATAAAGATTGATCAAAAATAAAAACATTCAAAGCAAGAAAAGAAAACAAACAAAAATTTGTCAAAACATGCTAGAATGATTACAAAGAAAACAGCCAACAAAGTCACAACATATAGGAAGAATTGATACATGGACATGTTCTAATGCTTATGCATGTGTACCCTTCTTCACCCATACGGCACGTGCGTTTGAGGTGATATCCTTAGAGGATTGGGTACTTGAGTTACGATTCTCAAACCTTAGGGTGAAGTTTGCCAAACAGGAAGTGATGGTGTCTACCATCTTCATTATATTCCCATTATTAGACTCAGCTACTCCCCCTTTCGATTGCTTGATGTAACCTTTGCCATTTCTCTGTCCACTTGGCCATTGAGAGTTGCCATTCTTTAATGCCCGAAGCTTATGGCAATTAGGTCTAGTGTCTCCTCGGATTCCACAATGGTGGCAAAAGTGCTGAGTTTGCGGTCCTCTTTGTGACTTTGGAAGAGATTTTCCTTTCGCCTTGAGTTTAGCCACTGCTGGGTTTGGAGGCTCTGTTAAAACCCGTTGAGCAATCACTTTTGGCTTCTTCTCAAACTTCACTTTCTCAACAGTTGGAGTTGCTACCACTGGTTCCTTTACTTTAACAAACTTCATCACTTTAGATAGAATGGTGCTTGAACTAGCCTCTCTAGTGTATTCTAAGCCACTTTTGTTAGAAAAGGACTTTTGATGTGCAAGCACTTCGTCAAGCTTTTTGGAGGAAAACCGCTTTACTTTAGCATTAGCTTGAATCACCTCAAGCTCACGAAACTTGATCTTTGAATAGGCTTCGGTTAGGTCTCCATTCAGCGTCTCAACTTCACATTTAGTCTCCTTGTACCTCACTAGAAGACTTTTGTAATCTTGCTCTGCTCTCTTCATTTTCTTAATGGCTGCTCTAGCCACTCTTGCATATTCACCGGTCTTCTCAAAGAGAGTATTATAGGATTCTTGTAATCCCATTGTTCCTTCATCTTCATCATCATCAGATTCCTCTACTATCCCCATTGACTCCACGTCAGTGTGCTCACCAAGCTCTTCCACTAACACACTCAAATCATTTGAAGATTGCACGGGAGCAATAGTCATAAATGCAAAGTAGTTTCCCTTTCCATCGCAGCTTTCTTCTGAGTCTGAATTAGAGGAGTTCGTGTCATTAAGAGTAGTAGCATACACTTTACCCTTCCCTCTCAAATAGTTGGGACAATCCTTCTTGAGATGCCCATGATTGTTGCATTCATAGCACTTGATTCCTTGAGAGGATTGAGAATCCTTCCCATCTTTCTTCTTGAAATCCTTTTTCTCCTTCTAGGAATTTGGGAATTTTCCCTTCTCAGCAAACTTTCCATTCTTTTTGAACTTCAAGAACTTTTGGAATTTCTTAACAAGATATGCCACGTCCTTTTTGACCACATCCTCATCTGATGAGTCTTGAGCTTCCACTCTCTCATTAATTGTCTTTAGAGCAAGAGATTTGCTCTTCCTTTGTACTGGTAGAGATAGCTCATGGGTTTGAAGAGAACCGATGAGTTCTTGAATTTTAATCTCATCAAGGTTTTTGCTTTCTTCGATGGCAGTGACCTTTGCACGGAAGCTCTCTGGCAATGATCGTAGGATCTTCCTCACAATCTTAGAGTCCTCCGTCTTTTCTCCCAAGTTGAATTTCCCAATCACCACTTCATTTAGCTTCCCATAAAATGAGTCGAATGACTCGTCTTCACTCATCTTCAACTCCTCGAAGCGTGTGGTTAGCATTTGCAACATAGTGTCCTTCACCTTTTTGGTGCCTTCATAGGTCATCTCCAAGATTTGCCATGCCTCCTTGGCAATTGTAACATTAGAAATCCTATGAAACTCATCAGGAGAAACACCACAAAAAATAGCATTTAAAGCCTTGCTATTAGCGTTAGCTGCCGCAAGGGCTGCCTTATCCCATTCGGATTTGGCAGCCTTCGGCCTAGTCCATCCTATATCTACAGCATCCTAGACACTCTCATCAATGGAACATAGGAATGCCCTTATACAGACTTTCCAAAATACATAGTTACTCCCATCAAAGTATGGAGGAGCATTAAGCGATTGAGATCGATCCATCTCAAAAGGGGTCTAGGATCGCACTTAGGTAATGAAACCATAACAAGTGCACCCACTTTGATACCAAATGAAAGTTCAAATAGCGTATAAAACACCAATGAACATTTAGACCCCCAAATACAAAATTACCAACACAAGCTTATAATTAAATAGTATATGTGCGGAATATGAAATATAACCTATATCCAAATTGGTAACACACTATAAACCATAATTAATTACAAACATAGCAGCAATTAAAAGGTAAATAGAAAGGAAATAGAATGCAAGCACAAAGATAACACGGCGATGTGTTATCGAAGAGGAAACTGAAGTGCTCGGCAAAAAACCTCTCCGCCGCCCTCCAAGCGGTCAATAATCCACTAGAGAATGAAGTTGCGATACATGAATAGCAGAAGATCCTCCAAGCCTAATCTACCTAGTGCACCTAAGCCCTCCAAGCTTCTTGCTCCAACAGGGTTACGCTGAACCTTGTCTTCTCTAGCTTACCAGATCCAGCAATAAGCCCATTGCATCAACCAAATGAATTGGTCCTCTCTGAACTGCTTCCCAAGCACCAAAACACCTCCTCACTGATATAGGTACGGTGAGATAAGGATTTCGCATATGTACCTCTCAGGGATATGTCAATGGAGAGGGTGAGAGTAGAGGAATTTGGAGAATCAAGCGATAAAGATTGTGAATGAGTCAATCTTGTTTTCTCTAGGGTTTCTCTCTCAAAATTCTCTCTGGAAGCTCTGTACATTTTGTGGGCATTGGGGTATTTATAGTAGTGTGTATGAGGAATGCAAAAAATCATTTTTCATCCAAACAGGGCATTCTGGCGACTTAACCTCGCGACTAGAACGAATCGCGAGTTTGAGTTGCGAGCTAACTGCCTGGCCAGACTGGAATTTTTGTCCTATAGTGCTCCAACTGTCGTGACCCTTCAGCTCCCCTACATGCTTCACACGTGTGCCACTTTGGCGACTTGCCAGTTGCGAGTCAGTCGCGAGACTCTTTTGATTGCACACATCTTGAGTTTTCTTCACACTCTCTCACACACCACCCTTACATAAATCCCACCTAAATACAAGGTATCTAATAGCTAAATTACAAGCAAATTTAGCACAGAATAAAACCAACACATGATTGAATAAATTCAACCTTACAATCTCCCCCTTTGACTATTCTGTGACAAAATCCTAAAACAGACTCTAGACTTAACATGTGAGTTGGAACAGCTACCAAAACTCACTCACACCTAACTCTAGAAACTGTGAAGCTCTTGAACCATATGAACAAGCTTTTCCTGAAAATAATAACACAAGACGATCATTGTAAGCAGAAATCTTGAAATGCATATAGAGCAAGCACAATGCAATCAAGTAGTAATGACTATAGCAATAAAGCATGGCTTGACCAAACATGAACAATCACTATAAATAGTGATCACAATGATCATTCACACAAGGAATGAACATCCAGACATGCAAGCAAATAAACTCAATACAAAGTATCATTTGCATGTCCAACACTCAACCGATACAAAAACACAAAGTAGTTGCATCAAGAATATAAAATCCAACAAGGGCATAAGAATGATGTACTCAAGAAAATGCATAACATTAACTAAAATTACTAAGCTACAAAGCAAATGTACATAATAAAGCATAGTTTAAATACACAACATAAACCCTGATATATGATAATATGAAGCAAAATATTAAGCTCTTCAACTTCAGTACTCCCTCTTTGATCAAGCTCTTTCTCCCCCTATCCCCCTATCATGAACCATCTCCCCCTTTTTGTCATGGAATAGCTAGTCCTCATTTTCTGCTAGCTTTCTCTGAATTTGGTTCAATTGAGTTTGGAGAGAAGTGAACTTCGTCACATTGGATGTGGTGAGAGTGTAGGAGAGATGCAAGTCTGGACATCTTGGTGCTTATGTCTTGGATGGATGCCATAATGTTGTCTAACTTCACATCATAGGAGTGTGAGCTAGAGCGTGAACCACCATTAGGAGCTGGACTCTCTGTCTTGATTCCCTTTCGACTATAACCAATGCTAGCATTGAGCGTACGAATGTTGATTGGACTTGGCTTAGGGTAGGGAGACTCATCTTCCAATGGATGAATACCTTTGAATTTCAAAATCTTTGAAATAAGGCAGCAGAAAGGAATGTAGTTTCGTGAGGTAGTTCTCTTAGCAATTTTGCTCAAAATATGGAAGATATGAGCACAAATATCGATCTCTTCATCAGTAATCAGATCATGAAGGAACAAAGCTCTACCGAGATTCATGTATCCGGTGCTTGAGAGAGGATAGAGATTGTGGAACATGATTGTTGTAAGCACCCTCAATTCTAGAGATAGTGAGGAAAAACTAATTGATTTCCTATTGGGAGAGAATTCCAAGTTATCTCTAAGAGCGTCTCGAAGTAAATCCTCTTCTGGATTCAAGTTATCATACACCGGTGGCTTTGGAAACATTGGCTGGTTTATACGCAAAATGTTAGCAAGATAATAAGGTGTTACTATGAAGTTCTGTCCTCTAACCCAACATTTTAGCTCATCCCCTTCAGAAATGGCGTTTGCATAGAATTCTTTCACCATTTGTTCATACAGTTCTTCTAAGTTGGATAAGAGGAAGTTCTAGTCCCTGTTAGAAAACAATTTCAGAATGTTAGTATCTAGAAGAAAACCCCGCTCAAGCACTCTTTCCACTAACATGGGAGCTTCCTTGAAGTAGTTCTCATAAGCTTGAAATGTTGCATATGATCTGAACTTGCTGACATCATAGAATCCTGTCAATGATCGAGATTTCTTGGATGTTGGAGTGACGATCTCAAGATCAATCACTGGTTCTTTTCCTTTGCTATTACTTCCTTTAACGGCTGATCTCTTGAATAGAGACATTGTCAAGCTTAGGGTGAAGTTTGCCAAACAGGAAGTGATGGTGTCTATCATCTTCATTATATCCCCAATATTAAACTCAACTTCTCCCCCTTCTGATTGCTTGATGTTCCCTTTGCCATTTCTTTGTCCACTTGGCCTTTGAGAGCTACCATTCTTTAATGCCCGAAGCTTGTGGCAATTAGGTCAAGTGTGTCCTCGGATTCCACAATGGTGACAAAAGTGTTGAGTTTGTGGTCCTCTTTTTGACTTCGGAAGAGATTTTACATTTGCCTTGAGTTTAGACACAGCTGGGTTTGGAGGCTTTGTTGAAACCCCGTTGAGCAATCACTTTTGGCTTCTTCTCAAACTTCACTTTCTCAACAGCTAGAGTTGCTACCATTGGTTCCTTTGCTTTAACAAACTTCATCTCCTTAGACAGAATGGTGCTTGAACTAGCCTCTCCGGTGTATCCTAAGCCACTTTTGTCAGAAAAAGGCTTTTGATGTGCAAGCACTTCGTTAAGCTTTTTGGATGAAACCCGCTCCACTTTAGCATTAGCTTGAATCACCTCAAGCTCAAGAAACTTGATCTTTGAATAGGCTTCGGTTAGGTCTCCGTTCAATGTCTCAACTTCACATTTAGTCTCCTTGTACCTCACTAGAAAACTTTTGTAATCTTGCTTTGCTCTCTTCATTTTCTTAATGGCTGCTCTAGCCACTCTTGCATATTCACCGGTCTTCTCAATGAGAGTATTATAGGATTCTTGTAATCCTATTGTTCCTTCATCTTCATCATCATCAGATTCCTCTACTATCCCCATTGACTCCACTTCAATGTGCTCACTAAGCTCTTCCATTGACACACTTAAATCATCCAAAGATTGCACGAGAGCAATGGTCATGAATGCAGAGTAGTTTCCCTCTCTATCGCAGCTTTCTTCTGAGTATGAATTAGAGGAGTCTGTGTCACTAAGAGTAGTGGCATACACTTTACCCTTCCCTCTCAAATAGTTGGGACACTCCTTCTTGAGATGTCCATGACCGTTACATTCATAACACATGATTCCTTGAGAGGATTGAGAATCCTTCTCATCTTTCTTCTTGAAATCCTTTTTCTCCTTCCAGGAATTTTGGAATTTTCCCTTCTCAGCAAACTTTCCATTCTTTTTGAACTTCAAGAACTTTCGAAATTTCTTAACAAGATACGCCACATCCTTTTCGACCTCATCCTCATCTGATGAGTCTTGAGCTTCCACTCTCTCATTGATTGTCTTTAGAGCAAGAGATTTGCTCTTCCTTTGTGATGGTAGAGATAGCTCATAGTTTTGAAGAGAAGCAATGAGTTCTTGAATTTTAATCTCATCAAGGTCTTTGCTCTCTTCGATGGTAGTGACCTTTGCACGGAAGTTTTCCGGCAATGATCGTAGGATCTTCCTCACAATCTTGGAGTCCTCTGTCTTTTCTCCCAAGTTGAATTTCCCAATCACCACTTCATTTAGCTTCTCATAAAATGAGTTGAATGACTCGTCTTCACTCATCTTTAGCTCCTCGAAGGTTGTGGTTAGCATTTGCAACTTGGTATCCTTCACCTTTTGGTTGCCTTCATAGGTTGTCTCCAAGATTTGTCACGCCTCCTTGGCAATTATAACATGAGAAATCCTGTGAAACTCATCAGGAGAAACACCACAGAAAATAGCATTTAAAGCCTTGCTATTAGCATTAGCTACTGCAAAGGCTGCCTTATCCCATTCAGATTTGGCGGCCTTTGGCCTAGTCCATCCTATATCTACAGTATCCTAGAAACTCTCATCAATGGAACATGGGAATGCCCTCATACGGACTTTCCAAAATTCATAGTTGCTCCCATCCAAGTATGGAAGAGCATTAAGCGATTGAGATTGATCCATCTCAAAAGGGGTCTTGGATTGCACTTAGGTAATGAAATCACAACAAGTGCACCGACTCTGATACCAAATGAAAGTTCAAATAGCGTATAAAACACCAATGAACGTTTAGACCCCCAAATACAAAATTACCAACACAAGCTTATAATCAAACAGTATATGTGTGGAATATGAAATATAAGCTATATTCAAATTGGTAACACACTCTAAACCATAATTAATTACAAACATAACAACAATTAAAAGGTAAAGAGAAAGGAAGAGAGATGCAAACACAAATATAATATGACGATGTGTTATAGAAGAGGAAACCGATGTACTCGGCGAAAAACCTCTCCGCTGCCCTCTAAGCGATCAATAATCGACTAGAGAATGAAGTTAGGATACATGAATAGTAGAAGACCCTCCAGGCCTAATCTACCCAGTGCACCTAAGCCCTCCAAGCTTCTTGCTCCAACAGGGTTATGCCCAACCTTGTCTTCTCTAGCTTACCGGATCCTACAATAAGCCCATTGCATCAACCAAACGAATTGGTCCTCTCTAAACTGCTTCCTAAGCACCGAAACACCTCCTCACTGATATGGGTATGGTGAGATAAGGATTTGGCAAATGTACCTCTCAAGGATATGTCAATGGAGAGGGTGAGAGTAGAGGAATTTGGAGAATCAAGTGATAAAGATTGTGGATGAATCAATCTTGTTTTCTCTGGGGTTTCTCTTTCAAAATTCTCTCTAGAAGCTCTCAAGTTGGTGATCAAGTCGCGTACTGGGATCCACGCAATTGGTTAGTCACGTACTGGGTGTTGGGGTTTATACCCTAAAATCCAATTTATTGGCATGTCATAAATAATTAAATTGTTTAATTATATGAGACTATCTATAAATGAACTAATGGGACATTATCTTAGTCCATGAGATGCATAGTATGTGATTTAGTCACAGAAGATATAAATCACAAGTTCTTTGTAAACTCAGAATTTTAGTTCGTAGTCGGTGATGAAATTGGGCGTTTCATCTACGAAGACTATAACATATCAACTAAGATGATTTGTCTTGATCATGGAAATGGAGACTTCTAGTTAGTATGTTGATATGTTTTAAGAGTTAAGATATATTGAACTGGACCGCTGTGAGATTTATTATTCTCCTAACGACTGTCAAATGAATAATAAATCTCACGACTTCTATTTACATCAACTCTAAATCCTGAGAGAATAATGGACCTGATAATGAGATGTAGGTTGCTTTGATATATCAGGAGTGAGATCTATGAGTCACGATCAA
Source organism: Notholithocarpus densiflorus (assembly GCA_030021035.2). Lineage (NCBI taxonomy): Eukaryota > Viridiplantae > Streptophyta > Magnoliopsida > Fagales > Fagaceae > Notholithocarpus > Notholithocarpus densiflorus. The sequence goes on from JARYZH020000174.1 coordinate 121,669, forward strand.
ATCCTCAGTATGTTGGGCGGCTGCATTTAGTGTTGATGGAACATATATTCTCAAGATAGAATCCATAATCTCTTAACGGAGATATAAAATATTCCCTTGAGATAAGTTTAATGGGTTTGGTTATTCAGAGTGTTGGGCCCAACCACTTTAGTAGGGAGTTACTAAAGTATATATTTATGGAATTAGATTTCATAAATATATATTAAATAACATAAATGATTAAACCGAGTACTCAAGGATTAAGATGTAGTAATCTTCAAAGTGGCAGTCTATTTCATGACTTTGTATTATTACGAATATTTTAATGAAGGGGTTGCATGTATAATAAAGTATTGAGATATAATTTATAGATAAGGCCTAGAGTACAACTATATTTATATAGTGGTATTAAATATCGTTAATGGTAACTTTGGACTTGTCAAGAGTTGACAGAAAAGCCCAATGCCCATTGGAGCTAGTGTCTTATTGGTCCCACTCTAAGCCACATACTAGAGCCCAATTGAAAAGGCCCAAAAGGCTAGCCCAATTAGATAATCATTTGTATATAAGGAGAGAAATATATAGAAGGGACCAAAAGGGACCAATAAGACAATAGCTCCAATGGGCCTTGGGCTTTTCTGTCAACTCTTGACAAGTCCAAAGTTACCATTAATTATATTTAATACCACTATATAAATATAGTTGCACTCTAGGCCTTATCTATAAATTATATCTCAAGACTTTATTATACATGCAACACCTTCATTAAAATATTCGTAGTAATACAAATCATGAATGTTGACTGTCACTTTGTAGATTACTACATCTTAATTCTTGAGTACCCGGTTTAATCCTTTATGTTATTCAATATATATTTATGAAATCCAATTCCATAAATATATACTTTAGTAACTCCTTACTATAGTGGTTGGGTCTAACTCTCTTGAATAACTAAACCCATTAAACTTATCTCAAGGGAATATTTTATGTCTCTGTTAAGAGATTATGAATTCCATCTTAAAAATATATGTTCCATCAAAACTTAATGCGGCTGCCCAACATACTGAGGTTTTGACCGTGACTAATAGATCTCACTCCTGATATATCAAAGCAACTTACACCTCATGATCAGATCCATTATTCTCTCAGGATTTAGAGTTGATGTAAATAGAAGTCGTGAAATTTATTATTCATTTGACTGTTGTTAGGAAAATAATAAATCTCACAGTGGTCCAGTTCAATATGTCTTAACTCTTAAAACATATCAACATACCAACTAGAAGTCTCCACTTCCATGATCAAGACAAATCATCGTAGTTAATATTTTATAGTCTTCGCAGATGAAATGCCCAATTTCATCACCGACTACGAACTAAAATTCTGAGTTTACAAAAAACTTGTGATTTATATCTTCTGTGACTAAATCACATAAATCACATACTATGCATCTCATGGACTTAGATAATGTCCCATTAGTTCATTTATAAACAGTCTCATATAATTAAACAAATTAATCATTTATAACATGCCAATAAATTGGATTTTAGGGCACAAATCCCAACAGTATGTTAGTTGTTTGTTCAAGAAAAACCCGTAGAAAATTGCCTTAGAAAATTTCTAGAAATTCGAGTTTCACGAATTTCAATCGATCGAAATCACTTTCGATCAATCGAGTGAAATAGTGATCATACTTTTTAAATAAATTGATTTTTGATTACTATTTGATCGATCAAATTTTTTTTTCGATCAATCGAGAGGCGATCAAGTATCAATCGAAGAAGTCAGGTGGTCAAGTTCGAATTTCTTAATTTTTTCGACCGATCAAGGGGCACTTTCGATCGATCGAAAGAAAGAAAATCTGAATTTTTCTAAGTGTTTTCACATAAAGAAAGTGCAATGCAATGTGTGATTAGATTACACATGGTTTTAACTAAAAGACCTAATGAGATCAAAGGTATTAGTTAAATAGAACTCTTAGTCCTAAATATTTGGGACTTGTCTTTTAAGAAACATTCTAATGAGATTGGAATTGCTGTATAATTAAAAGTTTTTAACTTAATTTAATTTAATTAGAAGTTTTAATGAGATTAAAGCTTAATTAAAAGGTATATAGTTTCTAATGAGATTAGAATACTTTATCAAATAAGTTAAGGATAGAGTTCTATATATAACTAATTTTTGATTTATTGGTGTTTAAGGAATCCTAAATAGTTTAGGAGTTCCATTTTAGTTAGTGATTCTAATTATATTAGAGTCTTCAACAAGTGCAAGGTAATTAGTTGTGATTGGATCATAATTATTTAAAGAAAAACCCAAATAATGAGTGGGAGTGCTGAAATAACCCTTTTGTTAAGTTTATTATAATGTGAATAGATACATTGTCTTGACTTCGAGTCTTGCTTTCCATGCGGAGGGTATTTGCTTCACGAATTACAAGGTTAAACATCTTTGTAATTGCATGAATGTTCGTTATGCTATTGTGACGTGACTTAGTAACATCACATTGAATTTAAACAATTAAACACATTTGATGTGTAGGGTTAAAATTGTGATTAGATCACAATGATTTTAGGACAATCCACTTGTTTTAAAATTTCTAGTGGGAGAGAGATACAAGGGTTGGATCTCATGGCCTCCATTATCGGTTCATAGTAGTGTGGGTAAGCACCTCGTCTTGGCGTATATGCCTCGCGATCCCAAAGGAGGGTGTTTACTTCATAGTACTACAAGATTGAACTTACCCGTTTAAAGTAGTGTGAACAAGCACCTCGTCTTGGCGTATATGCCTCGCGATCCCAAAGGAGGGTGTTTTGTTTCATGGTACTACAAGTTTAAACACTATAAAGGGAGATGAAATGTGGCTACACATGATTCTAGATAATGGTGTACACTAGACTAAGTGTAATGTTAACCTCCCAAAGGAGCTATGTCACTATTACTTAGAGGCTAAAGGTAATACGGCATATTATTAGTGTATGATAAGAGTTATCATGATAGCACTAATAATGAGAATAATTCTCAATCAATTAATGTGTTTATAATAAACTTGCTACCAAGGAATTATAGACATGGATTGGGTTGTCGTTGCACCTAGTATAGTATGGTTTTTGGGTTTCATATTATATGGTTATGGATGCAAAATATAATGTCCCTGTAATTATGTTCTAAGTCTCAAAATAGAGTTGTCATAATTTTGTTCTCTAACTACTATTTTTAATGAATCACATTAACTAAGAAATAATTTTGGACATGGTGCTTAAAGGAGCTGAAGTACATAAATATGTTTTGATTCAGCATTGTCATAATTTCCTATGCATGATGCATTGATGGAAGATAGCTTATGATATGATCATAGTCTCCATTGAAATGCTAAAATGTTACATTGACTTCTTTCTCAATTGTACTACAGCATGAGATGCAAGAGTTAGTACTAGACTTAGACTTTATATTAAGTCTAAATGAGATGTTTTGGTATGAAATATCGTGCTACTAGACGATATTCAATATAAGTCATATTGAGTGCCAAGAAAAGCTTAAGGAGTTCCAATTCCATGTCATTTTATGAAAATATTTTTATTTTAAAATGAATTGGAATTTTTGGATGTAGAGGTTAATTGTTAATCTCAAATGGATATGATCCACAAATCCTTGTTAGAATCATTTGATCAATTCAGATTGTTTTGAAAATAATTTTTTTTTAGATTATCTGAATTGATGAGTGAGTTCTACGCAACAGAAGACATCCTAAAAGCTGAGGCTAGAATCAATATGATTTAATTCAAATTCTTAGCCTGAACCGAAAGGTAAGGGTGGTAAGAAGAAGAATTATAATACCAAACAATTAGGCAAGCAAGTTGCCCTAGTAGTTGTCAAAAGGAAATTAGACTCAAAAGCATGACCAAAAGGAAAGTGTTTCTGTTTTGGTAAAGCTAAGCATTGTCCATGATTGTTTTCTACATGGAGATTTACATGTTTTACCTTTTAAAGAGAAAGTTTCCATCCTTTAATGTTGTATGTTTTGGCACTTATGTCTAGATCTTATTAATCTAAATGGTATTCAAGATTGGTGAAAGATGGGTTTTTAGAACCATTATTTTGTTATATTCCCAATCTATAAATTCTATTTAGAGGATAATATGATCTAGGACTCCTTTGTTGTAAAGGAATATAGTATTAATGACTTTTTTAAGTCATAACATACATAAAGGAGGAATAAGACTCTTTTAGAAATAGTAAAGTACATGATAAGTATTTCCATTTGCTTGTTTCTTTTGGAGATATACTCTAATATTTTCTATACATTTTCTAAAATTGATTTGAAAAGTATGTTCCTATGACATTTATCAAATTGTGGATTGGGTGAAAACCTAGTATATGATACTTCCACTTTTGGAGATGTCCAGCACTTGTGCTAGAAAGAAAGTCTGACAAATTGAAATCAAAAGGTAGAAAAATGTGTGTTTATGATGGGTATCCAAAAGGAATTGCATAAGATTATTTTGGTAGTCATAAAGAAGACAAAATGTTTGTAAAGTACAAATACAAAGTTCTTACAAGATGTTTGTAAAGTACATATACAAAGTTCTTGATCATGACTATATGAATAATCTTAAAGCTAAACGTAAAATTGTTCTAGAAGAAAAATGTCAGAACTTTTTGTAAGACAACTATAAAGTACATTTAGAAATGAGATGGTTGTATTAGATACACCACAAGGTATTATTCTATATATATATAGCTAGTGCACCGGTACAATATCGTAGTAGGAGGATTATAAATTCATACTTTTGGGATAAACTTTTGTAGTCATTCTGCAAGGATATGAATTTGATCCTCGGTCCTACGTAGTGGCCATAGATGATATGAATATGAATTATTGGATCAATGTTATGTGAATAGAATTAGATTCTATTTAAAGTCTAGAACTTGTAGAGGCGCCTATTGACATTGAACCTATTGTTCTCAAATAGGTCTACAAGAAAAATGAGATTGATAGATTTGAAGGTGCAAACCTTCAAAGTCTAGACTAGTGGTGAAAAGATTTATTCAGAAAGAAATGTTTTGAATATGAAAAGATTTTTTTCAACAATAGTCAAGTTTGACTCTATCTAGATTCTCTTATCCATTATATTTCATTTGGATGAAATATGGTAATGGATATTTAGAAAGCTTCTTTTAGTAGCAATCTTGAGGAAGACATCTATATGATGTACCTAGACTTGTACATAGCAAAGAACCAATTGTGATTAGTATGTAAGTTGCTTAAATTCCATTTATGGACTAAAGCAAGCATATGAAACATAAAATATCATCTTTGATCAAGCAATCAAATTGTTTGATTTTGATCAAGTATTAAAAGGCCTAATGTATGTTGATGACATTCTAATCATTTAGAATGATGGAGAGTTTTTGTCATCAATAGAGTTTTTGTTGTCTAGTCAAGTATGATATAAAATACTTGGGAAAGACTAGTCACATCCTAAGAATTAAACTTTGTTAAAATTCAGAAATTAGGATGTTGGGTCTATCTCAAACTATTTAAATAGATTAGATTCTAGCCAAGTATAGCATGTAATACTTTAAGAAAGGGTTTCCTTCCTTTTAAGTTTGAAGTTCCTTTATAAAGGATTATGGTCCTTAGACATATAAAAGGAAGAGCATATTAAGACGGTTCCTAATATCATGTCTATAAGGAAGTCTTTATGCTATGCTATATACTAGGCTAAATATCTATTTTGCGGTTGGTATAGTAAGCAAATATCTATTGAATCAAATGTCACTTAATTTAGTAGGAGTTAAGCATATACTCAAATATCTTAGAAGAATGAGGGATTATATGCTTGTCCACAAAAGTGAAGTTTTGATGATTACTGGATGAACAAATATTGACTTGTAGTTTGATTGTGATTCATGAAGTTGGACTTCAAGATATGTGTTCATCTTAGGTGGTGAAGATACACAGTAAGAGTAAGTATTATCTCATTAGAAAAGTATGAGTACTTAAGAAGTAGTAGTAGAAAAGATAATTTATGCAATAAATCTGGCTGTAACTTGTTTCCAAGCCTTGCCTTAGAGTGACTATGAATTACTCTAAAGGGAGATAAGTGTTGGATATATGGTAAATTGTCTTTGAGAGCAAGTGGGAGATTGTTGGGGTTTATGCCCTAAAATCCAATTTATTGGCATGTCATAAATAATTAAATTGTTTAATTATATGAGACTATCTATAAATGAACTAATGGGACATTATCTTAGTCCATGAGATGCATAGTATGTGATTTATGTGATTTAGTCACAGAAGATATAAATCACAAGTTCTTTGTAAACTCAGAATTTTAGTTCGTAGTCGATGATGAAATTGGGCGTTTCATCTACGAAGACTATAACATATCAACTAAGATGATTTGTCTTGATCATGGAAGTGGAGACTTCTAGTTGGTATGTTGATATGTTTTAAGAGTTAAGATATATTGAACTGGACCGTTGTGAGATTTATTATTTTCCTAATGACTGTCAAATGAATAATAAATCTCATAACTTCTATTTACATCAACTCTAAATCCTGAGAGAATAATGGACCTGATCATGAGATGTAGGTTACTTTGATATCAGAAGTGAGATCTATGAGTCACGATCAAAACCTCAATATGTTGGGCAGCCACATTTAGTATTGATGGAACATATATTCTCAAGATGGAATTCATAATCTCTTAACGGAGATATAAAATATTCCCTTGAGATAAGTTTAATGGGTTTGGTTATTCAGAATGTTGGGCCCAACCACTTTAGTAAGGAGTTACTAAAGTATATATTTATGGAATTGGATTTCATAAATATATATTGAATAACATAAAGGATTAAACCGGGTACTCAAGGATTAAGATGTAGTAATCTTCAAAGTGGTAGTCTATTTCATGACTTTGTATTACTACGAATATTTTAATGAGGGGGTTGCATGTATAATAAAGTCTTGGGATATAATTTATAGATAAGGCCTAGAGTGCAACTATATTTATATAGTGGTATTAAATATAGTTAATGGTAACTTTGAACTTGTCAAGAGTTGACAGAAAAGCCCAAGGCCCATTGGAGCTAGTGTCTTATTGGTCCCTTTTGGTCCCACTCCAAGTCACATACTAGAGCCCAATTAGAATGGCCCAAAAGGTTAGCCCAATTAGATAATCAGTTGTATATAAGGAGAGAAACATACAGAATTTCATTAATGGTTTTTTCATAAGAGTCTTTCATAAGAATTCTCATAAGGAATGAAATGGTTTGTATGTGAGTGTTGGACACTCATTATTATTCTCTCCTTGGAAACTGATTGAGAGACTACACATCTTAGGCATTAAGTGGAATTGGAGTGAAGATTAAAAGTTTTCCCAAGAACTTCTGATCTTCGGTTTTGAATTTCACCACACCAAGGTATGCATTCTTGTTCTCAAATTCTGAAACTTACATAGTACATGTTATCAATTGCGAATGAAGTAGATCCGTTAATTTTTTCCGCTGTGTATGTTTTGTATGCGATACAAACATGTATATTTCCAACACTGGGAGCCGTGCATTGAAAATGAGAGATTGTCACTACTAAACAAGTCCAATTGGGTATTGGGATAAGCGTTCAACTGTAGGTTGGTATAAGGTACTGAGATTCCTTTACTTGTAACTGCTTGTTTTGATAATATTGGATTCTTGGAAGTGGTGACCTTAAAATCACCTAGTGGGATTTTTACTGTGTAGGTTTTCCTCATTCGTAAACAAATCATCGTATCAATTTAATTTTCGCTGCATATTTAGTTCAATTGGTGATTTGTTTGTGCTCCCACGTATTTTGCTTGTTGATTTGATTAATTAATAAACTTGGCTAATTAATCAATTTATTCATCACAAAGGGTCAAAACGTTCTTGTCCTATCAAGTAGTATCAGAGCAGCCACACTCTGATTAGGGTTAATATTTGCTGTGTGTTCCATTGACCCCTGTTTGTCATGGATAGAGGACAGTCTCTTATTATACCTCCTTTATTTGATGGCACTAACTATGCATACTGGAAAGTATGCATGAGAGCTTTCTTACAATCTTTAGATGAGAAAGTGTGACGAGCTGTGGAGATAGGCTAGACCAAGCCTACAGAAGTGCTAGCTAACTGGGATGATGCAAAGATTAAGGCGGCAAACTTCAATAACAGGGCATTGAATGCTTTATTCAGTGCAGTCACGAATGAGGAATTCAAGAAGATATCCTCTACTGAAACTGCTAAGGAAGCATGGACTATTCTCTAGACAACCTATGAAGGAACCAAGGCTATTAAGGATTCAAAGTTTCAGAGGCTCACTACAAGCTTTGAAGAGATCAAGATGGAGGAGGATGAGTCATTCGATGAGTTCTATGCCAAGCTCAAGGACATAGTGAACTCAACTTTTAATCTTGGCGAAACCATTCTTGAACCCAAGATTGTGAGAAAGGTGCTCAGATCTTCACCCGAGAGATTCCATGCCAAGATCACTACCATTGAGGAATCAAAGGGCATCAACAAAATTCCTTTGACTGAGTTGGTTGGAAATTTGCAAGAGCAAGAGCATGGCATTGAAGGCCAAGAGCAGTGATATTGATGAGTCTTCTGATGATGAAGATTCTAAGATGAAGTCCTACATAACCAGGCAATTCAAGAAGTTTATGAAGAATGCTAATGCAAAGGGCTTCAACAAGGACTGTAGACAGTCGAGTTCTTCTCAGTCTAAGAGCCAAGACAAAGGGAAAAAGGATGCTAGGGATGGCAGTCAGTACATTGTTCCTTTAAGACCAAAGTGCTTTGGGTGTCAAGGTTTCGATCATATAAAACAAGAGTGCTCTACGTATCTCAAGACCATTGGGAAGAGCAAGGCACTTACTGCTACGTTGAGTGACACTGAGCCTGAGGATGATTCTAATAATGAGGATGATGGGATCCTAAATGCCTTTACTGCCACCATAAGTCCTACTGAGGGGATTGTTGAAGATGTGGATGAAGAAGAGCAATTGGTGGAGTCTAAATTTGAAAAGATGGATGAGCAAGATGACATTCACACAGCCTATGCAAAGTTATACAAGGTCTCAGTAAAGCATGAGAAGTTATATAGGTTGGTCACCAAGAAGCTTAGTGATGTGGAGCTTGAACGAGAAGAAATCTCCACAAAGTTTGATAAAGCCAATCAGACTATTGGATCACTGAGATTTGAGAATAATTTCTTGCCTGAGAAGATCAAGAAGCTTGAGGCAGAAATGTTCCAAGTCAGAGTTTAGTTGGAAAGGACTTCAAGTGCTAAGTTCAGTGAGATGCTGAGTCTTCAAAAATCTACTTCCAATCGAACCGGTTTAGGGTATGATTTCTCTTCTCCTAGTATTGCTTCTACTAGTACTACTATTTTTGTTCCTCCTGCTAATAATATTGAAACGGAGAACAATGATGTTAAAAATGAATTAGCTAGTGAGAACATAGACAAGGGTAAATCTATTTTAGGAGCACCTCCTAAGCTTGATAAGAAAGAGATTAAGAACCCTAGGGCTAAGAAGGGAAACTCTCAAAAGCCTAAACAGAAAAAGCAGCATTTCTGTCATCACTATGGCGTAGCTGGACATACTCGACCTAATTGCTACAAGTGGTTAGCCACTCAAAAGAGCAACAGCATGATCGCATCAGGAGACCAGAATTAGTTTCCATCCTCTTTTTCTCCTTTTGGAAATCTTCTCAAAGCTCTCATGTTCCTTTCGAACTTGAACGATTTTAACTCTTCCCTCACCACTGGATCAAGGGTTTTCTAAATGGAAATTTTCTTTCAAGGTGTGGAAGGAAAAAGGGCTCCAAGTGATTTTGTCACTTCTTCTCTCTCTCCCCTTCTTGTTTTTGTTTTGCATTACTTGTGTGTTTAGCTTTAGTATTTTGAGTCAGTCTAGTTTTATGCATTGCTTTATTTAATTTATTTTTGTTTGTTTTCTTTTCAATTTGGTTTATTTTGTTTTTCATATAAAAAAAATTGAAAAATTGAAAAATACAAAAACAGTGTGTGTTTGTGTGCATTGGTACTTGTGTACCTTGGATGGTCATTGAAATAAAGTTTTCTAAACTTTGTATCTCTTGTAGCTTAGATGAGCATCTCTGTGCACAACTAAGCAAGTGAGCTTTGTGGCTCGTGTTTGTGATGAGTAAGATAAAGTGATCTCTTGTACTTAACACTCGTATCACTCTTTTTAATGGGAAGGATTAGAAAATCCTAAGAGAAAGGCATAAATAACCATCTCACCACTGTTGCCCGCCAATCATGAAATGACATCCGTATGCTTTGGCATAGCAAAAGTGCAATGTCAAATGCTTAACATCATTAGGTATTTTATTTTCTCTCTCTTATATGTCCATGCATGATTTGCTTAAAAGAAAAATATGCAAAGAAAAATAAAAAGCATAAAGAATCAAAATGCTTTAAATATGATTGCAAGCGTGTATTCTAGGAGATGTGGGAGTTATATGATATACCTTGAAGGTGATAGTCCCCATCAAACAATTATGATTGTGTGTGAGTTAAAGTGATTTTCTCATATCTCAAATCGTCATAACATGTAGACATTTATGCAATCTTGCGATGTTTTTCACACATAGCACACAATATTCTTTGCTACTTTTGATACATGTGCAGGTACAATGTGATTTGGCCATCACAAGGAATACTTGTGTTTATGTATGCTCACTAAACTGTCTTGACTTGTTTTTGGAATATAAAATTAGTTAGACTTGTTTAGAGTGTGTGTGTGTTTTGGATCTAAATGCCCATCATTTTTTATTGTTGAGAGATATTTTTGAGAGCTTAAAATGTTGTTGGGATCTGTGTTTGAGTAGCATACTTGATTGCATTCATATCTGTGTTTTTCTCTTCTTTGAAAAACTGTTTTTAAGCAATCTCGATAGCTTCTCGATAGCTCTCAATAGATAGGCTATCTATCGAGACACTTCAGCCTTTTCTTATCGCATTCTCAATAGCTCTCGATAGCTAGTTCGATCAATCGAGAAACTTTCTGTCTCCTTGATAGCTACTAGATAGCTACCTCGATCCATTGAGCTTTCTTGTGTTCAAAACCTTTTGGTTGATACTCGATAGCTCCTCGTTAGTTGGTTTGGCAGCTGAAACAATTGTTTTAAACTTCGACAGCTCTCGATCAATCGAGATTTATGAGATTTCTATATATGGAGCCATCGCAATTTTAGATCTCACACCCTCGATCTCTCTTGACAGTTTTCAAGCTTTTCACCTTCCAAACTCACTTTTCTCTCTCTAAACCTTCACTCCACGTGATTTTTGGCTTGTTCTTGCTTCTAATCACTTGGTATGACCTCTCTACCTCTCATTTTTCTTGCATTTCATGCATTTAGATCTAGGTTTTGGGTTGTTTGAAAACTTTTAGGGTTTTTAAAAATTGATGAAGGTTTTGTGCAATTTTTGGGATGGGAGTTGCTTAAATAAGTTTAAAACCTCATGCATTGCATCACACTTGCATTATAACAATGGTTCATGCATTTAGATGTGTGTTTACTTTGTTGCTATGCTGCGTGCTGGTAGGTTTGGATTGGGCTGAGCCCATGATGCATTTAAATTTACCTGTCACATGTTCATGCATTTTCATGCATAGGTACCTTCCTGTTTTTATCATTTGATATTATAACTGCTTGGTACTCTTCTGATTGTCTCCCTCTCTTTCTTTCTTTCTCTCCCTTTTACGTTAGTTGCATCATGGCACCTAAGCATAAGTCTACTCCGTTCTGGAACCCTCTTTGTTCTGGGGCATCTTCTTTTTCTTCTCCATTTGACCCCACTCCCTTTCACATCTGGTTCCGTGATGAGAAGGCCAAATCAGACTTCTTTGAGAACTTTTCAAGACGTGGCATTCATTCGAAACGCCAAGTCATTCTGTCAGACTTTTCTGACACTAACCTGCCCACTGTCATCTATAGTAGGGGTTGGGAGTCACTATGTGGCACCCCGATCACGTGCCCTTCTGTGATCATACAGAAGTTCTACTCCAATATGCATGGATTTGATTCTTCTATACCTCAGTTTTCTACTCGCTCTCGAGGTATACGCATGGTAGTTACTCCGGAGATTGTTTTCGAGGTACTACATATGTGCGTCTGAGGACAGTGTCCAAAGATGAACTAGCGTCTTTGTTTTGTGAGACACCATCATCTTAGGGTGACCGTCAAAACACCCCTTGCTCGGCCTTTGCTAAAGGTTCGAGATTCCTAAACATGGTGATGACATTTGTTCTTCATCTATTGTCTCACTATAACACTATCACAGAGTCTCGTGCTCGATTTTTGTTGTCCCTCATTGAGGATATCTCTATTGACTTTCCTTCACACTTTATACTCTCCCTTATAGATGTCTATAAGGACACGATGACTCGTGATAAGCTCATTTTTCCTTCTGCTATCACGAGACTCATTTACCATTTTTTCGTCTCTTATCCTGAGTCTCCCCATTTATCATATATGTGTGCCGTTGACGCCGTTACCGTGAAGCGGAGTTTTGTATAGCTTCGCTCGAGGCAGCCCCAGACGTAGACGGCAGCTCCTCCAGCTTCTACCACTCCATCCACCTCCACTCCTTCTTCTTCAGTGGGTGGAGTGACACTTGAGGCCATCATGGTATAGCTTGTGCGTATGGATGCTCGTCTTGACACTCTCAGCGATGAGTTGTGTCAGGTGAACACCCATGTCAGTCGTATCGCGCGACGACAAGTTGTGATCGGTGGTTTCACAGTGGCTTCCTCTCCATCTCCGCCAGCTTTTGAGGATGAGAGTGATGATGGCTCCGACAGTGCTGATGATGATGGCTCGCCTAGTGATGATGAGATGTCTACTTGATTTACTTGCCCTTTGTCACTCATGACAAAAAGGGGGATTAGTTTTGAGATGAGAGTAGTAATACTCATAGGGGGAGGGTTAGCTTAGGAGATAGGGGGAGTGTTCATATGTTGAGGGATGTAGTGAGGATTCTATGTATCTTTTTTCTTTTCTCCATTTCAGATACATTATATCTTGTATATTGGTCTTATGACCATTTTGACATACATTGTACTTATATTTAGTTTATATATATTGATGTATGTTCGTTCACCTATCTCTCCATGTGTTGTTTCTTTTCTTTCTTTATACACATGTTCCTTATAAAGTGTATGCAATCTATTATTTTTGTTTCAAACTAAGATGCCTTGATGAGTTTTGTTTAAAGTGTTTCAGAAATACAGGTTGTCAAAGTCTACTTGCCATAAACTCTCTCCTTGCAAAGTTTTTCATGAGTTTGTGTTAGGATAGATTTTATTGTATTCAACAAGTGAATATGAGTTGAGTGATTTATGACTTCTCTTATATCTCATTTGTTTGTTGTGGTTTTGTCACGGATTGCCAAAGGGGGAGATTGTTAGGACATATGTGATTCAATGATAGGTACATATGTCACTAATTTATGTAATTGGCTAATCTTTTGACAAAATGCACTTTACTTGTAATTGGGTAGATCTAGGATGTGTTTAATGCTTCAAGAAACAAGGTTTCAAGTTCAAGTGTTAAAGCCATGCAAGTCTGTCCAAGAATCAAGTGAGAAAGTGCTGGATTTTAAAGCTTGACAGCTAGCATCTATCGAGGTTTAAAAGCTGCTGAAGCCCGTGCCTCGACAGCTAGCTCAATAGATGGCTATCTATCAAGGTTAATGAAACTCAGATTTTTAGGGCTGTTTTTCATCCAATCCGTGGGTATATGTTTGGGCTTTCTTTTCTCATAACCCTAAACATATATAAGGATTATTTTAAGAGTCGTAAAAGGTTACACACTGTTGCACACGAGCAGAATTGCACAAGTGTGAAGAAAAGTGTAACCGGAAACCTAGTTTGCCCTAGTTCTTCTTTCTCTTTAAGAAGTTGCTGTGTTTGTACACCTTAGGGTTTTGTGATCAAGCAACTTCATGATCTTCATCGTGTGATGAACAAAAGAATTTTGCAGCCAACATCTTTCTCAAGTTGGTGATCAAGTCACGTACTGGGATTCGCGCAATTGGTTAGTCACGTACTAGGAGCCGTGCATTGAAAAGGAGAGATTGTCACTACAGGACAAGTACAATTGTGTATTGGGGTAAGGGTTCAACTGTAGGTTGGTATAAGGTACTGGGATTCCTTTACTTGTAATCGCTTGTTTTGATAATAGTGGATTCTCAGGAGTGGTGACCTTAAAATCACCCGGTAGGGTTTTTGCCAAGTAGGTTTTCTCCATTTGTAATCAAATCACCGTGTCAATTTAATTTCTGCTGCATATTTAGTTTAATTGGTGATTTGTTTGTGCTACCATGCATTTTGTTTGTTGATTTGATTAATTAATAAACTTGACTAATTAATCAATTAATTCATCACAAGGGGTCAATACATTCTTGGCCTATCAGTTTGAGTATTTGTTGCTAACAATTACATACGAGATTGCAAGAGATTTAGAGAAAAGAACTAAAGAAATGAGGAAAAAATAAATAAATTTTTTAAATTTGGATTTTTTTTTTTAAAGAAACTTGTATTATTTGGATTTATGATTTGTTTATTTATTTTGGTTTTTCTAAAGGTTTCTCTAGGAAATTGAGCAATTCCAAATGTTTTCTTTTTTGGTTCTATGGGTCAGTTTGTACTTTTTTTGGGCAAGGGGGCAAGTGTATATATTTTGGGCATAAAATTGTAAAACTTTCATGCATATATTATATAATAGTCAAAATTTTAATGAATTTTGGGGGGGGGGGGGGGGGGCTATGCCAATACATGGCTCCATCCTTGTTTATAAGGGTTTGAGAGACGAAGGTCCCAGGTTCAATTCCTGCAATAAAAAGCGCCTGAAAAATAACTCCATGCTTGACACAGCACTGTGTTTTTTATCTATAATCTCACGTTTACAATTATGAAAACATATTGTGTTTTATCCTTATTCATTAATGTTCTTTCTCTTCCTCCCCATTATAATCTTCTCTTAGGAAAAATAATTAATTTTGTTACTTGAAAATATCATTTGTTGTGCCGGGTAGTCCGTTCTCACCCTAAGTCCAAACTAATCCCAACCTTGCCTTCTCGTTTCCCATATGGACTATTTATATACGAACAAAAGGAAATTTTGAAAAAACTTGAAAGGAAGTTGGAATTTAATTTTTAAGTTTTAACTGAAGAAGTTGCCACATAGAACACTGCTCAACATATCAAAAATGTAGGGAAACACATAAAAGCAGTAAGATAGGCTGTTTATGGCAGGTGGGTGAGGTTTAAGACTGCCTATAGTACAATTTAAAAGAAGGGAAAATAAAAAAAAATAAAGGTTCCAAAGTTCTACTTCTAGGGCCATGTTGATAGTTTGCTGAAATTTTTGTGATCATCAAAACAATATGGTTCGAGCTTGGTGGGCTAAAAGTTTGTCAGTAATAAAATTGAAGGATGTGGCTTCATGAAGAAAATGGGTGAAGAATAGTTTATACTTCATAGGTGGAAAATGTTGAAATACAATGAATATCAGTAGTCACATGTCAACGAAAAAAATCTACAGAAAATCATGTTGTGCAGATAGCACCCCAGGACTCAAATCAATAACAGTAAATATGCGAAAATTAAAAAAACAAGCACACACAAAGAACACAAGAATTTACGTGGTTCGGCAAACTGCCTACCTCCACGGAGACGACGGAGAAATTTCACTATAAAAAAATAGGGAGATACAATAGTGCACAAGAACACTCTCAAGAGACCCAAATCCCAGTTACACCCTAGCTCTCTCTTATCACAAGACAAGAAAATACTATTCTTCTTCTTATGCGATTGTTACTAGGTTTTTAGGAATTACTCTCATCACACAGCTGCACTTGCTAGGTTGTTAGGAATCATGTCTATAGTTGTAACTAATAACATATATATAGGGATATATGTTAGGTCGACTGCCTTGGACTCCTAATACAACAAGTATTTTGTAATTGACTTGGGCTTGTGGCAATTCAAGCCACACACACGGGCCCACTTCAACAAATCTCCACCTTGGGTTGAATTGATCAAGCTACACGAGCAAACTCCTCCATCGCCTCTGCCTTAGCCCTTAAGGGCTCACAAGCTGCAAACACCAATCAAGTCCAAGCAGTGCTTGAACTTGTCTATTGGAACTGGCTTTGTTAACATATCAGAGGCATTCTCACTAGTGAGAATCTTTGACAAAGAAATATCACCAAACGAAACCCATTCTCTGATCTTGTGATACCGCACAGCAATATGCTTTGTTCTTGCCCAATATACCTAATTCTTCGCCAAATGAATTACACTCTGACTATCACAATGTAGCACCATGCTATCCTGTTTGAAACCAAGCTCATTAACCAGTCCACTAAGCCAAACGGCTTCTTTTCCTGCCTCTGTCATCGCCATATATTTTGCTTCTGTAGTGGATAAAGCAACTACATCTTGTAGTGTAGACTTCCAGCAAATTGGGCCACCAGTAAACCTAAACACATAGCCTGTCATGGACTTTCTAGAATCAAGGTCCCCTATATAGTCGAAATCCACATAACCCACAACTTCTGTACTAGCTCTCTGATCAAATAGGATACCAAAATCACGAGTGCCTGTAAGATATCTAAAGATCCACTTTACTGAATTCCAATGCTCTTTGCCTGGATCTACCATATACCTACTAACCACACTAACTGCATGAGAAATATCAAGCCTAGTGCACACCATCAAATACATGAGACACCCAACTGCATTCGCATATGGCACTTTAGACATATACTTTGACTCCTCATCTGAACTTGGACACAACTGTGAGGAAAATTTAAAATGGGCAGAAAGTGGTGTACTAACAAGCTTTGCATCATGCATACTAAACCTCTCTAACACCTTCTTAAGATATCCCTTCTGAGATAACTATAATTTACCAGCCCCTTTATCTCGGTAAATTTCTATCCCAAGGATCTTCTTGGCAGCTCCAAGATCCTTCATGTCAAATTCACTACTCAACAAAGACTTCAACTTCACAATTTCTTGCTTACTCTTTGCAGCTACTAATATATCATCAACATATAGAGCAAGAAATATATATGAGCCATCAGCAAGTACTCTAAAATAAACACAACAGTCATACTCACAGTGCATGTACCCATATGTGACCATGAATGAATCAATCTGTTTGTACCATTGCCTGAGAGACTGCTTTAAGCCATATAATGATCTCTTTAACAGACAAACATAATCTTCCTTGCCAGGTTCTTTGAAGTCTTCGAGCTGTTGCATGTAAATCTCTTCTTCTAATTCTCCATGGAGGAATGCGGTTTTCACATCTAGCTGCTCTAACTCCATGTCATGCATTGTCACAAATCCTAGGATTACTCGAATTGAGGTGTGCTTCATAACTGGTGAAAAAATCTCATTATAATCAATTCCTTCTCTCTGTGAGTAACCCTTAGCCACTAACAGTGCCTTGAATTTTTCACCTTCCTTTTTTGACAATGCTTCTTTCTTGCGAAGTATCCACTTGCAACCAATAGCCTTCTTTCCCTTGGGCAATTTCACTAATTCCCAAGTCTTATTCTTCTGTAGTGACTTCATCTCTTCTAACATTGCTACAAGCCATTTATCATTGTTTTTCCTATTTGTAGCCTCCTTGAAAGTGAATGGATCTCTACCGCTAGTTACAAGAGCAAAACTAACCATGTCTTCAAAGCAATGTCTCTGTGGTGCTTTGTGAACCCGTTTCTCTCTACCTTTAGCAATTGAATAAGGCTCTTCTTGTTACTGCTGTGGATCAATCTCAACATCACCCTTATCACTGGGTGAACTATTCTCGTCAAACTCCACCTCAACAGTTAATTTCTCCTGTGGACTATCATCACAAGTCTCTGCTTCATTCTATTTCAACATAAAGGCTTCATCAAATATGACATCTCTGCTGGTCACCGTTTTCTTTGAGATTGGATCCCAAAGCCTGTAGCCTTTAACACCTTTTTCAAAACCAAGAAATATGCATTTTCTTGACTTCGAATCCAATTTAGAACACTCTCCACTCTGCATATGCACATAAGATGGACAACCAAAAATTTTTAGACTCGAATAATCAACTGGTCTACCTGACCAAACCTTTTCTGGAATCTTGAAATCTATGGCTGTTGATGGAGATCTATTAATAATGAAGCTTGCTGTGTTAACTGTCTCTGCCCAGAACACCTTAGGCAACCCTGCATTCAATCTCATGCATCTGGCTCTTTCTACTAAGGTTCTGTTCATTCTCTCTGCAACCCCATTCTGCTGTGAAGTTCCTTTAACTGTGAAGTGACGAGTAATGCCTTCTAATTCACAAAATCTTATGAATTCTTTATATCTATACTCTAGTCCATTATCTATTCTAAGGTATTTTATTTTTCTTCTAGTCTGATTCTCAACTTGTGCTTTCCACTTTTTAAATATGCCAAACACATCAGACTTCTGCTTCATAAAATAAATCCATACCTTTCTAGAGTAATCATCAATGAAACTGACGAAATACTAAACACCACTATGAGAAGAAACTAATACTGGACCCCAAACATCTGAATGAATGTAGTCAAGAACACCCTTACTTGTATGAGAGCCTGTCTTGAAATTGACTCTATGTTGCTTCCCATACACACTATCCTTGTAGAAGTCTAGCTTGCATGTCTTCACCGCCTTTAATAAATTTCTTTTGTGCAACTCTAACATACCACGTTCACCAATATAGCCAAGTCGCATATGCCATAATTTTGTGTCGTCAGTGCTGGACTCCATCGGAGTGGTGACTGCAACTCTTCCTACAACTGTGTTACCAATCAATCTATAAAGCGTGCTTACTTTCTGTTCCTTCATCACCATCAAAGCACCTTTGCTAATCTTTATGATTCCACCCTTTGATGAGTATGAATAGCCCAAATCATCCAATACTCCTAAAGAAATTAAATTCTTTCTAAGATCTGGAACATGTCTGACATTACTAAGAACTCTCACAACTCCATCAAACATCTTGATCTTCATGGTACCAATTCCAATAACCGGGCATGTAGCATCATTACCCATTTGAACCATACCACCGTTGTAAGGCTTATACGTGTCAAACCAATCTTTCTTTGGAGTCATGATATGAGCATGCTGAATCTAAAACCCAAGATTCCAATAGAACATTGTTACTTGATGAAACTGAAAGTCAATCTGCACCAACTTCACTGTCATCTAATGTTTCTTCAGCAACACTAGCTGATTCTAGAGGCTTTTTTCCATTCTTCTTCTCCTCTAAATGCTTTTTTAACTCTTTACACTGATTCATGTAGTGCAATTTCTTGTGATAATAAAAGCACTCTACATCTTTCTTTGCATGTGATTTAGACTGTGATCTATTCCTGTTGGAGGTTCGCCCCCTTGACCTACTTCTACCCCTATTGCTTAACTCAGACTTTACAATAAGTCCATTAGCTTGAGATCCATCACCATCTTGCTTCATCTTTATGTGTGACAAGAGAGCACTAGTCACCTCCTCGAGTACTATAGTCTCTTTTCAGTACATCAACATAGTCACTAGATGATCAAAAGAAGTAGGAAGCGACGCTAATAAGAGTAACGCTTTATCTTCGTCCTCATAATTCACCCCAAAACTTGACAGTTGGGTGTTTAACATATTAAATGTGTTGAGATGCTCCAACAGATCAGAACCTTCCTTCATATGCAAACTATACAATTGCTTCTTCACGTACAACTTGTTTGTCAGATTCTTTCTCATATAAAGACCTTCTAGTTTTCCCAAACCTCCTTTGCGGTCTTTGCTTCTAGGATGTTGTGAATGACCTCATCACCTAGGTTGAGACGAATAGCGCTAGCTGCTTTCTCATCCATCTCTACCCATTCTACATCCTTCATCGTTTCAGGTTTCTTCTCCTACCCAAGCAAGGCATTATGAACTCCTTTTTGAATTAGGAGATCCTTCATCCGTCTTTGCCAAGGTGAAAAATTTCCCTTACCATAAAACTTCTCTACATCATACTTTGTGCTTAACACCTTTACTGTGTTCAAAGGATTGAATCCTAACCTGGCTCTAATACCACTTGTTGTGTAGATAGCATCCCAGGACTCAAATCAATAACAGTAAAAAAGTAAAAATTAAAAAAACAAGCACACACAAAGAACACAAGAACTTACGTGATTCGACAAATTGCCTACCTACATAGAGATGACGGAGAAATTTCACTATAAAAAAATAGGGAGATACAACAGTGCACTAGAACACTCTCAAGAAACCTAAATCCCAATTACACCCTAACTCTCTCTCACACATAAGACAAGAAAATACTATTCTTCTTCTTATGCAGCTGCTGCTAGATTTTTACGAATTACTCTCATCACACGACTGCACTTGCTAGGTTATTAGGAATCATGTCTATAGCTGTAACTAATAACATATATATAGGGATATATGTTAGGTCGGCGGCCTTGGACTCCTAATACAACAAGTATTTGGTAATTGACTTGGGCATGTGGCAATTCAAGCCACACAAATCCAATTATCAAGGCTTGTAAAGTTGCAATGTTTACAAGATTCTTTTATATATTAGTAAGTACGTATGTTGGAGTTGGATTAAGAAAACAAAACCTATTTATCTTTGTTTCTATCATCTTGAAATTTCCAGGGCTCCCTTGTGCCCACATTCATTCACTCATGAGAATCTGGCGTTGGTACCTCTGCTGCAAAAGGTACCAATGCCATTAAGCTTAAAATGTAATCCATTTGGATGCAACCTTTTGGTGAATACTTATTTGCTTTGCTAAATGTTGATTAAGGAAAAAAGAAAAGACTTTAAAAAGCTGTATAGAAGCAAATAAGGTCAAAAGCTTACAACTCTTTTTAAAGGGGTCCTTATTACTTTCCTTATAAATTCTCAAGTTTCGAAACTAATTTTAATTTTGTTACTCTTTCCATGTATCCATTTGAAACTTTTAACATACATCTGTTAGAATTTCTTATGTAAATTGAAAGCTCGAAAATGTGTGAAAACACAAGACTTGTTTAGACCCCCAAATTAAAAATTACGGCTCGGTTGATTTTACTCTAACTTAAACTAAATGCGAAATAGAGTAAATGTGAGTGGATAAACAAAATAACTACTCTAATCCATATTCAACATATCACAATAGTAAATTGAAAGCTTAAAAGAGTAGGGAAGAAGAATGCAAACACAAGATAACACGCCAATTTCCTTGAGTTTTCACACTCTCTCACACACACAACCCTTACAATAAAATCTCACATAAAATACAGGGTACAAAATATTGAACATAATTACAATCAAATTTGGCAAGGAATTAAAGCCAACACAAAATAGTTGTAAATCACAACTTTACAATCTCCCCCTTTGGCTATTTCGTGACAAAACCCCTAAAAC
This sequence comes from Notholithocarpus densiflorus, assembly GCA_030021035.2. Lineage (NCBI taxonomy): Eukaryota > Viridiplantae > Streptophyta > Magnoliopsida > Fagales > Fagaceae > Notholithocarpus > Notholithocarpus densiflorus. The sequence continues at coordinate 143,114 of JARYZH020000174.1, forward strand.
AGACTCTAGACTTAAATGTGAGTTTGGGAATAGTGGTGAAACTCACTCACACCTAATCTGGAAGCTGTAAAGCACTTGCTTGTATATACCTGTAACCTGAAACACTCGCACACAAACACAACTTTCATTAAGCTTATGACAAGTTGAATACACAGTATGTATATGAGCAAGTAAAATGCGATTAAGGTAATAAACACTATATAAACAGTAAAGCATATCTTGATTAAATAGGGTCAGTCATTAAAGAATAACTACAATGAACATTTAGCTATTAAATGATCATCCGGGCATGCAATGCAATTAAGAGCAATGCAAAAATCAATTGCATGTCCAACACACAATCAATGCAAAATACAAGAAGTATTTGCATCAAGGATACAAGATCGAACAAGGGTGTAGTACTCAAGATAATGCAACAAAATCTAAAAGTACTTAAAAAAAATGCTACAAAGCAAAATATAAAAGAAAGTACTAAATATAAACTAAAGGTTTTAAATCAAAGTACTTAAAGCTTTAAAAGAAAGTAGTGTAAATATCCAAGAGTAATAATTTGTAAACTAGACTAGCCAAACAATGGTTAGACTATCCAAAAGTATATGTGTATGTGTTAGCTTTCTCCTTTTGAGCTCACAAAACTCCCCCTTTCAATATGCACACTTCCCTTCTTGTGAAGCTCTCCCCCTCAAAGTAAAAATTAGATTTCGTTGATGTGACAATAAACTAAAACTTTATTTTGGTCGTTTGCCATGTGAGCAATTTTTATCCAAGATATAACGACATAGACTAAATTAGCATGACACTAAAAAATTAGGGACCAAATTGATACAATTGAAAAGTTATGAACCAAATTAAAATATGGTGTAAAGGATAGAGACCAAATATGTAATTTACCCATGTAAAAATTGAAATTGAAATTACATTCAACTTGTCATGGAATTTTGGCCAATAAACTAAATATTCTAACAATATAAATAATTACGCTCATGCAAACCTTCAACCAAAACAGTTAATCTGTCAGCATGAGAGCTAGATTGTCCTGGCTGAGTGCTAGTAGTCTGAGGCTCAAGAATGTGAGAAGTTGCAGTCTCAGTATGTCCAGGGGTAGTGTGAGCAGCTGAGCCATAACTGGAAGGAGTGACATGTGGAACAGATTCACTCTTTGGTGTTTTGGACGGACTTTGCTTTTCCCGTTCAGCAGAAGAGTGACTTTTGCTCATTTGAAGAGACAACATGGATATTGGGTGCTGGCGAACTAGGATCGTTCCATCTCTTGGCGAACGAACACCCTTAAATACCATGATTTTCATGATGAGACTACAGAAAGGAAGGTATGTTCGTGCTACTGTTCGTGCTATTGTTTTCCCCATTGTCTGGAAAATGTGAGCACAAATATCAATCGGAACTCTTGTGATGAGATAACATAAGAATTATGCTCTTTCAAGATTGATGAACCCCGTGTTATACAGTGGGTAGAGATTGGAGAACATAATCAATGTGAGTGTCTTTAATTCAGGTTCAAACTTTGCAGTCCCAATGGATGTTCCTTTGGCTGAAACCTTATGATCAACTCTATGAATTTGCAAAATATCTGTCACTGGAAGAAGTCTGTCATCATATGGAGAAATGTCCACATTTGCCAGTCGATTGATTCGAAGGACCTTTGCAAGGTAATCTGGAGTGATGATGAATTCCTTTCCTCTTACCCAGCACTTCAGTTCAACTTCGGTGAATCTAGCATTCGAGTAAAACTCTTTAACTAATTCATCAATCGGATCCTCGAAGTTGCCAAACAGATTAGCCCAATCTTTATTCGCAAAGATCCTAAGGATAAAGGTGGATCCCAGGGTGTCAAACTGGACAATACTTTCCACCACAGTGGGGGCATCCTTAAAAATGCTGGAGAAAGTCTGAGAGTCCAGGGGAGTCTTGAATCTCTCACTGTTGGAGACTTCAGACGAATGTCGGGTCCTTTTTGAAACAGGTGATGACGTAAGGTCAATCACGGGTTCTTTACCATGAGAGGAATGGCAATACATCTGCAAAAATAGACACAAAGCAAAAGTACAAGTGCAAAAACATAAAACAGGAACACAAACTTGATTAGCTCCAAGTTAGTCCATAACAATAAGCACAAAGTCCTAAAATGAACATAACCAACGTCACAAAATCATGTTATAAGTGCTAAACATGTAAGCAACAAATATTTAGCATGAGTGATATGCAAAACATGATATGTGAGCAAGTGTGTGCATCAAGTGTGCAGGTGGTGTGCCTATGTGATGCATATGCATGGCATGCCTAAGCATATTTTTGGGTCAAAGTGTGTAAAACACATAACCAATGATCAAAACATGATAAACATGTATAATCATGGTAATTCCCGAAGTTTGGAACTCATTAGAGTCCAAAACAACACCAAAATGCCATTTGGGCATTTTATCAAACACTTGGTATGCATCTATAAAAATAACATGTGGGCAATGCATGAACATGATCGAATCTTGCCTAAATATATGCTAAAATGCCACAAGGGGCCAACACAAACACAAACAATCTAAATGGGACAAAGCCCAATCAAGAAATTGAAACAAATTTCACAAAAAAATAGAGTTCCCAACCCTTTTTCAAAAATACCCCATTCAAGTAAAACTTAGAAATTTTTTGCATAGTCTAAGGAAATAAAGATAAAAGATGTTAAAAACATACCTTAGAGAAATTTTTGAAATGATTGTACTTGAAAATTGTTGGGTTTTTGAGTGAAAACCAGTTTTGGGTTGGAAAGAGGCTTGAGGGAGGCGAAAAGAGGGAAAATAGGATGTGTTTGAAAATCTGTCACATCAGCCCTATAAAACTGAAAACACGTTTTTTTCGCGGGTTACCTTCTCGCGAAGCTACTCGCGAAAAATGCCTCTGAAGCACAAAAATTTTTGCGGGAAGACTTTACTCGTGAAACAGTCGCGAAAGTCTCTGTCTGAATTTTGTGTTTTCATGTTTTGCCTTAACCCATTTTTGTGGGAAGAGCCTAGTCGCGAGCTTCTCGTAAAAATGCCTCTGAAGAAGTTTTTGATGAAAAACATGAGAAATGTAATTTTAACAAAAATTTGAAACACGAAAGCATAAAAACACTTTCAAAAACATATAAAATACTCAAAAATCTTTTTGGGTTTGATCGACAAGCATTTGAGTATACACATCACATTTGATCATGTACAATCACACAAAATTAAATAGGCATTCATTGAACAAAAGTCTTGTGTGTTGTATGTGAGTATCAAATGTGGAATAGTCCATAGTCCAGAGTGAAGCTTCAATGATCAATTCAATCAAGTCATACACAATTAATACTAGGTCAAGAGGTCTATCTCAATTATAGAAATGAACATATATGACCTCCCACAAAAATGATTACATATCTTTAAAGCTTTTTCATTTGGCTTCTTTACAATTCATAACATTTGATCATTTTTGAACACTACATCTCATTTTGAGATCGGTGCCTAAAAGTTTTGATATTTCAATTTGAGAAAAAACCTTTGGCTTTTTGGGCACCATACATTTCAATACAAGTCGCTTTCCCTTTTTCCTAGTCAAATACTAGTATGTGCAACGGCTTTTGCAGCTCATTATCTCTTTTCATTTGAGATTTATATTGGTTGAGCTCTTTAAGCAAAAACATAAAAAAGTGTGGGAAGATATATAGGCACAAGTCTATGCATGTATCAAAACCATCAAGACTATTGACCAATCATTCATGATAAGCTTGAAGATCGATTTACAATAATCACACATAGATTTCAAGATTTTTCCCACAAAGATAGATGTGCATACAAAACAAGCTAAGCTCGTAAATGTACTACACCATTAGTACGAAGGTACTAGGCCAAACTCACATATGATATACACAACACAAGCAATCAAACTTTTTAGAGATTTTTCAATTTTTATGGGTTTTTGAATTTTTCAACACACTCAAAAACAGAACATGTAAAGTAAGATCAACAAAACAACAAGTACAAACAAACTTGAAAAGAAACATGCTAGAACATAAAACATAAGCAGACCACCAATTCAAAGTCACAACATATAGGAAGAATTGATGCATGAACAAGGTCAAAAGCTTATGCATGTGTACCCTTCTTCACCCACACAGCACGTGCGTTTGGGGTGATATCCCTATAGGATTAGGTACTAGAACTGTGATTCTTAAACCTTTGACTAAAGCTTGCCAAATAGAAAGTGATGGTATCTATCATCTTTATCACATCACCAAAGCCGGAATCAGCTTCTCACCCATTTGATTGCTTGGTGTTCCAATTCCCCTTTCCTTGTCCTTTTAGCCTTTGAGAATCCACTTTCTTCAATGCGTGAAGTTTATAGCAGTTAGGTCTTGTGTGTCCTCTAACTCCACAATGATGGCAAAAGTGTTGAACTTAAGGGCCTCTTTGAGACTTTGGAAGAGATTTCCCTTTAACCTTGGGTTTAGCCACATATGGATTTTGAGGTTTTGTCAAAACCTTTTGAGTAGTTCCATTTGGCTTCTTCTCCACTTTTACATTCTCTACACTGGGTGCTGCTACCATTGGTTCCTTAGCTTTAACAAATTTCATCTCTTTGGACACATTGACACTTGAACTACTCTTTTCGGAATATCCAAAGCCACTTTTGTCAGAAAAAGGCTTTTGATGTGCAAGCACCTCGTCAAGTTTCTTGGAGGCAACGCGCTCCACTTTGGCATTAGCTTGAATCACTTCAAGCTTAAGAAACTTGATCTTGGAGTATGCTTCGGTTAGTTTTCCATTCAGCACCTCAACTTCACATTTCGTTTCCTTGTACCTTACAAGTATGCTTTTGTAGCCTTGTTCAGCTTTCTTCATTTTTCTAATGGTTGCCTTATCCATTCTAGCATACTCTCCAGTTTTCTCAAGAAGAGAATTATAAGATTCTAACAGTTCCTTGGTTCCTTCATCTTCATCATCAGATTCTTCCCCAATTCCCATAGACTCTACTTCGGTGTGCTCACCAAGTTCTTCCACTAGAAGGCTTAAATCTTCTGATGAGTCCACGGGTGCAATGGTCATGAATGCAGAGTAATTTCCTTCTTCGTCACAGCTTTCTTCCGAATTAGAATTTGAACCATTTGAGTCACTAAGGGTTGTTACAAAGACTTTACCCTTCGCTTTCAAATACGTGGGACATTCTTTCTTCACATGCCCATGCTCTTTGCATTCAAAGCACATGACCATTTCAGATGGTGAGTAGTCTCTTGAATCCTTCTTCTTGAAGTCTTTCTTGTCCTTCTTGAACTTTGAGAATTTTTCCTTCTTAAAAGACTTTCCATCTCTCTTGAACTTTAGGAAATTACAGAAGTTCTTAGCAAGATATGCTACATCCTTTTCAACCTCATCCTCATCCGAGGAGTCTTGAGCTTCTAATCTCTCATTGATTGTCTTGAGAGCAAGAGATTTGCTCTTCCTTTGAGATGGTAGAGATAGCTCATAAGTTTGAAGAGAACCGATGAGTTCTTGAATTTTAATCTCATCAAGGTCTTTGCTCTCTTCAATGGCAGTGACCTTTGCACGAAAACTCTTCGGCAATGAGCGTAGAATCTTCCTCACAATCTTGGAGTCCTCCGTCTTCTCTCCTAAGTTGAGTTTCCCAATCACTACTTCATTTAGCTTCCCATAAAATGAGTCGAATGACTTGTCTTCACTCATCTTCAACTCCTCGAAGCATGTGGTAAGCATTTGCAACTTGGTGTCCTTCACCTTTTTGGTGCCTTCATAGGTCGTCTCCAAGATTTGCCATGCCTCCTTGGTAATTGTGACATGAGAGATCCTGTGAAATAAATCAGGGAAAACACCACAGAAAATAGCATTTAAAGCCTTGCTATTAGCATTAGCTGCCTTATCCCATGTGGATTTGGCAGCCTCCGGCCTAGTCCATCCTATTTCGACAGCGTCCCAAACACTATCATCAATAGAACATAGAAATGCCCTTATACGGAATTTCCAAAAAGCGTAATTGCTCCCATCAAAGTATGGAGAAGCATTGAGCGATTGAGATCGATCCATCTCAAAAAGGGTCTAGGATCACACTTAGGTAATGAAACCAAAGCAAGTGTACCTACTCTGATACTAATTGAAAACTCGAACATGTGTGAAAACACAAGAGCTGTTTAGACCCCCAAATTAAAAATTATGGCTCGATTGATTTTACTCTAATTTAAACTAGGTGCAGAATAGAGTAAATGTGAGCGGATAAACAAAATAACTACTCTAAGCCATATTCAACATATCACAATAGTAAAATGAAAGCTTAAAAGAGTAGAGAAGAAGAATGCAAACACAAGATAACATGCCGATGTGTTATTGAAGAGGAAACCGAAGAACTTGGCGAAAAACCTCTCCACCACCCTCCAAGCGGTAAATCGATCTACTAGTGAATGATTTGGAGTACACGAATAACAAAAGACTCTCTAAGCCTAGTCTACCCCATGTACTCGAGCCCTCCAAAATCCTGCTACCAACTGACTTCGCCAAGCCTTGTCTTCTCTAGCTCTCCGGATCACATAATTCAGCTCGATTTCATCCACCAAAAAAATGGCTTCTTCCAATGCTTCCTAGCAGCACCAAAACCTCACTTTACACTCAAGATGGGTGTGGTAAGTGTTTGGGCTATCAACCTCTCAAGGATTTGGAAATTGAGAGATAGGAGTTGAGGGAAAACCATAATGAATTGTGTAGAGAATTATGGGTATAACAATCTCTAACTCTCAGGGGTTGTGGCTAGGGTTTTCTCTCTGAAAAGCACTCCTCAACATATGTGGGTAATGTGGGTATATATAGTGTGGGTAGGGACAGGGTGTATCAGATATGACAAAATGACAAAACAAAATGTTTCGCGGGTATCTCGCGGGAAGGCCTTACCCGCTAGACACTTGCAAAAACCAGCTGTTACCATCTATCATGATTCTTTGCATTCCAGTTATGTGCTAAGCACATGCTTCACTTCGCGGGAAGGCTACTCGCGAGCTACCCGTGAAAACTTCTTTAGTCTTCAATTGCCTTAAGTCTTCACACTCTCTCTCACACACAACCCTTACAATAAAATCCTACATAAAATACAGGGTACAAAAGATTGAACATAATTACAATCATATTTGGCACAAAATTAAATCCAACACAAAATAGTTGTAAAACATAACTTTACATAAACATATTTTTGGTTTTTACAAGAAAGGAGAGTAACAAATCTCGAACAGTCAACGTAGTTGTAAGGTTGAATTTATTCAATCATGTGTTGCCTTTATTCTGTGCCAAATTTGCTTGTAATTTAGCAATTACATACCCTGTATTTAGGTGGGATTTATGCAAGGATAGTGTGTGAGAGAGTGTGAAAAAAACTCAAGATGTGTACACTCAAGAAAAGCCTTACGATGGGATCTCGCGACTGGCAAGTCGCCAAAAATGGCACACGTGTGAAGCATGTAGGGGAGCTGAAGGGTCACGACAGCTGGAGCACTACCGGACAAACCTTCCAGTCTGGCCAGGCAGTTAGCTCGCGACTTAAACTTGTGACTCGTTCTAGTCATGAGGTTGAGTCGCCAGAATGCCCTGTTTGGTTGAAACATGACTTTTTGCATTCCTCATACACACCACTATAAATACCCTTATACTCACAAAATGTAGAGAGCTTCCAAAGAGAATTTTGAGAGAGAAACCCTAGAGAAAAACAAGATTGACTCATCCACAATCTTCATCATTTGATTCTCCAAATTTCTCTACTCTCACCCTCTCCATTGACATATCCTTGAGAGGTACATTTTGCCAAATCCTTATCTCACCATACCTTTTGGTTCTTGGGAAGCAATTCAGAAGGGGCCAATTCATTTGGTTGATGCAATGGGCTATTGTGGGATCCGGTAAGCTAGAGAAGACAAGGTTCAGCATAACCCTGTTGGAGCAAGAAGCTAGGAGGGCTTAGGTGCACTGGGTAGATTAGGCTTGGAGGGTATTCTGCTATTCATATATCCCAACTTTATTCTCTAGTGGATTATTGACTGCTTAGAAGGCGGCGAAGAGGTTTTTCACCGAGTACTTCGGTTTTCTCTTTGATAACACATCGCCGTGTTATCTTTGTGTTTGCATCTCTCTTCCCTTTTTCTTTACATTTTAATTGTTGCTATGTTTGTGATTAATTATGGTTTAGAGTGTTTTATCAATTTGGGTTTAGCTTATATTCATCATTCCACACATATATTGTTTGTGTATAAGCTTATGTTGGTAATTCTAAATTTGGGGGTTTAAACGTTCATTGGTGTTTTACACACTATTTGAACTTTCAGATCCAATTAAGCATGCACAATTGGATAAGGCAAGATGCTACAAAATAATAGAAGGCATTGCACGAGGTCTTCTCTACCTTCATGAAGATTCTCGAATTTGTATTATTCAATGGGATCTCAAAGTAAGCAATATCCTATTAGATTCTAAAATGAATCCAAAATTTTCAAATTTTGGTATGGCAAGATTGTTTGAACTTGATCAAAGCGTAAGCAATACAAGTAGAATTGTGGGGACCTAGTAAGTATTGTACTTTCTTTTTTTTGACAATCTAGTAAGTATTTTACATAGGTATACTTGATGTTTACATTGTACCAAAAGAAACAATATGAGAGTGCTAATAAATATTGTTGAAAATAATTGTGAACATGCAGTGGATATATGTCTCCGAAGTATGCAATGCATGGACAATTCTCAGTAAAGTATGAAGTCTTTAGTTTCAGTGTGCTAGTGTTAGAGATAACAAGTGGACGAAAGAATAGCTCCTTCCGAAATGGAGAGAATATTAAGGACCTTCTAAGTTATGTAAGTATTTTTATTTTTGGGTTTAATGGCACATATACCCTGTATGGAATGGTAGGACTATATGTTCAAATCCCACCATGTGGTTCAATGGGAGTGGAGAAATTTGAAATAATACCCTTTATCTTTATGTTTATGATGTGGAGTATCAAGTGTAAGGTTGAATTTAATCAACCATTTTGTTGGCTGTATTCCGTGCCAATTTTCTTGAAATTCAGCATTTCGAAACCATGTATTTAGGTGGGAATTATGTAAGGGTAGTGTGTGAGAGAGTGTGAAGAAAAGCTCAAAAGTGTGCACTCAAGTAGGGCCTCGTGACTGGCTCGCGATTGGCGAGTCGCCAAAGGAGGCACACGTGTGAAGCATGCAGGGAAGCTGAAGAGTTATGCCAACTAAAGCACTACAGGACAAAACTTCCTGTCTGGCTAGGCAGTTAGCTCGTGACTCATTCCAATCGCAAGCCCGAGTTGCCAGACAGCTCTGTTTGTTACAAACCTGACTCTTTGCATTCCATACACATCCTACTATAAATACCCTTATACCCACGAAATGTAGAGAGCTTCCAGAGAGAATTTTGAGAGAGAAACCCTAAAGGAAAACAAGATTGACTCATCCACAATCTTTATACCTTAATTCTCCAAATTCCTCAACTCTCACCCTCTCCATTGTCACATCCTTGAGAGGTAAACTAGCCAAATCCTTATCTCACAATACCCATATCTGTGAGAAGGTTATTTGGTGCTTGAGAAGCAGTTAGGAAGGGACCAATTGATATTGGTTGATGCAATGGGCTAATTGCGGGATCTGGTAAGCTAGAGAAGACAAAAGTTTGGCATAACCTCGTTGGAGCAAGAAGCTTGGAGGGCTTAGGTACACTAGGTAGATTAGGCTTGGAGGGTCTTCTGCTGTTCATGTATCCCAACTTTATTCTCTAGTGGATTATTGACCGTTTGGAGGGCAGCAAAGAGATTTTACGCCAAGGACTTCAGTTTCCTCTTCGATAACACATTGCTGTGTTGTCTTTGTGTTTGTATCTCTCTTCCCTTTATCTTTGCCATTTAATTACTGTTGTGGTTGTCATTATTTTGGTTTAGATTGTTTTATCAATTCTGTGTTAATTTGTTTTCATATTCCGCACATATATTGTTTGATAATAAGCTTGAATTGGTAATTTGTAAATTAGGGGCCTAAACTATTTGAACATTCAATTGGTATTAGAGTGGGTGCACTTGCTGTGGTTTAATTACCTTAGTGCGATCCTTGACCCCATTTAAGATGGACCGGTCTCAATCTCTCAATGCTCCATCATATTTTGATGGTAGTAACTATGCCTTTTGGGAAAGTCCAAATAGGGGCATTTTTTATGTTCTATTGATGAAACTGTTTAGGATGCAGTGGATGTTGGATGGAATAGGTTGGAGGCTGCTAAATCCACATGGGACAAGGCAGCCCTTGTGGCAGCTAACCCTAACAGTAAAGCTTTGAATGAAATTTTTTTGGTGTTTCTCCAGATGAGTTTCACAGGATTTCTCACGTAACTATTGCCAAGGAGTCATGGCAAATATTGGAGACCACCTATGAAGGAACAAAGAAGGTGAAAGACACTAAGTTGTAGATGCTAACCACTCGGTTTGAAGAGCTGAAAATGAGTGAAGTCGAGTCATTCGACTCATTCTATGGCAAGCTGAATGAGGTGGTTATTGGCAAGTTCAACTTGGGTGAGAAGATGGAGGACTCAAAGATAGTAAGGAAAATCCTTCGATCATTGCCGGAGAGCTTCCATGCAAGGGTCATAGTAATTGAAGAGAGCAAGGACCTTGATGATATCAAAGTTCAAGAACTAATTGGCCCATTTCAAACTTATGAGCTGTCTTTGCCATCACAAAGGAAGAGAAAATCCCTTGCTCTTAAGACAATTAATGAGAGGACAGATGCTCACGACTCATCGGATGAGGATGTTGTCGATAAAGATGTGGCATATCTAGTGAAGAATTTTCAAAAGTTCTTGAAGTTCAAGAAAAATGGAAAGTTTGCTGAGAAGGGAAAATTCCCAAATTTCAGAAAGGAGAAAAAGGATTTTAAGAGGAAAGATGGGAAGGACTCTCAATCCTCTCAAGGAGTCATGTGCTTCGAGTGCAACGGACAAGGACATCTCAAGAAAGAGTGTCCCAATTATTTGAGAGCAAAGGGCAAAGTGTATGCCACCACTCTTAGTGACACCGACTCCTCTAATTCAGATTTAGATGAAAGCTGTGATGGAGAGGGAAACTTCTCTACATTCATGACCATTGATCCTGTAGAATCTTTGGATGATTTGGGTGCGCTAGTGGAAGAGCTTGGTGAGCACACTGAATTGAAGTCAATTGGGATAGTTGAGGAATCTGATGATGAGGAAGATGAAGGAACAGAGGTACTGCAAGAGACCTACAATTCCCTCCTTGAGAAGACTGGTGAATATGCAAAAGTGGCTAAGGCAGCCATTAAAAAGATGAAGAGGGAAGAAGAGGATTATAGTAGTCTTCTTGTGCGATATAAAAAGGCCAAATGTGAAATAAAGACGCTGAATAGAGAGCTGACCGAAGCCTACTCAAAGATAAAATTTCTTGAACTTGAGGTGGTTCAAGCCAATGTTAAAGTAGAGTGAGTTTCCTCCAAGAAGCTTGATGAAATACTTGTTTATCAAAAACCTTTCTCCGACAGAAGCGGATTGGGATACACCGGAGAGAGTAGTTTGGCCACCAATATATCCAAGGAAATGAAGTTTGTGAAAACCAAGGAACCGATAGTACCTACCACGAATGCTGAGAAAGTGAAGCCAGAGAAGAAGAGAAATGTGACTGACCAACGGTTTATGACTAAGCCTCCTATCCAATCAGTGGTCAAACCTAAGGGTAAAGGGAAATCACTCCCAAAGTCATAAAGAGGTCCAAGAACCCAACACTTCTACCATCACTGTGGAATTCAAGGTCACACCAAACCAAATTGTCATAAGCTGAAAGCATTGAAGAATTCAAGTGCTTAAAGGTTGAGAGGACCGAAACATGACAAAGGGAATTGGACTGCTGAACAATCAAAAGGTCAAGAAGGTGATCCCGGAGTGAGGGATGTGATGCGGATGATTGATGCATTCACCACCTATTTGGCAAGCTTCACCAGAAGGTTTGATAGTCACAACGATCATACCCAATCCTCTAGGGATATCACCCCAAGCGCAAGTGTCGCATGGGTAAAGAAGGGTACACATGCATAAGCATTATAACATGCCCATGCATTAATACTTCCTATGCTTTGTGACATTGATTGGTTATGCGTTTTGTGTTTATCTCTCCAGTAAGTGTTGATAGGAGGCATTGCTCGAGGTCTTCTCTACCTTCATGAAGATTCTCAACTTCGTATTATTCATCGGGATCTCAAAGCAAGCAATATCCTGTTAGATTTTGAAAAGAATCCAAAAATTTTAGATTTTGGTATTGCAAGATTGTTTGAACTTGATTAAAGCGTAGGCAATACAAGTAGAATTGTAGGGAGCTAGTAAGTATTCTACTTTTTTTTTGGGACAATCTAGTAAGTATTTTACATAGGTATACTTGATGTTTACATTGTACCAAAAGAAACAATACGAAAGTGCTAATAAATATTGTTGAAAATAATTGTGAATATGCAGTGGATATATGTCTTCGGAAAATTCTTAGTGAAGTTTGATGTTTTAGTTTTGGTGTGCTAGTGTTAGAGATAATAAGTGGACGAAAGAATAGCTCCTTCCGAAATGGAAAGAATATTGAGGACCTTCTAAGCTAAAAGTCACATAATTAGTTTATTATTATCCTAAAAGTTAAATTTGAATCATCACAAAGAATTACCAATCAAAGTCTAGATTTATTTATTTATTTTTTATTTGATGAGAAGCTTATGAGTTAACTTTTATTCAAATTGAAATAGAAACGTTTAGATCGTGTGCAATAACTGCTTTTAAAATAAATCATCAACCTGTTTTTCATTTGTCCTTTCTTTTTCCTAGTTTATTTTTATCAATCATTTGGGTTATCATGGCAGTCTGGACCAGAAACTCTTGTTTTTATCGATCATTTTGATGAGGTTTAGGACTCCCTATAGTACAATTTAAATGAGGGGAAAAGAAGTGGGAAAAAAACCCCCTCATTGATATGTTATTTTTTGGACTCAATCAAATAGTCTAATAATTTTGTGTTAGAAAAAAGTCTAATAATTTTTTCATTTTGTTGGACTCAAATTAGAACACAAATTATAACCCCCCCACCCCAAAAAAAAAAAAACTATTTTAAACCACATGTTTGTGTATCGTATAATACAATATGATTCATACGATACACACCTAAGTATCGTATGATTCATGATCACTTCTAATACACTTTTATGATATGAAATTTTTTGTACATGACATGATATGATATGTATTGTGAGATATGCAAAAACTATATTTATATATATGATATCTCCTCCGCTTGTACAAAATGGGTGGTTGTGGGCTCCATGTGTAATTACACAAAGTGATTGTTACACACTGTGTGTAATAGATTTCACCTTTATTCATATGTATTCTCTTTTTTTGTTTTTCCTCTCCAGGATACTCTTTTTTGAGGAACAAATAATTAATTTTGTTCCCTAAAAATATCATTTCTTGTGCCGGGTATTCCTTTCTCACCCTGAGCCCAAACTAATTCCTACTTAGCAATACTGATTATGTTAGAAACCTAGAGGTTCCTAATGGGGATGGGTATGAATTGTAGGAGAATTGACTTAATTTGAGGTAGTCACACTCCATAGAGAAAGAAAGAGATTAAGAGATAAAGATGCACTAAGCAATTGTTTACTCTTCATTGATATCTAATGTTGAATTAAAATCCCGACCTACTCCATGAGCATCTTCAAGATACCTAGAGCGGTGTGTGATGGTATGAACTCAACTTTGGCTAAATACTGGTGGGGGCAGACTCAGAACGAGCGGAAGATACATTGTGTAAGGTTGAATTTAATCAACCATTTTGTTGGCTTTATTCCGTGCCAAATTTTCTTGTAATTCAGCATTTAGAAACCCTATATTTAGGTGGGAATCATGTAAAGGTAGTGTACGAAAGAGTGTGAAGAAAAGCTCAAAAGTGTGCAACTCAACAAGGCCTCGTGACTGGATCTCGTGACTAGCTCGCGGCTGGCAAGTTGCCAAAAGAGGCACACGTGTGAAGCATGCAGAGGAGCTGAAAAGTCATGCCAGCTGTTGCACTAGGACAAAAGTCCCAGGCTGGCCAAGCAGTTAGCTCGCGACTCAATACAATCGCGAGGCCAAGTTGCCAGACCACTCTGTTTGGGAAAAACTGACCTTTCGCATTCCAAACACACACTAGTATAAATACCCCTTATACCCAAGAAATGTAGAGAGCTTCTAGAGAGAATTTTGAGAGAAAAACCCTAGAGAAAAACAAGATTGACTCATCCACAATCTTCATCGTTTGATTCTCTAAATTCCTCTACTCTCACCCTCTCCATTGTTACATCCTTGAGAGGTACATTAGCCAAAACCTTTTCTCACCATACCCATATCTGTGAGGAGGCTGTTTGGTGCTTGGGAAGCAGTTAGGAAGGGACCAATTGATATTGGTTAATGCTATGGGCTATAGCGGAATCCAGTAAGCTAGAGAAGACAAAGGTTTGGCGTAACCTCGTTGGAGCAAAAAGCTTGGAGGGCTTAGGTACACTGGGTAGATTAGGCTTAGAGGGTCTTTTGCTGTTCATGTATCCCAACTTCATTCTCTAGTGGATTATTGACTACTTGGAGAGCGGCGGAGAGGTTTTACTTCGAGGACTTCGGTTTCCTCTTCGATAACAAATCGCTGTATTGTCTTTGTGTTTGCATCTCTCTTCCCTTAATCTTTTCCATTTAATTTTTGCTGTGGTTGTGATTTTATTTGGTTTAGATTTTATCAATTCTATTTTAAGCTTATGTTCATATTCCGCACATACATTGGTTGATAATAAACTTGAATTGGTAATTTGTAATTTGGGGGTCTAAATGTTCAAGGTGTTTTACACACTATTTGAACATTCTATTGGTATTAGAGCGGATACACTTGTTGTGGTTTAAATACCTAAGTGTGATCCTTGACCCCTTGTGTGTTTTGCCATGGATAATGCTTTGTATGCTTCTATGGATGTTTTGGATGTTGTTGAATGTAACATGCCATATGTTTGTGAAAATGCCTCTATGAGTGTTAATCCTCATAATTGTGATGACATGTTACTTGAATCTGTGGGTGTTGTTAATATTCGTAACATCAAACTCTTCAAGAAAAAGGCTAAGAAGTTTCATAAAAATTTGAGCAAGTTATTTTGTGAAAAGGATGATTTGATTGCTAAGCTCAATGAATCCAACAAATTGGTTGAAAAATATAAGAAACTTGCTGAAAACTCTCTTGAAAAGCTAAAAGAGTTTGAATGTTTGAATATGGATTTGGATGCTAAACTTGTTTTGTCTAACAAACTTGTTGATGAGTTAAAATTTGAAAATGAATCTCTTAAGATGCATGCCAAGTGTTTGATTGCTGAACCTATTTCTAAAAAGGAATGAAAATATTTGTTGCAATCATGTTGTGGTACCCGATTTTGTGTCTATTGTGTGTTCTACCTTAATGGACAAATCGATGTACATTCCTCCACACAAAAGAAATCAAAAGGTGGAGAGAAAGGCTCTTAAGTCAAAGCCTCCATTTAGGTCTCAACCTAAGGTTTTAAATGTATCTAAGTTTGTTCCACCTTGTCACCATTGTGGTGTGATTGGCCATACAAGACCTCAATGTCATAAGTTGAAGAGAGAACAAAACCAAGTTGCTAGATCCATTCCTAAAAAGCCTAGTGGACCTAAACACATTGTATGTCATTGTGGTGCCTTCGATCATTTAAGACCTCAATGCTCTAAGTTTCATGCTCTTAAAAGAATCAAAAGAAAAGAGAAACTTGAGCTTCTTGGAAGCTATGCTAAAAAGGGTAAACCGGATTCGAGTGAAAATAGCATGTTGTTAAAGAAAGTGTTTAATGCTCTCAACTCCTTGTCTATGTTCATCTCCGGTTCTCATTCTTCCAACCCTCGTCTCACTTCTCATGAGACACTCATTCTAAACAATCGTTGTGTTTGGATAAGGAAGGGTTCCTATGGTTGAGCTTTTGCTCTTTTGGTCCTTGATCTAATTCTTTTGATCTTTGTAGGACCCTTCATGCATTAGATGCTTCATTGTCGTACATTTGTGCATCATGCATCTCTTTATATGCATTGTTTTGATTGTTTTTGCATTTTATCTTACTTTTATACTTCTGTTTTTGTGTGTGTAAAAAATCCGAAAACACATAAAAGTGAAAAATCCAAAAACACATAAAAGTGAAAAATTCAAAAAGTTTGATCGTATATGTTTGAGCACATTTCACATGTGAGTTTGGCCTAGTACCTTCGTACTAATGGCGTAGTGCATTTACGAGCTTAGCTTGTTATGTATGCACATCTATCTTTGTGGAAAAATCTTGAAATCTATATATCTTGGTCAATAGTCTTGATGGTTTTGATACTTGCATAGACATGTGCCTATATATCTTCCCACACTTTTTATTGTTTTTGCTTATAGAGCTCAACAAATGTAAATCTCAAAATGAAAAGAGATAATGAAATGCAAAAGCCGTCGCACATACTAGTATTTGACTAGGAAAAAGAGAAAGAGACTTGTATTCCCAAAAGCCAAAGGTTTGTTCATCAATTTGAAATATCAAAAATTTCAAGCATCAATCTCAAAATGAGATGTATTGATTCAAAATGATCAAATGTTATGAATTGTAAAGAAGCCAAATGAAAAGCTTCAAAGATATGTAATCATTTTCTTGTGGGAGGTCATATATGTTCATTTCTATAATTGAGATAGATCACTTGACTTAGTACTAGTTGTGCATCTCTGTCATCATTGTGGAGTTGCCAGTCATACTCGACCAAATTGCTATAAGTGGCTTGCCACTCAACAGAGCAACGGCATGATAGCATTTGGAAGCCAGAATCAGCTTCAATCCTCTCTTGCTCCCCTTGGAGATCTTCTCAAAGCCCTCATGTTCCTTTCAAACTTGAACGGTTTTAATTCTTCCCCCTCACCGCCGGTTCAAGGGTTTAATCAAAGGAAAGGTTCTTCCAGGGTGTGGAAGGAAAAGGGCTCCCAGAGATTCTATCACTTTTCTCTCTATCTCTTCTTGTTTTTATGTGTGCATTACTTGTGTGTTTTGCTTTCATATTTTGAGTTAGTCTAGTTTTTATACTTTGCATTGTTTAACTTGTTTTTGTTTGTTTTCAATTTCGATTATTTTGTTTTTAATATAAAAAAAATAAAAATAAAAATTGAAAAATTAGAAAAATACAAAAACAGTGTGTGTTATGTGTACATTGGTACTTGTGTACCTTGGATGGCCATTGAAAAAAAGTTTTCTAAACTTTGTATCTCTTATAACTTAGATGAGCATTTCTATGTACAACTAAGCAAGTGAGCTTTGTGGCTCTTGTTTATGATAAGTAAGATTAAGTTATCTCTTGTACTTAACACTCGTATCACTCTTTTTGATGGGAAAGACTAGAAAATCCTAAGAGAAAGGCATAAATAATCATCTCACCACTGTTGCCCGCCAATCATAATATGACACATGTATGCTTCGGCATAGCAAAAGTGCAGTGTCAATGACATTTGTGTGCCTCGGCATAGCAAAATTGGAATGTCAAATGCTTACCATCATTGGGTATTTCTTTTCTCTCTCTTATATGCCCATGCATGATTTGCTTAAATAAAAATATGAAAAGAAAATGAAAAGCAAAAAGATAAAAAATGCTTTAAATATGATTGCAAGCGTGTATTCTAGAAGATGTGGGAGTTATAGGATGTACCTCGAAGGTGATAGTCCCCATCAAACAGTTATGATTGTGTGTGAGTTAATTTTCTCACATCTCAAATCGTCATAACATGTATACACTTATGCAATCTTGCGATGTTTTTCACACACAACACGCAACATTCTTTTTTACTTTTGATACATGTGCAGCTACAATGTGCCATCACATGGTTTTACATGTGTTAATGTATGCTTACTAAACTGTCTTGACTTGTTTTTGAAATATAAAATTGGTTAGACTTGTTTAGTGTGTGTGTGTGTGTGTGTTTTTGGGATCATTATGCTTAAATTTTTTTTGTTGAGAGATGATTTTGAGAGCTTAAAATGTTGATTAGATCCTTGGTTGAGTTGCATGCTTGATTGCATTCATGTCTGTGTTTTTCCTTTCTTGAAAAACTGTTTTAAAGAAACCTCGATAGATCCTCGACACCTGGCTATCTGTCGAGCTCTTTTGGTCTTTTCTTATCGCAATCTTGACAAATCCTCGTCAGTTGGTGGATCGAACGAGAAAGTTCCTGGATCCTCGATAGCTTCTCGACACCTGGTGGATCGATTGAGCCTCAACTCTTGTGTCTGATGTTTTTGTACCTCGACACTTGCTCGACACCTGATCTGTCAACGGCAAAATCCTCGACACCTTGCTCGACACCTCTTGACACTTCATCTATCGAGCTTTACTAAGGTTCTATATATACTTCCTCGTGCGATCTGAACCTCATTTCTCTCGATCTCTCTCTCGATACCTCTATCTTTTCACCTCCCAAACCTTTCTCACTCACTCTTAACCTCTTTCCCAAGGGATTCTCGAGCTTAATCATGTTTTTCCTCACTTGGTATGTCTCTAATTCCTCATTTTTCATGCATTTCTTTCTCTAAAACCTAAGTTTTTACGGATTTTGAAAAATTTTGGGGTTTTTCAAATTTGATGAGTGTTTGTTGAAATTTTGGGCTGGGTTTTGCTTAAATGAGTTTAAAATCTCATGCATTGCATCACATTAGCATAATAACAGTATTATCATGCATTTTAGATGTGTGCAATTGATTGTGTGCTGGTAGGATTGGATTGGGTTGAGCCCATGATGCAATTTCTTTTGCATATCACATGTTCATACATTCCCCATGCATAAGTACTTTCTTTTCAATATACTTGTTATATTTGAACTGCTTTGGATCTTTTCTGATTGTCTTTCTTTCTCTCCCCCCTCCTTCTATTTATGTTAGTCGTGTCTATGGCACCTAAGCGTAAGTCAGCTCCGTCCTAGAACCCTTTGCATTCTAGGACATCGTCTTCTTCTAATCCTACTCCTTCTTATATTCGGTTCCATGATGAGGATGCCCGAAAGGACTTCTCGGAGAACTTTTCTCAACGAGGTGTTCATTCGGAACGCTGAGTCATTTTGGCGGACTTCGCCGACATTGACCTTCCCACTGTCATTCACAGTCGGGGATGGGAGTCACTGTGTGATGTCCTGGCCACTTGTCCGACCATGCTGATCCAGGAGTTTTACTCCAACATGCATGGTTTCGATTTTTCAGTACCTCTCTTTTCTACTCGCGTTCGAGGTACGCGCATTGTCGTCACACCGCAGCTTGTTGTGGATGTGCTTCATGTTCCAAGGGTAAAGCATCCTGACTATCTCGGTTGTGAGCCTTTGCGGACTGTGTCCAAAGACGAGATGATTTCCGCTTTCTGTGAGCGTCCCGCAGATTGGGGTGATCATCAGTTCACACCATGTCGACCTTCTGCTAAAGGTCCTAGATTCATGAACATGGTGATGACTTTTGTTTTGCACCCACTTTCTCACTATAACTCTATCACAGAGCCTCGTGCTCGATTTTTGCTTTCTTTATTAGAGCACCTCACTATAGATTTTCCTTCACATTTCATTCTTTCTATCTTAGATGTGTATAGGGATACGGCTACTCGTGATAAGCTCATTTTCCCTTCGGCTATCACGCGGATTCTATGCCATTTTTCTGTTCCTTTTCCCTCTTCCGACCATTTTCTTGTCATGTGTGCCATAGACTACGCTACCGTTAAACGTAGCGAGGCGCAGTTTCGGTCTCGGCAGTCGGATTCAGCAACTCCTCCCTACCATTCTGCTCCGTCTCGTTCTGCTCCATCCACATCTGCTCCCTCTTCTTCTTCGAGCGATGTGACTCTAAGAGACATCATGGCGCAGCTGCAGCACATGGATGCTCACCTTGATACACTCTCTATGGAGTTGTATTATGTGAACATTCGTGTTGGTCATATTGCATGGCGACAGGCGACCATGGGTGGTTTTGCTCCTGAGGCTTCTCCTCCACCACCTCCTCCAATAGCTTCTGATTCTAAGGATGAGGATGATGATGATGGTGATGATGATGATGTAACATCCCAGTCAGCACAAAACAAAACAAAAAAAGAACCAAATTTTTAAGTTCACACATGCCTTCCAACTACCCCACCTACCCCACCCATTCCCACCACATATCTCACAATTCTCCCTTATCTCATTAACCGGCTCCTCTCTTCTCATTTCTTTCTTTTTCTTCTTTTTCATTTCCCGTCTCACACTTCTCTTCACTCCCTCAAACTCTCCCGCTGGTACCTCCACACCCACCATTTCCACCATCATTTTTTCGGCAATGTCACCAGAAAATTCTTAGGAACCTCGAAGCATCTTCATCTTTTATTTGAGGTAAAAGTTTCTAATTTTTTTGGTGGGTTTTATGCTTTTGCTTGAGGTTATTTTTATCTAAGCTTTAATAATGATACCCATGTGATTTATGAGCATTGGAAGTAATATTTGTGTGTTTATATGTATGGGTTTTGTATTAGTAGAATTATTTGATGAGTGGGTTTATGGTTTGTGCTAATGATGAATACCTAAGGTTTATGTATGGTGGAAAATTTAGGGGTTTTAAGTTATAACATGTGATGGTTGGTAAATCCAATTCTTCCATTGCTATTCTGTTTATTTGGAGTTAGTTGAAGTTCTAAATTTCTTGTCTTGGAGGATATTTTGATTTTGCTTTCATGGGTCTCTTAATGATGTAGTGTAAATTTTATGGAAGCTAGTCATGATGTTGGAGATGATATTAAATGGGTTAACTTTATAAATTGGAGTTTATGCCTTGTGAATCTATTTGTTAAGAAACTTTGGAAGTGGAATATATTATTATTGATGAGGTTAAATACTAGACTTGCCTAATTAAATGATTATTTGGCAATTCCTTGGATGGCCATTGAAACAAATTTTTCTAAACTTTGTATCTCTTGTAGCTTAGATGAGCATCTCTATGCACAACTAAGCAAGTGAGCTTTGTGGCTCATGTTTGTGATGAGTAAGATTAAGTTGTCTTTTGCACTTAACACTCGTATCACTTTTTTTTACGGGAAGGATTATAAAATCCTAAGAGAAAAGCATAAATAACTATCTCACCACTGTTGCCCGCCAATCAAAATGACACCTGTATGCTTCGGCATAGCAAAAGTGCAGTGTCAATGACATTTGTGTGCTTAGGCATAGCAAAATTGGAATGTCAAATGCTTAACATAATTGGGTATTTCTTTTCCATCTATTATATGCCCATGCATGATTTGCTTAAATAAAATATGCAAAGAAAATGAAAAAGAAAAAAGATCAAAAATGCTTTTAAATATGATTACAAGCGTGTTTTCTAAGAGATGTGAGAGTTATAGGATGTACCTCGAAGGTGATAATCCCCATCAAATAGTTATGATTGTGTGTGAGTTAAAGTGATTTACTCATGTCTCAAATTGTCATAACATGTTGACACATTTGCAATCTTGCGATGTTTTTCACACACAACACGCAATAGTCTTTGCTACTCTTGATACATGTGCAGGTACAATGTGATTTGGTATCACAAGGTTTTACATGTGTTAATGTATGCTCACTAAACTGTCTTAACTTGTTTTTGAAAAATAAAATCGGTTAGACTTGTTTAGTGTGTGGGTGTGTTTTTGGGATCCATGTGCTTAAAAATTATTGTTGAGAGATGATTTTGAGAGCTTATTATGTTGATTGGATCATTGGTTGAGTTGCATGCTTGATTGCATTCATATTTGTGCTTTTCTCTCCTTGAAAAACTGTTTTGAAAAGCTGGCTCGACACCTCCTCGATAGATGGCTATCTGTCGAGCTACCTTAGCTTTTTCTTATCGCAATCTCGCTAGCTTCTCGACACCTGGTGGATCGATCGAGAAAGCTCCTGCCTCCTCGATAGCTTCTCGACACCTGGTGGATCGGTCGAGACTCTCTTCTTGTGTCTGATGTTGTGTTCCTCGATACCTTCTCGACACCTGCTTCTGTCGAAGGCCATTTTCTCAACACCTACCTCGACAGATGGTTCGACACCTCTCAACACCTCTATCTGTCGAGATTTACTGATGCTCTATTTAAACACCTCATGCAATCCGCTTCTCATTTCTGTCGATCTCTCTCTCGATTGCTCTGACTGTTCATCTCCCAAACACCATCTCTCTCACTCCAAATCTCTTTCTTAAGGTTTCCTCAAGCTTTTTCAAGTTTTCTTCACTTGGTAAGCTTTTATTCTCTTTCATTTTCATGCATTTCATGTTTTGAAACCTAGGTTTTTGGGGTTTTTGAAAAATTTTGGGGTTTTTCAAAATTGATGAGTTATTGTTGAAATTTTGGGATGGGTTTTCACTTCTATGAGGTTAAAATCTCATGCATTGCATCACATTAGCATTATAACAGTATTTTCATGCATTTAGATGTGTGCAATATGTTTGTGTGCTGATAGGATTGGATTGGGCTGAGCCCATGACGCAATTTCTTTTGCATGTAACATGCTCATGCATTCTCCATGCATACGTACTTCTTTTCACATATTCTAAATATTGTGAACTGTTTTGGGACTTTTCTGATTGTCTCTTTTTCTCTCTCCTTCTACTGTTGGTTACGTTAGTAGTGTCTATAGCACCGAAATGTAAATCCACTCCGTCCCAGAACCCTCTTCGTTCCAGGGCATCCTCTTCGTCTTCAGATTCTGCCCCCTTATCTCTTCGAATCCGTGATGATGATGCTCACAAGGCATTCTCGAAGAACTTTTCTAAACGAGGTGTTCATTCGGAATGCCAAGTTATTTTGGCAGACTTTGCCGACACCGACCTTCCTAATGTCATTCACAATCGGGAATGGTAGTCTCTTTGTGACGAGCCTGTCACTTGTCCTCTCATGCTTATTCAGGAGTTCTACTCCAACATGCATAGGATTGACCGATCTGTCCCTCACTTCTTCACTCATGTTAGGGGTGTTAACATTCTTGTCACACCGCAGCTTGTTGCGGATGTGCTTCGGGTTCCTAGGATAGAATTTCCTGACTATCCTAGTTGTGAGCGTCTGAGGACTGTGTCCAAGGATGAGCTTATTTCTGCTTTTTGTGAGTGCCTTTCTGATTGGGGTGAGTGTCAGTATACACCATGTAAGGCCTTTGCAAAAGGTCCTAGATTCTTAAATATGGTGATGACTTTTGTACTCCATCCACTCTCTCACTACAACTCCATCACAGAGCCTTGTGCTCGATTTTTGTTGTCTCTCCTTGAACATCTTCCTATAGATTTCCCTTCTCATTTCATTCTTTCTATTATAGATGTTCATCTAGATTCGGCATCCCGTGATAAGCTCATCTTTCCTTCCGCTATTACGAGGATTCTACACCACTTTTCTGTTCCTTTTCCCTCGTTTGACCATTTCACCGTTATGTGTGCTATAGACGCCGCTACCGTAAAATGTAGTGAGGCGCAGTTTATGTCGTGACAGACGGATTCAGCAGCTCCTCCCTCCTGTCCTGCTTCATCCAGATCTGCTCCTTCTACATCCGCTCCCTCCTTTTCTACGAGCGATGTGTCACTAGGAGACATTATGACGCAGCTACAGCGCATGGATGCTCGTCTTGATACACTTTCTACGGAATTGTATCAAGTGAACGTTCGTGTCAGTCGTATTGCATGGCTACAGGTTTCCATGGGTGGTTTTGCTTCTGAGGCTTCTCCTCCACCACCTCCTCTCGTGGCTTCTGATTCTGAGGATGATGATGGTGATGACGATGATGATTCGGATGATGATGATGGAGATGCTAGCTCTACTGATGAGATGTCTACTTGACACTTTTACCCTTTGTCACTCGTGACAAAAATGGGAAGTAGTTTTGGATATGAGAGTAGTCATTCTTAGGGAGAGAGTTAGTATATGACCATTTTTGTTAGGGGGAGTGTTGTTTTTCTTTTTGAGGGATGTAGTGAAGATATGATGTATCTTTTGCTATTACATGTATCTTTTCTTTTCTTTCTATTTTGAGATACATTGTTCTTGTACATTAGGTCTTGTGACCATTTTGACATACATTGTACTTTGTCTTTATGATGATGTTGGTGTATGTTGTTTCTTTCACCTACCTCTTACATGTGTTGTTTCTTTTCTCACTTTATACACATGCTTCTTATACTTGTATGCAATCTATTATTTCTGTTTCATACAAAGATGCCTTGATGAGTTTTTTTTAAAGTGTTTCAGAAATACAGGTTGTCAAAGTCTACTTGTCATAAACTCTCTTCTTGCAAAGTTTTTCCAAGAGTTTGTGTTAGGATAGATTTTATTGTATTCAACAAGTGAATATGAGTTGAGTGATTTATGACTTCTCTCATATGTTCATTTGTTTGTTGTGATTTTGTCACGGATTGCCAAAGGGGGAGATTGTTAGGACATATGTGTTTCACATGTTAAGAACATATGTCATGATTTTATGTAATTAGCTAATCCTTTAACAAAATGCACTTTACTTGTATTTGGGTAGATCTAGGATGTATTTTAAATACTTCAAGAAACCATGTTTCAAGATTAAGTGTTAAAGCCTTCAAGTCTATCCAAGAAAACAAGCTGAAAGTGCAAAATCATTAAAGCTCGACAGCTGGCTCGACAGCTGCATCTATCGAGCTTAAGAAAGCTGTTTCAGTCCCGTGTGCTCGACACCTTCTCGACAGCTACTCGACACCTCCTATTTGTCGAGGTTTATGAATTTCAGAATTTTGATATGATTTTCTTGGGATCCGTGATTATGTGTTTGGGCTTTCTTTTCTGCTAACCCTAAACATATAAAAGGATTGTTTTAAGGGCCGTCAATGTGTTCACAAGTTGCACAAGCATTGAGTAAACCTTGTTCAAGCAAATTGTGACTGGAGACAAAGTTCTTGCCCTTGTTCATCTCTTTCACTTGAAGAAGTTGCTGTGTATTTGCACCATAGGGTTTTGTGACCAAGCATCTTCTTGATCTTCATCATGTGGATGAACTGAAGAACTTTGCAGCCAACAACCTTCTTAGTTGGTGATTGAAGTCGCGTACTGGGATCCGCGCATTGGTTAGTCACGTACTTGGGAGCCGTGCATCAGAAAGGGAAACTGTCACTACAGAACAAGTCCAATTAGGTATTGGGGTAAGGGTTCAAC
The DNA here is from genome assembly GCA_030021035.2 of Notholithocarpus densiflorus. Taxonomy (NCBI): domain Eukaryota; kingdom Viridiplantae; phylum Streptophyta; class Magnoliopsida; order Fagales; family Fagaceae; genus Notholithocarpus; species Notholithocarpus densiflorus. The sequence continues at coordinate 168,392 of JARYZH020000174.1, forward strand.
TATATGTTGGTAAGGTACTTGGGATTCCTTTACTTGTAACCGCTTGTTGTGATAATAGTGGAGTTTCGGGAGTGGTGACCTGAAAATCACCCGGTGGGGTTTTTGCCGTTAGGTTTTCCCCATTCGTAAACAAATCACCGTGTTATTTATTTTTTGCTCCATAATTAGTTCATTAGTGATTTGTTTGTGCTACCACGCGTTTTCATGATAAATTGATTAATTAATAACTTGGCTAATTAATTAATTAATTTCTATCAGAAGGGGTCAATTCAGTTTGTGGCCTATCAACCCCCAATTCAAAGTTACGGCTTGGTTGATTTTACACTAACTTAATACTAAGTACGGAATAGTGTAAACACAATCGTACAAGCTGGAGAGCTACTCTAATCCATATTTAAAGCAACACAGCAGTAAAATGAAATAAACAAGAGTAAGGAAGATAGATGCAAACACAAATAACACGCCGATGTGTTATCGAAGAGGAAACCGAAGAACTCGGCGAAAAACCTCTCCGCCGCCCTCCAAGCGGTAATCGATCCACTAGACAATCAGTTGGGATACATGGGTTAGCAAGAGACCCTCCAAGCCTAATCTACCCGCTGTACCTAAGCCCTCCAAGCTCCTACTCCAATAAGGCTTCTCAGAACCGTGTCTTGTCTAGCTCTCCGAATCCCGCAACAAGCTCCATGTTGCATCTGCCATCCTTGGGTTCTTCCAATGCTTCCCAGCAACACCAAAAACTCACTTGAAACTCTCAAAGGGTATGGTAAGTGTTTGGGCTATTAACCTCTCAATGGTATAGAAATGGAGAGGTAGGAGATGAGGAAATCCACAAAAAAAATGTATAGAGAATTGTTGGTATAAAAATTTCTAACTCTCAAGTGTTTTAGCTAGGGTTTTCTCTCAGAAGCTCTCATTTACATTTGTGGGTAATATGGGTAAATATAGTGTGGGTACAAAAAGTGTGTATCAGATATTACAGTCTGGCAAAACAGAATGTCTCGCAGGTGTCTAGCGGGAAGGCCTTACCTGTGAGATACTCGCAAGACACAACTGTCTCCATCTGTAATGACTCTTCGCATTCCAGTCATGTGCAAGGCACATGCTTCACTTCGCGAGAAGCTTAGTCATGAGACACCCGCCAGAAGTCTTCTGGCTTCACTTGCTTGAGTCTTCACATTCTCTCTTTCTCTAACACATAACCCTTACAATCAAATCCCACAATAAATACAGGGTACAAAAGATTGAATATAATTACAATCAAATTTGGCACGGAATAAAAGCCAATAAAAAACATATTTGTAAATCACAACTTTACAATCTCCCCCTTTGGCTATTCCGTGACAAAACCCCTAAAATAGACTTTAGACTTAAACGTGAGTTTGGGAACAATGGCAAAACTCACTCACACCTAATCTAGAAACTGTGAAGCACTTGCAGTTTATACCTGTAACATGAAACACTCGCACACAAACAAAACTTTCATTAAGCTTATGACAAGTTGAACACAAGGTATGAGCAAGCAAAGTGCGATCAAGTATGTAAACATTAGATATCATGCAACAAAAAAAACTTGATCAAACAAGTTCAGTCATTAAAGAATTACTACAATGAACATTTAGCAAGTAAGTGTTCATCCGGACATACAAACAAAAAGCAATCACTTATGATCACTTGTATGTCCAACACACAACCAATGCAAAATACACGAAGTATATGCATCTAGGAACAATCCTAACAGAGCACAAGTGTGAAGTACTCAAGACATATTGGTAATATCTTAAAAGTACACAAGAAATGCTACAAAGCATTGAGATAGTCACAAACATACTGAATATAAACTGAAACAATTTAAAAGCAAAGTGTACTGAAGTTTTAAACAAAAACAGTAAAAGCATAAACATAAAAACATCAGTTATATAAGCTAAAAAAAAACACAAGTAAACCAAACAGTAGTTAGTGTCTTCTCTTCCCCCTTTCACTGCACTCCCCCTATCACTACACTCCCCCTAACAACGACACCATCTCCCCCTTTTTGTCATAGAATAGCTAGTCTTCATGTTCCTCTAGCTTCCTTTGAATTTGGTCCAGTTGAGTCTGAAGAGATGTGAACTTGGTGTCGAAATGAATGTGTTGAGAGTGAATTATGGTAGCTAGTCCGGATATCTTGGTAGTAATCTCTTGGAGAGTAGCCATGATGTTGTCTAGCTGTTCATCATAAACATGGGATGTAGAACTTGAGCTTCCCTGAGTAGCATGACTTTCTTGCTTGGGATTCTTCTTAGTGTGGCTCATGCTTACATAAAGAGTACGGATATTAATTGGACTTGGCCTTGGATATGGGCATTCATCTTCTGAAGGATGCACACCTTTGAGCTTTAAAATCTATGAGATAAGGCGACAAAAAGGAATACAATTCCTTGAAGCAGTCCGGTCAACCATTTTTGCTATAATGTGAAAAATGTGAGAACACACATCAATCTCCACGTCAGAGATTAGATCATGCAAGAATAATGCTCGACCGAGATTCATGTAACCGGTGTTAGACAGAGGATAGAGGTTGCTACACATGATCATTGTGAGCAGCTTTAGTTCAGGAGAAAGAGATGCCACACTTATTGACCTCCCATTGGAGGAGAATTCCAAATTAGCTCCTAAAACTCCCCGAAGACTCTCCTCATCCGGAGTCAGTTCATCATATACCGGTGGGATAGGTAATATTGGCCTGTTGATGTTCAGAATTTTGGCCAAGAAGATGGGTGTAACTGAGAACCGCTTTCCTCTCACCTAGCACTTGATTTCCTCTCCTTCAATAATGGCATTGGCATAGAATTCTTTCACTAAGTTTTCGTATGCATCCTCAAGAGTTGAGAGAAGAAAATTCCAATCTTTGGTGGCAAACCATATTGGAATATCCGTGTCTAGGAGAGAGGGTTGATCAACGGCCCTTTCAACCAGTAATGGAGCATCTTGAAACTGGCTCGTGTAGGTCTGGAATGCAGCATAAGATCTGAACAAGTCAGGATCATACACTCATGTTGAAAAACGAGTTCTCTTTGACTTCGATGAAGGTTCATCAACATCAATCACCGGCTCTTTCCCTTTGTTGCAACCTCCTTTCACAACTGAGCTTTTAAACGAAGACATCTGCATATGAGAGCACAGAATAAAGAGGAAAGACGTGCGAAAACACAAACATAGAACACAAAACTTGATTAGATTCAAGTTAGTCCAAAGCACAAGTAAAATAATCTAGACCAGAGCAAAACCAACTCAAAACAGAGTAAATAAACTCAAACAACATGCTAAAGGTGTTTAACCAAATAAGCATAAACACAATGCATAAACTAAGTAATTGTGCATGTGTGTGTTTGTGCTGAGCATGTGCTGATGCATGTGTGTGCAGCATGTGATGCATGGGGATGCAGCAGGAGATGCATAAGGTGTGCCTAGAGGGCCTTAGTGTGTGTGACATGGGCAAAGTGTGTGAAACACATACTTAGATATCAAAACGAGTGATAACAAGTTCAAACCAATGTAAACCCAGAAATTGGAATTCACTTGAATCCAATTCAGCACACAAATGTCACTGGGACATTTTGTCAAACACTTGGCATGCAACAATGCATAACTGTTATGAAGAATGCATGAACAGATTGAAAAATGCCTCAATACAACCTTAAAATGCCACAAGGGGCCAACACAGATGCACAAACAATAAATGGGACTCAACACAATCAAGGATTTAGAAAAAAATTCACAAAATCTAAGAATCCAAACCCATTTTCGAAAAATCCCCAATTTTGAGAACCCTAACTAATTTTCTGCATGATATATGACAAACAAAAGGAAAAATGTTTTAGAAAACATACCTTTGAAGTTAAAATCGCAGAAAACAAGCTTGGAATTGATGGGGTTGAGTGAAAAAATGATTTTGGGTTGAGAGAGGTTCGAGAGAGGCAATGCGAGGGAAGTGAAGAGTGTTTGAAAACATGTCACATCTGCTACATTAAGTCTGAAAACACGCGTTTTTCGCGGGTTAGGCAGTAGCGAGAAAGTCGCGAAACAGCTGCGAAAAGAGCCACTGAAGCACTAATGCTTTCGCGAGAAGCTGTTAGTCGCGAATTGGGCGCGAGACAGTCGCGAAAGGTTCTATGTGATTTTGTGAAAAAACTAGTTTTTGCCTAAAAACCATTTCGCGAGAAGAGGTTAGTCGCGACATACCCGCGAGGCAGTAGCGAAAGTTTCTGTATGAAAAATATGACTTTTGATTTCCCTTAAGCACATTTCGCAGGAAGCTCTAAGTTGCGAACTTCTCTCGAAACAACCTATGAACCAGTTTTTGAAGAAAAACACAAAATTGCATTTTGAACAAAAACTAAAGGCACGAAGGTATAAAATCACTTTCAAAAACATATAAAACACTCAAAAATCTTTTTAGGTTTGATCAACAAGTATTTGAGCATACACATCACATTTGAACATGTACAATCACACAAATGAGATAGACATTATTTGAACAAAGTCTTATGTGTTGTGTGTGAGTTTCAAATGTGGAATAGTCCATAGTCCAAAGTGAAGCTTCAATGATCAATTCAATCAAGTCATACACAACTGGTACAAAATCAAGTGGACTATCTCTATTATAGAAATGAGCATATATGACCTCCCACAAGAGAATGATTACAAAACTTAGAAGCTTTTCATTTGGCTTTTGCATAAAATATAACATTTGATCCTTTTTGGATAATACATCTCTTTTTGAGATCGGTGTTTGAAATTTTTGATATTCCAACATGTAGAGTTAGCCTTTGGCTTTTTGAGCACCATACATTTCAATACAAAAAGTCGCTTTCCCTTTTTCCTAGTCAAATACTAGTATGTGCGACAGGCTTTTGCAGCTCATAATCTCTTTTTCATTTTGAGATTTACATTTGGTGAGCTCTAATGCAAAAACATAAAATAAAATGGGAAGAGATATAGGCACAAGTCTATGCAAGTATCAAGACCATCAAGACTATTGACCAATCATTCATGACAAGCTTGAAGACCTATTTACAACAATCACACATAGATTTCAAGTTTTCTCCCACAAATATTTATGTGCATACAGAACAAGCTAGGCTCATAAATGCACTATGCCATTAGTACGAATGTACTAGGCCAAATTCACATGTGATACATATAAACCAAGTGATCAAACTTTTTGAAGATTTTTCTATTTTTATGGGTTTTTGAATTTTGAATACACTTAAAAACAGAACAAGTAAAGTAAGATCAACAAGCACAAGTACAAAACAAAATTTGTAAAAGAAGTACAATAAACAGAAAGAAATGCATGATATGATGCATGAACCTATGATCTTAAACATTGGAAGTATTGATGCATAGACATAGGAGGTGAGCATGCATGAGTACCCTTCTTCACCCACACATCACGTGCATTTAGGGTGATATCCCTATAGGATTGGGTACGAGTGTTAGGACTTTCAAACCTTCTAATGAAGCTTTCCAAGCAGTTGGTAAATGCACCAATCATCTTCATCACGTCCATCATTCCAGGATCACCATTTCTACCTCTTGATGACTCAATAGCCCAAGTCCTCTTGTCATTTCTTGGTCCTCTTGACCTTTGATCACTAGCATTCCTCAATGCTCTCAACTTATGACAATTGGGTCGGGTGTGCCCTTAAAGTCCACAGTGATGACACACATGGTTCGTTCTAGGACCTCTTCGCAATCGTGGATGAAATTTTGCTCTGGCATCAAACCTGACCACAGATTGATTAAGGGGCTTGTTCAACACCCGCTGATCAGCCACATTCTTCTTCTTCTCAACCTTTGCCTTCTCCATAGTAGGAGCAACTACAACTGGCTCTTTGGCCTTCACAAACTTCACTTCATTGGAGATATTCACAACTGAACTACTTTCTCCGGTGTATCCTAATCCGGTTTTATCGGAGAAGGATTTTTGATGAGAGAGGACATCATCAAGCTTCTTTGTTGATACTCACTCTACCTTGGCATTTGCTTGAGCCACCTCAAGCTCAAGGAATTTCACCTTGGTGTAAGCTTTGGTTAGCTCACTATTTAGTGTCTCAATCTCACACTTGGCCTCCCTATATCTTACTAGGAGACTTTTATAGTCCTCCTCTGCTTTCTTCATCTTTTTCACAGCCGCCTTGACCACTCTTGTATATTCTCCCGACTTCTCAAGAAGAGAGTTGTAATTTTCTTGAAGACCGGCTATATCTACATCTACCTCAGCATCCAATTCTTCTACAATTCCCATGGATTCCTCATCACTATACTCCCCAAGTTCTTGCACAAGCAAATTCAAATCCTCTGAAGATTCAACATGAGCGATAGTCATAAATGCTAAGAAGTTCCCTTCTTCATCACAGCTGTCCTCCGAATCTGAGTTGGAAGACTCCGAATCACTGAGAGTTGTGGCATATGCCTTGCCCTTCATTCTCAAATAATTAGGACATTCTCTCTTGACATGTCCATGTCCATTGCACTCGAAGCAAGTGATTCCTTGAGTAGATTGAGAATCATTCCTATCTTTCTTCCTAAATTCCTTCCTATCACCCTTGGGAGATGAAAACTTTCCTCTGTTGAAAGGCTTCCCACTATTGTTCATCTTCAGAAATTTTCGGAAGTTCTTTGCATGGAAAACTACTTCCTTCTCCATATCGTCCTCTTCGGAGGGGTTGCCCTTCTCTCGATGATGGTTTTAAGAGCAAGGGATTTGCTCGATTTATGAGAAGGCAGTCCTAGCTTATATGTTTGAAGAGATCTAATTAGCTCTTGGATTTTGATCTCATCCAAGTCTTTACTTTCCTCTATAGCTGTGACTTTTGCTCAGAAGCTCTCCAGCAATGATCAGAGGATTTTCCTCCCTACCTTTGAGTCCTTCGTTTTCTCACCTAAGTTGAACTTGCCAATAACCACTTCATTCAGCTTACTGTAGAAAGAGTCAAATGACTCGTCCTCACTCATTTTCAGCTCCTCAAATCTGGTGGTTAGCATCTGCAACTTTGTATCCTTTACTTTCTTTGTTCCTTCATATGTGGTCTCCAATATCTCCCAAGCTTCCTTAGCTATTGTTATGTGAGAAATCCTGTGAAATTCATCTGGAGAAACACCACAAAAAATTGCATTCAAAGCTTTATTGTTAGCATTAGCTGCCGCAAGTGTTACCTTATCCCAAGTGGATTTAGTTGCCTCTGGCCTAGTCCATCCTACTTCTACCGCATCCCAAACAGTATCATCAATAGAACACAAGAATGCCCTCATTCGGACTTTCCAAAAGGCATAGTTACTACCATCAAAATATGGTGGAACATTCAAAAATTGAGACCGGTCCATCTCAATACGGGGTCAAGGATCGCACTAAGGTGTTTAAACCACAATGAGTGCACTCGCTCTGATACTAATCGAAAGCTTGAAAATGTGTTAAAAACACAAGAGCTTGTTTAGACCCCCAATTCAAAGTTACGGCTTGGTTGATTTTACACTAACTTAATACAAAGTTCAGAATAGTGTAAACACAAGCATACAAGCTAGAGAGCTACTCTAATCCATATTTAAAGCAACACAGTAGTAAAATGAAATAAACAAGAGTAGGGAAGAGAGATGCAAACACAAATAACATGCCGATGTGTTATCGAAGAGGAAACCGAAGAACTCGACGTAAAACCTCTCCGTCGCCCTCCAAGCAGTAATCGATCCACTAGACAATTAGTTGGGATACATGGGTTAGCAAAGACCCTCCAAGCCTAATCTACCCGCTGTACCTAAGCCCTCCAAGCTCCTACTCCAATAAGGCTTCTCGGAATCGTGTCTTGTCTAGCTCTCCGGATCCCGCAACAAACTCCATGTTGCATCTGCCATCCTTGGCTTCTTCTAATGCTACCCAGCAGCACCAAAAACTCACTTGACACTCTCAAAGGGTGTGGTAAGTGTTTGGGCTATTAACCTCTCAATGGTATGGAAATGAAGAGGTAGGAGATGAGGAAATTCCACAAACAAATGTGTAGAGAATTGTTGGTATAAAAGTTTCTAAATCTCAAGTGTTTTAGCTATGGTTTTCTCTTAGAAGCTCTCATTTACATTTGTGGGTAATATGGGTATATATAGTGTGGGTACCGAAAGTGTGTATCAGATATTACAGTCTGGCAGAACAGAATGTCTCGCGGGAAGGCCTTACCCGCAAGATACTCGTGAGACATAGCTGTCTCCATCTGTAATGACTCTTCGCATTCCAGTCATGTGCAAGGCACATGCTTCACTTTGCGGGAAGCTTAGTCACGAGACACCTGCGAGAAGTCTTCTGGCTTCACTTGCTTGAGTCTTCACACTCTCTCTTTCTCTAACACACAACTCTTACAATCAAATCCCACAATAAATACAGGGTACAAAAGATTGAATATAATTACAATTAAATTTGGCACGGAATAAAAGCCAACAAAAAACATATTTGTAAATCACAAATTTACACAGGTTGTCAAAGTCTACTTGCCATAAACTCTCTTCTTGCAAAGTTTTTCAAGAGTTTGTGTTAGGATAGATTTTATTGTATTAAACAAGTGAGTGATTTATGACTTCTCTCATATGTTCATTTGTTTATTGTGGTTTTGTCACGGATTGCCAAAGGGGGAGATTGTTATGACATATGTGATTCATTTGTTAGGAACATATGTCACTATTTTATGTAATTGGCTTATCCTTTGACAAAACACATTTTACTTGTATTTGGGTAGATCTAGGATGTGTTTAATACTTCAAGAAACTGTGTTTCAAGATCAGGTGTTGAAGACATGCAAGTCTGTCCAAGATTCAAGCTGAAAAAGTGTTGTTCATTAAAGCTCGACAGCTAGCTATCCATCGAGCTTAAGAAGCTGTTCCAACCCCGTGGCTCGACAGCTGCTCGACAGCACCTCGATAGATAGCTATCTATCGAGCTTTATGAAAAACAGAATTCCAGTTCTGTTTTGACTCTAATCCGTGATTATGTGTTTGAGCCTTCTTTTCTTCTAACCTTAGACATATAAAAGGATTATTTTATGGGCTGTCAAAGTGTACACAAGTTGCACAAGTTTTGAGCAAAGTTTATTCAAGCAATTTATAACCGGAGACAAAGTTTTGCCCTAGTTCATCATTCTTGTGAAGAAGTTGCTGTGTATGTGCACCGTAAGGTTTTGTGACCAAGCATCTTCTTGATCTTCATCGTTGGGATAAACTGAAGAACTTTGCAGCCAACAACCTTCTCTAGTTGGTGATTGAAGTCGTGTACTAGGATCCACGCATTGGTTAGTCACGTGCTTGGGAGCCGTGCATCGAAAAGGGAAATTGTCACTACAGAACAAGTCCAATCAGGTATTGCGGTAAGGGTTCAACTGTAGGTTGGTATAAGGTACTGGGATTCCTTTACTTGTAACCGCTTGTTGTGATAATAGTGGAATTTCAGGAGTGGTGACCTAAAAATCACCCGGTGGGGTTTTTGCTGTTAGGTTTTCCCCATTCGTAAACAAATCACCATGTCATTTATTTTCCGCTGCATATTTAGTTATTTGGTGATTTGTTTGTGTTACCACTCGTTTGAATGTTAATTAACTTAATTAATTCACTTGGCTAAATTAATTGGTTAATTTATCACAAGGGGTCAATTCGTTTTTGGCCTATCAGATAAAATGTCTCTTAGGCATTTTCTCACTTGTTTGGACTCCGATGAGTACCAAACTTTGGGGTTTCTCATGTTTCCTCATTAGGAATATGTTTGGTTCATTGGTTGTGTATTTAACACACCTTGCCCCACATGTGCATTTTCAATGTTTTAGTCATGCAATGCACATAGCCATCTCTTGCACACACCTTTGCTACCCTTATCATGCATTGGTCTATACCTTGTTTCTTCATCCTAGCATGTCATGTTTGCCCTATGCTTTGTAGCACTTTGTTTTGTCTTAGGATTAAGCTTCATTTTCTCATTCATCTCGCATCCCTCATGCATCATTATCATTGTTTGTACCTTCATCTTTTGCCCTCGTTTCTCCTTGACCCTTTGTCTATTCATGACAAAAAGGGGGAGAGTATACTCTAGAGAGTATACCAGAGAGTTTTTTTCATTTCTATATCACTCTTGTGCACATTCTTAGGGGGAGAAATTCTATTTCTCGTGCACATTTGTAGGGGGAGAGATATTCCATGGGGGAGATGCATGTACCAAGGGAGAGAAGACATTGTGTTAATGAGAAAACTCTGTTTTGGTTTTTTTTCTTTATGTTTGTTTTCTTGTTTGCTTTATGGTACTTTGAGTTATGTTTAGTATCTATGCTTTGTTGTTCTTATTGCATCATGTTTGTGTGTTGGTCATGCATACATCCTTATGCTATTGTGCTTCATTGAATGCATGTTCGGATGATCATTTGCTTTGCTATGTGATCATTGTAGTCATTTCTTTATGACTATTTTGGTGTATGATCAAGTTGATTCACATGTTTCACATCATGTTTACTTGATCGCAATTTACTTGTTACATTATACTTGTCCTTTTATTACTTGCTTTACCTTGAGGATCTAATGTGTTTTGTGCAAATGTTTCAGGTTATAGGTATATATGTTCCAAATTCATCACAGCTCCTATGATTCATGATAGGGGGAGTGATATGATAGGGGGAGAAAGAGAGAAAGAGCTTTGTGTTATATTAACTATGTTTTTTCTTTGCTCATAGTTCTTGAATACTTAGCTATTTAATTCAGTATTTTATTTTGTACCCATGCTTTGTAGCATAGTACTTGTTGATTAATGTTATGCATTTTCTTTAAGTACATCACTCTTGTCCCCTTTGTTGGATTTTATATCCTTAATGCAATTACCTTGAATTGTTGCATTGGTTGAGTGTTGGACATGCAAATGATAATTTGCATTGAGCTTATTAGCTTGTATGTCCGGATGTTCATTCCTTGAGTGAATGAGCATTGTGGTCACTATTTATTACTGCGACTTAAATAATGCTCCCAAGAGCAGGATTGTCGCAAAGTAATAACTCGAAAAGTCCGAGGTCAAATCCACAGGGAAAAGGGAATTGATTAGCAAACCACAAGAGAATAAAACTAAAATAATAAAGTTTAACTAAAGAGATTTTTGGTAGTTTGGTAAAGGTAATTTAAATTGAGTGAAAATAACAATATATTAAGGTGCTAAGGTTTAGGGATCCACACACAACACATCTATTGGTAGTTTTAACAATATTTATTTTATAACTCAACTAAAATTCATACGAAGAATGATTTTAGTCAGATGATTTAACAATAAAAACTCAAGAATTAATTGTCTAAGGTAGTTTCATGCAATTGATTGATTTTAGGCAAAACAAAACTAGTGAATTAGTTCGCATGGAATACTAAGCATTTAACGTGCCTGGAGTCTACGATAAATCAAAAGATTATACAGAACTAAACACTTTTCTAGATGAGTAAAACAATCAAGAACATAAACACATAAGCATTAAAACAAATAAATAATTGTTAAGAACATACCAATAAACGGTTGGGTTTCACCCCTTGCCTTAGCAAGGCTTCTAGCAAGCCATAACACAAATAAAACTCTAAAAACTGTAAAGAAACTTTAAGAAAACCTAAATTATGTTCTACAGCAGCTCCCCTCTGAATTTGCCCTAAAGAGCCTTTAAATAGGTCAAGGAATCCTATTACAAGTTGAATTCCCGTTTGGAGGAAATCCCAGGTTTTTAGGCTTCACTTAACTGACATTTTTGGCCCATTTAACTTCAGAATTCGGACTTTTCGCAAACTATAAAGTTGTATCCCTTTAAGTTATATTTCCAGCCCAACTTGAATCATCTCGATTGGACATCGGAGCCAAAAGTTATGCTCCAAATACTAACTTGTGCACAGGCTGGAATCCTAATCCGAATTGGACTTGAATTAGGTGCAAATTTTTTTTGTTTTTTTACTCTAATTGGACTTGAATTTAATTGGATTGGCCTTCTTTGACTTCGTCATGGCCCTTGTAAAATTAAAGTCCATTAGCTTTCTTCTTTGCACAAATCCACTTATTTATTTCATTATCCTACAAAAGACAAATTCATGCATTAAAATTCAATTAAGCACAAAATTGATTATTCAGCATTATTCCAAAATCAACTATAAAACGCATGAATTAACTCAAAATAAGTATGATAATACTTTCTAATAATGATATAAATATGCAAAATTAAGCTATTATCATTTATAATGATTGTTCGTTTTTGGTCAAGCTATGGTTTATTGCTTAATTCCATTTTACTTGATCGCATTGTGCTTGCTCCATATGCATTACAAGTTTTCTACATACAATGATCATATTGTGTTGTTGTTTTTCAAGAGCTACACATATTCTAGAGTTAGGTGTGAGTGAGTTTTGTTCAACTGTTCCCAACTCACATGTTAAGTCTAGAGTTTGTTTTAGGGTTTTGTCACGGAATAGCTAAATAGAGAGATTGTAAGGTTGAATTTAATCAACCATTTTGTTGGTTTTATTCAGTGCCAAATGTGCTTGTAATTTAGCATTTAGAAACTTTGTATTTAGGTGAGAATCATGTAAGGATAGTGTGTGAGAGAGTGTGAAGAAAAGCTCAAAAGTGTACAACTCAGGAAGGCCTCGTGACTGGCTCGCGGTTGACAAGTCGCCAAAAGAGGCACACGTGTGAAGCATGCAGAGGAGTTGAAGAGTCACGCTAGCTGTTGTACTACAGGACAAAAGTCCTAGGCTGGACAGGCAGTTAGCTCGCGACTTGAACTCGCGACTCAATCCAGTCGCGAGGCCAAGTCGCCAGACCACTCTGTTTAGGAAAAACTGACATTTCACATTCCAAACACACATCAGTATAAATACCCCTTATACCCACGAAATGTAGAGAGCTTCTAGAGAGAATTTTGAGAGAAAAACCCTAGAGAAAAACAAGATTGACTCATTCACAATCTTCATCTTTTGATTCTCCAAATTCCTCTACTCTCACCCTTTCCATTGTTACATCCTTGAGAGGTACATTAGCCAAAACCTTTTCTCACCATACCCATATCTGTGAGGAGGTTGTTTGGTGCTTGGGAAGCAGTTAGGAAGGGACCAATTGATATTGGTTGATGCTATGGGCTATAGCAGAATCTGGTAAGCTAAAGAAGACAAAGGTTCGGCGTAACCTCATTGGAGCAAGAAGCTTGGAGGGCTTAGGTACACTAGGTAGATTAGGCTTGAAGGGTCTTCTGCTGTTCATGTATCCCAACTTTATTCTCTAGTGGATTATTGACCGTTTGAGGGCGGTGGAGAGGTTTTATGCCGAGGACTTCGGTTTCCTCTTCGATAACACATCATTGTATTGTCTTTGTGTTTGCATCTCTCTTCCCTTAATCTTTGCCATTTAATTTCTGCTGTGGTTGTGATTTTATTTGGTTTATATTGTTTTATCAATTCTGTTTTAAGCTTATGTTCATATTCCGCACATACATTGTTTGATGATAAGCTTGAATTGGTAATTTGTAATTTGGGGGTCTAAACGTTCAAGGTGTTTTACACACTATTTGAACAGTCACACTAGATCAACTGGGGCAGGTTGTACACTTCGAAGGATAGAGGTGGAGTGGGGTTTCGCTTTCAATCTCGCAATGCTAGCTAAGCAGGCATGGCGGCTAACTTAGGAGACTCACTCCTTGTTTTACCAAGTATACAAAGCTAGGTATTTCCCCTCGTGCTCCTTCATGGAGGCAGTATTTGGAAGCAATCCCTCTTTTGTCTAGTGCAGCCTTCTTAGTGCAAGGGATGTACTTAAGGAAGGGTCAATATTGAGTATTGGAAATGGAGGCACGGTTGGCATTAAGAGCCATAAGTGGCTCCACCCCCTTAATTTTTCATGATGGCATGGACACGTCGCTAAAGGTGGGAGAATTCATTGACCCACGCACCAAACAGTGGGATAGGGAACAGGTCAACGCCTGGTTCTTACCACCATCAAGGGACGAAGTGCTGGGGACATGGCTGGGGAGGTTGGATAGCTGAAACAAGCTGGTGTGGAACGAGAATAAGTCACAGACCTTCTCGGTGCGTTCAGCGTACCAAGTAGTTCTTCGAATACACTAGAGGTCGAGTGCAGAGCACTCCAGAGCGTGGGATGACAAGCGGATATGGAATAGGCTGTGGAAGCTACCCATCCCTCCTAAGGTACGTAACTTTATGTGGAGGGCTTGCTCGGACATCCTACCAACCCAAGCAAACCTCTGCCGGAAAAAGGTCCACATGGATCCTAAGTGCGGGATGTGTGGTGAGCATGACAAGACTGTTATCCACATCCTCTAGCAGTGCCCCTTAGCACGAAATGTCTGGGCACTTGTTTGGGGAAAGCTTCAGAAGTGTGATTCCTCAGCTCATAATTTCCTCAGCTTAGCCCAGGCCTTGGGGGAGAAGTTAAGTAAGAAGGATCTCGAGACGTGGGCAATGGTGGCATGGTCAATTTGGAACACACGAAACCGGATCCAGTTTGAAGCAACTCAAACTCCACCGCATGCTATTCTTAAGGGAGCAGTCTCGTTATTGGATGAGTATCAACGCTTGGCTAGAAGCATAGCATGTAACTGGGCACATGCATGTGCTGTCTACTCATTAGGAGGCCCACTGTACACTTTACTTTATTTTTCTCTTTGGGTTAAGTTCTCTTGTTGGGTGTTAAGTTTGTAGGGCTGGGGCCATTGTACACTTTACTTTCCTTTCTTAATATACTTCTATCTTTTCCGTAAATAAATAAATAAAATATATATAAAAAAAAAAAACCTCTAATGTCATTGGCCCACATGACTCAACATAATTAGCTAGTTAATTCAATATGTGCTCTATGAATTAAGCCATGTGTTAAATGAGCTACATGTGCTAAATCTTAACTAACTCATCATAATCTCAACCAACTACCTAACTAAAGGGATTACAACAATTATTTCATATTCTTAACATTTCCCTCCCCTTGAAAATAACTTGCCTACAAGGTGTTGTTGTGAAATAGCATCTTCATCAAAGGAGATCTTCCAATGGACCAATACCTTAGTAACATTTTAATCACCATATTCATGCAGTTCTCTTTGATAAGCGGTCTCGTGCACATGAAGGTTTCTTCTTCGCAGATCTTCAAACTTTGCTCAAATTCTTGAGCCTTCAATGGTTCTTCAATCTCCAAGGTCTCATTGGTTCTTTGAACCTTGGAATGTTCTTGTATCCTCAAGACCTCGTTTGATTCTTGGATCACTAACACTTGGATTGCTAATTCTTGAATCATAGACTCCTGAATGGAAGCCTCCATTGGTGCATCAAGAATTGGTTCATGGAAGATCGTCATCACCTTCTTTGCTGGTTCTTTGAATTGAACTTCAAGGGTAGTGTGTATACAGATATCATCATTCACTTTGACACAAAAATCAACGTCCCGGCTTGCAACAACAGCAATAGATTCTTGGAACTTAATTTGATCTTTGAGTTCCATTGAATCAAGAGATTGTAACTCCTCTTCTGTCATGTTCTCAAGATCCTCTTGCAATCTTGAGAGCTCCTCTTTCATGGCCTTTTTAGATTCAACTAAGGCCTTGACCTTCTCTGAAACTTCATTCACCATTTGTTGTAAGTCCTTCAAGATTTCTTGTCAGTCATATTCACCTGTGTCAAGATCGATGGCTCTGATACCAAATGTTAGGAAGGTTCCTAATGGGGATGGGTATAAATTGTAGGGGAATTGATGGGAATTGTAGGGAAATTGACTTAATTCGAGGTACTCACCCTCCACAATGAAAGAGAGAGATTAAGAGAGAAAGATGCACTAAGCAATTGTTTATTCTTCATTGATATCTAATGTTGAATTAAAATCATGTATTTATAGGAGACTAGCTCTAATGCCATTGGCCCACATGACTCAAGATAATTGGCTAGTTAATTCAACATGTGCTCTATGAATTAAGCCATCTGTTAAATGAGCTACATGTGCTCAAATCCTAACTAACTCATCATAATCTCAACCAACTACCTAACTACCGAACGAAAGGGATTACAACAATTATTTCATATTTTTAACAGACTATTTATACAAGAACAAAAGGAAATTATGAAAAAGCTTGAAAGCAAGTTGGATTTTAAGTTTTAATTGATGAAGTTCCCATATAGAATGTTTCTGAACAAGAGGCTGGTGGTGAAAATGTAGGGCAACACAAACAAGTAGAAAGATGGATTGTTTATGACCAAATCAATGGTGGGTGAGTTTTAAGACTGCCTATATATAGTACAATTTAAAAGAGGGGAAAAGAAAAGAAAAAGTTCTAGTGTTCTACTACTAAGGCCATATTGATAGTTTGTTGGAATTTTTGTGTCATCAAATTCAAAACAATATTGTTCAGGCTTGGTGGGCTAAAAGTTTGTTAGTAATAAAATCGAAGTATGTGTGGCTTCATGGAGAAAATGGGTGAAGAATAGTTTATGAGTTCTTCTATTAGCCATGTAGGAAAGTTGTGGCAATGCTTGTTGTACTAGAATTTTTTATTGTTTATATAGGTGGAAAATGTTGAAATAGAATGAATATCAGTAAGCATATTTCAAGGGAAAAAATCTACAAAAAATCAAATTATGGAGGCTTGTAATTGTAAAGTTGTAATGTCTACAAGCTTGTTTTATATAAATAAGTACGTATTTTGGAGTTGGATAAAGAAAAAAAAAAACAATTTATCTATGTTTCTATCATCCTGAAATTTCTAGGGGTCCCTTGTAGTTGTAGTAGATAATGATTTTGGTCCAAGCCATTGACACAAGCTATTCAAAAGTTATCAGTGTGAACTGTGGCAAAATTGAAGTACAATTATGGTTCTTTCATTTGACAATAACCATTATGGTGGGTGAGAGTGAGATTTAGGACTGCCCAGAGGCCATAGCACATTTGACCAGAAATTTGAAGGAAGCATTAAAAAATATACAAATTTTCCCATTAAAAAAGTAGAATTTTTTGTTATGAATATTACGAATTCGAAATGATTAAATATATGTTATTTAATATCATAAGTGATTAGTTAAAGTAACCTCACTTTTTTTTTTCCTTTCTTTTTTCTCTTTTACAGCAAAAAATATTCGGTTTTTTTTTTTCCCTTTCTGACAAGAAAATCTTCATGTGCCGATGAAATTTATATGATGGGATTTATATTAAAATACTTTTGAATGCATTTATTCTAAATCCTCGGCCCCAAATGCAATCTTGAAAAGGTAAAACTGGTAATTTTCATGCTATTTGAGAGTGTTAAATATATTAGCAACGTGATGTGCTATATCATGTTGTATATGCTAGAGTGGATGCGGAAGGGGAAGCATAGAATTTGAACACCAATAACACAAGGGTTACATGGTTCAGCCTTGTTGGCCTACATCTACGAAGAAATCCCTTAAGGGCTACATCTTTATTGTATAAGAGTGTAGTACAAAACCTGTGTTACAATGAACCCTAACATGAGTATATATAGGAGACTAAACTCTAGACTACTAGTACAAGCAGGAGTAGGCTTGGGCCTATTACATTGGGCTAATATGTCTAATATATCTCTAACACCCTCCCTCAAACTCAAGGCGGAAGCTCGATGAAGGCTTGAGGTTGGATAAGCATGAGAAGATTCTTTGGAAATGCCTTGAAAAATGCCTTTGAAGAAACCACAATGAAGAATGTGCCAATTGACCAATTTTGGAGTTTCAAATGAAGAAATGAAGTCTAAAATTAGAATCTACACGAAAAACTAAGCAAGATAATCCTTATCGAAAATTTTAACTTTTGGTCAAAGGTCAACGCAAAAGTCAAAGTCAACAAAAGTCAAAGTCAACAGTCAGCCAAAAGTCATCGGGTCAAGGTTAGTCAACGGGCTATACTGTCCGAGTCAGTTCCGAGTTTCGGGTCGAGTCATGGATCGGACTGCAGAATTGTTGACGTCATACGATGACACTCAATGACGTGGACTAGGGCTGACATGGACGTGCTTGCGTGGTTAATGACATCATCGGATGACATCAAATGAAATAATCAGGGGTTCTTTAGTGCGTGGCTAGAGCATGCGATGTCCACTGGCACGCAGAAGAGAAGCCTAAAACCCAGGCGACGCGTGTGGGCGCGTGTTGGCGAGATCGGTGGCCGGACTTCTTGGGTTTTGCAGTTCGACGAGCTACAAGGCTGATAGAGTGGCACGTGTAACCATAATCCTATCTAGGATGCGAGAATTTTGATGGCGCGTGGGAGGAGGAGCTAGAGCCATTGTCTGCGCGTGGTGGTGTGTGCGGTTGTCGATGGAGGCCGAGTTCCTAGACTTTGGTTACAGGAGGCCGTGGAGCACGTCTGTGGTGTTGGTTTCATCAGGGAAAGCCTCGATTTGCACAGATCTGATAGGAAGAGGCACGGATTGCTTGGGCTTGAGGATCTTGATACAGCAGTGAGCCATGGCGGCAACATGATGTCGTGGAGTCTAGATCTAAAGTTAAGCAGGGGAACTGTGAATTTGTGCTATGCATGTATGAATCTTCTTTACTATGTAGAGATGTTTGTTTGATGCCAAGAACTAAGTTTGGCTCTGATACCACGATAAATATAGTATTAGCAGCACAATATATTATACCATGTTGTATATGTTAAAGTGGATGCAGAAGGGGAAGTATAAAATAGGAAAACTGAGAACACGAGAGTTACGTGGTTCAGCCTCGTCGGCCTACATCCTCGGAGGAATCTCTTAAGGGCTACATCTTTATTGTATAAGAGTGTAGTACAAAACCTGTGTTACAATGAACCCTAACATGAGTATATATAGGAGACTAAACCCTAAACTACTAGTACAAGCAGCAGTGGGCTTGGGCCTATTACATTTGGCTAATATATCTAATATATCTCTAACAGAGAGAGTGCCAAGACAGTACTTGTTAGGTTCTAAGACTTTAGGATCTTAATGTATTAGCACTTCAATGTGTAATGTTGGCAAACCATGATCAAAACATTTAGTCTAGATTTATGTTGCTTAAAGTGTGTTTTTGTGTAAAGTTGGAATCGAGTGTACTGCAAGATTTATTGTGTAAATATGCAAGGCTCGATCGATAGAAAATTAGACTGAATCAATCAAAGCTTGTGCAGATTGTTTTTCTGCAGAATTTTCCAACTCATCCCAAACCCATATGACGTGTAGGGTTTTATATTTTGCCTTAAGTATAAAAGGAAAAACCCTAGCCACATTTTATTGTTGTTGTTTATGCTGTGATTATGAATCTCTTGTGAGATCTAGAGGTGTTTGCCTTCATACATACTTAAGGTTATCAAGATCAAGATTGATGTCAAGAGCTTGGTGATCGTTTTAGTTGCTGCATAAAGAGCTTAAAGAAAACACAAGTGGGAGTACTTGTGGTTGTTGTGAATCCAAGAAAGAAGTAGTCTGTGGAATCGGAGCTATCACGTGGTCGTGGTAGTAAGTTTTCTACTCGAGATAGTAATAGGATGTTAGTGGTCTAAGTCGCTATTGTAAAACTTTAATTCTTTCATAGTGGATCTGTTTTACCTTGAGGATAGCTAGGTTAAATCCTCCATAGGTTTTTTACCGGTTTGGTTTTCCTGGGTTATCATATCGTTGTGTTCTTTATTTTCCGCACTGTTTCAATGATATAATTTACTTGTGTTAACTTAGATCTTAATAATTTACCTAAGTTAATCACTTGGCTAAATAACTAGGTTAATCTGTTTGTGTTTAAGGGGTCTAAAAACGTATAGGTGGTATCAGAGCGGGTTAGCTCTAGTTTTTTAGATCCTTTGATCTAAGGGTTGATCCTTAACCCTTGTTGTCATGGAATACGGTCACTCTCTTGTGATCCCACCTCACTTTGATGGGAACAACTATGCCTACTGGAAAGTAAGGATGAAAGCATTCCTGAAATCTATTGATGAGAGAGTCTGCAATTCTATTGAATATGGATGGGAGAAGCCCACTACACCAGTTAATGAGTGGCAAACTTCTCAGAAAGAAGCAGCCGCTTTTAATAGCAAAGTCATGAATGTTATTTTTAATGCTGTTTCTATGGAGGAATTCAAGAGAATCTCTAATGTTGAGGTTTCTCATACTGCATGGAATATTCTTCAAACTATGCATGAAGGCACAAAGGCAATTAAGATTAAAAAAACTGCAGTAGTTAACTACTAGGTTCGAAAGTATTAGAATGTGTAATGATGAATGTTTTGATGAATTCTATGCTAAACTGAATGATATTGTTAACTCTACTTATAATTTGGGTGAAATATATAATCAACCTAAAATTGTTAGGAATATACTTAGATCCTTGATTGAGGACTTTAGACCCAAAGTGACTGTTATAACTGAGAGCAAGGATGTGGACTCCATCCCTATTGATGAACTTGTAGGATCTCTCAAGTCCAATGAGTTAGACCTACCCAAGACAAACGAATCTAAATCAATGGCTCTTAAGTCAGTTGATGATGTTGAAAGGAATGCATTTGATGACGAACTCTCTGCTACAAAGATTGCTTACCTTGCCAAGAACTTGAGAAACTTTCTTAGGAACAATAACAAAAGGGTAAGAGGTAAAAACAATGTTGAACCGAGAAATTTTAGGAGGAATGAACCCACTAAGGTGAACAATAGTGAAAAACCTAAAGAGAAAGTAGGTCAAACCTCAAATAATTCTATAGGTCAACAATGTTTTGGTTGTCAAGGGTATGGCCATATGAAATCAGAATGTCCCACATTCTTGAGATCAAAGGGTAAAGCTATGGCTGTAACTCTTAGTGATGATGAAGTTTCTGATCATAAGTCTAGTAGTGATAAGGATGGAAACTTCAATCCTTTCATAGCTACTACTGTAGTTGATGAAAGTGTTGTGGTTGATGAGAACCCTTCTGATGGGGATCTCTTTGAGAATGCTGATTTACAAGAAGCCTATAATAAGTTTTGCAAGGTTGTTGCAAAGGATGCTATGAATGTTGATTTAGGCTTACAGAAAATTGCTTCTCTTGAACTTGATAAGAAAATTTTTCTCTTGAAATTATTTGATGCTAATGAATTGCTTGATAAGGTGAACACTGAGAACATGTTATTGCTTGATAAAGTGAAAATTTTGGAACTTGGATTATCTGTTGCTAAAGAACAAAAAAATAGGTTTGCTAGTTCCAAACTTGAACACATGCTGAGTATTCAGAAGTCTCCCTTAGATAAAACTGGTCTAGATTTTGAAGAAAGCATCACTGTTTCTAAGAATAATTCCACAAATTTTGTTTCTTCTTCTAAGCCTCCCGTGAGTGAGATTGTCAAACCAGCAGAAGTTACTCCTCCTAGGAAGATTAGGGTTGATCTCAAAGATTCTAAACCTAAGACTCCTAACCCTCCTAAGGACAAGCTGCATGATAGACCTACATGGGTTTGTCATTTTTGTGGAAAGTCTGGGCACATTTTTCCAAACTGTTTCAAGTTACAAGCTGCTAAGCGAGCAAATAAGCCAAAAGTACCTATGCCTCAACTAGAAGATCCTATGATACTTATTGGTGAATTGGTAAAGACTTTAAACCTTTATTCAAATCCTGGAGTTGCTCAGTATTCTAATATGAATAATAACTCCAATGCAAGAGTTGCATCTAAAAAGTTTTGGATGCAAAAGGCTCGATCTAATTGAGTCTTTCTAACATGGCCTTGTGCTTCATCTCTCTATTCTTTGTGACCACTCCTCTTTATTGTTTTCTTCTAGGATTTGCATTGCATAACATTCATGCATTTCATACTAGATTGTTTTTGTTATTTTTTTTATAATAAATAAATAAAAAGGGAAGAAAAATGTGTTTTGCATTATTTTTTCTTGGATTTGAAATCAAGGTTGGCCATATTATCTTTTACATAACATGTTTATGTACCTTGTTTAGCTTGGATGAGCTTATTTTATTGCACTTTACTAGTTTGAGCTTTGTAGTGCATGTTGTGTAGGAGTTGTTTATAGTTTTTGATCACTTGATCTTGATCTTGAAGTCACATGCTTTTGATTGTAAGGACTAAAAAATCTTAAGAGAAAGGCATAAATAACCATCTCACCACTATTTACTAGTCAATCATGAACACCTTAGTGCATATCATAAGATTTTGTGCTCAAGAAAGTGTAGCACTCGCACAAAAAGAACATAAGGTGTAGCCTCGGCTTATAATAAAATTCAAATTCAAATAAAATTGGTGTGTACATTATCTTCGCTGTTTAATTAGTTTCAAATCAATTAAAATTGGTGTGTATATTATGAGGCAAATCAAGAAACTTACATGATTGCAAGCTTTTATTCTAGGAGATGTGAGAGTTATATGATGTAACTCTTTAGGTGATAGTCACTTTCAAACTTATGTGATGAATTTTGTAGAAATTGTGATTGATCACTATTTACTTATCACCTCACATGTATATCAAGTTTTTGCTAGTTGCACACACTACACAAGTTATTCTTTGCTAAACTTGGTACACTATATTGTGTGTGATCTTGTTGTGGTCATTCAAGATTAAAAGTCCCTTGATTTTAATGCAAAATATGTTTACAGTTTGAGATTTGAGGACAAATTGTTTGAAAATCTTGTTTTTGGAAGATCTGGGTTAAATTCAAGGGTTTTTAAAAAACTTTTCATCTCATACTCATGCATTTTATTCATAAAATATTGTGCTTTGAGGAGTTTCTGCATTAAAATGCTCTATTTTTCAAAATTTTGATTTTTCCAGATTTTCAATCAATCGAACCTGTTGCTCGACCAATCAAAATTGTGATTAAAAATTTGGTTTGAATCTACCTGGCTCGATCGCTGCTCAATTGATGCGGGATTGATCGAATGTGATTTTCAATCGATCAAACCTATTTTTCGACCGATGGAAAATCGGTCAGAGAGTTTTTTTTAAAACATGAGATTCTCATGTGTTCTTCACTATTTCAAAATTTTTCAAAAAGGCTTTTCTCACTCTCTTCGACCGATCCAGATTCAACATCAATTTTTTGTCGTTTTCCCTCAAATTTTCTTCAAGGTTTTTGTCTTCTAGCACTGGTAAGACTATTTTACCCTTTCTTTTTTGTTTTAATCTCATTTTTCATGCATTTAAAGAAAATTTCAAACCTGTAGAAATTTGGGGTTTTTGGTATTTTTTATATTTTCTTTCACAATTGATCAATGGGTTTTTCTTATTGGATGATGCAATCCTGTTCCTCATATTTTAATTTGATCAGTTTTGTGATTTTGGAAAATTTTGAAATTCTAGGGCTTGAAATAACCCAATTTGGGGATTTTGTTCAATTAAGCTTAATCTGGTGAAATTGGCCTGTGTTATTGATTCATTTTGTCATTATATACTATTACCTAACTTATGTAATGATAAATTGATCAATTTGTTGGGATTTTTGAAAATGGGTTTTTCAAAGTTTGGGTTTTTGTTCTAAACCTATAAGTTCAAGCCAATTCTGTGTTTTTAAAGCATAATTGAACTATTCTCAATGCATTAGAGCATGCATCATGTGGTTATACTATTCATGTATCATTTAGATTGTTATTTTCTATATTTTTTGTGCTCTAACCATTTCTGATGCAATCTACCCTTAGTTTTTTTTTTTTTTTTTTTTTGTCTCTTGTCTCTTCTCTGTCTATCCTTTCCAACCCTTAGCATCATGGTTAGGAAGACTAGAGCCCATAGGACATCCACCTCCTCTTCTACTCCATCTTTTGATAGTGAGAGGTTTCTTAGTGAGAAAAATCAGGAGACTTATGAGAAGTTGAACATTCTTAGATCTGTGTGGGCTGAGAGAAAAGTTGTTTAGATGAGCTTGACTTGGAAATTAGGAGAAATTTTGATTAGAGACAGGGTGAAAAGTGTGTCATTACTCCTTTGGTAGTAGCCTCTACTCTTGGGGTGCCTAAGGTACAGCATCATGTACATCCGTATGATGAGTCTCCTTCACTCGATGACATTATGTCATATCTGATTGGTACTTCCATTCAGTGGGGTACTGATTCTCGAATCACTTCTCATGAGTTGACCGAGATTCATTACTTTTTTTTCCGGATTTCTTGCCATTCTATTTGGCCCATCTCTCACTTGCACACTATTCCTATCGAGAGATGTGCATTTTTGTATGCCTTTGTCACAAATGCTCCTATGATTTTTCTTCATCTTTTCACTCGATCCTTGGTTGAGGTTCATAGGAGTAGTTCTTCTGCCCATGCTCTTTTCTTCCCGGTTTTTATTCATCGGATTTTATTACATTTAGGATTAGATGAATTTCCTGCTTCTGAGCCTGTACACATTAGTTGCTCAGATGCGAGCTAGCTCTAAACGCCCTAGAGTTGAGTCTTCTTTGAATGTTGCATCTCCTCTTCCTCCTTCTTCAAGTGATCCAACTGCTGATGCGTATGTTGATCCGATTGCTGCTGCTGATCCTCCACCTTCTACTTCGGATGATTTAAGCATTCGTCGTATGTTAGACATTGTCATAACCATTCAGGCGACTCATGGTTAGCTTTTGGTGGACGGAGCTTCAAGCTTTGCTTGCAGATTTGGCGAGATTTCGACGGTCACCTCCGCCACCTCCTTTTGATGATGAGTCTTAATTGCCCTTTGGCAATTCGACACAAAAAGAGGGAGTACATATGGATGGAGATAAGGGGATATTTCTTTTCTTTTTCTTTTTCTGTTTTGGAGCTTTAGATTGTATCTAGGTGCTTCACATTGTACTTTTTTTTTTGGCTCAAGATGTATTTATTTTGATGTATTTATTTTTTATGAGTTGTATATGATAGGGGGAGACATTATATTCTTATCTCTGTTTCTTGTTTCACATTGTGCACATTGATTATTGATTTATATTTATGAGGTTCTTCATGATATATGTCTTTTATTTTATGTTTTGTGAAATCAAGAATTTATTTTGTTTTACTTGTATTTTCCACACATGCATTTATGTGTTTGTTGAGTGTTTTAGGAATATACAGGTTGATTCAGTCGTGCTGCTGTCTATACTTGCAACTAATAAATAGTAGTTATATTGAATTGTTTTTTGGTTGGGCTGTTTTTGTAACTTTGAGCATTTTTATTTTATTATGTGTTTTGTCACAGATTGCCAAAGGGGGAGTTTGTTAGGTTCTAAGACTTTAGGATCTTAATGTATTAGAACTTCAATGTGTAATGTTGGCAAACCATGATCAAAACATTTAGTCTAGATTTATACTGCTCAAAGTGTGTTTTTGTGTAAAGTTGGAATTGAGTATACTGTAGGATTTATTGTGTTAATCTGCAAGGCTCGATTGATCGAAAATTAGACTTAATCGATCGAAGCTTGTGTAGATTGTTTTTCTGCAGAATTTTCCAACTCAGCCCAAGCCCATATGACATGTAGGGTTTTATGTTTTGCGTTAAGTATAAAAGGAAAAACCCTAGCCATGTTTTATTGTTGTTGTTTATGCTGTGTATATGAATCTCTTGTGAGATCTAGAGGTGTTTGCCTTCATACATACTTAGGATTATCAAGATCAAGATTGATGTCGAGAGCTTGGTGATTGTTTCAGTTTCTGCATAAAGAGCTTAAAGAAAACACAAGTGGGAGTACTTTTGGTTGTTGTGAATCCAAGAAAGAAGTAGTCCATGGACTCGGAACTGTCACGTGGTCGTAGTAGTAAGTTTTCTACTCGAGGTAACAATAAGATGTTAGTGGTCTAAGTCGCTATTGTGAAACTTCAATTCTTTCATAGTGGATCTATTTTACCTTGAGGATAGCTAGGTTAAATCCTCCTAAGGATTTTTACCGGTTTGATTTTCCTAGATTATCATATTGTTGTGTTCTTTATTTTCTGCAATGTTTCAATGATATGATTTACTTGTGTTAACCTAGATCTGAATAATTTATCTAAGTTAATCACTTGGCTAAATAACTAGGTTAATCTGTTTGTGTTTAAGGGGTCTAAAAACGTACAGTACTCAGACAACCTTTTCAGCTAAAATTCACAAATCAGAAGCTTGTCCAATTGAAGGATACAATAAATAAAGGAAGGATCAGCATCTATCAAAACTTTCGGCCAACATCTGTGGGAAATTCCCCAATGGCATTGATTGTTACCTAGTAAAAATAAAGTTCAATTCACCAAGGGTTGAAGTAGGTATGTGTTGTGGTTTTTTGGCTTTGCAAAAAGAGGTCTAACTCATGTCCCTCCTGTGAAAAATGACTAGGCTCAGTGCGTGGAAATCCAAGCAGAGCAAGTGTGGTTCACAAAATGTGAAAAGGAAATTAGTGCGTCGGCAAAAAGATAAAAATAAAAACATATATTTATATATATATATATATATAAATATATATATCTTTCTAATGCTAAAATGGCTTAATCCCTTCATCATCTAAATTGAACGATCCAAAATTGTGGCCACCAAAGAAGAAGTCCATGTCCATCTCAGACCATCGATTGTCAGTGAAATAAATTGAATTTAATTTGCACTCTGAAAAATCATGACTGGACAATGATATCGATTGATTTCCGCCCAAAAAACACAACTTGGACCTTCAAAGATTCCACCTTTTCCTACATTTTCTTGCTGAAATCTAATGGCAAAATTTGCCAAACAGTATGATTCTGAAAAAAATTTAGACTGATGGCATGCATTCAAAATTTATTAGTTAGTTAGACTGTTTTTTGGAAATCGAGTATAGCAAAATCAACTTCTAGCCAAAATTGCCAAAATTGAGTCTAATATACTCGACTTCCTACCGAAAACTAGCTCTGAGATGGATAAAAAAGGAAGTCGAGTATAGTAAACTTGATTTTGGCTGGAAGTCGATTTTGCTGTACTCGATTTCCAAAAAACAGTCCAACTAACTAATAAACTTTAAACGCATGTCATTTGCATAAAATTTTTCCAATATTATACTGTTTGGCAAATTTAGCCGAAATCTAACCTGTAGACACAAAAAACAACTTTGAATAGTACAAACCAAAAGTTGTGTGTCACTGGAACTAAGTAACAAAATTTCCTTCTGCATTAACAAAATTTTCAACGGTGCGTTGGATGATCAAGAAGTCACTTTTTTTTTTCCTTTCTTTTTTCTCTCTTACAACACAAAATATTCGTTTTTTTTTTTTTTTTTTCTGACAAGAAAATATTCATGTGTTAATGAAATTTATACAATCGATTTATATTAAAATATTTTTGAATGCATTTATTCTAAATCCTCGACCCCAAATGCAATCTTGAAAATGTTTTTCATTAGCAAAAAGGTAAAACAGGTAATTTTCGAGCTATTTGAGAGAGTGCCAAGATAGTACTCAAATAACCTTTTCAGCTAAAATTCACAGATCACAAGCTTGTACAACTGAAGGATACAATAAATAAGGGAAGGATCGGCATCATTTTCATGTCCCACCTGTGAAAATGACTAGGCTCAGTGCGTAGAAATCCAAGCAGAGCAAGTGTGGTTCACAAAATGTGAAAAGGAAATCAGTGCGTCGGCAAAAAAAAAATATATATATATAAATATAAATATATATTTATATATATCTTTCTAATGCTAAAATGGCTTAATCCCTTCATCATCTAAATTGAACGATCCAAAATTGTGGCCACCAAAGAAGTAGTCCACGTCCATCTCAGACCATCGATTGTCAGTGAAATAAATTGAATTTAATTTGCACTCTGAAAAATCATGACTGGACAATGATATCGATTGATTTCCGCCCAAAAAACACAACTTGGTCCTTCAAAGATTCCACCTTTTCTAACATTTTATTGCTAAAATCTAACTTTTAGGCAAAAAAAAAAAAAAAAACCTTTGAATAGTATGGACAAACCAAAGGTTGTGTGTCACTGGAACTGAGTAAGTAACAAAATTTCCAATGGTGCATTGGATGATCAAGAAGTCACTTGATGTCTTTGCCAAATACAATTGATCATTGAAATGTTTTAGTGGTGTTTTAGAAGGTTCAATGCTCTAGATTTTCGTGTTGTACTCTAATCCTCCTTATATTTTGACTCAACTTCTAGTTGATGGGTGTTATGTACGTTAGATTTTGTACTGTTTAATTTGTTTTAGGTTAAAATGTAAATTACATCTTTTAAGTTTGACTGAAATTCATTTAAGTCTTAATTTTATTTTCATTCATTTGAGTCATTCAAGTTTTAAATTTATTCAATTCAGTCTTTCTGTCCAATTTAGTTTAAAAAATTTCCCTAAAAAAAATTATTTTCACATGAAAAAATATATAAAATTAGTAAAAATATATTATAAATTTTTTTATGTAAGAATTTTTTTTTTCAAAAAATATTTTTTCATTAGTTAATTGCATACTTAATAGATTATTTATTTATTTTTTATTTTATGAAATTGAATAAAAGGCTTGAATTGAATAACTTTGAAATTTATAGGATTCAATTGAAAGAAAGTAAAATTAGAAAGACTGAAATGAATTTCACTCAAACTTAGAAGGTGCATTTTGCATTTTAGTATTTCTTTTAATTATGTTCCCATTCGAAAAAAAAAAAAAAAAAAAAAAAAAAAAAAAAAAAAAAAAAAAAAGATTATCCATTTCTTTGAAATGAAAATCTCCTTTTTATTTTTATTTTTCCCAATCAAACAAATTCATATGTACAACTTCATCTTTCTCAACTTTCAATTCTCAAATCTACAAGTTAGAAATATCAAATAACCACCTGCAATCTCTTTCTAATCTCAATCCTTTACGTTCTTCCATTTGTACTTTTATTTTTGGGTAAATTACATTAATCTTCTCTAAAATTTCACTTAATAAAAGTGCCACTAAACATTGTACGAAATGACACTCCTCCTTCAAAGTTTATATAAATACAAAATATAAGTCCATACTTGATCTTCGAAAACGATATTCCATTTTTTCTAAAGGGATCATACTAAAACTTTTGAACAAAATAAGACCTCCCTCCCGTGAGGTTTGTATAAAGAAAATGAAGAATTACACTTTATTAGCCTAAACTATACTCCAGATTACACTTTACACCATAAACTTTGTTAGGACATCTGTGATTCACTTGTTAGGAACATATGTAACTATTTTATGTAATTGGCTTATCATTTGACAAAATGCACTTTACTTGTATTTGGGTAAATTTAGGATGTGTTTAAATACTTCAAGAAACCATGTTTCGAGATCAAGTGTTGAAGCCTTCAAGTCTGTTCAAGAAAACAAGCTGAAAGTGCAGAGTTTTTAAAGCTCGACAGTTAGCATGTGTCGAGGTTTAAGGAGCTGTTCAGCCCGTATGCTCGACAGCTAGCTCGACAGATGCTCAACAGCTTCTATCTATCGAGGTTTAAGAA
This sequence comes from Notholithocarpus densiflorus, assembly GCA_030021035.2. Taxonomy (NCBI): domain Eukaryota; kingdom Viridiplantae; phylum Streptophyta; class Magnoliopsida; order Fagales; family Fagaceae; genus Notholithocarpus; species Notholithocarpus densiflorus. The sequence continues at coordinate 197,767 of JARYZH020000174.1, forward strand.
AACAGCAATCTGATCTGTTTTTCTTGGGATCCGTGATTATGTGTTTGGACCTTCTTTTTTCCTAACCCTAAACATATAAAAGGATTGTTTTAAGGGCCGTCAAATAGTACACAAGTTGCATAAACATTGAGCAAACCTTGTTCAAGAAAATTGTGACTAGAGACAAAGTTCTTGCCCTTGTTCATCTTTTTCTCTTGTGAAGAAGTTGCTATGTATGTGCACCTTAGGGTTTTGTAACCAAGCATCTTCTTGATCTTCATCGTGTGGATGAACTGAAGAACTTTGCAGCCAACAACCTTCTTAGTTGGTGATTGAAGTCGTGTATTGGGATTCGCGCATTGGTTAGTCATGTACTTGGGAGCCGTGCATCAAAAAGAGGGAACTGTTACTATAGAACAAGTCTAATTGGGTATTGGGGTAAGAGTTCAACTGTAAGTTGGTAAGGTACTTGGGATTCCTTTACTTGTAACCGCTTGTTGTGATAATAGTGGAGTTTCGGGAGTGGTGACTTGAAAATCACCCGGTGGGGTTTTTGCCGTTAGGTTTTCCCCATTCATAAACAAATCACCGTGTCTTTTATTTTCTGCTGCGTATTTAGTTGTTTGGTGATTTGTTTGTGCTACCACGCGATTTTCATGATAAATTGATTAATTAATAACTTGACTAATTAATTAATTAATTTCTATCACAAGGGGTCAATTTGTGTGTGGCCTATCAAGTGGTATCAAAGCAAGCACACTCTGATTAGGATTTAATCTGTGTTGTGTTGATCCATTGACCCCTGTTTGTCATGGATAGCGGACAATCGTTAATTATACCTCCTTTATTTGATGGCACTAACTATGCATACTGGAAAGTGTGCATGAGAGCTTTCTTACAGTCTTTAGATGAGAAGGTGTGGCAAGCTGTGGAGATAGGCTGGACCAAGCCTACAAAAGCACCGGCCGATTGGGATGATGCGAAGATCAAGGCGGCAAACTTCAACAGCAGGGCATTGAATGCCTTATTCAGTGCGGTCACCAATGAGGAGTTCAAGAAGATATCCTCAACTAAAACTGCTAAGGAGGCATGGACCATCCTCTAGACAACCTATGAGGGAACAAAGGCTGTCAAGGATTCGAAGCTACAGAGGCTCACTACAAGCTTCAAAGAGATTAAGATGGAGGAGGATGAGTCGTTCGATGAGTTCTATGCTAAGCTCAAGGACATAGTGAACTCAGCTTTCAATTTTGGGGAAACCATTACTGAACCCAAGATTGTAAGGAAAGTGCTTAGATCTCTACCCGAGAGATTCCATGCCAAGATCACGGCGATAGAGGAATCAAAGGATATTGACAAGATTCCTTTGACTGAGTTGGTTGGAAATCTGCAGACCTATGAGTTAGGGTTGACTAGGATTGGTAAGTTGGGTAAGAGCAAGAGCATGGCCTTGAAGGTCAAAAGCAGTGACACAGATAAGTCTTCCGATGATGAAGATTCCAAGATGAAGTCCTACATCACCAGGCAGTTCAAGAAATTCATGAAGAATACCAATGGAAAGGGCTTCGACAAGGACTGCAGGCAATCTAGTTCTTCTCAGTTCAAAAGCCAAGATAAAGGGAAGAAGGATGCAAGGGATGACGGTCAGTACACTATTCCAGAAGGACCTAAGTGTTTTGAGTGTCAAGGCTTGAGTCACATGAAAAATGAGTGTCCTACATATCTCAAGAGCATTGGGAAGAGCAAGGCACTTGCTGCTACCTTGAGTGACACTGAGTCTGAGGATGATTCTGACAATGAGGATGACGGAATCCTGAATGCCTTCACTACCACTGTCAATCCTACTAAAGGGATTGTTGAAGATGTGGATGAAGAAGAAGAATTGGTGGATTCTAAGTTTGAAAAGATGGATGATCAAAATGATATCCATACAGCCTATGAAAAATTGTACAAAGTTTCTGAGAAACATGAAAAACTTTATAGGCTGGCCACCAAGAAGCTCAGTGATGTGGAACTTGATCTTGAAGAGCTTTCCACAAAGTTTGATGAGGCTAATCAGACTATTGGAGCACTGAGATTCGAGAACAATTTCTTGGCTGAGGAGACCAAGAAGCTTGAAACGGAGTTGTTTCAAGTCAGAGCTCAATTGGAGAGGACTTCAAGTGTAAAGCTTGATGAGATGCTAAATCTTCAGAAATCTGCTTCTGATCGAACAGGTTTAGGGTATGGTCTTTCTTCCTCTAACATTACTTCTACTAGTTCTACTGTTTTTGTTCCTCCTAGCAATAGTGTTGAAATTGAGAACAATAATGTTAAAACTGATTTAGCTAGTGAGAACTTAGACAAAGGTAAATCTATCTTAGGAGCACCTCCTAAGCAAAACAAGAAAGCCATAGGTCTAAAAAGGCTAACTCTCAAAAGCCTAAATAGAAGAAGCAGCATCTCTGTCATCATTGTGGAGTTGCCAGTCATACTCGACCAAATTGTTATAAGTGGCTTGCCACTCAACAAAGCAACGACATGATAGCATCTGGAAGCTAGAATCAGCTTCAATCCTCTCTTGCTCCCCTTGGAGATCTTCTCAAAGCTCTCATGTTCCTTTTGAACTTGAACGGTTTCAACTCTTCCCCCTCACCGCCGGTTCAAGGGTTTAATAAAAGGAAAGGTTCTTCCAGGGTGTGGAAGGAAAAGGGCTCCAAGTGATTCTATCACTTACTTATCTCTCTTCTTGTTTTTGTTTGCATTACTTGTGTGTTTTGCTTTCAAGTTTTGAGTCAGTCTAGTTTTTATATTTGCTTTGTTTAACATGTTGTTGTTTGGTTATTTTTTTCAGTTTTGCTTTGTTTTGTTTTTCATATAAAAATTATAAAAAAAATTGAAAAATCAGAAAAATACAAAAACAGTGTGTGTTTTGTGTACATTGGTAGTTGTGTACCTTGGATGGCCATTGAAACAAAGTTTTCTAAACTTTGTATCTCTTGTAGCTTAGATGAGCATCTCTATGCACAACTAAGCAAGTGAGCTTTGTGGCTCTTGTTTGTGATGAGTAAAATTAAGTTATCTCTTGTACTTAACACTTGTATCACTCTTTTTGACGAGAATGATTAGAAAATCATAAAAGAAAGGCATAAATAACCATCTCACCACTGTTGCCCACCAATCATGAATGACATTTGTGTGCTTCAGCATAGCAAAATTGGAATGTCAAATGCTTAACATAATTGGGTATTTCTTTTCTATCTATTATATGCCCATGCATGATTTGCTTAAAAAGAAAAATATGCAAAGAAAAATCAAAAGCAAAAAGATCAAAAATGCTTTAAATATGATTGCAAGCGTGTTTTCTAGGAGATGTGAGAGTTATAAGATGTACCTCAAAGGTGATAATCCTCATCAAACAGTTATGATTGTGTGTGAGTTAAAGTGATTTACTCATATCTCAAATTGTCATAACATGTTAACACATTTGCATTCTTGCGATGTTTTTCACACACAACACGCAATATTCTTTGCTACTCTTGATACATGTGCAGGTACAATGTGATTTGGCCATCACAAGTTTTACATGTGTTAATGCATGCTCACTAAACTGTCTTAACTTATTTTTGAAATATAAAATTGGTTAGACTTGTTTAGTGTGTGCATGTGTTTTTGAAAATCCATGTGCTTAAAATCCTTGTTGAGAGATGTTTTTGAGAGCTTTATATGGTGTTTGGATCATTGGTTGAGTTGCATAATGGTTTGCATTCATGTCTGTGTTTTTCACTTCTCGAAAAACTGTTTTTAAAAGCTAGCTCGACACCTCCTCGATACCTGCTCGATAGCTGGCTATCTGTCAAGAATCTTAAGCTTTTTCTTATCGCAATCTTGCCTGCTTCTCGACACCTGGTGGATCTAACGAGATATCTCATGGACCCTCGATAGCTTCTCGACAGCTGGTGAATCGATCGAGATTCTGTTCTTGTGTCTTTACTGTGTTCCTCGACACCTTCTCGACAGCTGTATCTGTCGAAGTTTTTTTTCTAGACACCTTACTCGACAGATGTCTCGACACCTCTCGACACCTCTATCTGTCGAGAATTACTGAGGATCTATATATTCTCTCTTCGCGATCCGGTTCTCATTTCTTCGATCTCTCTCGATCTGTCCGCCCCTGTTCATCTCCCAAACACTATCTCTCTCACTCCAAACCTCTTCCAAAGGTGTTTTTCAAGCTTTTTCAAGTCTTTCCTCACTTGGTAAGCTTCTAATCTCCTTCATTTTCATGCATTTCATATTTTGAAACCTAGGTTTTGGGGTTTTTGAAATTTTTTTGGGTTTTTCAAAATTAATGAGTTTTTGTTAATATTTTGGGATGGGTTTTCACTTAAATGAGTTTAAAATCTCATGCATTGCATCACATTAGCATTATAATAAGTATTGTCATGCATTTAGATGTGTGCAATCTGTTTGTGTGCTGGTAGGATTAGATTGGGCTGAGCCCATGATGTAATTTCTTTTGCATGTCACATGCTCATGCATTTCCCATGCATACGTACTCCATTTTCAATATACTTGTTATATTTGAATTGTTTTGGAGCTTTTCTGATTGTCTATTTCTCTCTCTCCCTCTCTTTCTGTTTACGTTAGTTGTGTCTATGGCACCTAAGCGTAAGTCAGCTCCGTCCTAGAACCCTTTGCGTTCTAGGGCATCGTCTTCTGATCCTACTCTGTCTCATCTTCGGTTCCGTGATGAGGATGCCCGAAAGGACTTCTCGGAGAACTTTTCTCGACGAGGTGTTCATTCAGAACACCGAGTCATTTTAGCAGACTTCGCCGACACTGACCTTCCCATTGTCATTCACAGTCGGGGATGGGAGTCACTGTGTGACGTCCCGATCACTTGTCCGACCATGCTGATCCAGGAGTTTTACTCCAACATGCATAGTTTCGATTTTTTAGTACCTCTCTTTTCTACTCGCGTTCGAGGTATGCGCATCACTGTCACACCGTAGCTTGTTGCGGATGTGCTTCATGTCCCTAGGGTAGAGTCTCCTAATTACCCTGGTTGTGAGCGTCTACAGACTGTGTCCAAAGACAAGATGATTTCTGCGTTTTGTGAGCGCCCTTCTGATTGGGGTGAGCGTCAGTTCACACCATGTAAGGCCTTTGCTAAAGGTCCTAGATTCATGAACATGGTGATGACTTTTGTTTTGCACCCACTCTCTCACTATAACTCTATCACAGAGCCTCGTGCTCGATTCATGCTTTCCTTGTTAGAGCACCTCACTATAGATTTTCCTTCACATTTCATTCTTTCTATCTTAGATGTGTATAAGGATACGACTACCCGTGATAAGCTCATTTTCCCTTCGGCTATCACGCGGATTCTATGCCATTTTTCTATTCATTTTCCCTCTTCCGACCATTTTTCTGTCATGTATGCCATAGACTACGCTACCGTTAAACGTAGCGAGGCGTAGTTTCGTTCTCGGCAGTCGGATTCAGCAGCTCCTCCCTCCCGTTCCGCTCCATCCTGTTCTGCTTCATCCACATCTGCTCCCTCCTCTTCTTCGGGCGATGTGTCACTTGGAGACATCATGGCGCAGCTGCAACGCATGGATGCTCGCCTTGATACACTCTCTACGAAGTTGTATCAGATGAACGTTCGTGTCGGTCGTATTGTACGATGACAGGCGATCATGGGTGGCTTTGCTCCAGAGGTTTCTCCTCCACCACCTCTAGTGGATTCTGATTCTAATGATGATGCTGATGGTGATGACGATGATGCTTCTGATGTTGATATTGGAGATGCTAGCTCTTCTGATGAGATGTCTACTTGACACTCTTACCCTTTGTCACTGTTGGAGAGTAGTCATACTTAGGGGGAGAGTTAGTATAGAACATTTTAGTTAGGGAGAGTGTTGTTGAGGGTTGAGGGATGTAGTGAGGATATGATGTATCTTTTCTTTTCTCTTTTTTAGATACATTGTTCTTGTACTTTGAGTCTTGTGACCATATTTATGACATACATTGTACTTACTTCTTTCTATATGTTGATGTATGTTGTTTCTTTCACCTACCTCTTACATGTGTTGTTTCTTTTCTCTCTTTATACACATGCTTCTTATACTTGTATGCAATCTATTATTTTTGCTTCACACTAAGATGCCTTGATGAGTTTTGTTTAAAGCATTTCAGAAATACAGGTTGTCAAAGTCTACTTGTCATAAACTCTCTTTTTGCAAAGTTTTTCAAGAGTTTGTGTTAGGATAGATTTTATTGTAGTCAACAAGTGAATATGAGTTTAGTGATTTATGACTTCTCTCATATGTTCATTTGTTTGTTGTGGTTTTGTCACGGATTGCCAAAGGGGAAGATTGTTAGGACATATGTGATTCACTTGTTAGGAACATATGTAACTATTTTATGTTATTGGCTTATCCTTTGACAAAATGCACTTTACTTGTATTTGAGTAGATTTAGGATGTGTTTAAATACTTCAAGAAACCATGTTTCAAGATCAAGTGTTGAAGCCTTCAAGTCTGTTCAAGAAAACAAGCTGAAAGTGCAGAGCTTTTAAAGCTCAACAGCTAGCATGTGTCGAGGTTTAAGGAGCTGTTCAGCCCGTATACTGGACATCTAGCTTGACAGATGCTCGACAACTTCTATCTGTCGAGGTTTAAGAAAACAGCAATCTGATCTGTTTTTCTTAGGATCCGTGATTATGTGTTTGGGCCTTCTTTTCTCCTAACCCTAAACATATAAAAGGATTGTTTTAAGGGCCGTCAAATAGTACACAAGTTGCACAAGCATTGAGCAAACCTTGTTCAAGTAAATTGTGACTGGAGACAAAGTTCTTGCCCTTGTTCATCTCTTTCTCTTGTGAAGAAGTTGCTGTGTATGTGCACCTTAGGGTTTTGTAACAAAGCATGTTCTTAATCTTCATCGTGTAGATGAATTGAAGAACTTTGCAGCCAATAAACTTCTTAGTTGGTAATTGAAGTCGCGTACTGGGATCCGCGCATTAGTTAGTCACGTACTTGGGAGCCGTGCATCAAAAAGGGAGAATTGTCACTACAGAACAAGTCCAATTGGGTATTGGGGTAAGGGTTCAACTGTAGGTTGGTAAGGTACTTGGGATTCCTTTACTTGTAACCGCTTGTTGTGATAATAGTGGAGTTTTGGGAGTGGTAACCTGAAAATCACCCGGTGGGGTTTTTTCCGTTAGGTTTTCCCCATTCGTAAACAAATCACCATGTCTTTTATTTTCCGCTGCGTATTTAGTTTTTTGGTGATTTGTTTGTACTACCACGCGTTTTGCATGATAAATTGATTAATTAATAACTTGACTAATTAATTAATTAATTTCTATCACAAGGGGTCAATCCGTGTATGGCCTATCAAACTTTTCGAATGCACATTTTGCACCCTAAACTATGACCATTGTTACACTTTGCACCACAACATTAAGTTTGCCATTAACTTGGATGAAAAAGTATGACATCATCTGAAAAAACTCAATTGCCCATTTTCTCAATCCATTCAAAGCAAAGAAGAAATTACACTTTACCACCCTAAAGTTCAGGGTAGTAAAGTGTAATTTCTTCTTTGTTTAGGGTGCAAAGTGTAATCAAGAGAATAGTTTAGGGCCTAAACTATTCACTTAATTACACTTTGCACCCTAAACTTTAGATTTCCATTCAAATTAATGGCAAACTTAACGTCAGGGTGCAAAGTGTAACAAATGTCATAGTTTATGGTGCAAAATGTACATTCGAAAAGTTTAGGGTGTAAAGTGTAATCTAGGGTATAGTTTAGGGTGCTAAAGGTAAATTGTAATTTTTCCTAAACTTTTTGAATGCATATTTTGCACCCTAAACTATAACCATTGTTACACTTTGCACCTCAACGTTAAGTTTGCCATTAACTTAGATGAAAAAGCATGACATCATGTAAAAAGACTCAATTGCCCATTTTCTCAATCCCTTCAAAACAAAGAAGAAATTATACTTTACCATCCTAAACTATACTCTTAATTACACTTTGCACCCTAAACTTTACCACCCTAAACTATACTCTTGATTACCACCCTAAACCTTACCTAAGGGAATATTTATTTTTTAAATATCACTCATTTGTACAAACCATTTGAGGTTAAATTTTATTTAGGGAAAATTACAATTTACCTTTACCACCCTAAACTATACTTTTGATTACACTTTGCACCCCAAACTTTATATTTCCATTCAAGTTAATGGCAAACTTAACGTCGAAATGCAAAGTGTAACAAAGGTCATAGTTTAAGGTGCAAAACGTGCATTCAAAAAGTTTAGGGTGCAAAGTGTAATTTAGGATATAGTTTAGGGTACTAAAGGTTAACTGTAATTTTCTCTAAATAAAATTTAACCTCAAATGGTTTGTACAAATGAGTGATATTTAAAAAATAAATATTCCCTTAGGTAAGTAATTAATAGGCAAAAATGCAAAACTGACCCTCTAACTTTCACTGTTTTTCATTTCAGTCCTCTAACTTTCAGTTTTGTCAATTCAGTCCTCTAACTTTCAATTTTTGTCAATTCAAGGCTCTGTTACAACTCAGTTAGTGTTGCCGTTAGATATGCTTGAAACGATGCCGTTTTGCTCTTCTTCTTCTTTTTTTTTTTTTTTTTTTTTACTCGGAATTAAAATAAAATAAGAAAAATATGAAAAAAAAAAAAAAAAAAAAAAGAGAGAAAAGAAAAAAACATTAAGGTTCCCTAAATCATTGCTTACTTCACTACTTGGTTTCCTCCTCCGGTGGGAACAAAACCCCATCAATCCCTTGCACCGAAATTTGACCATTGGTGTAAAATCCGGGTCAAACAAGTAAGCCGACCCATCTCCTTGCCCGAATTTCACAGACCCATCAGCCTCTTGAGCCACAACCTTATGTGGTAATCGCAGAGTATCATACCGGACCTTCCCGAACCTCCTCACTGCATTGTACATACTCTCCTCAGTCTGATACTCCGGTATGATATGATAATATATAATCTGCTCCGGTGCACCAGGCTCACTCAACTGGTCCGTGGTTAACTTAGCCATGGCTTCGTCATTGGGTGCCAAAACCGTCAATACATACCCTTCTGAAACCAACCGACCCATCTCGGTTGCTAAAGAGGTTAAATTGACTAGAATATTTGCCATTTCATTGTAGCTACCGTAATCTAAGAGTGTGTGGATAAAGTCCTTGACTTGCTTCATACCGTTGAAGTGGCCATGGGGGCCACCAGGGCCTGGAGCTGGAGCCGGAGCTGGAGCTAGAGAAGTCCCTGGGGTCAGCGCGTCGTAAATCAGAAGCACCGGTGGGGCGCCAGTCGGGACCGGTGTTGCCGGTTTCTTCAACCGGTGAGTTCTGGGGTCCACCTCCGGTGCGCCTTCGGGCAAAACAGCAGAGATGGACCGCAGGTTTTTTCTCCGGTTGAAGTCTTCTTGCACGGATCGTTCCCTTAATGTTTTCTTTTTTTCTTTTTTTTTTCTTTTTTTTTTCAGATTTTTCTTTTTTTATTTTAATTCCGAGTAAAAAAAAGAAAAAAGAAAAAAAGAGCAAAACGACGTCATTTCAAGCATATCTAACAGCAACACTAACTGAGTTGTAACGGAGCCTTGAATTGACAAAAATTGAAAGTTAGAGGACTGAATTGACAAAACTGAAAGTTAAAAGACTGAAATGAAAAACAGTGAAAGTTAAAGGGTCAATTTTGCATTTTTGCCTAATTAATACTATGAGAGGGCATGAGTTTATTTGTTACATTTATAATAACCCCAAGGGGTAATGTCATTTATACAGCAGTTTGGAAGGAGTATTATTTTGTTCAATATCAAAAAAAGGTTGGTGCAATTTATCTATTTTTTCTTTCTCTCGCTGTAGTCTTATTCAAGCAAACAGCAAGCCACATTATGATCTACATCTCACTTCTCCGTCTCCAATTTTAATTTTTCTATTTCAATCTTTCATTCGATTATCGATGACTGCACTGTTGTATTTGATATAAAATTCTGAAAAAATGTGCGGGAAGGTCAAAACCTAATATGGCGGTTTAAAACCGCCCTTATAGAGACTACTAAACATTTAAAATCCACAACTTGTTTTTTAGAATAAAAAATTAATAAATTTAAGTTTATATATAAAGTTACAAAATGACATAAGAGGGATATGAATTCTAATTTCCTAATAAAATAGAGCAGTTTATGCCACCCTTCACTATGTATTTAAGCTAATACTATCAATATTAGCTTTTAAATTTTTTTAAGGAAAAATGGATTTGAACCCTAGTTTCCCTAATAAAGGAAAGTAGTTTTTTTTTTTTTTTTTAATTATTTATTTATTTATTGATTGATTAAAGCAGAGTAGTTTATTTACGCCACTCTTGACAGTGTATTTAAGCTTAATACAATTTGTGTTTTGGAGAAGAATAAGCTTAATACAATTGATATTAGCTTTAAATTTTTTCACTCTTGATAAACATTTCTATAGGGATATCCATTTTAGTAAGAAAAATATGATAGGTTATTGACTTATTCATATACTTAATTTTTACTTTTTAGAATAAATTTTGTTATTGAGATATGACATTTAGGATTGTGCGTACTATATTTTTAATGAGTAATAAAATATAGACTAAAGTACAAATTACACCCCTAAAATTTGGGAGTTTTTGAATTTTCCACCTTGAAGTTTTAGAATTTGAATTTTATCTCCTGAAGTTATATTTTGTATGCATTAGCAACCCTTTTGCCCATTTTTTTTGTTAAGTGCCACATGAGCTTGTCATGCTTGTTTAGTTTGTCTAATGAAAATGACATGGCGTCATTCTATTGAGTGAACTAAACATGCATTGCAAGCTTATATGGTGCTTAATGAAATTCAAATTTAGAAACTTCAAAGAGCAAAATTCAAACAGAATATGATTTCAAAGAGTAAAATTGAAATTCTAAAACTTTAGAGTGTAAAATTCAAAGATTTCCAAACTTTACAGGTGTAATTTGCATTTTACACTAATATATATATATATATGTATGTGTTTTTAAATCAAAGGAGGCATATTAGTACTATGTAAAAATGAGATCATCTAGGAAAATAAAAATAGAAAAGAATTAAAAGCACAAAATTTAAAATTGAAAACATATTATCAAAGTGTTAAACGGGAGTGGATCACATCCACCTTGAAAAAAAATTTATGAAAATTCATCTAATATTTTTCTTGAGAATGAATACTCCCTAAAAACTTGGATATTAGATCAGAAATGGTATATCCACAATATTTTCACAACAAATCTAGATGATAGGTTTTTATTGGTTGTTATTGATGGGTAAAAAAGTAATTTTAGTGGTGAATATAAATTAGCAACTTTAATTTGTTGTGAATGTATTGTGAAAAGGATCAAAAAAATCTAATAACTAAAAACAAATGCACAACTTTTACCACAATTCTCCATGTGGCCGATTAAGATTGATGAAAAAAAAAAAAAATAGCGGGTCTATGTGAAAGTATCCTGCAGCCAGTCAAAGTCTACCACGTAAGAAAGTCATAACAAAAGTCATGAGTTTTTTTTTTAATTTTTTTTATTTTTGAGAATGGGTCATGAGTTTATTTGTGGTAGTAGAACTCGAAAACGATTGTCTCTGGCATTACTCCACGAGATGCCATTCCATGTGTTGTGTTGAATGGGATGGAAGTTAGGACCACTCCACCTACATAATTATAGTTATAGGTGGAGTGCTCCTAATTAGGGACCCAACTTTGGTCCATAATCTCAAATTAAGGACCCAACTTTCTTTTCATGTGCCAAACGATCTAATCCATGTGTCTCTTTTTGCTTCAGCTCTCCTTTTCTTGGGCAGTGACTTTAGGTGTATGGTATACCCAGATATCTCTTTTCTCTTCAGCTTGTTCCACACACCTAAAAAGTCAGTCTCCAAGGAAGTGATGCTAGCTTTTGAGTCTTTTCCAATTACCCTATTAGTGAGGTGTTTTTATCAAGCATGGGCTGGACCATAGAGGGTATGTGCACCCTACAAAATGCCTATATCAATATGAAACTTTCTTCACCTGAAATCTTGCAAAATTTTTACGGAAAACATGGTAAAAGTATGTTCAAGACTTCTCTTCCTGTCAGCCATTTGCCTGTTCATTGCTCAAGCCATTATTGCTCAACCAAACTTCTAAAATAGTTGTGTGTTTAAACAAGGGTAACTACACCAGTACCCAAGTAACTCCTGAATTTTATGACATTCCTCCAAGGTGGATCTACAAAAAATCATACAATCATTGGCAAAAAATAAGTGGGTTAGTTTGGGTCCATTCCTGTAAATAGAAAACCCATGAATTTCTCCTCGTGACGCCGCACCACTTAACAAAGCATTTAACCCTTCTACACAAAACAGGAATAAATAGGGAGAAAGAGGATCACCCTGCCTCAAACCCCTCGACGGTGTGATCATACCCTTTGGTTCACCATTCACAAGAATAGAATATGAAACTGAAGTAATGCACTCCATTATCAACTCCACCCAACACTCCTGGAATCCCAATTTGAGAAGGATTTGCTCAAGAAAAGACCATTCCACCCTGTCATAAGCTTTGCTCATATCCAACATCATAGCCATAAAACCATTCTTCCCTGTGCCATTCATCTTCATATGGTGTAAGGACTCAAAAGCAATTAAGAAATTATCTGAGATCAATCTATTTGCAATAAAAGCACTTTGAGTTTTTGAAATTATGGAGTAAAGCATAGGTTTAAGACGAATAGCTAGCACCTTACTGATTGTTTTATAGATCACATTGCAGAGGCTTATAGGTCTAAAACCAGTAACTTTCTCCCGGTTATGAACTTTAGGGATTAACATAATAAATGTATGATTAATAGATTTAAGAACAGACCCCGAATTTAAACTAGAGAACACAGCCTGAGTAACATCCATACTTACGTCTGTCCAGTAAGTTTGGTAGAACAGCGGGGGCATACCATCCGGGCCTAGAGCTTTAAGTGGTGCCATCTGCCTTATAGCTTCACCAACCTTCTCACTAGTATAGGGTTTTCCAAGCTCTGCTCTCATCTCATCAGTAACCACAGATTGAACTCCATCCAAAATGCGATCTAAATCCTGCAGGTTAGAAGAGGTAAAAAGTTTAGTGTAGTACTCAACAAGGAGGGCCGAAACAACCCCTTCATCCTTTTGCATCACTCTCTGCTCATCCCGCAACCCCTTAATAAAATTCTACCTTTTCCTCTCTGTTGTAAACCCATGAAAAAAACGAGTATTTTGATCCCCATTCTTCAACCATTGTAAATGAGACCTTTGTTGCCACATTTTTTCTTCTTTGTCATATAAAACATTTAACTCTTTCTTCAGTCGATCAACCACCTCACAATTCCCAAATCTGGCCGAGACATCTTCAGCCCTCCAAAGCCACTCCTTGGTCTACTTAATACTACTCTTCACATTCCCAAAGTGTTCTCAACTCCATGCTTTCAGACTCTGTTTACAGTTTTTCAATTTCAAAGCCGTGGCATACACAGGAGTTCCACTAGGAGAGCAATCCCAAGCTCGGGTAATAGTGTCCTTACACCTAGGATCCGAAACTCACATAGCTTTAAATCTAAAAGGTTTACGACGCCACTTGTGATGCTCCCCACTTGCATCCAAAGACAAAAGAATGGGACATTGATCCGATGTGAAGCAATTTAAATGCCTTACCCAATCCGTGGGAAATTTAGTCAACCATTCATAGTTTGCAACACCCCTATCCAATCTCTCCCAAATCATCTAACCCCTCCGTCTCCCTCTCCAAGTGAAATCTGGACCTGAATATCCCAAATCAACAAAGCCACAGAAGTCTAATACATCCTAAAAGTTTTCCATTAAATTATGAGCTCTCGGTGCCCCACATTTCTTATCTTGCACTTCAAGCAATTCATTGAAATCTCCAAAGCAACACCACGGAAGCTTAGGTTTTGAACTCAGCATGCGAAGCATGTTCCACCCCTCACTCCTACGGCTTGCCTTAGGTTCACCATAAAAACCAGTTAGTCACTAAGCATTTTCCGAATTAATATGAATAATGGAATCGATATAGTAACCTGAAAAACTATCCAACCACACACCAATCCCTTTTTTTCAAAAAAGAGCCAAACCTCCTCTACCATCTATTGGAACCGTAAAACAACCAACTCTTTGAATCCTATCCCGGACCTACAACATGTACTCCTTAGATGACCATGTTTCTGATAAAAATACAATCATGGGATCTTAAGCTTATACAATATCAACAAGCTCCTGAACTACACGACGGTTCCCAAGCCCTCAATAATTCCATGCTAAGAGTTTCATAGATGTCGGTAGGGTTGACCATCAGCCTCCACCGTTAAATCATTAGAAAAAATTGCCCGTTTCTTACACCTCTCATTTGCTTCCTCTAAAACCACATCCTCATCCTGCCTCGACCTTTTAGACAAAACCACCTCCAAAGGTGCATGGACCTCACAAGATTTCCTAGGTACTCGGTTAAACTTATGCCAATTCAAATTAAGTGAAGTAGACTTCTCTTGTGTGAACAAGTTCTTCAAATAAAGGGCTAGTCCCAGCAACCTAGAGCCTACCCCTTCTTGAGAAATCTCTAAATTGCCCTTCACATTATCAAACCGAGACAATTCACCATCAATCTCATCCAGCTAGGCCTGAAAAAAGTGTGAAGAAACGGTCTGCTCTGTCAAGCAGCCCAGACTCGAGACCAAATCCACATCTGCCTGAGGTTCCTACATCACCATTTTTACTCCGTCATCCTTGTCACGTAAAGCTTGCTGTCCAACCTCAGTTGTTGTCCTATGAACATTATTGCCTCCAATCGAATCCCATTCTTCATGCCTTCCTCTTGGTGAATTTGATGCAAACTCCCCCTGAACTTCATCCTTGTAACCTGCAACCTGAAAAATAGTTTGCTTAGCCAAATTCAGAGTATTAGCTCACAACCAAATTGCTGATTCTTTTCTGGCACGACTCCCTTTCTATTCTACCAAAGCGAGCACTCCTGATCCTGGTGAGTTAGGCGGCCACACCAGTAGCACAGATTAGGCAAGCGCTCATATTTGAAATTGACCCAACTCACCTCACCATTACTGAACTCAACCTTCCTGCCTCTGCTTAAGGGTTTGGTAATATCGATAGACACCCAGACTCGCATAAAATTACCCCCTTCAAACTCCTCAGCATCACTGGACCCCGGAATCACCTCCCCCGCTGCTGAAACAATATCGGTAGCCGTTCGCATATTCATACTACCTAACGGAAGGTCATGGACCTGAACCCAAAACCTAACGTTGTCAAAAACCAAACCCTTCACCAAGGCCAGCCTTAAAACTCTCTTTAGCACCACCAAATTTTTATCAAAGGACCATGGCTCACCCATAAGAATTTTCTCAATATCAGTTTCCTCCTTGAAAGCAAATAGGACACAATGATTTCCTATATCCCTTACCTCAAAACCCTTCTTAGTGTGCCAAAGCTAGGGCTGTCCACGGGTCGGTCCGGGTTGGGTTTGTGCCTAACCCAGAACCGACCCGATCACTTCTGGTTTCTCATGCACAGACCCGCCGCCAACCGGTGAACGGAGTAGGTTCGGGTGGTCGAATTTTCATTGGGTACAGATCGGTCCTCGGTGGGTTTTGGGTTGTGAGAAAAACTGCCGAATTTTGCCAAAAGCCGCCGGATTTGGCGAGACCTGATCAGATCTTGGAGAGATTTCGGCGGATCTCGAAGAGATCAAGCTGATCTCGGCAAGATCTGGCCGGATCTCGATGAGATCTCGGCATATCTCGAAGAGATCAGGCCGAATCTCGACGAGATCTCGCCTAAACTCGAACGGATCTCCTCAGATCGGACAGAAAATCGGCGCTTTTCAGTTAGTATACAGTCGGGTCGGTTGAAAATTGGTTTCTCAGCCTCAACTTGCCAACCGACCCGCCATTTCGGGTTCAGGGGGCAAAGATCCGCCGCCGACCCGTCACCGGCGTCGAGTCAGCTGGTTCTCGGGCTGGATCGGATGGTTTGGCCAGGTGGGTCAGTTCCCGGTTTTGTTTGGACACCCCTAGCCAAAGCAACTTGAAAAACCTCCATGCTAAGCACTCTTCCCGTGAAAAACCTTATTGCCAATAAATATGGCCCCTCCACGCTACTTTCACTTGCCCTATACTGGCTTCCCTCGGATTCAGACAAAGAGAAAGTTTCCCACATGGCTGAAAGCTTCTCCATCATTTCCTCACAATATTGTTAAACACATTCCCCTGCTAAGAATACTGAAAGAAAAAACAGAAGCATAACTCAAAGAGTAGGCACACCTTCCACTGCCGCTTAGGGTTTCACACGTTCCCTAGGGCAGAGAAACTCAATTTGAGTGTTAACCTAATAGCTTTACAATATCTTATAGTTCCATTGATATTTTAAACAATATTTGTTTCTTTCTTTATCTATCTATGGTGTGGATCCTGTTTCAATGATTGGACCAATACCATTGTTTCATGATGCCATTGTTGACATTGTTAGTATGTTGTTTTAGTTTATATTTCTGGGTGTTAGTATGTTGTTTTAATTTATATTTCTGGGTGTTAAGTATAACAATTGGAATTTTGAGGTGAAGACCGTGTGCTTTCTTATTGATATATTTACTCTATTTTTTCCCTTGAAATTTCAATTGAAATGGTAGTGTGTAGATTCAAAACATACATGTGTAATTTCTTCATCATCTTTTTTTCCTGTAAAGTTTGATTTTTCTTTCATCACCACCATTATCAATCATCAATATTTTTAATCAAAGTTTAGTGTTTGATTTTGTGTGTGTGTATTGTTCCTCTACGCTTTTGGTTCCAACAAACACAATGGGTTTGGTTTTAGGCTAAATCTCACGTGGGGATTTCCAATTCAGTCTCATTCCCTCAACAATTCACCCTCCAGGCTTATTGTCACATAGTTTTTCAATGATGCACAATTATTGCTTTAAATTTATCTTACATACAAGCCACCTCATAATTTTGAAGTCCATATTTAAGCCTATCAAAGTATGAATAGAGTAGAGTGCAAAATTGACTTTATAAGTTAAACAACTTAAAACAATTTTAATGGGGATTGAAGTTTAGAGTTTGCTCTGAGAATTGGTTCTAATAGCTTGATTTTGTAGATATTAGACATAACTCATGAAGTATGTAATCAGCTCTTTATGGAATTGTAATAGGAGCTATATGATAATCAATTTAAGGATCTTGTATCACAGGAAAATAAGGTCTCAAAAGTTTCTACTTCATTGCTTTAACAAAAAATATTGTCGTCATTCCTTTGGACCCAATAAGTATGCAGTGCTTATTAGAGCGAATGATGAAAAAATAGATAAAAAAGAAGAAGAATGATGACCAGTTGTTATGTTCCATTCAAAAAGGTTTAGCTCTTTTAGAGCCTCAATGGCTTTAACACCTCACCAAAATGTGTTGTTACAAGGTAACCCCTAAGTGGGCCAAATTGCATCTTATTATTTTAAGCTCACTATCACATTCTTCAATTTGAATAGTTTTCTTGGAACGCTTTGTGTCAATTCTGGGAATTTATCCATGTAGGCAGTTTTCTTCTCCATTTCTAATCTACCTATAAATTTCTTTCTTTATTTTCTTTTGTGCAATTTCTATCTCTAATCAACCTATGAATTTCTATCTTTATATTCTTTTGTGCAAATTTTTCAGTGAATTAGTACTAAAGATTCATGATGATATCACTTAGCTATTTATTGTTAATTAATGATTGTTTCAAAAGCTTAATCTGTTAGGAAATGGTGAATTTAATCACTTAACTATAATTCTAACACTCTTATCAAAGAAAAATGTTAATGGGAATGTGTAATAGGAATTGAAATTGTGCATGTTGATCTATAGAACAAATGGGATTTGATGGGGTTTGATGGATAGCTTAGTGTCATATATTTTGGTCTTTTACAGGAAGGTTGAATAATATTAGACATAGCTTGATTTTGGATATAATATATATTTAGTTTTGAACTTGAGTTGGTAGCTTGTTAGGGTCATATTTTTTATGTAATTGGCTAATCCTTTGATAAAATGAACTTTACCTGTAATTGGGTAGATCTAAGTTGTGTTTAATGTATCAAGTAGTATGTTGTTCAAATATATCAAGTGGTATCATTAAAGACATGAAGGTTGATCCAAGAAACAAGTGAAAAAACATTGTTTCATTAAGTCTCAACACAAGCTTGACAGATGCTACTATTGAAGTTTAATGGAGAAGCTTGACACGAGCTCAATTTATCGAGATCTACAATTTCATAATTTCTAGATCTAAAATTTGGCCCATAATGACTTGGATGATTAGGGTTTCTCTTCTTACAACCCTAGTCATATATAAGCCTCACACATGAAAATATAGACTCAGAACTCATACACTCTACGGGAAGCTACTACGTTTGTGTGCCTTAGAGTTTTGTAACCAAGTGCTTCCTAATCTTCATTGTTTAATTGAATGTTTGGTCTCACTAATGATTGGAAATACTTTCTTTCCCACAAAAAGGCCTATTTCAATATAGATCACAACATGGATCTAATCAATTTTAATTTATGGAGAAACGTCAGCAAGATCTGTATTATTTCACTAGAGATTCTAATGACATGTTGATGCAATTTTCTATTGCATGTGAATGGAATTTTTATATAGAACAGATTGGTGCTTTTGCCATGTACATATTCTCTTAAACATTGTTGTTGCACTTCAACAACTTTTATAGAGACAGTTGCATAATCCATAGAAAGTGACCCAATTTAAAATTTTAGAAACATGGCACTGTGGAGTCCCTAGGTGAAATCCTTTCTAAAGTTCATTGAATGCAATTGCATCGTTGTCAAATATTAAATAGTGAGATTACTTGTGCCATATTATAAGAAATCTATGTGAATTCATTCTCATAACATCTCCATGTTTTACAGAAACTAACAATTTGCATGATGGGTGCTAGAGGTTGGTATTACTCACTTTTAGTTCGTTTATGCTGTTTTATACAAAGGAAAATCACATTTTTTCAAATTACATCTCCAAATTGGGGAGGTTGTCTTCCAGCCACCTTTCATAGACCTTGCACATATGGGAGCGATGTGCCTTGGGTATGAAATTTGTTTATCTACAGAAAATTTCTTTTTTATTGTCCCACATATGTCTTTTTTATGAGAAACTTCCTATAGTTCATAACTAACAAAACTAATTTATATGTCCTTTTTTGGAGAAACTTCTTATAGTTCATAACCAACAAAACTTAATAAATAAATAAATAAGGGTGAGGGATGCAATTTGGTTGGAGAATGGAATCTTGAGGCCCAAACACAAGTCCTCCTTCCAAGACATAATCATCATACATACCAATGGTGGAGATCCATGCTAACTCAGCTATCTGAAACCCTCTAAACTGATCTATAGACAATAACTGGTAAGTTGCTATATAAAAAATAGAATTCTAACAATAAATTATGTAAGCTTCCTCTCTTTAGAGTTTAGAAAATAAAAGTTGAGGGTTGAGGTAGAAAAGAGCTTTCAGATTCGTAATTGGTTGCGTACCTAAAGGGCTAATATTGTGTGTTTGCAGGAGACCAAACTTGAATGGATTACGAGTTTCCGTTTTTTGTCACCTCAGGCATTTATTTATAGTTGGGACCTTTGAGCAGGGTATTGGATGCGGGACACTATCATCTGGTGCTTCTTTTTACGAAAATCAGGTACTGTATACTTTAGTTTTTCTCAACCACCCCCCTATCTTACCAAAAGCATTATTTATAATTTATCGTTAATGAAATTATTTTCTTACAAGAAACTTCTATAACTCTAAATCTTTATTATTTATAATATCATAAGTGACCTCACTCATTTTTTCCCTTTTTTTTTTATAGCTAAAATGACAAGTTGGGTTGGGTTAACATATGGGTTATACATGTTGGTCCATATTTTTCGAAATAAAAATCCCCCTTTTATTTTGTTTTCCCTAAATCAAACAAATCACAGATACAAAAATACTATCGATCTCAATTCTCATATTGGCCAAAAAAAAATCTCAAATAACCACCTCTGGTCTCTCTCTATTCCTTCACCTTTATAAGTTCGTCTTTTATTGTTGGGTAAATTATACCAACCTCCCTTGTGGTATCACAAAATAACACTACTCCCTCATGGTTTTTATAAATGCAATAAATCCAAATGCCCTCTCACAGTGCTACTTCCTTCGTAGAATTTTTCATTTTTATTTTTAAAGATTCACTCATATTTACAAACCTTAAGGGGCAGAGTGTTATTTATAATAACCAAGGGAGTGAAGTGTCATTGATGTAGAACAGACAACATATGCCTTCTTGGAGCAGCAGGGGCATAGAAAGTCATAACGCAAGATCAAATAGGGGTGCTAGTAGAGGCCATCGGGGTGACAATGTCGAAATTGCATGAAATTTGGCAGGTTGAAGGGAAATGACGTTCTGATCTAGATTCATGACAACTTCCTTAACATCGCCAAAATTTAGGTGAATTCCTTCATTAAGGCCCTAAAAATAGTGTTTTTGCTATTTATAGTAATATTTGTTTTTCCTTAATAACTTTTAGTTTAAAAGTCAGAATAAGGTTCCGTCTGTTTTAAGATGACCCTTAAGGTCAGTAGTTTATGATTCTGCATTTAACTCAATTTTGCCATTTTTGGTAAATTTCAGTATTTTGTCACCTAATCATGTAATTAGTGTGAATTAGGGTCTTAGACGTTTTTCTCAGTATTTATATGTTTTGTAGCCGTTAGAGGCAAATCAAACTATTATCAATAAACACAGACTTTTGTCAAATTATTTCTCTAGTGAATTCAGAGAAACTCCTCGTGGATTCAAGGTTTACTACCAGGAACTAACAGTTTAGTTTCTGTTCCATCAAGAGAGCATCATGTGTGCTTTCTTTAGGCTTTCGTGACATCAGTAATTTCCTCCAAAGTTTTGGCAGGAATATTTTTTGAAATAGAATATTTCTTTAGGAAAGTCAAGCATGCAATTATCTGTCACATTTATACAAACCTCAAAGGGAAGTATCATTAATACATACATTTGGAAGAAGTATAATTTCGATAAATCTCAAGACAAGTTGGCCATTGATGTAATCTATCCTTTGTTCTTTCTCCCTCCTCAAGATAGGTTGGCCATTGGTGTAATCTATCCGTTGCTCTTTCTCCCTTTGCCTCTACTCTTACTCAACCAAACCTCTAGCCACACTACAATATGCCAATCTCCCTCCATCTCTAGTTTCAATTCCACTTTTTCAATCGTTCATTCAGTTGTCGATTGATGGGAATATGTACAAAATTCCTAGACCTGTTAGATGCAAAAATAGAGAAAAATATACACCAAAGAAAAATAATCACACACAAGACAGTATTTACGTGGTTTGGCAATTTGCCTACGTCCATGGAGTTGTAGGGATTTCACTATTCTCATGAAAAAATACAGAGTGCGGCAGTACAATTTTTCTCTCTAAAAAATGATATCAAAACCCTAATCTCCAAAACAACAATTTTTATATCCTACACACAGGAATCACAATGGGCTACAAAAACGAGCCAAAAAATATTTGTAGACACTCAATTTTGCACCCATAATTTAATCAAGGAAGATGACTAGAATGACCATTCATATACCCAAAAAATAATAATTGCATTACATGCATTAATTCATTCATTACATATCATAAAAATGATCTTGAGATTCTCATGGTCACGACGGTGTGCCCGATTTCCAAATCGGACCGTCGGATTGAAAGATATTGCATGATCAAGTTTTCATGGTCTGCAAGCATTTTGTTTAGGTGGAACCAACCACGCATGATTAATTTAAATTAATTCTAATTGGCTAGACAATTTAAATTAATTAAATAATTTTGTGATTGGTTGTTAGTTGGTGTTAAAAATAGGCTTGCTTGCATGGCAATAAAGAGGATAATCAGATAGCTATAAAATTGCAGATAATCAAGACATTTTTGAGTATTTATCTAGAAGATAATCACTGCTGAAAAGACTTGAATTATCAGAAAAAGAGTTTAATTTTTAGAATATGGATTAAAAACGCGTCTAAGCGCAAGTCCTGGCTCAAAAAACCTCAAAAAAGGAGTCCAAAATGGACCAAAACTCATACACAGGACCGGCACCCAAAAGTGCCATTCAGCACTTTTGGAGTGTCGATCATTGGCACAAACGTGGGCCACAGCCCGAGGGCACTTGGATTGAGATAAAATTCATCATTTTCGATTTTTTAGTGATAAGGACACGTCTCAGTTCGTACTCTGATCATTTAGTTAATTTTTCGAACATTTTAGCCTCTATAAATAGAGGAGACCTCTCAAAATTCAACACATTTTTTTATGCTCTTTGACTCCCCTCTTTCTGACTCTTCTCTTCTTTTATTTTCTCTCTTATGTTAAAGACGTTTTGGAGGCTCTGACCTTAGGAATTTCTTTTCTATATGCAAAATATTTTAGGTTTCAAAGATAATTGAATAAATTTCTTTGAACCCTAAAATATTACCTCACTAAGAAGAGCATGCTCATGCAAGAGGTGGTTTTTCTTTTCTTTTTCTGTTCCTTTTTATTAATTCTACTTGATCATGCATGAATAAGTTTGTGATGTTTTTATTATTTCTGAAACTGATGTCATTTCCTTGTGTTGTTTAAACCTTTCTTAAAACATGTTCTTAATGTATTTTTGTTGTTATGATTTCTCTTTTAAGTCTTAAAAATCTGCTAATTAACAAAGATTTAAAAAAAAAAAAAAAAAAAAAAAAAAAAAAAAAAAACTAAAACTGATCTGAATTTTTCAGATCTGATTTTTTCAAAACACATCAAAACTGATATGAATTTTCATCAAATACAGATTTGATTTTTTTTACACATCAAAATTGATCTGTATTTTCATTAAATACAGATCTAATTTTTTTGCATACAAAACTGATCTGTATTTTCATTAGATACAAATCTGATTTTTTTAAAGAAAATTTTCTTTGTCACAAAATAGCAAATTTTGAAATTTAAAAGAAGAAGTTAAAAGTTGAGAATATTTTTGATTGATGCATGTAACATAGATTTATTTTATGGGTGTAGTTCCTCTTCTAAAAAAGTCATTTTCTTATTTTATTCATAAAAAAAAAGATCTGATTTTATTTTTTCTATAAAAATCTAAATTTTCTTATTCACCAAAGCAGATTTGATTTTTCTAAATAAAAACCACCATTTTTTTACTTTGCTCCAAAAGAGATCTGACATTTTTTACAAAAATCTTGTTCTTTCTATTTACACAAAAACAAGTCTGATTTTCTTCACAAAACTAAAATTTTTTTATCTACACAAAAACAGATTTGGTTTATTTTCATAATGAATCAAATCAAACTTTTTTATTCACAAAAACATATCTGAATTTTTATTTTTTATTTTCTAAAAGAGAGGATACATTCATAAGATAAGTTTATGTGAGTTAGTTTTGGTCAATGTTTGTCATGTATGTTCAACATATCATTCATATCATGCATAAAGGGTATATTGGTCATTAGAGTCTAGAAGACTAGACTCTGTTTGGGCAAAATGGGTTACTAACACCTTCCCATTTCGTAACCTAGCCTCTGAATTTAGTTCTTTTGGATAGGTAGACCAGTGCTTTGTCTTTCTTTTATCTTTGGGTAGATTGTAACTAGGACAAAAAGCCATGTATTCTTTTGGTAGATTGTAACTCGGACTCAAAGCCTTGTAAGATTCATTTTATCAAGCTTGTATTTGTTT
Organism: Notholithocarpus densiflorus; assembly: GCA_030021035.2. Lineage (NCBI taxonomy): Eukaryota > Viridiplantae > Streptophyta > Magnoliopsida > Fagales > Fagaceae > Notholithocarpus > Notholithocarpus densiflorus. The sequence goes on from JARYZH020000174.1 coordinate 221,594, forward strand.
CTATTCAATCAATGACAATGAAGCATTTTGATCATGTGTTTTGTATTTTATTTTTTTCTTATTTTTTTGTATAAAAAATAAGTGGCGACTCCACACCACTTACCCAAAAAGAGAGGTGTCCTTACAAGCACCCGAATCTCTTTTTTGAGAGAACCCTCTCCTCATTGAGGAAGCTTTGTGGTCTCTCACAATATTATTTCAGGTCGGGTCATAATCCACATCAAACATAAAATAGGCTCCACAACACCCAACAGTTGATGACCATTCTGTTGGATTTTGTATAAAATTAATTTGATGTATATTCAAGATATGGTTGTATGATATCATGTAATGTTTCATTTGTTTATGATGGTTGTAGCCTTTTTCATGGTTACATATTACTAGATTGAAATTCTAAGTTAGTAATTTTAGAACATTTATTTTGCATGAGGTTAAAGATTTAATGTTTGGAAAATGGAGGAGGGGGGGGGGGGGGGAAGTCAAGGGTTGAAACAAAAAGAAGGAAAAGGAAATAAGAGTACCTTGCATTCGAAGTGTTTGGTTTACAAGGGAGAATGGAAAGGAATAGGAACATATGTTAGGACATATGTGAATCATGTTAGGAACATATGTAACTATTTTATGTAATTAGCTAATCCTTTGACAAAATGCACTACATTTGTAATTGGGTAGATCTAAGATGTGTTTAATTCTTTAAGAAACAAGGTTTCAAGTTCAAGTGTTAAAGCCATGCAAGTCTGTCTAGGAATCAAGTCAGAAAGTGCAGGATTTTAAAGCTCGATAGCTAGCATCTATTGAGGTTTAAAAGCTGCTGAAGCCCGTGGCTCGATAACTATCTCGATAGATGGCTATCTATTGAGGTTTATGAAACTTAGTTTTTCAAGCTGATTTTCATCCAATCCATGAATGTATGTTTAGGATTTCTTTTCTCACAACCCTAAACATATATAAGGATTATTTTAAGGGCTGAAAAAGGTTACACATGATTGCACAAGAGAACAACTCCCCAAGTGTGAAGAAAGGTGTGACCGTGACCTAGTTTGCCCTATTTCTTCATTCTCTTCAAGAAGCTACTATGTTTGTACACCGTAGGGTTTTGTATCCAAGCAACTTCATGATCCTCATCATGTGATGAACAAAAAAACTTTGCAGCCAACATCTTTCTCAAGTTCCTGATCAAGTCGCGTACTGGGATCCGCTCAATTGGTTAGTCACGTACTGGGAGCTGTGCATTGAAAAGGAGAGATTGTCACTACAGAACAAGTCCAATTGGGTATTGGGGTAAAGGTTCATCTATAGGCTGGTATAAGGTACTGGGATTCCTTTACTTGTAACCGCTTGTTTTGATAATAGTGGATTCTCGGGAGTGGTGACCTTAAAATCACTTGGGGGGGTTTTTGCCGTGTAGGTTTTCCCCATTCGTAAAGAAATCACTGTGTCAATTTAATTTCCGCTGCATACTTAGTTTAATTGGTGATTTGTTTATGCTACCACGTACATTGCAAGTTAATTTGATTAAATAATAAACTTGGCTAATTAATCAATTAATTCATCACAAGGGGTCAATACGTTTTTGGCCTATCAAGTGGTATTAGAGCAGGCACACTCTGATTAGGTTTTAATCTTTGCTGTGTGATCCATTGACCCCTGTTTGTCATGGATATAGAATAGTCTCTTATTATACCTCCTTTATTTGATGGCATTAACTATGCATACTGGAAAGTACGCATGAGAGTTTTCTTGCAGTCTTTAGATGAGAAAGTGTGGCAAGCTGTGGAGATAGGCTGGACCAAGTCTAGAAAAGCGCTAGCTGACTAGGATGATGCAAAGATCAAGGCAGGAAACTTCAACAACAGGGCATTGAATGCTCTATTCAGTGCAGTCACTAATAAGGAATTCAAGAAGATATCCTCCACTGAAACTGCTAAGGAAGCATGGACCATTCTCCAGACAACCTATGAAGGAACTAAGGTTGTCAAGGATTCAAAGCTTCAAAGGCTTATTACGAGCTTTGAAGAGATCAAGATGGAGGAGGATGAGTTATTCGATGAGTTCTATGCCAAGCTCAAGGACAAGGTGAACTCATCTTTTAATCTTGGGGAGACCATTCCTGAACCCAAGATTGTGAGAAAGGTGCTCAGATCTCTATCCGAGAGATTCCATGCCAAGATCATCGCGATTGAGGAATCAAACGATGTTGACAAAATTCCTTTGACAAAATTGGTTGGCAATCTGTAGACCTACGAGTTGGGTTTGACAAGGATCGGGAAATAGAGCAAAAACAAGAGCATGGCATTGAAGGCCAAGAGCAGTGATACAAATGAGTCTTCCGATGATGAAGATTTTAAAATGAAGTCCTACATCACCAGGCAATTCAAGAAGTTCATGAAGAATGCAAAAGGAAGAAGGATGCTAAGGATGGTGGTCTCACTGTTCCCTCAGGACCAAAATGCTTTGGATGTCAAGGCTTTGGTCACATGAAACAAGAGTGCCCTACTTATCTCAAGACCATTGGAAAAAGCAAGGCACTTGCTGCTACCTTTAACGACACTGAGCCTGAGGATGACTCTGATAATGAGGATGATGGAATCCTAAATGCTTTCATTGCCGATGAGCAAGATGACATCCACACAGCCTATGCAAAGTTATACAAGGTCTCAAAAAAGCATAAGATGTTGTATAAGTTGACCACCAAGAAGCTTAGTGATGTGGAGCTTAAGCGAGAAGAAATCTCTACAAAGTTTGATGAAGCAAATCAGACTATTGGAGCACTGAGATTTGAGAATAATTTCTTGGCTGAGAAGACCAAGAAGCTTGAGGCAGAACTGTTCCAAGTCAGAGCTCAGCTGAAAATGACGTCAAGCGCTAAGCTCGACGAAATGCTCAGTCTTCAGAAATCTACTTCCGATCTAACCGGTTTAGGGTATGATTTCTCTTCTCCTAGTATTGCTTCCACTAGTACTCCTGTTTTTGTTCCTTCTGCTAATAATGTTGAAACTAAGAATAATGATGTTAATAATGAATTAGCTAGTGAGAACGTAGACAAGGGTAAATCTATCTTAGGAGCACCCCCTAAGCTTAATAAGAAAGAGATTAAGAACCCTAGGGCTAAGAAAGGAAACTCTCAAAAGCCTAAGCAAAAAAAGCAGTATTTCTGTCATCACTATGGAGCAGCTGGACATACTTGACCAAATTGCTACAAGTGGTTAGCCACTCAAAAGAGCAATAGCATGATCGCATTAGGAGATCAGAATTAGTTTCCATCCTCTTTTGCTCCTCTTGGAGATCTTCTCAAAGCCCTCATATTCTTTTCGAACTTGAACGGTTTTAATTCTTCCCCCTCACCACCGGATAAAGGGTTTGCTAAACAGAAAGGTTCTTCCAAAGTGTGGAAGGAAAAGGGCTCCAAGTGATTCTGTCACTTCTTCTCTTTCTCCCCTTCTTGTTTTTGTTTTGCATTACTTGTGTGTTTAGCTTTACTGTTTTGAGTCAGTCTAATTTTATGCATTGCTTTGTTTAATTTGTTTTTGTTTGTTTTCTTTTCAGTTTGGTTTATTTTGTTTTTCATATAAAAATAAAAAATAAAAATTGAAAAATACAAAAACAGTGTATGTTTGTGTACATTGGTACTTGTGTACCTTGGATAGTCATTGAAATAAAGTTTTCTAAACTTTGTATCTCTTGTAGCTTAGATGAGCATCTCTATGCACAACTAAGCAAGTGAGCTTTATGGCTCATGTTTGTGATGAGTAAGATTAAGTAATTTCTTGTACTTAACACTCATATCACTCTTTTTGATGGAAAAAACTAGATAATCCTAAGAGAAAGGCATAAATAACCATCTCACCACTGTTGCCCACCAATCATGAAATGACATCCGTATGCTTCGGCATAGCAAAAGTGCAATGTCAAATGCTTAACATCATTGGGTATTTATTTTCTCTCTCTTATATGCCCATGCATGATTTGATTAAAAGAAAAATATGCAAAGAAAAATAAAAAGAAAAAAGAATCAAAATGCTTTAAATATGATTGCAAGCGTGTACCTTGAAGGCGATAGTCCCCATCAAATAGTTATGATTGTGTGTGAGTTAAAGTAATTTTCTCATATCTCAAATCATCATAACATGTAGACACTTATGCAATCTTGTGATATTTTTCACACACAACATGCAATATTCTTTGCTATTTTTGATACATGTGCAGGTACAATGTGATTTGGCCATCACAAGGAATACATGTGTTAATGTATGCTCACTAAACTGTCTTAACTTGTTTTTGAAATATAAAATTGGTTAGACTTGCTTAGTATGTATGTGTTTTGGGATCTAAATGCCTATCATTTTTATTGTTGAGAGATGATTTTGAAAGATTAAAATGTTGTTTGAATCTTTGGTTAAGTTGCTGTTCGATTGCGTTCATGTCTGTGTTTTTCCTTTCTTTGAAAAAAAAAAAAACTGTTTTTAAGCAACCTTGATAGCTCCTCGATCCATTGAGAGACTTTCTGTTTGCTTGATAGCTCCTTGACAGCTACCTCAATCCATCGAGCTTGTTTTTGCTGTGGACACCTTTGGACACCTTCTCAATAGCTGAATTTATCGAAGTTTTAAACCTCGACACCTCTCAATCTGTCAAGAATTATTGAGCTTCTATATATAGGGTCAGCGCGATTTAGATCTCATTTCTCTCGATCTCTCTCAACTGCTATTGCCTCTTTACCTCCCAAAACCACTCTCTCTCACTCCAAACTTCATCCTCAAGGATTTTTCGGCCTAGATCAAGTTTTTCTTCACTTGGTAAGGGTCCTAATCCTTTTTTTTCATGCATTTCATGCATTTGACCTAACTTTTTGGGTTTTTTTGAAAATTTTAGGGTTTTTCAAAATTGATGAAGTTTTTGTGAAATTTTTGGGATGGGTGTTTTTTTTTTTTTTTTTTTTTTTTTAAACATCATGCATTACATCTCACTTGCATTATAACATTGTTTCATGCATTCTTAGATGTGTGTTTACTTTGTTGCAAACAAGTGTGCTAGTAGGATTGGATTGGGCTGAGCCCATGATGTTTTTACTATTGCATATCAAATGCTCATGCATTTTCATGCATACGTACCTTACATTCTCTATATTCTTATATATTGACTGCTTTGGTGCCTTTCTACGTGTCTCTTTCTCCCTCTCTCTCTAGTTTACGTTAGTTGCATCATGGCACCTAAACGTAAAAATACTCCATCCCGGAACCCTCTTCGTTCTGAGGCATCCACTTCTTCTGACCCTACTCCCTCTCATGTTTGGTTCTATGATGAGAAGTCTAAATCGGACTTCTTTGAGAACTTTTCTAGACGAGGCGTTCATTCAGAAAGCCAAGTCATTTTGTCGGACTTCTCCGACACTGACCTACCCATTGTCATTCACAGTAGGGGTTGGGAGTCACTGTGTGACGTCCTGGTCACTTGTCCATCTGCACTGATCCAGGAGTTTTACTCCAACATGCATGGATTTGATTATTCAGTACCTCTTTTTGTTACTCGCGTTCGAGGTAAGTACATTGTGGTCACTCTGGATATTTTATCCGACGTGCTCCACGTCTCGAGGGTAGTGCATCCTGACTACCCCCATTGTGAGCATCTTAGGATTGTGTCCAAAGACGAGCTTATATCTGCTTTTTGTGAGCGTCCCTCTGATTGGGGTGATCGTCAGCTCACTCCTTGTACGGCCTTTGCTAAAGGCCCTCGGTTTCTTAACATGGTTATGACCTTTGTTTTGTTTCCTTTGTCTCATTATAACTCTATTACCTAGCCCCGTGCTCGATTTTTGCTTTCTTTGTTGGAGCATCTCATTATAGATTTTCCCTCCCATTTTATTCTTTCCATTATAGATGTATATAGGGATATGGCAACCCATGATAAGCTCATCTTCCCTTCAGCTATCACGAGGATTCTACGCCATTTTTCTGTTCCCTTTCCCGTGTCCGACCACTTCCATGTCATGTGTGCTATAGATGCCGCTACCGTTAAGTGGAGCGAGACATAGCTATGTACGAGGCAGTCTAGATTGACAACTCCTCCCACTCCTTCAACTCCATCCACCTCCGCTCCCTCTTCCTCTGCGGGTAGTGTGACTCTAGATGCGATCATGGTGCAGCTTCAACACATGGATGCTCACCTTGACACTATCAGTGATGAGTTGTGTCAGGTGAACACCTGTGTCGGCCGTATTGCCAGATGGCAGGCTCACCTTGGTGGCTTTGTGGAGTCTCCCTATCCTCATCTTGAGCCATCTGAGGACGATGATGACTCCGACGACGATGATGATGATGCGGATGAAGATGCTAACTCTTCCAGTGCTGACGAGATGTCTACTTGATACTCTTACCCTTTATCACTCGTGACAAAAATGGGGAGTAGTTTTGGATATGAGAGAAGTCATACTCATAGGGGGAGGGTTAGTATAGGAGATTTTTGTTAGGGGGAGTGTGTATATTGAGGGATGTAATGAGGATTTTATGTATCTTTTTCTTTCTATTTTAGATACATTGTTCTTGTACCTTAGATCTTGTGATAGCAAACCTTGTACTTGTTGTTATATACATTTAAGGTTGTTATTACAGTTCTTTCATCTATCTTTGCATATGTTGTTTCTTTTCTTTCGTTACACACATATTTCTTATATTTAATATATGCAATCTTATATTTCTGTTTCACACTAAGATGACTTGATGAGTTTTGTTTAAAGTGTTTGAGAAATACAGGTTGTCAAAGTCTACTTGTCATAAACTCTCTTCTTGCAAAGTTTTTCAAGAGTTTGTGCTAGGATAGATTTTATTGTATTCAACAAGTGAATATGAGTTGAGTGATTTATGACTTCTCTTATATCTCATTTGTTTGTTGTGGTTTTGTCACGAATTGCCAAAGGGGAAGATTGTTAGGACATATGTGAATCATGTTAGGAACATATGTCACTATTTTATGTAATTGGCTAATCCTTTGACAAAACGCATTTTACTTGTAATTGGATAGATCTAGGATGTGTTTAATGCTTCAAGAAACAAGGTTTCAAGTTAAAGTGTTAAAGCCATGCAAATCTGTCCAAGAATCAAGTCAGAAAGTGCAGGATTTTAAAGCTCAATAGCTAGCATCTATTGAGGTTTAAAACCTGCTGAAGCCCGTGGCTCGACAGCTAGCTTGATAGATGGCTATCTATCGAGGTTTATAAAACTCAATCTTTCAAGCTGATTTTCATCTAATCCGTGAATGTATGTTTGGGCTTTCTTTTCTCACAATCCTAAGGGCTGAAAAAGGTTACGCATAGTTGTAATGAGGGATTTTATTTTATTTTGATAGGATAAAAATGTTGGGCTTTGAAAGTTTAATGGTTCGCATTGAAAAGATAATAAATATATAGTTTAGTTTTATTAATTGCATCTATCAATATATAGATATTACTCTCTCTCTCTCTCTCTCTCTCTCTCTCTATATATATATATATAAATATATATTTATTTTTTAATTTTTTAAATGTCCAAAATCAGTTACATATATAACGTTCAGGAATCAGGTATATAGGATAATACTATCAATTAGCTTTTAAATTTTGGTAGAGTATGCAAATTTGTTCCTTCTGTATTACTCTATAGAAAATAAGGTAGTTAGTCATATTTTTATTTATTTATTATAAATGAAGTAGTTATTGATTTATATATTCACACATCCTTTTAAAACTAAATGTTATGATTGTGATACAAATGTTAGAATCATGCCTAATAGATTTTTTTATGAGTTATAAAATATATTAAAAAAATTTGAGGCATTTCCTTTGTTTTTCTTATTTTTTATATAGTAAAATAGTTGGGGGAAGGGTTGTCTAGCACACCCAAAGACCTAACCTACCTGAAAAATCCAACTGGATCCAAATCGACTGCCACCCCTACCTGACTACTTTGGCAATTGGCAGTGGGTTTCTTTCTACACAAACCGATGCTCGTGGGTTGGTTGTGGATCTCCTCCCCTAAAACTTAAACTAATCGTTTAGGAGAACTTTTTTTAGCGAGATTTGCCAAATCTAGTGAGCTATTAGCCATTTCTAGCAATATCTCACCAGATCTAGTGTTATTTTTGCAAGATCTAGCGAAATTTCACTAGATTTCCACCTTTATCTTACCGAATTTTCGTTGTTTTTTAGATCTACAACACCAACCAAACCGACTGCTACCATTCGAAGGCTTGATCTATCTAATCCAATCAACTTTTTCAATCAATGGCGGGTTGAGAAATGTCCCTCCCAATCAGGTCTGATCCAAGGGTTGAGCCCAAATTCGATGACCTAACCTGTGGACAGCCCTAGTTGGGAGAGAGGGATTTAAACACAAAAAATTGGAAAATATCAAATTAGAAAAGTTTTAGAAATTCCGTGCGATGTTTTAAATTAGATAATGTTTTGCTTAACTTACTATTTCTTTTTTCTTTTGCTCCCATTATTTATTGTATCTTGTTGATTCTCTTAGAGCATCTCTAACAGACTAGGCAAATTTTTGTACTGTTTGGAGAATGAACAGTGACTTTTACCTTTTAACTACCCACTTTTTCAAATACACTTTCCAACAGATTCTCTATCTCATTCTCTATCTCATTTAAATATTATTTCTTCATTCATTATCTATTCTTTTTTTAACAACTACACATCTTCCAACATTTTTTATTCAATACCTAATTATTATAATAGAAAAAAAAACATTTGAAGAATGAACAGTAGCCCATCAGACTTGATGAGCTACTGTTCATGAGCCAAAAAAAATTCCGGGTATAGAGAGTCCATTGGAGACTATTTTTATAGTATCATTCTTTATTATAGAGATTTTTATGCATTTAACTACACCATTGGAGATGCTCTTAGACGACATTCCATGGGCTGTGTTGAATGGGATGGGGGTCCACTTGTCCCAATGAACCTGTATTGTTGACTGACTATTTTGCCAGTTCCCACCAAGTCAAGTGGCAATGCAGGTGCCAAGTGGTGCAAGCAAGACCTGAATTCCCAAAAAGTTCTAATAAACTTATAATTTTTATTTTATTAAAGACTGACTATTTTATTAGGGCAAAGAAAACATGTAAAGCTTTACTAGTAATTATCCCCTGTACCAAATCAAAGAAAAAAAAAAAAAAAAAAAGGTTATATCTAGCTGTGGAATATTGTTCATTATAAACGTTCCAGAAGGACTTACGCTGTTGGTCAATTCTTCTAATGCCCTTACAGTCTTGCACTCATAATTACATAGAAAAATTGGACGCGTTAGTTTGGCAGAAAAGTATCGAGAAACAAATGGTTGAATGTTTCAAAAAAAATCATGGACTTCCTTTTCTTCAAAGTCTTTACTCAGCCCACTAGTTCACCCCTCTCTCCAAAAGCCTAAATGATAAGTTTCTTATCCCAAGTCTTGCCTTAAACACATGGCAATGGTTTCTTCAAGACTTGTCTTCCTCTTTTCCATTTGCATACTGATTTCTCAAGCCTTTGCTCAGAAAGACGTCCTATACCATAATTGTTCAGACAATGGTAACTACACAAGCAACAGTACCTACAAAGCAAACCTCAATCGAGTCCTCTACTCCCTCTCTTCCAACACTGAAATTGACTATGGGTTCTACAATTTTTCTTATGGCAAAAGCCCTGACCAAGTTTATTCACTTGGACTTTGTAGAGGAGATGTCAACCCAGATATTTGCCATAGTTGCCTCAATGAAGTCAAAAATCTTCTCACTCTGCTTTGTCCCAATCAGAAGGAAGCAATAATATGGTATGACTATTGCATGTTACGCTACTCATTTCGCAACATATTTGGCATCGAGGAAGATAGCCCTGCTTTCTCGGAGGCAAACGACAATAACGTATCAGCCAATTATGATCAGTTCCGTCAGGACCTGACGACCTTGTTGGATAGCCAAATTCGTCAAGCTGCAGCAGGTGGTTCTCTTCGTAAGTTTGCAGCGGGAAATACAACAGCACCAAACCTCCAAACACTATATTCACTTGTGCAATGCACACCTGATTTGTCTGTGCAAGTTTGCAGTGATTGCTTGAATGGGGCTAAGAAGCTTATACCAGAATGTTGTGATTGGAGGCAAGGTGGGAGAGTTGTCAGACCCAGCTGTAATTTCAGGTTTGAGGTCTTTAGCTTCTATAATGCCACAGCTGTACAATCATCATCACCATCACTGTCTCCACCACTGCCTCCAGTACCGTCAGTATCTCCTCCAGCATCAAACAACACCCCTGCTGCAAAAGGTACCAATGCCATTAAGCTTAAAATGTAATCCATTTGGATGCAACCTTTTGGTGAATACATATTTGCTTTGCTGAATGTTGATTAAAGAAAAAAAAAAAAGGATTTTGAAAAGCTGTATAAAAGCAAATAAGGTCAAAAGCTTACAACTCTTTATAAAGGGGTCCTTATTACTTTCCCTATAAATTCTCAAGTTTCGAAACTAATTTTAATTTTGTGACTCTTTCCATGTATCCATTTGAAACTTTTAACATACATCTGTCAGAAATTTTTAAGTAAACATATTTCTGGTTTTTGCAGGAAAGGAGAGTAACAAATCTCGAATAGTCATCATAGTTGTACCCATTATTTCTTTTGTGGTACTAATTATAATCTCCTTCTGCATCTACTTAAGAGTCAGGAAACCAAGAGAGAAACCACAAAGTAAGTAAAATAATTCATTTATTTCTTTTTGTTATCCCAAAATTTGAATTATTGCAAAGATAATAACAAATAATGTCAGAAATTATGGGCTTGGTTACATAGATGTGCTTCCTAAAGTTCTCAGGTATGTGTGATATTTGTTGGAATAAAAAATTCCACCTATATTATGAGCCTATGAGGACAAATTTCTCAGCAAGTATTAACGTAAAACACGACATACTTTGGGGATTATTTTTTTATTTATTATTTTTCATAAAATGATACTTAGCTACTACAAATTAAAAATAATCAATGTGTTCCGTCAATAAATTGACTTGCACTAAAGCAAACAAAAAGTTATTATATACTAATAGACATGAGTTTCCTATCTAGAAGATTTTGATAAATAATAAGTTTTTAGAGGTCAATGCTGTTGCATGCACGTATTTTAAATTGTGTTTGTTTTAACTAATGCACTAACGTCTTGTTCAGGCAAATCTGTGGATGAGATTAGAAGTGTGGAATCTTTGCAGTTAGGCTTTGGCACTATTAAAGTTGCAACAGATGACTTTTCTGATGCAAATAAGCTTGGACAAGGTGGATTTGGTGTTGTTTACAAGGTAAATCTAACATTATCAATAACCTTAAAAAGGATAATTTAATGGGCAGGACCAGCCTCATGATTGAAATAGGATATTGATTCAAACACTTTCCCTCCCACCCCCACCCCAAATTGGAAAAGTTTGTAGTCATGATGCACATATTAAGTCCAAAGGGTTAAATATGTTCTAATCTAATACGGTTTTAGGGTAAACTCTCCGATGGACAAGTTATTGCTGTGAAAAGGCTTTCAAACAATTCTGGCCAAGGAGATCTTGAATTTAAGAATGAAGTTTCGTTAGTGGCCAAGCTTCAACACCGAAATTTAGTTGGACTTCTAGGATTTTGCTTGGAAGGAATTGAAAGGCTTCTAATTTATGAGTTTATGCCCAATGGAAGTCTTGATAACTTCTTTTTTGGTATGATTTTACTTCTACCTTTATTTCAAAATTATATTCATTGTAATTTATTTTGATTACTTGTCTTTTGTCGATAGATTTCTTCACATTTTAGTCCAATATAATATATTTGATTGACTATGTAGATCCAATCAAGTGTGTACAACTGGATTGGACAAGACGCTACAATATCATAGGAGGCATTGCACGAGGTCTTCTCTACCTTCATGAAGACTCTCGACTTCGTATTATTCATCGGGATCTCAAGGCAAGCAATATCCTATTAGATTCTGAAATGAATCCAAAAATTTCAGATTTTGGTATGGCAAGATTGTTTGAACTTAATCAAAGCGAAGGCAATACCAGTAGAATTGTGGGGACCTAGTAAGTATCAAACTTTTTTTTTTGACAATCTAGTATCTTACATAGGTATACTTTATGTTTACGTTGTACCAAAAGATACAACATGAAAGGCTAATAAGTATTGTTGAAAATAATTGTGAATGTGCAGTGGATACATGCCTCCAGAGTATGCAATGCATGGACAATTCTCAGTAAAGTCTGATGTCTTTAGTTTTGGTGTGCTAGTGTTAGAGATAATAAGTGGACGAAAGAATAGCTGCTTCCAAAATGGAGAGAATATTGAGAGCCTTCTAAGCTATGTAAGTATTTTTATTTTTGGGTCTAAGGGCACATACACCCCATAAGTATAGTGGTAGGTCGGACTGCATGTTTAAATACCACCATGTGGTGGGGTGGGGGTGAGGGGATTAAATGGCTCAACGGGAGTGGAAAAAATTTGAAACAATACCCTTTTATCTTTAGGATGTGGAGTATCAAGTATTCTACCTGTTGGCCTGTACCTATTAGTATGGCACTAATATTGTCCATGAAGTTACAAATTATTGATGTAGCTTGTATAGCTAGTTGGCTTTATACCAAATACATAGGAATCTAGCACAAATGAAGGATGAGGAGGTTAAAGGAAATGAAGAAATGCATCAAGTTGCGTAGCCCAAATACATTTCTTTTTAAAACACAATAAGATAATGTTTTCTTGAATACTAAATTAGTCAGTTTATATTATCTTGCAGGCATGGAAAAATTGGAAACAAGGTATAGTTTCAAATCTTGTAGATCCCACGTTGAAGGCAGGTTCAACAACCGAAATAATGAGATGTATTCACATTGGATTACTATGTGTTCAAGAAAACGTAGCTCATAGACCAACTATGACATCTGTTGTTCTCATGCTTAATAGCTACTCTATTACTCTATCAATACCTTCAGAACCTGCATTTTTATTGAACAGTGGTACTAAATCAAACATTTTCTTGCAATGGGAGCATGATTCAAAGGTGACAGATTCAAATCAATCTAAAAGTAGCTCTGTCCAAGCTTCGATAAATGAGATGTCAATCATAGAGTTATCTCCTCGCTAATGTTTAATGAATTTGAAATGTAATATTACTATTTTCCTAACTTATTTATTTTAATTGAAAAATACACAATATAACAATATATGAGTTATTGATGATACATTAACAATGGTAGCATTCTTTTCAAAACCCGAACTATTTAGTGACCCAAAAGAAAATTGGTGTAATTTATCCATTTGTTCTTTCTCTAGCTCTAGTCTTATTCAAGAAAACAGAAAGCCACATTATGATTTGCCAATCTTACTGTCATTTGAATCATATGATATAAAATGGAATTATAAAAAAAGGATTTGATATAAAATTAATTTTATGTATATTAAAGATATTGTCATGTGATGTCTTGTAATATTTTACTTATATAGGATGCTAGTGGCATTTTTTCATGATTTCATATTACTGGATTGAAATTCAAAGTTAGTAATTTTGGTGATTCTAAAAAAAAAAAAAAAATGGTAATGTTGGAACATTGATTTGCATAAGATTTAAAGTTTGGCAACATGAGGGAAAACTAAAGAAAGGGGGAAAAAGTGGAGTACTTTTCTATTTTTCACTTCTTGTCCCCATTTTTTATTGAATTTTGTTGCCTTACTTAGATGAAATAATTCTAAAGAAACAGTTTTTATTTTTCATAAAATTATCAAAATAATTGAAGTAACAAACTGTTATTGATAAACAATAATTAAAAAAAAAAAAAAAAGGTATAAGTTATTGTTAGCCTACTTAAAAATCAATAACTCTGTCCTCTTCAATCAACAAAGTAAAATAAAATAAAATCAATAACAATTTGCGCATCTTTAACATTACTCCATTTAGATGTCATTCCATATGCCGTACGTGTTGAATGGGATGGGAGTCCACTAAGACCACTATGTTGATTACCATTTTTAAAGTTTACAAAAAAGTGTCTCCCACTAGTCAGAAGAACATGCATCAATCATTGGAGTCATGTTCACTTTTTACGGCCTGTCCGCTGTCCCCATCCACTGGCGGTGTAAAGTTGAAGTATGTGAAGTAAGACTTAGCTTTCCTAAAATTTTGATAAACTAGTATTTACTTATTTATCTCCATCATTATAAAACCAATCTGATATGAGAAGTATAATGCATATATTGAATATATGTGATAATTGTTGCTATTTAGTAAAGGTAAGACTAAAATGATAGGAGTCTTTTAGTTCAATTAACACCTCCTGAAGTCATGAGGTTCAAATCAAACTACCCTCAACTATAAAATTATAAAAATAAATAATAAATAAAAACATAAGCACAAAAGAGACCAATATAATGGTTGCTCTTTGTAATAGGTCAACCATGCAAGTCCTATACATAAAGAAAAATTTTTATGAGCAAATATTTCAGAATTGTTATGCAAATAGCACCTCGGGACTCAAATCAATAACAGTAAATAAGCAAAAATTAAATAACAAGTACGCATAAAGAATACAAGAATTTACGTGGTTTAGCAAACTGTCTACCTCCACGGTGACGATGGAGAAATTTCACTATAAAAATAGGGAGATATAATAATACACAAGAATACTCTCAAGAAACCCAAATCTCAATTACACCCTAGCTTTCTCTCACAAGAAAAACACAAGAATGAAGAACCCACAATTTTTTCTCTAATGCAGTTGTACTTCTCTTCCTATTTTATTCTTATACAGTTATACAATACTAAGACTTTTTACTATTACACTTGCTGTTGCATATCACAAAAGCATGCGCGCCCACACACACATGTTACTTTATCAAGTCGGCTCCAGGACTCCAAAATTTATATATATATATATATCAGGCTTGGTTGGGCCTTATGGGCTTGTGGCAATTCAAGCCACACATGCGGGCCCACTTCAACAAGAGCTAACCTTTTTTTTTTTCTTTTTTTTATTGATATCCTAATCAAAAATTTATGTTCAATGAAATGAAGGGGGAAAAAGGGTCTTTTTCCCTAATTTGAAAACTATGTAGCAAAATGCTCATGTTTTGAAATTATTTAGTAAAATGCTCATGTTTTAATTAGAACTCGATTTCAACAAAATTGAGTTTGGTGAAAAACACAATATCTTCAAAATCAAATTTTATGTATATTTTTAAGTAGAACTCGACATTGCTAATGTCAGCTTCCACCTGTAACTTGATTTTGTTAATCTCATGCTTATATATTGTATATCCTCCCCTTGTAAAAGAAATGGGTAGTTGTGACTACCGAAGTAATTGGCCTAGTGGTCATAGACTCATTTTTAAGGGTTTGGGAAATGGAGGATTTAGGTTCAATTCCCGCAATAAAAAGTGCTTGAAAAATAACTTCATGCTCACTGAATGCTCCCTTACCCATTTTTTGTTCAAAAAAAAAAAAAGGTGGTTGTAGGCTCCATGTCTAATTTATCAGTAAAAAGAAATTATTCATTGGGAGTGGTTGTTACATACAGTGTGACACAACACTCTGTGTGTTTTATCTATAAACTCATGTTTGCAATTATGAAAACACAATGTGTTTTATCCTTATTCATTTATGTTCTTTCTCTTCCTCCCCACGATAATCTTCTTTTAGGAAAAATATTTAATTTTGTTACTTGAAAACATCATTTGTTTTGCCGGGTATTCCTTTCTCACCCTAAGTCCAAACTAGTTCCAACCTTGCCATCTCGTTTCCCATATGGACTATTTATACACGAACAAAAGGAATCTTTGAAAAAACTTGAAAGCAAGTTGGAATATAATTTTTAAGTTTTAACTGATGAAGTTGCCACATATATAGAACGCTGCTCAACCTATCAAAAATAAGAGGCTGGTGGTGAAAATGTAAGGCAACACATAAAAGTAGAAAGATAGGCTGTTTATGGCCAAATCAATGGTGGGTGAGGTTTAAGACTGCCATCCATTTCTCTCTATCGTTTCACCTTTCTCTGTTTGTCTTTTATTTTTGGGTATTAAACCAATCTTCTTTGAGATTTCACCGAATAAAAGTGCCACTAAACATTGGCCGAAATGATACTCCTCCTTCAAGGTTTATATAAATTAAAAATATATGTCAATGTTTGACTTTCAAAAAAGATATTGCATTTTTTTATATAACTGATCATGCCAAAACGATGGACAAAATAAGATCTCCCCTCCCGTGAGGTTTGTATAAATAAAACTTAACCTCAAATGGTTTGTAAAAATGAGAAATATTTTTAAAATTAAAAAATAAATATTTCATTAGGTAAGTAATATTGTGAGGCGTCATTTATACACAGCACGTTTGGGAGGAATATCATTTTGATCAACATCAAAGAAGATTGGGGCAATTTATCCATCTGTTCCTTCCCTCGCCCTAGTCTTATATATTCATGCAAACAGGAAGCCACATTGCGATATATACCAATCTTACTTTATCTCCAATTTCAGGTTTTCTATTTAAAATTTTCATTTGATTGTCGATAACGGTGCTGTTGGATTTGAATCATATGATATAAAATTTAAATATAAATGAAAATGGATTTGATATAAAATTAATTTTATGTATATTAAAGATATTGTTAATTAGGTGATGTCAGGTAATATTTTATTTATATATGATGGTAATGGCCTTTTTTTTTCATGAATCCGTATTACTGGATTGAAATTCTAAGTTAGTAATTTTGGTGATTCTAAAAATAAAGGTTAATAATGTTAAATCATTGATTTTGCATAAGATTTGAAGTGTGGAAACATGGAGAGGAGGGGAAAAGAAAAGAAAGTAAAGAGAAAATGGAGTACTATTCTATTTTTCTTTTCTAGCTGGTTGCCTTTTCTTATTGTATTTTGTTGTCATGGATGCAATAATTCTAGAGAAACAATTTTTTTCCATAGAATTGTTACAATAATTGATAGTATAAGTTGTGAGCCTACTTAAAAATTAATAACAATTTGCACAAAAATATTGTGGAAAATATTGCAAACTTCTAAAATTACTTCATTTAGATTCCATTCCATGTGCCATACGTGTTCAATGGGATGGGAGTCCACTAAGACCACTGCACCTGTATAGTTGACTACCATTTTTAAAGTTTGCAGAAAAGTCTCTCCCGTAAGTCCCCATCCAGTGGGGGGGCAAAGTGGAAATAGGGCAAGTAAGACTCGGCTTCCCTAAAATTTTGATAAACTAGTATTTATCTCCATGATTATGCTAAATTTGCAAGGTCAAAAAATGTAGCCACACCCACGTATATGTTACGTAAGAAAACGCATCTTTATGGTGCCACGCACAATAAATTTAAGCTAAAGAGTATTTAATGCCAAAAAAAGGGCTTGATGTTCTTAAATGTCTAATAAAACCAGTTTTTTCTTCTTCTCTCGGGGTAGTATTCATCGCTTGAGCCAAAAATGTTTTTGAGGAAGAAAATTTGCAAGGTCATATCATACATGTATAGATAGCCATGTAATGCGAGAAAATTAGTACTAATGGGACAAGAAAAATTTTAAGCTAAAGAATGTGTTAGTTTTTAGACCCCTTAAAACACAATTGAATTAACCTAGGTAATTAGCCAAGTTGTTGCTTAGTCAAATTATTCAAATCTAGGTTAACACAATCAACCAATCATATCATGTAAAGCAGCGGAAAGATAAATAACACAAAGATATGATCACCCAGGATACCAAACCGGTAAAAACCTGGGGAGGACTTAACCTAGCTATCCTCAAGGTAAACTTGAATCCACTATCTTAAAAGAATCGAAGTTCATACAATAAGACTTACAAACTCCCCGTTTGACTTCTTGTTGCTACCCACCAGTAGAACTTACTGACACGACCACGTGCAATCTCCGAGACCACGAACTCCTTCTTTCTTGGATTCACCACCAGATACAAGCACCCACGCTTGTGTTTCTTTAAGTTTCAATGGCAGCAACTGAGTTGATCATCAAGGTGTAGATAACATCTTCTCCTTGAAAACCCTAAGCTTTGTGTAAAGGAAAGCTCCTCTAGATCTCACAAGAAATTTACACAAAACAGCAATATGAGCAACAATACAACTCTCAAACAACCAAGACTTTAGAGAGGTTTGGGTACAAAACCCTAAAAACAAAAAAGACACAAAAGGCACTCTAATCTCTCTCTCTTCAGTCTCAAAAACGTGGCTTAGGGTTTCCTTTATATAGTGGAAGAAGTAGATTGAAACCCTAATCCTTAATGGGGTTAAGCTGCTGTTTAGGCCAACTTAAAATTCTGCAGATACGATTTTCGATTAATCGAGCCTGTTCTTCGATCGATCGAACCAGGCAGAATATGAAGTCTTCTTCTTGCAGCATGTATGTTCTTGAATCTTGACTTGAATCACCTTGAGCATTGTCTAATAAAACCTATAGACTCTAAGATCTATATCTAGACAAGTTTGTGTTCATGATTTGCCAATTGTTCTAAACATTTAGAACCTAACAAACTCCCCCTTTGGCAATTCGTGACAAAACTTTCATACAAAATGAAATGCTCAAATACAAGAACAACTCAATACAATTAAATGCCCATTACAACAAATTCAACCTAACTATTATCCATCAGTTGCAAGTGTAGACAGCAGCTCAATTGAATCAACCTGTATATTTCCTGAAACACTAAACAAAACACATAAACGCATGTGTGATAGAAAAACAGTAAATCAACAAATATGCAAACTAACTCTCCGCCTAAGTTAGATACAAAAAAAAAACTGTTCAACTCCCCCTAAACAGAACATTCTTGTATTTTCCACACATATTCCCACATTTATTCCCACATATTCCCTAAATAGAATATTGATACCACTTGTTGGTTTTTAGACCCCTTAAAACACAATTGAATTAACCTAGTTAATTAGCCAAGTGATTACTTAGTCCAAATTCCAAATCTAGGTTATCACAATCAAACAATCATATCATGCATAGCAGCGGAAAGATAAATAAGACAATGATATGATCACCCAGGAAACCAAACCGGTAAAAACCTAGGGAGGATTTAACCTAGCTATCCTCAAGGTAAACCTGAATCCACTATCTTGAAAGAATCGAAGTTCATACAATAAGACTTACAAACTCCCCGTTTGACTTCTTATTGCTACCCACCAGTAGAACTTACTGGCACGACCACGTGCAAGCTCCGAGACCACGGACTCCTTCTTTCTTGGATTCACCACCAGATACAAGCACCCACGCTTGTGTTTCTTTAAGCTTCAATGGCAGCAACTAAGTTGATCATCAAGGTGTAGATAACATCTTCTCCTTGAAAACCCTAAACTTTGTGTAAAGGAAAGCTCCTCTAGATCTCACAAGAGATTTACACAAAATAGCAATATAAGCAACAATACAACTCTCAAGCAACCAAGAGTTTAGAGAGGTTTGGGTACAAAACCCTAAAAACAAAAGAGGCACAAGAGGCACTCTAATCTCTCTCTCTTCAGTCTCAAAAACGTGGCTTAAGGTTTCTTTTATATAGTGGAAGAAATAGATCTGAAACCCTAATCCTTCATGGGCTTAAGCTGCTGTTTGGGCCGACTTAAAATTCTGCAGATACAATTTTCGATTGATCGAGCCTATTCTTCGATCGATCGAACCAGGCAGAATATGAAGTCTTCTTCCTGCAGCTTGTATGTTCTTGAATCTTGACTTGAATCACCTTAAGCATTGTCTAATAAAACCTATAGACTCTAAGATCTATATCTAGACAAGTTTGTGTTCACGATTTGTCAATTGTTCTAAACATTTAGAACCTAACAGAATGTTTAATTATTGTCCATTTATATAATAATACAAACCATATAAACATTTGTATATATATATATATATATATATATATAGGCAGGTGCTGTAAGTGGATCATGTATAAGCTCCAACAATTGGGCCATGAAAAAAAGAGGGCCGGTCTTGGTGTCCACATTTAGCCCAGTCAGTACAGTCTGCACAATCATTTTCTCTATGGCCACCTTAGGAGAAACCGTTAATATTGGAAGGTAAACTAGTTAATTTTAATGCTCATTCGGAATATTATTTGTGATGCTGGAAAATTTTGCTTTCAATGTATATCTTATTGCTAATCACTCTTACAATGCAGCCTTGCTGGTATGTTCCTCATGTTCACTGGCCTTTACTTTGTGATTTGGGCTAAAGGAAAAGAAGGTTATTATGAGGGGGATGGCCTTGAAAGTGAGTTCGATGCAGAGAAGCCTCTATTAAGTTAATGTTGTAGTTAGCAAATGTGTAATAATATGTTTTTCATCGTTAAAAATTAGAAGAAATTGCTTTTCAGCTAAAATTAGAAGAATATGTTTTTCATCACTAAGACACTCGATTACCTTTTCAGCTAAAATTCACAGACCACAAGCTTGTCCAATAGAAGGATACAATAAATAAGACAAGTATGAGCATCCATCAAATTTTTCGGCCAAAATCTGAGGGAAATTCCCGAATGGCATTGATTGCTGCTAAACCTAGTAAAAATAAAATTCAAATCAACAACCCAAGGGTAAAAGTAGGTATGGGTTGAGGTTATTTGGCTCATGCAAAGAGGTCAACTAATGATATTTTTGTGTTAGTACATTAATCCTATAGTATTTTGACTCAGCTTTTAGTTGATGGGGGTGTTATCGATCTGTTACGTACCAGACTTTGTACTCCCCCTTCTTTTCTTTTCTTTTTTTCTTTTGTGGAGAATCGTCCTTTTATTTTTTTTAGTAAAAGGAGAATCAGACTGTACAGCTTAAATTCATTTAATTAATGCAGCAGAAAATAAATTTGACACAAGTAATTTGTTTACGAATGGGGAAAACCGCCGAGGCAAAACCCCACCGGGTGATTTTAAGGTCACCACTCCCAAGAATCCACTATTATCAATCACAAGCGGTTACAAGTATAAGAAATCTTACCAAACCTTTTGGCCTATCCTGAAATACCAACCTACAGTTGAACCCTTACCCCAATACCCAATTGGACTTGTATTGTAGCAGCAATCTTTCAGTTCAATGCACGAATCTCAGTACGTGACTAACCAAGGATGCACGGATCCAAGTATGTGATTGGCACAAGCAACTTGAAGGAGACGTAGGCTGCAAGGTTCTTCAGTTCATCAACGATGAAGATCAGGAAGCTCCTTTGTCGCAAAACCCTTGGCGTAAAGACGTAGTAGCTTCTTCAAAGAGAATAATGAACTAGGTCACTTTTTGCATATGTTTTCCATGTATAATGACCTTTAAAATAAGCCTTATATATGTCTAGGGTTGTGAGAAAAGAAACCCTAGACATACATGTCAGCTAGGGCCAAAAATCAGATCTGGAAATTCTGATTTCATAGATCTCGATAGATTCAGCTTCTATCAAGCTTCTGTCAAGTTTCGTTCTTAAATCTTGATAGATACTATTTCTGTCAAGGTATCTGTCAAGCTTTAATGAACAACTCTTCTTTACTTTTTTCTTGGTTAGATCTTTATGGCTTTAACACTTGACTTTAACAACATGTTTCTTGAAATCTTAAACCCATCTTAGATCTACCCAATTACAAGTAAAGTGCATTTTGTCAAAAGATTAGCCAATTACATAATATATGTCCCTAACATAATTTATATTTCCTTTCACCAAAAAAATAAAATAAAAAATAAAAATATTGATGATCCCTTTCTCTGAAATAAAGATTCCTTTTTCTCCCTAATTCAAACAAATCACATCACATGTACAAAAAGACTTTGTCTTTCTCAACTTGTCAATTCTCAAATTGACAAGTTATAAATAAAAAATAAATAAATAACTACCATTAATCTTATCAAAAAAAAAAATCCACCATTGACTTCTCTCTATTGTTTCACCTTTCTTTGTTTGTCTTTTATTTTTGGGTAAATTAAACCAATCTTATCTGAAATTTCTCCAAATAAAAATCCCACTAAAATTACTTCATTTAGATTCCATTCCATATGCCATACGTGTTCAATGGGATGGGAGTCTACTAAGACCACTGCACCTGTATAGTTGACTACCATTTTTAAAGTTTGCAGAAAAGTCTCTCCCATAAGTCCCCATCCAGTGGGGGTGAAAAGTGGAAGTAGGGCAAGTAAGACTCGGCTTCCCTAAAATCTTGATAAACTAGTATTTATCTCCATGATTATGAACCAAATCTACAATAAAAAGTATGATGCATATATTTAATGTATGAGATAATTGTTGTTATCTAATAAATGTAAGATTATAAGAACAAGAATCTTGTAACTCAATTTGCATATCGTGGAGTCTAGGGTTCATACACACAACCTAGTTTATCAAATTATAAAAATAAATAGTAATAAAAAGAAGGGGTCAAAGATAATAATATATTGGTGGCTTCTTTAATATGTTAACCATGTAAGTCCTATCAAGAACAATTATTATGAGCAATATTGCATAGCTAGAAATTCTTAAGCAAAATCTCTTTAGTTTTTCTAATTGATATCCTAAGCAAATTAATCGTTATGTTCAACAAAATGAAGATGCGGTATTATTTATGGTCGCCTTTGATGATTACGTTTTCATTCTATTTTATGGAATACAGACACCCTTTGCCACAGCCCTGCAAGACAATCTTTGTGTTTCTAGAGGTTCTTGTATTTGTGTTGGAATCTTGGATTGTGTTCTTGTGTACGAAGTTTTTGAGTTTGTGTTTTTGTGCAAGTTGAACTCAGATTTGAATTCAAGTTTTTTTTTTTTTTTTCTTTTGTTAAAATTGATAAATTAATTTTTCAAAATTAGGTGCTGATGTGGATGCTGACGCGAAATTTATTATTATTATTTTAATGTCAACATAGGTACTGTGTGTATCAGCTATATATATATATATATATGCACTCTGTACATTTTTAAACCCCTTAAAACACAACCAGATTAACCTAGTTAATTAGCCAAGTGATTACTTAATCAAATTATCAAATCTAGGTTAACACACATATATCATATTTTTGTAAAGTGCGGAAAATAAAAAACACAACAATATGATAACCTAGGAAAACCAAACCGGTAAAAGACCTAGGGAGGATTTAACCTAGCTATCCTCAAGGTAAAACTGAATCCACTATAAAAGAATTGAAGTTTACACAGTAGCGACTTAGACCACTAACATCTTATTGCTACCTCGAGTAGGAAACTTACTACCACGACCAAGTGACAACTCCGAGTCCACGGACTATTTCTTTCTTGGATTCCCAGCAAGTACAAGCACTCCCGCTTGTGTATCTTTAAGCTCTTGAATCTGCAATTGAGACGATTATCAAGCTCTTGACATAATCTAGTTCTTGATAACCCTAAGTATGTGTAAAGGCAACCACCTCTTGATCTCACAAAAGATTCACACACACAACATAAGGAGCAACATAAAACGTGGCTAGGGTTTTCCCTTTCATAAACATAAAACCCTACACGTCAAACGGGCTTGGGCTGAGTTGGAAAATTCTGTAGAAAAACGTTCTGCCCGAGTTTTAATCAGTCGAGTCTAATTCTCGATCAATCGAGCCAGGCAGATTTATACAGTAAATCCTGCAGCAACTCGATTCCAACTTTACATAAAAATCATATACTTTGAGCAAGTCTAAACAAGACAAACATTTTGATCATGGTTTGCCAACATTACAAAATAGAGTTCTAATACATTAGTTCCTAATTCCTTAGAACCTAACAAACTTCCCATTTGGCAATCTGTGACAAAACACAAACTTAAACAAAATGCTCAAAGTTTACAAAAAAACTACCCATTACAAAAATATAGCCCAACACAAAAAATCCAACCTAACTACTATCTATCAGTTGCAAGGGTAGACAGTAGCATGACTGAATCAACCTGTATATTTCCTGAAACACTCAACAAACGCATAAATGCATGTGTAGAAAATACAAGCAAAACAAAAATAACTTCTTGATTTCACATACTACAAAATAAAGACATATATCATGAATAACCTCATAAATATAAATCAATAAGCAATGTGAAACAAGAAACATATACAAATCAATGTATCTCCCCCTAACATGAATAATCCAAACACAATACATCATGAGCCAAAAAATGTAAATACATGATGAAGCACCTAGATACAATCTAAAGCTCCACAAATACAAAAAATCTCCCCCTATCACCAAAAAACGCTATAAATGTACATGTACTCAAATGTACTCCCCCTTTTTGTGACGGAATGTCAAAGGGCAATCAGAATCCATCATCAAAAGGAGGTGGCGAAGGCAATCGTCTAATATGCTCCAAATCCGCTCGCAAAGCGCAAAGCTCATCAAGCATGTTCACCAAAAGCTGACCATAAGCCGCCTGAACTATCATGACAGTCTCCAACATATGTCGAATGTCTAAATCATCCGAAGTAGAAGGTGGAGGAATAGCAGCAACAGCAGTAGGATCAACAGACGCCTCAGCTGTAGTATCACCTGTAGAAGTGGGAGAAGGGTGCTTGCTCACTCCCAAGTACAGGAAATCGTAGCAATATAATTCTCGGAGTACCGAGGTCGAACCACAAGGAGCAGGGTAAATTCAAAGACAATATAATTAAATAACAAATTGGGTGAAGAAGAAAAATACTTTTTCTTGGTGATTGTTAACAATAATAATAATAATAATTGATTCAAATCAATAATGTAAATACTAGGGCATCAGGGTGTTTCCCTATATCGATATGAAATTCTTTGTGATCTAAGAAATTATATATTTCATAATTGATTGTTCTTATACAATTAAAAATTTATGATTCGGTTGAACTGAGACAATTCAGGAATGCATGATAACCTCGATTAATATTGCGGTTAGAAAAGTTTTCAGAAAAACTCATTCACTTAAAAACTTGATTTCTATTTGAAACTATTAGAAATTCATCTAAACAATAAGAAAAACATGATTCAACTTATTGAAAGCATGGAAGAACTAATACATCAAAAGAAATCTAATTGAACAATCAAATATGTTGTTGATAAAATCCTAGAAAGAATCACATTGAATATTCATACCGTATAGAAGAAACATAACCCCTAGCCCTAGCAAAGAGTTTGGCCTGCCATTAGAGAAAGGAAAATACAATTTTTTCTCTCCAAAATTCGTTCTACCAGCCTCCCTTCAAAACCCTAATGTCTAAGTGTACAAAGAAAATAAAACATTTACTATTTTAATTTCCGTCCAGGTTTACAGCAGTAACTTGTGAGTTAATTTCGGCCTTCAAAACTTGAGAATTTCGGAAAACTCAAAACTGAAAAGTTGTAGATATTTAAGTCACGGTTTCAACCCATCTGGCCTTGTATCAATTGAGTTTTTGAGTAGAGAGATACGCCCAAAATACTGATCAGTGCTCAAATCAGATTTTTCCTTTTCAGATTCTGCCTCTTTGATTTCTTTCCTTATTTGAAGCTTCCAATCATGGTAGACGATCCAAGCACTCCAGCTGCACCTCCTTAGACATTTAAGCATGGTCCCTTGGCCTCCATTCTCTCACAAATTCCTGTAAACTCATCTTTCTCACATGATTTCCTGAAAGTAGAAAATTACACACAATGAATAGCATCTTATTCAAGAAATTATGTAAAGATAAATAATAGGAACTAATGCAAATCATGGCTTAATTATACAAATTAAGCATAGTAATAAGGAGATAACACCCACATAAATATATAACAAGTATATATTTTAAGGCGTTATCAGAGGGGGTGCGACACCGGAAGGCTCAACCCTAGGACATTTAGAGCTTGCTCTGAACTGAGCAGCCCTCTGCCTAAGAAAGGTGGCACCTATGGGAGCGATAATGTGTATAGGCTAAGACGCGGGGAAGTCATCTAATTCAAGATGCAAAAGAATCCGATGAATGAAAAACAGAAAGAAAAAAGCACGAAAAGTAGAGCTACTCCTATAAACCTCGTTCAAAGAACGAAGAAACAAATGAGGAAAACTAATAGGAGCATTAGTAAGAAGGACATATAAAAACGCACAATGCTCCAAAGGAATGGTGTGCAGATGAGAGATAGGCCACAAAGAATAACAATCAATCCTAAAGGAAAGATAGTGAATCTCAGTGAGCTCAGCAGTAGTGATTCGAGGATCAGAACCCCACTGGATAGAAGACCTAGTGATGTAAGACGTGATGTTGTCTAAGGGAGAAGACTCATCATAAGGGTAGACAGGATGCTAGACCACAAGTACCCCAAAAGCATCAGCCACTACTGAAGGAGTAATGGTGTACTCTTCACCTCATATCCAACTCTTAACTAAAGTGTTGGAATCATAGACGTGGATAGAGAGGTTCGAGTAGAACTCTCTAATCAGGGTAGCCAGAGGTGGATGAGAAATATCCAACAATGGCAACCAGCCCCTACGCTCAAAGTTACACCTAATCTCAGGATCAGGCTCATCTAACAGAACCTTTCTCTTAGCCCAAATGTTCCTCTTAAGGTTAAGCTTCTCATATGTCTCTTGGTGTTTTTCACTCAGAAACCTCTCACTCTCAAAAGAAGGAACAGAAGAAGAAGAGGAGGTTTTCCTATTGGCTCTAGTCTTCCTAGACATAGTGCTAAGGAAAGGACAAGATACACAGAAAAGAAACAAAGGAAAAAACCAAGGGCAGACTGCAAGTTAGCACAAAAATATAGAAATAACAATTCTATATGATGCATGAACAATATAAGCAAATGATGCATACTCTAATGCAGTGAGAATAAGTTCAATTTAACTTTAAATTCACAAAATTGGCTTAAGCATAGAGTTTATATCAAAAACCCCAAAATTTGAAAAACCACTTGTACAATTTTCAAGGAATTTACCAATTGATCATAAAACAAGATGGATAACACAATATAATGATCATATGAATCAATCCAACAAGCCAATTTCATCAAATTAAACCAAATTGAACAAAATCCCTAATTCGGATAGTTTCAAGCCTTAGAAATTCCAAATTTTCCCAATTCAACAAATTGATCAAATTAAACCACAAGGATCATGTTTATAGCATCCCACAACAAAAACCCATTAATCAATTTTGAAAGAAAAAGATTAAAACAAAAAAAAATCCCAAAAATCCTTAGGTTCGAAATTTCCCAAATATGCATGACAAAAATGCATGAAACTTGAAAATAAATGAAAAAGGAAGGGTAATATGGTCTTATCGGCCTTGGGAGAGAAAAACCTTGCAAAAAGATCGGAGGAAAACAACAAAAAAATTGGTTGGATGCCTTGACCGATTGAATAGAGAGAGAAAAAGTTTTGAAAAGTTTGAAAAGTGTTTGAACACGTGAAAAATAAAGGTTTTTAAAAAACTCTCTATACGACTTTCGATTGATCGAAAATTAGGTTCGATCAATCGAAAATGCTTCGACTGATCCAACATCAATCGAGCACCGATCGAAACAAACAGAGGCTGACCAAAATTTTAATTGCAATTTCGATCGGTCAAGAAACAAGTTTGATCGATCGAAATTCTGGAAAAAAACAATTTTTGAAAATCAAAGCAATTTTATGCAGAAACTCCTCAAAGCATTGAATTTTATGAATAAAATGCATGAGCATGAGATGAAATGTTTTTCAAAAACACTTGTTTTGAACCTAGTTTTCCCAAAATTAAAATTTTCAATCAATTCACCTTATATTCTCAAGCATCAAACATGTTTTGCATAAAACTTAAGGAATTTTCAAACTTGGTTGGCCAAACCAAAATCACACACAATATCATGTACAAAGTTTAGCAAAGAATAACTTGTGTAATGTGTACAACTAGCATAAGTTCGAGATACATGTAAGGTGATATGTAAATAGAAATCAAGCACAATGTCTACAAAATTTATCACATAGAATTTGAAAGAGACTATCACCTAAAGAGTTACATCATATAACTCTCACATCTCCTAGAATAAAAGCTTGCAATCATGTAAGTTTCTTGATTTGCCTCATAATATACACACCAATTTTATTTGATTAGAAACTTATTAAAATAGCCAAGATAATGTACACACCAATTTTATTTGATTTATTTATTTAAATTCCAATAATGTACACACCAATTTTAGCATGTAATCTGAGGCTACACCTTATGTTCTTTATGTGCATGTGCTACACTTTCTCGACCACAAAATCTTACGATATGCACTAAGGTGTTCATGATTGGCTAGTAAACAGTGGTGAGATGGTTATTTATGTCTTTCTCAAAAAGTTCAAGTCCGACAATCAAAGGCATGTGACTTCAAGATGAAGACAATGTTATCAAAAACTATAAACATTTTTCCCACACAACATGCACTACAAGGCTTCAACTAGTAAAGTGCAATAAATAAGCTCATCCAAGCTAAACAAGGTACATAAACATGTTATGTAAAAATAAATTGGCCAACCTTGATTTCAAATCCAAGAAAATAATGCAAAACACATTTGCTTCCATTTTCCTTTTTTTTTTTTTTTTTTTTTTTATATATATATTTTGAAAGGAAGAAACAAAAACAATCCTAGAATGAAATGCATGAATGTTATGCAATGCAAGTCCTAGAAACAAAAAGAAAACAAAACCAACAAAAACAAAGGTCACAAAGAGTAGAGCGATGAAGCACAAGGACTATGTCAGAAAGACTCAATTAAATTTAGCCTTTTGCATCCAAAACTTTTTAGATGCACCTCGAGTAGTGGAGTTCTTATTCACATTAGAATGATTTCCAACTTTAGGATTAGAATAAAAGTTTAGAGCCTTTACCAATTCACCAATAAGTACCATTGGATTTTGTGCTTGAAGCACAGATACTTTTGGTTTGTTTGCTCACTTAGCAGCTTACAGCTTAAAACAGTTTGGACGTATGTACCCAGACTTTTCACAAAAATGACAAACCCATGCAGGCTTATCATGCAACTTGTCCTTAGAAGAAGTAGAACTCTTAGGTTTAGACTCTTTCAAATCAACCATAATCTTCCTAGGAGGTGAAACTTCTACGGGTTTGACAACCTCACTCACAGGGGGTTTGACAACCTCACTCACAAGGAGTTCAGAAGAAGAAGAAGGAACAAAGTTTGTGGAATAGGGTGCAGGCACAAAGATACTTTCTACAAAACCTAAACCAATTTTGTCAGAGGGAGACTTTTGAACACTCAGCTTGTGATCAAGTTTGGAGTTTGCAGACCTATTAGTTTGTTCTCTAGCAACAGATAATTCAAGCTCCAAATTCTTAACTTTATCAAGCAAAAGCATGTTCTCAGTCTTCACATTATTCAACAATTCATTAGCATCAAACAGTTTCACAAGAAAAATTTTCTTTTCAAGTTCAAGAGATGCAATTTTCTTTAAGCCTAGATCAACACTCATAGCATCCTTTACAGCAACTTTGCAAAGTTTATTGTAGGCTTCTTGTAAATCTGCATCCTCAGAGAGTTCCCCATCAGAAGGGTTCTCTTCAACAACAATACTTTCATCAACTACAGCAGTAACAGTGAAAGCAATGAAGTTTTCATCCTCATCGCTACCAGACTCATTGTCAGAAACTTCATCATCACTAAGGGTTACAGCCATAGCCTTACCCTTAGACCTCAAGAATGTAGGACATTCATGATGGAAATATGCATGTATGCAACGGAAAATTAACGGATCTACTTCATTCGCAATTGATAACATGTACTATGTAAGTTTTAGAATATAAGAACAAGAGAGTGTACCTTGGTGTGGTGAAATTCAAAACCAAAGATCGGAAGTTCTTAAGAACACCTTTAATCTTCACTCCAATTCCACTAACGCCCAAGAAGTGTGGTCTCTAAATCAGTTTCTATGAGTTTGTTCAAAGGAAAATGAATGAGTGTCTAACACTCACATACACCATTTCATGTATGTTCCAAAAAATCTATATGTTTCTCCTCTTACAACTAATTATCTAATTGGGCTGGCCTTTTGGGTCTTTCCAATTGGGCTTTAGTATGTGGCTTAGAGTGGGACCAAAATGGAACAAATAAGACACTAGCTCCAATGGACCTTAGGCTTTTCTGTCAACTCTTGACAAGTCCAAAGTTACCATTAATTATATTTAATACCACTATATAAATATAATTGCACTCTAGGCCTTATTAATGAATTATATCCCAAGACTTTATTGTACATGCAACCCCTTCATAAAATATTCGTAGTAATACAAAGTCATAAATGACTGCCACTTTGTAAATTACTACATCTTAATCCTTGAGTACCCGATTTAATCATTTTAAGTTATTCATCATATATTTATGAAATCCAATTCCATAAATATATACTTTAGTAATTTCTTACTAAAGTGGTTAGGCCTAACACTCTGAATAATCATACCCATTAAACTTATCTCAAGGAAATATTTTATATCTCCGTTAAGAGAATATGAATTCTATCTTGAGAATATATGTTCCATCAACACTAAATGTGGCTGCCCAACGTACTGAGGTTTTGACCGTTACTTTAAATCTCACTCCTGATATATCAAAGCAACCTACATTTCATGATCAGGTCCATTATTCTCTCAGGATTAAGAGTTTATGTAAATAGAAGTCGTGAGATTTATTATTCAATTGACAGTCATTAGGAGAATAATAAATCTCATAGCGGTCCAGTTTAATATGTCTTAACTCTTAAAACATATCAACTAGAAGTCTTCACTTCCATGATCAAGAAAAATCATCTTAGTTGATATGTTATAGTCTTCGCAGATGAAATTCCCAATTTCATCACCTACTACGAACTATAATTCTGAGTTTACAAAGAACTTGTGATTTATATCTTCTGTGACTTTTCACATAAATCACATACTATGCATCTCATGGACTATATGATAATGTCCGAATATTCATATTACCATTATTTCAAATAATAATTAAACAAATTTATTAATCATAATATTAAATCATACATAATGTCATACTTAATATCATACATAGCATCATACAATAGGATTAAAGGACACTAATCCTAACAATTCAGATTTCACATGACCATACCCTTGACACCCAAAACATTGTTGCCCCATAAAATTATTTGAAGGTTGACCTACTTTTTCTTTAGGTTTTTCAGTGTTATTAACCTTAGTAGGATCATTCCTCCTAAAATTTCTAGGTTTCGCAGTGTTCTTACTTCTTGCCCTTCTGTTATTGTTCCTGAGAAAATTTCTAAAGTTCTTGGCAAGGTAAGCAATCTTTGTAGCAGAGAGCTCATCATCAAATCCACTCACATCAACATCATCAACAGACTTAAGAGCCATTGATTTGGATTTGTTAGTCTTAGGTAGGTCCAACTCATAGGACTAAAGAGATCCTACAAGTTCATCAACAGGGATGGAGTCCATATCCTTGCTTTCAGTGATGGCAGTCACTTTGGGTCTAAAATCCTCAGTCAAAGATTTAAGAATTTCCTAACAATTTTAGGTTGATCATAGATTTCACCCAGATTATATGCAGAATTAACAATATCATTAAGCTTAGCATAGAATTCATCAAAAGATTCATCATCAGACATCCTAATGCTTTCAAATCTAGTAGTTAATTGCTACAACTTATTAATTTTAACAGCCTTTGTGCCTTCATGCATAGTCTGGAGGATATTCCAAACAGTATGAGCAACCTCAATATTAGAGATTCTCTTAAATTCCTCCACAGAAACAGCATTAAAGATAGCATTCATAGCTTTGCTATTGAAAGTGGCTGCTTCTTTCTGAGAAGTTTGCCACTCACTCACAGGATTAGTGGGCTTCTCCCATCCGTATTCAACTGAGTTCTAGACTTTCTCATCAATGGATTTCAAGAATGCTTTCATCCTGACTTTCCAATAAGCATAATTATTCCCATCAAAGTGAGGAGGAATAACTAGAGAGTGTCCGTGTTCCATGACAACTGGGGTCAAGGACCAGCTCAGAGATCAAAAGATCTTCAACAAGAGAGCTACCTGCTATGATACCACTTGTACGTTTTTAGACCCCTTAAAACACAACCAGATTAACCTAGTTAATTAGCCAAGTGATTACTTAGTCAAATTATCAAATCTAGGTTAACACACATATACCATATTATTGTAAAGTGTGGAAAATAAAGAACACAACAATATAATAACCCAAGAAAACCAAATTGGTAAAATTCCTGGGGAGGATTTAACTTAACTATCCTCAAGATAAAACTGAATCCACTATGAAAGAATTGAAATTTATTCAATAGCGACTTAGACCACTAACATCTTATTGCTACCTCGAGTAGGAAACATACTACCACGATTACATGACAGCTACGAGTCCACGGACTACTTCTTTCTTGAATTCCGAGCAAGTACAAGCACTCCCGCTTGTGTATCTTTAAGCTCTTGAATCTGCAATTGAAATGATCATCAAGCTCTTGACATAATCTAGTTCTTCATAACCCTAAGTATGTGTGAAGGCAACCACCTCTTGATCTCACAAAAGATTCACACACATAGCATAAAGAGCAACATAAAATATGGCTAGGGTTTTCCCTTTTATACCTAGGGCAAAACGTTATGCCCGAGTTTCGATCGGTCGAGTCTAATTCTCGATTAATCGAGCCAGGCAGATTTACACAGTAAATCTTGCCGCAACTCGATTCCAACTTTACATAAAAATCATATACTTTGAGCAAGTCTATACAAGACTAAAACGTTTTGAACTCATCCATGTGTACACTCCACTAAGGATACTATCCTGCTTCCTGGGATTCTACGTTAGTGAACTCCACGATGAAGTCAACGACCGCCTGGCCTTTGATGGCAATACACGGGCGGTATTGTATGTCGAATTCACTCAACTCTATCGCCCATAACGCCATCCGTCCAGCAGCTTCGGGATTGCTCATTGCTCGCTGTAGAGGATTGTCAGTCAAGATGATCACTGTGTGGGCTTGGAAGTATGGCTTGAGCTTACAGGCTGCTGTAACTAAAGCGAAGACGAGCTTCTCCATTGGTGGGTATCTTTCTTTTGCACCTCGGAGTGCTCGGCTCACATAGTACACGGGTTTTTGCACCTTCTCTTCTTCCCTGACTAAGGCTGCGCTAACGGCCACCGAGGATACCGCTAAGTAGAGGAACAGCTCTTCCCCAAGCTGGGAAAGGCTTAGCAATGAGGGGGGG
This sequence comes from Notholithocarpus densiflorus, assembly GCA_030021035.2. Classification (NCBI taxonomy): domain Eukaryota; kingdom Viridiplantae; phylum Streptophyta; class Magnoliopsida; order Fagales; family Fagaceae; genus Notholithocarpus; species Notholithocarpus densiflorus. The sequence continues at coordinate 254,753 of JARYZH020000174.1, forward strand.
GGGGTCGAGAGTTAGGTCTTAGGGTCCTCGAATACCTGTTGACACTTGGTTGTCCATTCAAAAGATTTCTTCAGTGTGCGGAAGAAAGGTAGACACTTATCCGTTGCCCTTAACACAAACTTGTTTAAGGCTTCTATTTTTCCATTGAGGCTTTGTTCTTCTTTCACATTCCTCAGGGGTGCCATCTCCATTATGGCCTGGATCTTGTCTGGATTGGCCTCGATACCCCTCTAAGACACCATGAATCCTAGGAACTCTCCTGCTGTTACCCCAAATGCACACTTTTTGGGATTGAGCTTCATGTTGTAGGAACGTAGGGTGTCAAATGTTTCCCTGAGGTCTTCCAAGTGACTTTCCTCCCTTCGACTTTTTACCAGCATGTCGTCAACATAAACCTGGACATTTCTCCCAATCTGTTATGCGAACATCTTGTTCATGAGCCTCTGATATGTTGCGCCCGTGTTTTTTAGGCCAAATGGTATCACTTTATAGCAGAAGAGGCCCTAGCTAGTTACGAACGAAGTTTTCTCATAATCGGCCTTATGCATTCTGATTTGGTTGTAACCCGAAAAAGCGTCCATGAAGCTTAATAACTGGTGTTGAGCTGTAGAGTCCACCAGAATGTCAACCCGCGGGAGTGGATAACCATCTTTGGGGCACGCTTTGTTCAGGTCGGTGAAGTCTACGCACATCCTCCATTTCCCGCTGGCTTTTTTGACCATCACTACGTTTGCGAGCCAATCAGGTAGTAAACCTCCCTAATGAAGTTTGCTTCTCGTAGCTTCTGAACTTCTTCCGCTATTGCTTAATCTCGTTCTGGGGCGAATACTCGCTTCTTCTGACGGATGGGTGGAAATGAGGGCGACACATTCAATCTATGCACCATGACTGAAGAGTCTATTCCCGGCATGTCTTCATGGCTCCAGGCAAATATATCCTGGTTATCTCTGAGAAAAGTCGTAAGTTCTTAGCGGACTGTAAGGCTGGCAAGGGTACCAATCTTTATTGTTTGGTCAGGCTTGGAGTCGTCAAGAACTATCTCTTCAAGCCTTTCAACGGGCTCTATCACCGCTCAGTGTTCTTCTATGTTCATGGCCTAAAGGTGGTTGTCCATCTCCATCATAGCTATGTAGCATTCATGTGCAGCCACTTGATTTCTGCGTAGCTCTCCTACTCCATAATCTGTAGGGAACTTAATCATCCTGTAGGTCGAGGTTACCACCTTCCATGAATTGAGGGTATGTCGTCCTAGGATGGCATTGTAAGTGGACGAATAGTCGACCACAAGGAATGTTACGTTTTTAGTGATCTACTGGGGGGTAGTCGCCGACCGTTACGGACAATGTGACCGCGCCCAAAGGGAATACCCTTGTTCCTCCAAAGCCAATGAACGGAGCGTTCGTCAGAACCAATCACTCTTTGTCAATCCTCATCTGCTGGAAGGTTGGGTAGTAAAGGATGTCGGCTGAACTACCATTGTCAACCAGAACCCAATGCATATTGTAATCCCCTACTCGTATGTTAACGACAAGTGCGTCGCTATGCGGGTGGTGAAGACGTCGAGCATCCTCTTCTGAGAACTTGATAATAGAGTTGTAAATCCGCGCCATTTTTGGTACAAAACCCATCAGTTGGACGCTCTGAACCATCCTGAGGTAAGTCTTACAGGCTTTTTTGAACGACCTAGTAGCTATACCCCTAACGATCATTCTTATATCTCCTATGGGTGGTCTAGGGCACTCATTATCTCGTCGAGGGGCATGCTCTTGAGGCAGGTCCACTCTCTCCTTGCTGACGAACCTTTGTAACTTTCCTTGCCTTATAAGAGCTTCAATTTGCTGCTTCAAGTCATAAGAAGTCAGCAATGTCATGACCATGGTCATGGTGGAAGCGGCAGTACTTGTCCCTAGATCTTTTATTGGGATCTCCTTTCAGCTTGTCGGGGAATGTCAGGGCTCCTTCATCTTTGATCTGTATCAAGACTTGATCGATCGAGGCGGTTAGCGAGGTGAAACTCGTGAACTTCCCCACGGGGGGTTTAGAGAGTCTGTCCTCCCACTATTCTCCGGTCCTAGCCATCTTACGCCCCATGTCCATCCATACGTCTTCCTGTCTTTCCCTCTTCTTAGGCCTCTCTTCTCAGGCCGACAACGCATCTTCCGCGTTCATGTACTTTGTTGCCCTGTACAGCACATCTGACATAGTTTTCTGGTCGTTCTTGTATTGGAAAAACAGGAACTTACCCTTCCATAGTCTGTTCGTGAAGGCAGCCATGAGTATCTTGTCATCAGCTTCATCGATCGAGAGAGCCTCTTTGTTAAAGCGGGTGATGTAGGATCTCAGCGTCTCGTCCTCCTGCTGCTTAATGTTCATCAAGCATGCAGTAGAATTCTTATACATGTGTCCCTCGATGATGTGTGAGGCGAACTGGGTGCTTAACTCTTTGAAGGTACTAATGGAGTTGGGTGTCAGCCTGTTGAACCAAATCCTCACAGATCCCTTTAGTATGGTGGGGAAGGCTCTGCACATGATCTCATCTAATATTCCCTGTAGGTGCATCAGGGTCTTGAAAGACTCCAAGTGATCTAAAGGGTCCTTGGATCTATCGTAATTTTCCACCTACGGCATACGAAACTTCAGCGGAAGGGGGAATGAAGTGACGGAGGTTGTGAATGGCGAATCAGTTCGGTGGACTAAGTAATTGAGGTCGCTAGACACCCACCCTCTGAGGGTGTTCATCACAAAGTCCATCCGTTCCTTCATCATCTGCATCTTGGTGACTATGTGAGGTGGAACCGTATCAGTGACGGATTGTTGTCTCATGTCCTATCGTTCTAGCCTGCTTAGGGCGTTGTTCCCTTCCAGAACTTCTTTGTTCTTTCTCTCTACGCTAGTGCGTTCTTGGTCTTCCTCTTAGGTATCCATCGCTGCGTTCTTCTGGCACAACTGTTCCTCTAGGTCATGATTCTGTTTGGCGAGACGTTCCACTGTTGCCGTGAGGGCTTGGACTTGCCTCTCTAGGGCAGTGGGCCGCGGTTCGTCGCCTTGATTGTTGGTGGTGGTTGCCATCGAGCGAGTAAGTACCATGCAAATTTTTGTCCAGGAGGCGATAATATGGCTTACAAATCGCTGTTCCTACAGATAGTGCCAACTGATGATACTAAAAAATCAACAATAAGTCACACGGTCCTCACCAGTATGGTGCCGGCCAAATACCATCCAAAGGTCAAGTTAGAACTTCTCACAACTCTAGAGTGCCAGAGCCGGGGTAAATTATGCATACCTTGATTTGTGAGGATCTTAGGGCTTTTATAGTAATGTAGGACTGACATCCGTGCCTTGATTAAGAAGATGTTTCCTTGTAGGAGAGAAACTCTTTATTCCGCATATCTTGAGGAATCCTTTCCTTGTAGGAGTCTTCCTAATTAAGGTTAAGTGTGGGCGCAAGATATTTCCTTATATACCTATGCGTGCGAACCACGCAAAAGACATGTTGGACTCAACTTCATCCAGTCAACTTTTATCCTTCTACAAAACGTCATTCTGGTCGTCTCTAACCCATGCATTGATGACCTTTAGTTGCTCTCGTCATCCCCAACATGGGTCGTCAACCTTTTGGGGTCAGTCACAAGAACATAAGCAAAGTTGTCAGCTACTACAAGGTAGTTAGTTAGTACTTACGCTTCAGGATTTATACTTATCAATATAAATATATATATATATATATATATCTTTCTTTCTTTTTAATCGTTAGGTCGGATAGGAAAAGTTTGGTTTACTCGTGTATATAAAAGCCTTTAATTAGTAGCCATGATTATGTCATCGTGTGACTCTCTCTCAAAGCTTGAAATTTAATGGCAAGCTATGTCAGATTTCATCCATGCTCTCTTGTTGCCTCTAGTCTCTCATATTATATATGTTATAGGCACTCTCAAAAAAAAAAAAAAAAAAAAAAACATATGTTATAGGCTTTTTGGCTACAAGTGATAATAATGTCCCCCAAGCACAAATAACAAGATACGAAGGTCAGCATCTCATGAAGACATCTATGGTCATGCTGATACAGCTAGTGACTTTGTGTGGACACAATGTCTACCTTGTGATGTCTGCTTCAATCAGATTAATCCCTAGTTCGATCCTCAAAAGTCTTCTACATACAGTGAAATTTCTTGTCATTCAGAACAATGTCATCAAACAGAGACAACCACGCATTCCCCTCAAAATATTTGCAATTACGATTGTGTATATGCAACTAGTTTAACTAAAGGCATTATGGCCAAAGAAAAAGTCACCATCACTTCTACCTCAAGGAAAGAAGTTTCCTTTGACATTGCTTTTGGATGTGCCATTTTTATTATACATGAATTTTGACAAAATCACAATTGAATCATATTTTTTTCTTATATTTTTTATACTTGCGAAATTTTCAAAAGATCAAAAATCAATTGCTATGTTATTAATCAATTGTTTAAATTGCAAGTTTTTGTAGTAAAAAATTATGCATAAAAAATAAGTTTAAGAATCATATAGTAAATAACATCTGATTAGCATAATATTTGATATGTGTGTTAAGAGTATAAAGAACATGCAATTTAACAGTTAAATTTTTCAAATATGTAGCAATGCTAATGTTCTTAAAGGAAGTTGTAACTTTAGGGGGATTCTAGCCTTTTACCCCTAATTTTTAAAATATTTGGCAATATGCCCCTATTTTGAAACTATATAAGTTCGTGCCCCTGTTTCGAAACACGATTTTATTAAAATCGAGTTTCAATGAAAAACTCACTTGGTTTAAAATCGAGTTATGCCCGATCAAACTTATAAAAAAAATAAATAAATAAATAAATTACATGGAACTCGAGTTCCATACCTACAGCAGCGTTCAGGAAGACGTATAGTGGCGTTTTCATGCAATTTTTTTTTTTTATAAGTTTGATCGCCCCATACCAGGTTCAGGGAGCCCTATAGTAGCGTTTTAAAGACCTATAGTGGCGTTTTCATGCAATTTTTTTTATAAGTTTGATATACCAGGTTCAGGGAGCCCATAGTGGCGTTTTAAAGCCCTATAGTGGCATTTTCATGCAATTTTTTTTATAAGTTTGATATACTAGGTTTAAGGAGTCTTATAGCGGCGTTTTAAAGCCCTACAGTGGCGTTTTAAATGGAACTCGAGTTCCATGCATTTTTTTTTTTTTTAGTAGTTTGATCGGGCATAACTCAATTTTAAACCAAGCGAGTTTTTCATTGAAACTCGATTTTGAGATAATCGAGTTTCAAAACAGGGGCACGGACCTATATAGTTTCAAAACAGGAGCATATTGCCAAATATTTTTAAACATAGGGGTAAAAGGCTAGAATCCCCGTAACTTTAGACTACAACTAAGTTTGTAGTTAAACTTTATCCTAAAAAAAAAAACACACTTATATAAAAATCCATTCTTAATTAGGATTCCTAGTCCTAATTAAATATTTAAATCAAAATTTCAAATCCAAAGAAATAGAAATAAATTTTAAGTTTTTAACATCAAACTTCACAACCCCTTCATAATATATATAGTCGCAACAGCCAACAACGAATCAGCCTCCACTCAACTACCAACTTATGCCACCTCTGCCGCCGCTCCACCTCGATCTATCTCCGATGAAAAAGTGTATGACTCTCTCTCTCTCTAACATTTTTTTTCTTGAATGAAATATGTTCTGCAACTTTCAGTTTGAAAGTTGAAACACGTTTTTGGATAGAAGAGTAAGGTAGACTTTATTTTTATATATTTATTTTTTTTGTGAAATGTGTTCTGCAGCTTGAGCACTTGACGTTTTGCTAAAGCAGACTCTACGGTGTAGCTGATATTTATGGGAATAAGATTCCATTTATATTATGAGAAAAAATTTTCCTCCCGAATCATTTTATTTCTAGAACCCCCAATTATTAATGTAAAACACGTAATTTGGAGAATAATTTTTAATAAAACGATACTACCAATTAACAATAATAAAAGTACTCTGGTTATTTTATATACTAATAGGCATTACGTTTGTAATTGGCATCTATTTTTTTTTTAATTTTTTTATTTTATAAACAGTTTTTGAGGGGTCATTATATTGTTGTTGCACGCTCCTATTTTAAATTGCGTTGCTCTTCAAAATAAGGCACTAAAACGTAATTTTCAGGCGAAGCTGTGGATGAGATGAGAAGTGTGGACTGGAATCTTCCCAGTTAGACAGACTTTCGCACTATTAAAGTTTCGGAAAATGACTTCTCCCTTGCAAATAATAAGCTTGGAGAAGGTGGATTTGGTGACATTATCACGGACCTTAAAAAGGGTCGTTTAATGGACAAGGACTAGACTATTGGTTTAAGTGTTTGTCTTTCCTAATCTCCCACCTATTGGACTCAAGATCAATAATATTGTATTTGGAAAAGTTTATATTGGGGATGCACAAAATGTTAAAAAATAAAAGTAGAATTATCTGGGGCAAAATATGTTTTAATGGAATTCTCTCCCAAAAGCTTGGATATTAGATCATGTTATATCTACAACATTTTCACAACAAATCTAAATGATAGGATGTTATTGGTTGTTATTAATGAGTAAAAAAGTAATTTTCCTAGTGGATATAAATTAGAACCTATATAACTTAACAACTTTGATTTGTTGTAAAAAAAAAAAAAAAAAAAATCTAATAACTAAAAGCAAATGCACAACTTTTACCACAATTCTCCATGTGGCAGATTATGATTGTTGAAAAAAAAAAAATAGCGGGTCCATGTAAAAGTATCCCGCAGCCAATCAAAGTCTACCACGTAAAAAAGTTGTGACAAAATTCATGAGTTTATTTTTTTATTTTTATTTTTTTTTTTTTTGAGAATGAGTCATGAGTTTATTTGTGGTAGTAGAACTCCAAAACAATTATGACTCTAGCATTACTCCACGAGATGTGATTCCATGTGCAATGTTGAATGGGATGGAAGTTAGGACCCCTCCACCTACAATATGTAGGTGGAGTGGTCAACCCAACTTTGGTCCTTAGTCTCAAATTAAGGACCCAACTTTCTTTTCATGTGCCAAACGATCTAATCCGTGTGTCTCTTTTGCTTCAGCTCTCCTTTTCTTGGGCAATGACGTTAGGCGTATGGTATACCTCCTTCGCTTTCACATCTCATTAAGTCGAACATCCAATTACTTGAGATCAAGCAAGGTATGAACATTCAAGTTGGTGTTTAAGCGTAAATTTCTTCTTAATATGGTACCAATCAAGGATTGGAAAGCATATATAGAGATGGACATTTATCAATTGCTTGATATATAATGCAACTCTGCAGATGGACTACACTAGATAGAACCATAGAAAAACCAAAATTGACCAAATATGATAATAGGGTTACAGGCTTAAAAACACAACCACAGTGAAACACCCAACCACAGCCCACAGTAACAAAAATCTAAAAATGTCCAATCAAACATACTAAATAGCCAAAAATCTGGATTGCCCAACCATATATATTTAGTTTAGAACAAAGAAAAAAATCTCAGCGCTTTTTAGAGACACCAACAGTCTTTCCCCTGCGGCGTGTAGTCTTGGTGTGTTGGCCACGAACACGAAGGCCCCAGTAGTGCCTCAGACCACGATGGTTCCTGCATACAGGTCTCAAGAGTCAGCTCTATCTTATGTTTCACAAGCCAAAACTTAAAATGCAACCTTTTATGGTATAAGAAAATGATATTCTGGCACCAAACATGTTTCTTTCACCAGGAGAGAGTAGAAAGTATCACGCGAGACATATGTTATATTGGGGACTATGAACACAGAAACCACACTAACAGCTAGTAAGAGTGATTAAACAAGTTTGAGAACATTCTGGAACACTCTACAGAATTGTTTGAGAACATTCTACAGAATTGTTTGAGAAAGCAACTGCCACAGATTTAATGTCACAGGCACTACAAAACGCGGGGGTATTAGGCCGCGTTTATAAAAACGCGGCCCCAGACGGACTAAAGCCCCGTTTTTAAAAAACGTGGCTTAAAGAAACCAGTAAGGCCGCGTTTCAAACACGGGGCCATAGAACGCGTCTACAGTCGCGTTTTTTTGAGCTGTAGCCGCATTTTTGGGGGTGGAGCTATGGCCGCGTTTAAAAAACGCGGCCATAGCTCCACCCCCAAATTTTTTTTTTTTTTTTTTTTTTAAATTTCAAGTGAGGCCGCGTTTAAAAAACGCAGCTCTAGCTTTCCTAAAGTTGCGTTTTACAGATGCGGCTTTAAATATAGTCTGAAGCCGCATGTTTAAAACGCGGCTTTAAATTTGGTCTAAAGCCGCGTGTTTAAAATGCGGCTTTAGTTTGGGATGAGGCCGCATTTCTTAAACGCGGCCTAAAAGTTTTGCCTATAGCCGCATGTTAAAAACGCGGCTTTAGGCTTTGTATAAATAGGAAACTGAAAACATTTTCAACCCCAGCCTCTCCCATTGCACATCAGCCTCCATCTCTCAAGCCCGATCTCAACCCTCACCCTCCAAGCCTCCATCTCTCAAGCCCAATCTCTACCTTCTAATCATCCACCACCACCACCACAAATCATAGTCTGACACGAAGCTATTCAGGCTCTGTCTGTTTTGGCATTTGGGCAATACGTCGTCGTGGAGGGGCTGTCCAATCCAAAGCCGCCACCCAAAATGGTGTCGTCCGTTGCTCGATCGCTACTCCCACCTCGCCGAAGGCTCCGCCTTGACCCTTCTAGCAACCTCTACTTCCCAAATGAGCCTGGTAAACAGGTTAAGAGCGCGATCAGATTGAAGAACACTAGTAGGTCCCATGTGGCTTTTAAGGTATTGGTTTTCTGTTTTGTTTTCACTTTCTGGGTTTCTGAGCTTTTTGTCTTAACTTTTTCTGGGGTTCTGTTTTAATTTTGTTTTAGACTGACTAGTATTGCTTTATTTATTCATTCTTTTTCTGGGTGTTGGAGTTACAAATTTGTGAATTTTTTGGTTGCCAAGAAAAACCTGAAGGAAAATAGAAAACGTTTTGGAGTTTTAGGGCATCTGTACTACTTGATGTTAGCTTCTTTTAATGGGTTCAATTTCATGAATGGGTTTCTCCAAAAACTTGCCAATTGTGATATAAAGAAACGCTTTTGTTCTTTCTCGTTGAAAATTGCACTCATTGAACCTGAAAAACTTGTTACAGCACTTAAGGTATCCGATTAGATGACTTTGTTAACTTTTCCTCAAGTTTATGATGATTATTCTATATTTACATTTGATGGGGTTTGTATCTTCGTTTTCCATTCTTATTCTAAAGACTGCTTTTTTTCTTCTGGGTTTTTGATTCTGCAGGGGCTATGTGAAAACGATTCCAAATCGGTACTTGTTGATTGATACTAGTGGAGGCTTGAATCAACAAAGAACAGGGGTGAGTTTTTTTTTTTAATTTTTTTTTTATTAGTATAAGATTCAGTTGCCGAATTTGATTTCGATGTAGGCTTTTAGGTTTGAATTAGTCTAACTTTGGTGTATTGTTAAGAAATTTTATGTAGGATCCTGTGATTAGATTCAAAAGGATTAAAATATTAGGCTTTGTCATTTACTTAATTGATTTTTGCGGTTCTTTTGGTGTTAAATGAGGACTTTGGCTTGACTTGGGCAGCTCATTGCAGCTAAAATTTTAAGAAATGAATTGAAGATAAGAGTTTTGTATTAGTTTGTGATAAGTTTTTTCCATGCAATTCATGTTGTACAGTATTAGTACTTCATCTTTGTGTTGGCGGTGTTTACTGTGTCAATTAGATTTGTTTTTGACTGGTTCTAAATTTCCAATTTTGACTTTTTTTTTTTAATAAATGATGAAAAATATTATCTGGGTTGGGAAGTGAAATAAGTGAAACCCCGTTTACATGTAACTTTCTGAGAATCATGGTTTTGAATGAATAGTTATTGTTTTCAGTGTTCAAGAATGAATCCAGAGATATAATGGGCCATGATTTGATAGGTATTTTGCTAAATTAGTTTTTGATTTTTACCTTACTTGCTGCAGATAACAGATGCTGTTGTTGCGGCTTACATATTGAATGCTACACTTGTTCTTAATCTTTGTGAAATTGAGAATCCCATAAAAGGACATATTATATTGTGCTTCACTTTTGGCTTCCTGCAGCCAACACTATGACTGCATGGGAAATACATAAATACATTATACATGGAAGGGATGGGTACATTATAGATAAAATATTTTGCACCAATATACCAAATTTTTGAAGAACAATTGTCAACAACTCCTCTGATCGTTCTAAGGATGGTAAGTATTATCCAACAAGGGCAAAACTTGAACAAAATTCGGTTATGTAGTTCATTCGCTACTGCAAACAACATGGTTAAATATAATTGGGAAACCTAAGGAACAGGTCCTTGTACCCTTCCAACAATTTACAAAACATCCATCAAATATATTATTTCATTTCATATGACTCCTATGGAACATCAGCTCAACATTAACATGGGAAGAATCTCAAATCAATTCCATGAGTTCTAAGGGTTGTGTTGACTGCCTAGAAACAAATCTTAAAACAAAAGTAAGACACCATTCCTAGGTCTCAAGAATCTATAACTTATTTAGTACACAAACTGCAGTTAATAACTCTCTTTTCTCTTCAGCTTGTTCCACACGCCTAAAATGTCAGTCTCCAGGAAAGTGATGCTGGCTTTTAAGTCTTTTCCAATTACCTCATTAGTGAGGTGTTTTATTACCAAGCGTGGGTAACCATAGAGGGTATATGCACCCTACAAAATGCCTATATCAATATGAAACTTTCCGCACCTGAAATCTTGAGGAAATTTTGTGGAAAACATGGCAAAAGTATGTTCAAGACTTCTCTTCCTGTCAGCCATTTGCCTGTTCATTGCTCAAGCCATTATTGCTCAGCCAAACTTTGAAAATAGTTTTGTGCATTTAGACAGGGATAACTACACCAGTAATAGTACCTATAAAGCAAACTTCAATCATCTCCTCTCCACCCTCACTTCCAACACTGAAATTGACTATGGGTTTTACAACTCTTCAAACACTGAAATTGACCAATTTTAAGGACCCACCAATTATTGTATTGGTCCCTTATTTCCTCCCGGTCTAAATAAAAATTGTGTCCCATATTGTTCATTATTTCCTCTAATAACGTTATTTGTATTTTTTGGAAATATGTGTGGATGAAAAAATGTGTGAAAAATACGTATAGTATTGTTTAAACACTGAAAACTGTTGTTTAAACCACGGTAACAAACGGGCCTAAATGTTTCAAGATTATGGACTTGCAATGCTTCAAAGTCTTTGCTCAACCCTCCTAGTTCACTCTTCTCCCTAGCTATAAGCCTATATGAGGTTTTTTAACCTAAGTCTTGCCTTAAACACATGGCAATGGTTTCTTCAAGACTTCTCTTCCTGTTTTCCATTTGCATACTGATTTCTCAAGCCTTTGAGCAATACCTCCTGTGGGGGTATGGGCCTAAAGAGGTCAAGACGGCCCATCTGTAAGGGTTTGAGCCTAAATGACCCAGAATAGTTTGCATGACCGAAGCTCAAGATTGTTGGGCTAGAACCATCCCACTGAGAGGCATGCATAGATCGGGACACAATGGTCGGTAGTACCATTTTAACGAGGGTCGTGTCTGGCCAGGCATAGGTACCGATTGGCGGGCCCAATAGGAAAATAAGGGTGGTTTAGGTCGATGGTCGAACATTAAATAATGCCCTTAGGGAATTCGCCGCCGAGCACTAGGTGGCGTTTGGAACAAGTTACGAGGGAATCCTTTAAAATTGTGAGGATCCCAGGGGATTTACATGGACGTGGGAGGCGTGTGTAACAAGAACATAATGATGACTAACCCACTAACTAAGTGCTATAAAAGGTGGAAGAGGCAGAAAAAGAGAGTGGGGAAAAAGTGGAAGGAGAGATAGAGAGCAAAACTAAAGGGAAACACTTGGGAACTGAGGGAAGTCAGGGGGAGGGTCTCAAATCAGGGCTTAAACAGGATGAACCGGACTAAGCTGAAAGCACCATTAGTAGGATCGAAATACAACCCACATATAAATTAATTAGGGGCCCAACTACCATCTTGCTAGGGGTATTCGATGCCTATAATTGGCGCCGTCTATGGGAATCTTACTCATTCTAGGGGCTTTGAGCTGGTTTGATATTGTCTGATCATGGAAGGTCCATATGCTGGAGAAAGTTTTGAGGCAGGAAATCATTCAAGGGCCGTAGAAGGCTAGAAAATGAGCATAGAAGGGAGTAGCAGCACATGCAAGATGGGCACGAGACAAAGGTAGACTTAGACGAGGGATCTTCATAGGGGGAGAGAACTGTATCTTATGTCCTCGAGCGATCTCGTCAAGGTGATCGGCAAAGAGAACTAGAGAACCTGCTAAAGCAAGTTAATGATTTGGAAATCGAACTGAAAGGCCGACATCGCAGAAGAGAGCAGGACGATTTATCTGTCGATCTCAACTACATTCCAGGGGTATCATCCTGAGGCAGTGGTTCGTGCCATTCGAGGGAAAGATCCTATGAGACAATCGAGCGGCGAAGCAAATCTCCCCGTCATGGTCGGCATGGTCATTATAACGCGGCTCTCGATGTTATGAGTAGAGCGCTGAGAAGGGCTGCCCGGTCACCGTTTTCTGAAAAGAGAGAGCGCACAGAGATGCTTAAGTGGTTTACCTATCCACAGTTTATCATTTATGATGGAAAAACCGATCCAGTTAAGCATGTAAGTCATTATTTACAAATGTTGTTGCTTTATTCTTATAATGACGGGTTAATTTGTAAAGTATTTCCATCTAGTCTTGGCCCAACAGCTATGAGATGGTTTAACAGATTGAGGAAATGATCAATTTGAAATTTCGGTGAGCTGATACAGGATTTCGATGCTCGGTTCATAACATGCTAGCATTTTCCCATTAGGTTTCCTTGAGGATTTCGAGTTAAAGGACTCTTTGACTATGTGACCCCCAAAAAGCATGCATCAGTTAATGAGAAGGATTGAAAAGTATAAAAGATTAGTGGATGATCGCTTGCAGGGCAAAGGCAAGGCCCTGGCCTCCTCACAGTACCGTAAAGAATATCGTCTCAACAAGTTCCAACAAAGGCCTAGAAAGGAACTGAGGGTTCTCGGCAATGATTTGGCACAATGACCCGAGGGAATTAATTTGGCATTCAAGGAGCTTGTTTATAAGATCCTTGAACGTATTAAGAATGAGCCTTATTTTCTGTGGCTCGGTAAGATGGGTGGTGACTCGGCGAGGAGGAACCAAAGTTTATATTGTATTATCATAAGGAGAAAGGCCACACAACCGAACAGTGTCGTGTCTTGAAGGATCACTTAGAACAACTGGTGAAAGCAGGGCACCTCAAGGAGTTTTTGGTCGATCAAGGGGGAGGGAATGTGGGCCAGGGATCAGGCGGCCGAAACGACCACGCTCTTCCCCCTCTATTAGCAATTATTGAGGTTATTCCCGCGGCCTTACAAGGCATAAGTTGAAGCAGTCAGAGGGCGGTTTTGAGTGTGGTGTCTTCCCCCAAATTGGACAACGAGGACCAACCGGAAAAGAAACTCAAGAGGGCAATTACCTTGATCACTTTTAGCGAAACCAATTTGGAAGGGACATCCCAACCACATGATGACACTTTGGTGGTAACATGTAGGATTGGTGGTTTCCTGGTTAAGAACGTAATGGTGGATCAAGGGAGCGAGGCTGAAATTATGTACCCCGACCTCTGTAAGAGGTTGGGATTGAAACTTGAGGATCTAAGTAAGTATGACACGCCCTTGGTAGGTTTTGGTGGGAAGGTTGTGACCCCCGAGGGGTAAATAAAGCTGCTAGTAGTAATCAAGGGTAAGGAAGTGGAAGTTAACTTAATAGTGGTTAATGCCTATTCACCCTACATGGTGATACTCGGACGTCCCTGGATTCATACCATAGGGGTAGTTCCTTCGATGCTACACCAGAAGATCAAGTTCCCCACTAAAGATGGAGTCACAGTAGTTTGTGATGATCAAAAAGTAGCGAGACAGTGTCTGGTAGCTGCAATAAACCACAAGATAAAGCAGAAAGAGTAAATGGCTCAGGAGCAATTATAGCAATTACCAATAGTCGTGAGTCCCATGGTTGTGGATAGTGTGGAAGAGTTGGTCCAAGCCAGAATATTTCCATATTCGAGTAGGTATTTCTGAATTGGAAAGAGCTTGTTGGTGGGGGATCGAGTGGAAATCATGTTGTCATTGGTGCAAAACTTCGACGTGTTCACATGGAGCCCATATGAAGTACTTGGGGTGGACCTGGCTTTTATCATGCATCAATTAAATGTAGACCCCTTAACCCTTCCTAATAAGCAGAGGCCAAGAAGAGCTGCAAAGAAGGAGATGGAGAAGCTAAAGGGGGCAGGGCGATTAAAGAAGTGTTTTTCTCAAAATGGTTAGCCAACACGATGGTTGTAATGAAAAAGAACGGTAGCTGGAAGGTTTGCGTTGATTTCACTGACCTTAACTGAGCATGTCTAAAGGATTATTTCCTGGTGCCAAAAATAGATCAATCAGTAGATGCAACGGTCGAGTATTAGAGAATGAGCTTTTTAGATGCATTCCAAGGTTACCATTAGATCTCACTAGCACTCGAGTACCAGGAGAAACCATCCTTCATCACACCCAGGGGGAATTACCACTACACTGTAATGCCCTTCGGGTTGAAGAATGTAGGAGCCACATATCAGCGAATGGTCACCCGGATGTTTAAGGACAAGATCAGTAAGTCTGTAGAGGTATACATTGATGACATGGTGGTAAAAATGAAATGGATTGAGGGGCATACGTCCGATTTAGCCGAGGTTTTCGATGTACTAAGGCAGCACCAGTTACGCCTCAATGCCGAGAAATGTTCCTTCGGAGTAAGATCCAGCAAGTTTTTGGGTTACATGATAACCACTCGGGGAATAGAGGTGAACCCCGATCAGGTTTCGGCAATCCAACAGTTGGGACCTCCTAATAACCCGAAGAAGGTACAAAAACTTACAGGAATGACCACTGCCCTGAACAGATTTGTCTCAAGATCGGTGTATAGGTGCTGACCATTTTACTAGTTATTGAAGAAGTGGAAAGGTTTTCAGTGGACAGAGGAATGTGATGCGGCCTTCAGAGATTTGAAGTCTTACTTAGCCAACCTGCTAGTTCTGTCGTGACCGGAGCCCGGGGAGGACCTTTTCCTGTAGCTGGCGATTTCTGACCATGCCATGAGCTCAATGTTGATCAGGGAGCATGAAGGGATTCAAAGGCCCATATATTACGTCAACAAAACCCTAGTGGATGCAGAGACTCGGTATTTTCCATTGGAGAAAATGGTATTAGCCCTAATCCACGCTATGAGGAAGTTGCTGCATTATTTTCAAGCGCATACAGTTTGGGTGTTGACCGAGTACCTTTTGCAGTCGCTATTGAGGAGGTCAAATTTCACGAGGAGGATAGCAAAATGGGGAACGAAACTGGGAACATTCGACATATGCTACAAGCTGAGAAATTCCATTAAAGGACAGGTGTTGGCAGACTTTGTTGCTGAATTCACTCCCTCCTCTAAGGCTTCTTTGATGATATGCCAAGTCACAGTTAAACGATGGAAGGTGTATGTGGATGGAGTGTCTAGCGCGAAAGGCTTAGGAGTCGGGGTGGTGCTAGTGTCCCCAAAAGGTGTAAGAGTGGAAAAGTCACTAAGGTTGGGGTTTTGGGCTTCGAATAATGAGGCCGAATATGAAGCCCTCATTGTCGGGTTACGGGCGGCACAAAAACTCGGGGTAGAGGAGGTAGAGGTAGTTTCAGAATCCAGGTTGGTGGTGAGTCAAGTAGACAGGAGTTTCGAGGCAAGAGACCAGCGTATGTTGTAGTATTTGCGGTTGTTCGGGCCTCTATGTGAGAACTTCTGAGATGTTAGAGTAGTCAGGGTACCGAGAAGTTAAAATAGCCACGCTGACTCCTTGGCCATGCTGGCATCTTCTTCGGATGATCACATTCCCCGAATGATACTAGTAGAACTTTTGGAGCACCCGAGCATTGAGTGGCAAACGTTAGTGGCAACTGCATCGGAACTGAGGCCAAGTTGGATGGATCCGTACGTAGCCTTTTTATTTGACGGGTCTTTGCCGACGAATGCAAAAGAGGTTGTACCGACGTTCATACGGTGGACCATATTTGTTGTACCTTCCTCCCGGGAAAACTGCTGAGTTGTTGACCGAACTTCACGAAGGAGTATGTGGTAGGCACTCGGGGGGGAGGACTCTTGCGCACCGAGCCATGACTCAGGGATTCTATTGGCCAAATATGCAACAGGAAGCGACTAACTATGTTAGAAGATGTGATCGGTGCCAGATGCATGCATCGCTACTACACCAGCCTGAGGGAAGCCTCAACCCGATCTCTAGTCCTTGGCCCTTTGCCCAATAGGGGCTAGATATAGTCGGACCTTTTCCTCGGGCCTTAGGGAACAAACTGTATGTGGTAGTAGCTACAGACTATTTCACTAAGTGGGTGGAGGCCGAAGCCTTGGCGAATATTAGGGACTTGGATATATAAAGATTCATGTGGAAGAACATTGTCACAAGGTTTGGAGTTCCCCGGGTGTTGGTAAGCTTTTTCGGGAATACTGCGGCAGCCTTGGTACAACCAACAGATACTCATCACCTGCATACCTCCAGAGCAATGGGCAGGCTGAGGCAACAAATAAGACAGTTGTCAACGATTTGAAGAAGAGATTGGAGGGAACAAAGGGAAACTGGGTTGAAGAGTTGCCGAACGTCCTGTGGGCGTACCAAATGACTCTCAGAAGGTTAATAGTAAAGACGCCCTTCTCCATGACTTACGGTACCGAGGCAATCATACTGATCAAAATCAGTTTGTTAAGTTCGAGGATGTCGTGTTTTACACAAGGACATAACGACGAGTGTATGGTCAGTATTCTGGATGCTTTGGAAGAGCGAAGAGACATGGTGACCTTGCGGCTCGTAAATTATCAACAGAAGTTGGCTCAGGGGTGTAACAGGAAAGTTAGGATTTGGGAATTTATACCTGGGGACCTCGTCCTACGAAAGGCCGTCGAGGGTATGAAGGATTAAGGTGTTGGAAAATTGGCTCCAAACTGGGAAGGGCCTTACCAGATGACAGCTACAACCAGAGCGGGAGCCTATTACTTAGAAGATTTGGAGGAGAGACCCTTGCCCTGACCGTGGAATGTCTATAATTTAAAGAAATATTACCAGTGAATGTAATGGGTGGCATGAAATGGCCATTATGATTTGTATGATAGCAAGAACCATGGAATTAAGTAGTTTTCAATTGACTGATCCTGTGTAAGGAAGAGATGAATGATGAAGTAGATATTATTTTTGCCTAAGGATAGAAGTCTGGCCTTGGCCTGACTCCAATCACCGACCAAATGGAAACCTTAAATATTTCTGCCTAAGGACAGAAGTCTGACCTCGACCTGACTCCGGTCACCGACCAGATTGAAACCTTAAATATTTTGGCCTAAGGACAGAAATTTGGCCTCAGCCTAACTCCGGTCACCAACCAGATGGAAACCTTCATGTTTCTACATAAGGACAGAAGTCTAGCCTTGGCCTAACTTCGGTCACTGACCAGACAGAAACCTTAACACCTCTCTAAAAAATTGGGATTATAACTACGCTCGGTTCTGAATACAAGCAATAGCATGGATGCGTTTTACAATTGCTGCAGCATTCTGTTTTAACTAGTGATGAGGGAGCACCATTATTTTAAAATAAGAACTTGATATTAACTAATTAGCGTGCGTAAAAGCAGTACGCCGAAAGGTAACACTTAGCAGTAACAGGGTATAAATGAATAGTAACACTTAGAGTTTTTATTGTGAATTTTAAGTTTGGCCCTATTACTGATTATTTAGGTTACTATGTTGCCTAACGTTGACACTTGAATACTTCCCGGTATAAGCGTCAAGGCCTTTAGTATGGGTGTTGAGTTACTAAAAGCATGATAAAAGTAAATGGAGAGCACTATTTTTTTTTCCAATATAAATTCAATATAATAAAAAGAAAATTAACACCATCAGTCTCATACAAAAAGGGGGGGGGGAATGAAATTAATAATAATAAAAATAAAACAAAGTAAAACCAAATGACATAATACAGATGCTTCTATAAATTAAGCCTCAGGGGTAACAATGGCCGGGGGAGTTGTGGTGGGGGCTCCTTGGTCGGCTGGAGGGTTGTTGGGTGGAGGGTTAGAGGTGACCGTTGGCTGGGCAATCTGATCGGACGTGGTGGCTCTGGTTCTCAGTTGGTCATCATCAAGTACTGCCACATGGGAGTCGATCTGTTGGGACAACTCCCGAGACTCCGAGCTCTCGGTGCCCTCCTTCTCGTCACTGTTTTCCTCTCCTTTCTCTTCAACCTGGTCCTCAATAGCAAGGTCTTCGGGTAGAAGCACTCGGTCGATATTAACAATTGCCATCCAGCCTTCCATAAACCCAAACTTCCAAGCCTGAAAGATAATAGGGCCAGCTGAGTTTTCGGCATCCTTGAAGCCCCTGTTGTAGTAGGTTTGCTTTCGGGCCTTCTCCCTACCCTTGTAGTCAGTGAATTCTTTGTCCCGAGCAGAGAGGACATTGGCAGTCTTGGCGAGCTCAAGCTCAGTCTAACCAAGCTTGCCTGCAGCTTCGCTGGTTTTCTGCTCGGCCAACTCCGGTGACTTTTCAGTAGTTGTTGCATGCCACTCTATAACGTTCATCCCAAGAGTTTTCTCTTTCAGGCTACTCTCAGCCACCTGTTTTAGGGCTTTCTCTTATTGGCCTCCTCTTGAGCATCTTTAAGCCGACCCTCCACTACGTGGGTCAGTTGGGCGGCCTAGATCAACAGAAAACTAGAGTTCGGTTACCCAGACCGATTAGTAACACTTATGAATATAAAGAAGTAAATGAATGAGTAAACCGATATATGTATATGGATTCATATGGGATAATGATCACAATAATAAGTGTATATAAGTCCTAACAAGAGAGCTTGAGAGGAAGCAAAACGTATAGTTATGGTGTGCCACTTCAACTTGAGCACCAGGTTGTCATCTCGACAGTTGGTGTAGTGCTCCATGTCGACAAGAAGCAATAGCCTGCCCAAAACTGTCCAATACTTGGCCCCCATTGCCGTTTCTCCAGGTTCAGAGGTAAGAGTTAAAGGGCAGGGCTTTATCCCTTTGTTGGAAGGAGCACTCCCATGAAGCAGCCGAGCCCGAGGAAAAGGCTGTGACCTGCGAGCCAATTATGGCATGCTAGCTTGGGGACTGTGTCTCCTGAGGGGTCTTATTGGTCGGTAGAACAGTCGACCGACCTGAAGCTTCAATGTGCAATTGGGTAACAGGAGGGGTGCTTTCCTCGGTCACAATGTCATTGGTACCTTTGTGGCGTTTCCGCTGTTATCGGGACGTAGGAGAAGTAGTTATTTGAGGGGTGGGCTGAGCTGGAGCTTGGACCCCTGAGGCTTGTGCGGCCGGAAACCATCGGTCCAAGGCCATTGATCACTTCTTCACTATTTCTTCTACTGGATTAAGGAGCACAAGATCTGTCCCTTCGGCAACTGGACCCTTTTTGCCAGGATCTCCTAAAAGTGGGGCGTCTACAGGAATATGTTCTATGCGGCCTTAGAAAACGGTATCCCTCGAACCATCTTGAATGGGTTCTAGGGAGTCGTGTCTGACCAATCAGGGACCTAAATGTTTGGCTTCCCCGGATGTGAGCCCCCTAAGCAAGAAACCTGGCAGCCAAATGTCCAGGTATGATAACAATGGGCTATCGACCGTCAGAGCACTTGATGAATTCTAGTAGCTTGTATAGGAGGGCATGCAACCCAAAATCAGATGAGAGGCTCTTAGCTGACCGTCATAGTGCACAAAATCCTCCGAATGTAGAATGAAGTTGAGCTCCTTCATGCGCATCACTCTTATATCTAGTTGGAACTTATTAGAAACTACAATTAGGAAAAGGGAAAATGTAAATGAAAGATGAAAAAGGTAATGAAATGAAATAAAAAGCAAAGAAAGGGAGGGGGAAAGGAAGACTCGGTTGGTGAATGTATAGTGATTGGTGAAAGAGGTACCGACCTATCTAACAGGGAAAGGTCAGACAGGTCATCTCTCCATTCAGCTAATTCCTACTCACTCTCACATATTCCTCCGCCGAGTTCCTGTTGGAATCAGGAGGCAGGATATTAACCTAACCATGGTGTTTCGGGTTTGAAGGTAGTACCCATGCTTCAGACTTCCCCGAATGGCATACAGGAAGTTGATGTCATAATGGGTCAAACTCAGGCCATATAAGCGGTTGAGACACCCCACACAATTAACTACCCTATAGAAATTAGGCAGGCATTTATCGGGGCTAAGGCAAAAAAAAACTGAGGGTTCTAAGTAATAAGGGGTCTACAGGAAACCTAACCCTGCATTTAAGGATGGACATTAGAGGAAAAAACACAACACGGGGAAGCCTTTGGTCTTCTATCTCTCCCTCATGACAATATGAAATTTCTACATCACGAGGGATATTATACTTGACTCTAAAGGATTCTATATCTTCCCTAGTTTTCAATAGGTATGCAAAAGGCATATTGTCGAATCTAACTAAGTTAGGAAGAGATAGTCAAAGAGAAGAGGACTTACAAAGTGATTTCTTGTAGAGGAGAGTGATCTTATAGGGAAGTTAAGGGCTCGGGAGCAGAGGAAGGCAGTGTTTAGAACTTGACATAAACTAAAGAAAACGAAATGTTGATTATGGGTAGTATTTATAGGCACAAGGGTCATTAATCGTAACTACCCAACCACAAAAAATGCTAGCAATCATTTCCCTTCACATGCACCTCGATAAACAAAGCATCAGGCCATTTGAGCCGTCCGATATTTCGAATGCTACCACGCGCACAGAAGGAGTGTGCTGTCTTGTTCGTTGCATTAATTGGTTGACTGTTGGCCTTCCCGAGGCGCAATCGCCAATTTTATCTCGAAAAGGTGACAAAGTGCCCCCAAGCTCCAGGTGAAGAAACCCCGATGCCATCTCCACTATATGGAAATAGGGGGGGGGGGGGGGGGGGGGGGCTATTATGGGGGTATGAGCCTAAAGAGGTCTGGACAGCCCATCCATAAGGGTTTGGGCTTGAATGACCCAAAATAGTTCGCATGACCAAAGCCCAGGATCGTTGGGTTAGAACCGTCCCACTGAAAGGCACGCCCAGATCAGGACACAATGGTCAGTAGCGCCAT
The DNA here is from genome assembly GCA_030021035.2 of Notholithocarpus densiflorus. NCBI lineage: Eukaryota > Viridiplantae > Streptophyta > Magnoliopsida > Fagales > Fagaceae > Notholithocarpus > Notholithocarpus densiflorus. Next base: position 276,062 of record JARYZH020000174.1, read on the forward strand.
TTTAACGAGGGTCGTGTTAGGCTAGGCATAAGTACCAATCGGCAAGCTTGATAGGAAAACAAGGGTGGTTCAGGTCGATAACTGAACGTTAAATAATGCCCTTGGAGAATTCGCCACCAAGCACTAGGTGGCGTCTAGAACAAGTTACGAGGGAATCCTCTAAAGTCGTGAGGATCCCTGGGGATTTACATGGACGTGGGAGGACATGTGTAACAGGAACATAATGATGATAAACCCACTAACTAAGTGCTACAAAAGGTGGAAGAGGCAGAGAATGAGAGGGGGGAAAAAGTGGAAGGAAGAAACTAAGGGAAGGAGAGATAGAGAGCAAAACTAGAAGGAAACACTTAGGAACTAAGGGAAGTCAAAGGGGGTCTCAGATTAGGGCTTAGACAGGACGAACCAGACTAAGCTAAGAGCCCTATTAGTAGGATCGAAATACAGCCCACATATAAATTAATTGGGGGCCCAACTACCGTCTTGCTAGGGGTATTTGGTGCCCACACCTTCTATACCATAGTTGTTTAGACAATGGTAACTACACAAGCAACAGTACCTACAAAGCAAACCTCAATCAACTCCTCTCCTCCCTCTCTTCCAACACTGAAATTGACTATGGGTTCTACAATTTTTCTTATGGGCAAAACCCTAACAAAGTATATGCAATTGGACTTTGTAAAGGAGATGTTAAACCGGATAATTGCCGTAGTTGCCTCAATAACGCCACAAATCTTCTCCCACAGTTTTGTCCTAATCAAAAGGAAGCAATTGTATGGTATGAAGGTTGCATGTTACGCTACTCATTCCGTGACATATTTAACATCAAGGAAACTAGACCTCCTTTCTGTGAGTATATCAACATTATCGTATCAGCCAATTATTTGGATCAGTTCAATCAGGTCCTGAGGAACTTGTTGGATAGCAAAAGAATTCAAGCTGCAGCAGGTGGTTCTCTTCGTAAGTTTGCAGTGGGAAATGCAACAGCACCAAACTTCCAAACACTATTTTCACTTATGCAATGCACACCTAATTTGTCTGAGCAAAATTGCAATGATTGCTTGGTTGAGGCTTTTGGAAATATTACACAATGTGGGGGCGGAAAGCAAGGACGGAGATTTCATACACCTTGCTGTTATTTTATTTTTCAGGTCTACCCCTCCTATGACACCTCATATCCGCCATTAACTTCTCCATCACCACCACCACCACCAGTATCTTCTCCACCATTAAGCAATACCTCTATTACAATAGGTACTAGTGCCACCTTAAGCTTAAAGCATAATAGATTAGGATGTAACTTTTTGCTAAATACTCGCTGAAAGTTGATTAGAAAATATAGTTATATCTTTAAAAGCAATGTTTATTACACACTACCTTATTATACACAAGGTACACACAATTTAGTTTAAAACTAAAATTGTGACTTCAAGACATGATTTTAGTTCAAAACCAAAATTGTACATACAGTGTATGCAACAAGTAGTATGCATTAACAATTATCTTTTATTTTTTCAAATTAAAATATATATATATATATATATCTATTACAAAGCTGTATGGAGAAGCAAGTAAACTTAAAAGCTTCCAAATATTAATTTCCACATAATTTCTATACTTTCGAAACTATAATCTGAAGCTCTTTTCATTTATCTGCTTGAAAATTTTAACATTCATACGTCCAAATTTTGTGTGTGAACATATTTCTGGTTTTTGCAGGAAATGAGAGCAATATATCTCGAACTGTCATTGTAGTTGTGCCCATTATTGCTATTATGGTACTAATTGTTAACAATATAAAGTGAGAGAGAAAGACTGAATAGTCTGTGTATTGATGTGTAAATAATAATGTACAATAGAGAGCCTTATATAGGCTAGGTATGTGTGTAATACAAGTAATATGAGTAAACTACAAGTACAATATACTGAGCTAAGCCCAATTGGCTAATCTAGTCTAAGCTATACACTAACATCCCCCCTCAAACTCGAGGTGGCAAAGAGGAAGCCAACTGGAGTTTAGATATAAGATCTCGAAGATGACCAGGCGGGTGATTCTTGGTGAAGATATCAGCAGGCTGGTCAACAGAGGAGATGGAGAACAACTTGAGATTGCCTTTCTTGAGATGCTGGCAAGTGATGTGGCAGTCGATCTCAATGTGCTTGGTGCATTCATGGAAGACATCGTTTATGAGCAATGTAAATAGCACTACGATTGTCACAATAAAAAGGAGTGGCAGTGGGCTGTGGAGCATCCATGTCAGCCAAGAGCCAGCGAAGCCAAACAAGCTCGCATGTGGTGTCGGCAAGGACACGATACTCAGCCTTAGTACTGGAATGAGGAACAACATCCTGCTTCTTACTACGCCACGAGACAAGAAAAGTACCCAACAGGAAATAGAAACCTATGATAAAGCATCGATCAGTCGGATCACCTGCCCAGTCTGCATTCTAATAAGCATGAAGCTCGAGAGAAGACCAAGAGGAGTAGTGTAGACCACGATAAAGTGTGCCCTTGACATATCAAAGAATCCGAAGAATGGTAGCATAGTGGACAGAACGAAGGGCATCCATGAACTTACTAACCATACCCACAGCATGTGAAATATCCTGACAAGAAACAGTGAGATAGATCAGACTACCAAATAATTGACGATAGCGAGTAGCATCAGATATATGTTCACCAGCCAAAGGTGTGAGCATAGCATTGTATTCCAAGGGAGTGGAAACAGTCTTGTTGTCGATGATACCAACTTTGGAGAGAAGATCAGAAGCATATTTAGCTTGGGAAATATAGTATCCATAAGAGGATGAAGTAACCTCAAGCCCAAGAAAATAGCTAAGAGTGCCTAGATCTTTCATCCCAAAATGCTAACTAAGGAAGTGCTGAAGAGAGTGGATACCTGCATAATCATCTCCAATAATAATCATATCAACAACATAAAAAAGAATAAGAGTGATACCAACAGAGGATCTTTGGACGAAGAGAGCAGTGTCATGAGGACTCAAAGTGAAACCCTACTAAGCAACAACTGAGCTAAACTTTTCAAACCAAGCTCGAGGAGCCTGCTTGAGGCCATAAAAAGCACGGCAAAGGTAACAAACTTGACTGCTTAAGTGTGGATAGCCAGGGGGTGGTTACATGTACACTTCTTCTTGAAGGTCTCCATTAAGGAAAGTATTCTTCACATCCATTTGATAAAGAGGCCAACGGTGAATAGTAGCCACAGCAATGAGACATCTGACAGATGTAAGGTGAGCAACAGGAGCAAATGTTTTATTATAGTCAATGCCATACTCCTGAGTAAAGCCCTTGGCAACTAAGCGAGCCTTGTATCGTTTAACAGATCCATCAACCTTGGTCTTGATCTTGTAAACCCACCTAAAACCTACTAAAGACTGATCAGGAGGCAAATCAACCATATCCCAAGTGTGATTCTTATGAAAGGCATCAAGTTCTTCATTCATAGCTTGCTACCAAAGAGGGTCAGTATGGGCCTCACGATAGATGTAAGGTTCATAAAGGATGGCAAGAGCAAAAGAGTACTGATAATCAGTGAGATAAGGGGGATGAATGCTTACCCGAGTGGAACGACAAAGTTCAAGACCAACAGGAAACTCAGGAGAGGGTGGTGCCACTAAATCCAAGACAGGCGGGTCATATGCCGGGGACAGAACCAGAGATGAGTCATCTAGAGAGGCAGCCAATGTAGAAGAATCCTCCATAAGCTCAGGATAGAGAGGGAGGAAAAGATCAGTAAAAATGGGAGACTTGGGGGAAGAGGATGCAGGAAACTACTGAAGACTCGTGAAAGGACGATGTTCCCAAAACTCAACATGATGGGAGACACGAAAGCGATGAGAAATGGGATCATAGCAGTGAAACCCCTTTTGAGATACACCATAACCAAGGAAACAACAAAGGCGAGCACGGGGTTGGAGCTTTGTTCGTTCATAAGGAGGAAGAGAGACAAAGCAAGCACAACCAAAAACCCGAAGAGAGGAGTAGTTAGGGGTTTGACCATAGAGAAACTCGAATGGTGATTTGATGTGTGTAGTTGGTGAACGAATATGATTAATGGTTTACATAGCAATGAGTGCGGCCTCACCCCAAAAGCACTCAGGAAGAAAGGCAAAAATGAGAAGGGTGCAGACAACATGAAGAATGTAACGATGTTTTCATTCTACACAACCATTTTGTTGAAAGGTGTAAGGACAAGACCACAGAGTAAGGGTCCCATGATTGTCTAAAAAGGATAGGAAAAATTTATCATTATATTCTTGAGCATTATTTGATCGAAAGACTTTGATGGTGCGATTGAACTGTGTTTCAATCATTTTATGAAATGTTTTGTAAATAGACACAAGTTCAAACCTATGGTGAAGCAGATAAATCCAAGTATATCGAAAAAAATCATCCACAAATATGACAAAATATCTAGATCCCCCCTCAGTGGGAACAGGTGCATGACCACAAATATCAAAATGTATAAGATCAAAAGGTGCAGAAGAAAATGAGTCACTATTATTAAAGGGCAATTTTGTTTGTTTGCCAAAATGATAGGATGTACAATCAAATTTTTGAAACTGAACTGAACCTTAATGACCTTGAGAAGCTAACAATTGAAGAAGAGATAAGGATGGATGACCAAGAAGAGCATGCAGAAACAACTTGTGAAGGAATCTTCAAGTCATGAACCTCAAACATGCGACCAACCTTACGGCCTGTCCCAAGCACTTGACCCGTCCAGGGATCCTGCACATCCACACCATGATTAGTAAATAGAAGATCTATGTCTAATTCACAAAGTTGACCAACAAAAAGCAAATTGAGGGATAATTTTGGAATATGAAAAGTGTCACTAAGGGATAAACAAGGAGAGGAGATTGTTCCTTTATGACTAACAAGCATAGGAGTTCCATCAGCAGTGTAAATGGTGATGGGGTGTTCTAAGGGTGCCTTATCAAAAAATTGGGATTCATCAGGAGTCATATGGTTACAACATGTAGTATCAAAAAACCAAGGTTGTTTTCCTGAGGTGACAAAAAAGGCAGTGGAAGTTTGAAATAAAACCTGTTGAATTACTGCCTCAATATCAATCGTAGTAAGTGAGGAAGCCAAAGATGGACCTGTAGGAACCGATGGATCTGAAGGACATACAGCAACTGCTTGAGGAAGATAAGCTTTATTTTGCTCTTGCATAAATTTGTGCAGTTTGCGACAAACTGAGATGTCATGGCCTTTGGCATGGCAAAACTCGCAGCGAGTACCTTTGGAAGACTGAGAGGTGGGATGCCCAAAGTTTATTCGTGGAGGAGCAGTGAATGTAGCAATGGGAGGCTGTGGAGATGGTGTAGCCAATACATGATCAGACGATGACATGTGATGAGTAGGCCGACGGTTCTCCTCAGAAATGAGCTCCTTGACTGCAGTATCAAGAGAAGGAGTAGGAGACCATCTAAGCAGAGAAGCCCTAGTAGGCTTAAAATCCTCATGTAAACCCATCATCAAGTGCATAAATTTACGGCGATCCCGATATTTGACAAAGAGCTCAATGTGCTTAGAACGCACTAGAGGAGGATCTGTAGTAGAGAGTTGTTCCCAAATAGTAGAAGCCTGAGAATAAAAATCAGAAATAGACTGACCTATCTCTTGGTGCATTTGATAAAACTTTGATTCAATGTGGTACTCCAGGCTTGAATCATTAGTGCAATTATAACGATCAGCCAGAAATTTCCCAGCAGTCTCAAGACGAGGAAGAAGGTTATGAATGGAGGGAATATAGGTATTGATAAACCAAGACAAGATCTTACTCTGAATATTCTCCCATTCCTCTAGGCGTTCTTCATAATCATCCGCTATAACAACAATCTTAGAGGCATCTTCAGCAGCTATGGCTTTGGACTGAGGTTTTGGTACTGGCTTAGGAATTGAACCAGTCACATATCTCCACAATTTACGACCCCTGAGAAAGACAGTAATATTCTGAGACCATGCATGATAGTTAGTAGGACCATCCAACATAATGGTGATAAGACGTATGATATCTCGTTCGTTTTGTTAAGCTATAATGAACAAAATGACCAAAAAGTGGGATTTAGAGACCTCAAATGCAGAAACAGGGCCCAAAATTGGAATCTACGCAAAAAAAACTAAGCAAGACAGGCCCTATTGAAATATTTTGACTTTGGTCAAAGTCAACGATCAACGGTCAACAGTCAACGGTCAGTCAAAGTCAATGGCTCGGTCAATGGCTTGGTCACAGTCAACGGCTCGGGATGCTAACGTGGCAGTGTGACGTCACTCTAGGGCTGACGTGGCAGGACGCGATACGGGGCAGGCACGTGGAAGTGCGTGACAGCATTGTTACCGGTGCGTGTAAGATACTGACGGTGTGTGGAGGTGCGTGGAGCGCGTGCTTGTGAGGCAGAAACCTCAACTGGTGTGTGTGGGGGCATGTAGGCGCATGTGAGGTGGTTTCTGGGGGTTTTTGGTTGGGTTTCGCTCGAGATCGTCAGATCTGTCAATCTGTGCCTTGACTTTGGCAGTTTGATCAACAAAACTAATGAAATCCGAGTGTTCTAAGGGCTGTGGGCATGACGGCGGTGACTCGTTTCTGACAATGACTACAGGATGAAGGCGAGGGCAGTGGAAGAATGCTGGAGATATCCACAGGAACTAGAAAGTCGGAGGAAAGGCTTTGATACCATGTTAACAATATAAAGTGAGAGAGAAAAATTGAATAGTCTGTGTATTGATGTGTAAATAATAATGTACAATAGAGAGCCTTATATAGGCTAGGTATGTGTGCAGTACAAGTAATATGAGTAAACTACAAGTACAGTATACTGGGCTAATCTAGTCTAAGCTATACACTAACTGTAACGACCGAAGGAAAAGCGCTAGCCACATCTGCGCTATACCTCAAAAAGACTAGTCACAATTGAGACTCCTTTCATTTATTAATAAAGCCCAGTTCAACCCAGTAAATACCCGATATGGGACTCATCACACACCCACACACATCACACAATCAATCAAATTAGGGCATCACAATCTCCCCCACTTAAATCCCTAACGTCCTCGTTAGGGCCCACTTTATGGAGTAGTGTCTCTGAGCCCACATGGGGTTATTGGGCCGGCTCTGATACCAACACTGTCACGACCCAAATCCATGGAACATGAATTCAGATGGATGACTAACCTGCTAAACTTATATAACTCCATAAACATAATTAATCCAAAATAAATTAATACTCCAAAGAAACAATATACTTAAAAACCTCTTACAAAAATCTAAACTCCTCAAATTGGAAATAATCTCCACTATATAAAACATGAATTACAAAATAAAGGTAACTAAAATTCTATAAGTCTTCAAGTAATACTAAAATTGCCTACAACTTCCATGCTCTACCTTGCACCTTACAAAGCGATCCAAAGGTTCTATATTCCCAACTACACTTTAATATGAAAACAGTAATTGATGGGGTGAGCCACACATCTAGTAAGTAATTATACAGAATATACAACAGAATAAAGTCAAGCAAAGCACGAGTTTGATTTCACAATTTCACTCAAAATATCACATATAGTTTTCCAAACATATAGAGAACCACTTAATACATATATAATCAAATCTTAAAGTCATTCGAAAACACATACAGATAATTGATCAGAGCACAGCGTCACATATACACATCACATATTCTCACATACAATCCTGTGAGCGGATACCAACATCTAACCCCTGCTGGTGAGGGATCAACACATATTCTCACATACAATCCTGTGAGCGGATTTACTCATAAATCTAATCAATTCTGAAAACGCTCATTTTGAGTCACATATCACAAAAAGCAAAGTTTATACAACATATAATAATTTTCTTAAAATTAACAATTATTCCAACAATAAAGGCATATCGAATATCACAATATCAAATTGAAACATAAATCAAAAGATGTTTGACTCTCTTAGGGAACGAATAGGAACTGAAGAGTTTATATAAATATTTTTACAATTCTTGAGTAAGTTTGAAAACCCAATTTGCTAAAAGAAACGTCTTAATTACCATTTGAAAAACAAGAATATGACTTCGAAATCACTTGGTTTTAAACAAACTTAAAGAACAATAACCTTTTTAGAAAACTTACTTTGAAACTCAATTATTTTCAGAAAATAGTTTAGTTTAGAAATCATCTTTTATATGAGATTTGGAAATTCAAAACATTATTTCAAATTCGAAGTCTCTCTTTAAAACATTGTCTAAAAGTCGAAGTTTCTCTTTCAATGATGTAAAAATAATGCTTTCGATAAACTTTAGAAAACGTAAGCTTTAAAAAAAACATAACTTTTGAAAACCTTTAACTTCTAAGAACCTAAAGAATAAAACTTGTACATATTATGCATAATTACTTACAGCACTTGAATCACTCTGACAGTCCAGCCGAAACAACCTCCAAAAAGCCTCAAAACACTCTTAAATAGGACCTATCATCAATCATAAAATATACTTAATATCTTCTACAAAATATAAAGCTTATAAAACTATACAAATGGACTCACCAGGATTATATTTTGCTAAACTAATAACACTTTTAACACTAAGTTAAAGTTTCTCTAATCCAATGATGCTCTAACCAATAATATTCCCTTATATTAATCGAAACTCATATTGCCATGAGGAAGGCAATAGCCAAAAATATCATTGACCTAGGATTTAATATAAAACCCCAATGAAAACTGTAAGAACCATATACCTGAATAGATATTGCAATCCATGGCTTGTTCACACAGTGGACCACCTAGAATTTTTTTATATAACTCTGATGAACACTTGAAGTCCATCTCCATGAATGATATCTTGATCCATGACTTAATTCATGGATTACACATGGTGGCCCAAAACTAGAATTATATATATATTCCAACGAAATAACGTTAAAGCCATCCTATAATATATATATATATATATATATATATATATTAACCACAATGAAGTTTTACAGCCGTGTTCTTGGATTAGGAATTGAAATTCCATGAATCTGTTCAAGAACCCGCATCATGGGCAGTGGGCAATCTAAGATTTAATAGTGTAAATAACAAATCCAGGAAAATACCCCTTTTTAACAATCTACACTTCACTAACTCTTTTAATTCTTTGATTCTAACAAATGAAAATTCATACCTGGAACAATTGGTTGCCTCTTCAATTAACTCCAAGGAAAAAATACACCTCCTAGCCTCCTTAGTGATGAAACCCTTCTTATGAAAACCCTAATTATATTTTCCTCCACCTTATATTTTAACACATCAGAGATGTGGGCTTGGTGGGATAGTGGGCTGGAGTTTAAAAATCCACTTGAGCTTATCAATCTAGTCTCCAATAAGCCCATAAAACATCTCCATCTTTTATTTATTTATTTATTATTTTAATTGCCGCACTAAATTGTATGCACTAAAACTTTAATTTTCTCACCTATTTGTAGCACCACAAAATAGTCTACTCCCATCTTACTGTGCACACACATATAGTACCTCAACTCTATATTGATAATGATGATAACGGTGATGATCATAAAATCAAATCGGGGTATTACACTCTTCCCCCCTTAAAATAAGTTTAGTCCTCTAAACTTGACGTACCTTAGTCCTTGAATAGAGAGAGATATTAGCCCACCAAATTAGCATCACTGAAACTCAATACTGGCCATAACATGTATGAATGACAATCTTAAGAATATCTTCCTTCTTAACTTTGAGTTGATGGTAACTTGATTTAAGGACAATCTTGGGTAATCGATATTTTTTTTTTTTTCCCCTCATAGTCATCCTATTTAATCGCCTATTGTCTATGCATAATATCTTTTCCACATGGAAATACACCGTTGAATATAACCCCTATTTGGAACTCAAAAGTATCATGATAACCAATCTACATTATATCATATCAAAATCTCAAGTCTTAAAGAGAATTAAGTCAGCCATTACCTCCTTGTCTACTATCATAACCATACAATACTTACATAAACTCAGCAACCATTGTTTCACTTAATAAGAGAAAATAAGGAGATGGTACCTGACTTAGTTTCCTCATCACTTTGCCCAGTAATAGCAAACACTCGTCCTTGGATTTTTGGCCGTTGATTTACATCATTAGGCTTAACCATCGGCTCACTCTTCAAAGCTGGGCAATCTTTGATACGATGACCCATTTTTCCACACTTAAAACATGCCCCACTTTTACAATAGCAAATACCATTATGCTTTTTACCACACTTTGAACAATTCTCCATTACCTGTTGTGCCACATTAGGCTCTAGTTCTATTGTAGTCTTCTTTTTGAATGGTTTGTCATTTTCATTTTCTTTTTGAGATCCTTCAGGCTTGGATCTCATTTTATCTTGATCTCGAATTCTCTTATAGTCTTCACATTCCTTCTCAACAACTTTTGCAATCTCTACTACCTCAGAATAAGCCTTCAATCGTAAAGCTGCCATCCTATTTCTGATACTTGGTCGTAGACCCCTTTGAAATTTTTTAGCCTTCCTAACATCATCAGACACAATATGAGGAGCAAATCGAGCCAACTCAGTAAATTTAGCCTCATACTGTAACACTGTTTTATTCCCTTGAATAAGCTCCATAAACTCCACTTCTTTCTCATCCCGTACACTTTCTAGAAAATATTTCTCATAAAAAGCATCAAGGAAAATAGTCCAAGTCAATATCTCATCTTCCTCAAGTGGCAAAGTCTTTTTAGTGGATCTCCACCAATGCTCTGCTTCCCCTTTCAGCATAAATGAAGCAAAAGAGACTTTTTGTACCTCGGTACAACCAACCACATCAAATATTTTCTCCATTTGCATTATCCAAGTCTCTGCTTCTGTAAGATCAGGGTTTCCCAAAAATGAAGGAGGACCCATTTTCCTGAATTGCTCAATGGTACATCCTTCAATCTCAGCATCTTTGGCCTTAGCTGTTCCACTAGTACTAACGTGTTTTTCCACCACCTTAGCAAGACTTCTAATAGCATTAAAAACACCCTCAAGGTTTACAGGATTTGGCTCAAAACTAGAAGGGGTAGAATAGCGGGGTGGCATTTTCCTATAACCAAACAAACAACACTTTAGAGTTGGATAAACCTCAAAGAAAAAATCATAGTATACAAGAGATACTAAATCTTTTACTATACTTATGATCCTAAACATACAGACACACAACTTCTAACAATTATCAAACCCATAAAATACCCATTGATTATCCCATGATTCAAGACTATTCTTCCATATCCTATACAAAAACATTGGAAGTCTTAATTGTCTACAGAATCATAACCTAAAGCTCTGATACCATATGTAACGACCCAAGGAAAAGCGCTAGCCACATCTGCGCTAGCCACATCTGCGCTATACCTCAAAAGGACTAATCACAATTGAGGCTCCTTGCAATTGTTAGTAAAGCCCAGTTCAACCCAGTAAATACCCGATGTGGGACTCATCACACACCCACACATCACACAATCAATCAAATTGGGGCATCACACTAACACTAATAATGATTTCAATCTGCATCTACGTAAGAGTCAGGAAACCAAGGGAGAAACCAAAAGGTAAGTAAAAAATAATTCGTTTATTGTGGTTTGTTATACAAAAATTTGAATTATCGTAAAGATCATAACAAACAAATTCAGAAATTATGTGCTTGTATTTATAGATGTGCTTCCTAATTAAAGTTCTCAGGTATATATAGCCGTATAGGTGATATTTGTGGGAATAAAATTCCACGTATATGATGAGGACAAATTTCCCAGCAATTATTAAGGTAAAACACGACATAAGTTGGGGAAATCTTTTTCATAAAACGATACTTAAATAATGCACTAACGTCATGTTCAGGCGAATCTGTGGAAGAGATTGGAAGTGTGGAATCTTTGCAATTAGGCTTTGACACCGTTAAAGTTGCAACAGATAACTTTTCTGATGCAAATAAGCTTGGACAAGGTGGATTTGGTGTTGTTTACGAGGTAAACGTAACATTATTATTAACCTTAAACATTTTTTTTTTTTTTTTGGTAAATAAAAAATGCGGGCCTTTATGGTTGTATTATACCCACGGGCAGGGCGCCGGGAAATGCGCAAGCGCTTATTTAGACCCGTGCGGAGGGTGAACCCCACTAAGGATGCCCACCAACAAGAGCCCGCTGCCAGGGATCGAACCCAAGCCTGACAAGCAGAGTTACGAACCCCCAACCAGCTGAGCCAAGCCCCTGTTGGCTTATTAACCTTAAACATATTAAGTCCAAAAAGTGGAATTGCCTTAAGGGTTAAATATGTTTTAATCTAATAGAGTAAACTCTCTGAAGGGCAAGTTATTGCTGTGAAAAGGCTTTCAACAAATTCTGGACAAGGAGATCTTAAATTTAAGAATGAAGTTCAGTTGGTAGCCAAGCTTCAACACTGAAATTTAGTTAGACTCCTAGGGTTTTGCTTGAAAAGAAATGAAAGGCTTTTAATTTATAAGTTTGTGCCCAATAGAAGTCTTGATTACTTTATTTTTCGTATGATTTTACTCCTACCTTCATTTCAAATTTATATTCATTGTAATTAATAATGGTTTACATGTCTTCTATAAATAAATTTTCTCACATTTTAGTCCAGTATAATATATTTGATTCAATATGTAGATCCAATCAAGCGTGCACAACTGGATTGAAAATCGCTACAAAATCATAGGAGGCATTGCTCGAGGTCTTTTTTACCTTCATGAAGATTCTCAACTTCGAATTATTCATCGGGATCTTAAAGCAAGCAATATTCTATTAGATTCTAAAATGTATCAAAAAATTTCAGACTTTGGTATGGCAAGATTATGTGAACTTGATCAAAGTAAAGACAATACAAATAGAATCGTGGGTACCTAGTAAGTACCATACCTTTTTTTTTTTTGACAATCTAGTAAGTATACTTGATGTTTACTTTGTACCAAAAACAACATGAAAGTCCTAACAAATAATGTTGAAAATAATTGTGAATGTGTAATGGATATATGTCTCCAGAATATGCAATGAATGGACAATTCTCAGTAAAATCTGATGTCTTTAGTTTTGGTGTGCTAGTTTTAGAGATAATAAGTGGACAAAAGAATAACTCATTCCAAATTGGAGAGAATATTGAGCACCTTCTAAGCTATGTAAGTATTTTTAAGTCTAATGGCACATACATCCCATAAGTTTGGAGTGGTAGGTAGAACTGCATGTTCAACTACCACCATGTGATTGGGGGGGGGGGGGTATTGGGGGATTAAATGACTCAATGGAAGACAGAAAATATAAACCAATACCTTTATCTTTATGATGTGGAGCATGATGTATCTATTAGTAGGGTTGACTTCAAATAAACCCCCTAACTTGAAAAATTTTTGTGTATGTGTGTGTATATATATATATATTTTACTAGTTTAATTTACTCTTAAAAATATTTTTGCACACCCAAACTAAAATCTTGCATTCCCTTATCACATATTAGCCTAGCCTAAAATTGAACAACAATACAGATCACAACTCTCTCTCTCTCTCTCTCTCTCTCTCTCTCTCTCTCTCTCTCTATAGATCAGTTGTATGTTAAGCTAGCTCTATTTTCCATTATAATAATGGAAAGAATAAACATGCTAGCAACTATCTGGCCAAATAGCATAATTTTAGGAAAAAAGCACTCCAACAAAGTTATTTAGTTATGTATTACAGTTTTAGAACTCGAGTTTTAAGCAAGTATGGGATATTTAACTGCTAAAGAAAGATTGATATTTGATTGGGCAGCGGGACATTTTACATTTTGATATGGAGGATACCATTACCACCACAATGAAGGGTAGTCTGCTGGCATTTACAGATGATTCAGTTCTCTCAATTAACGCTGTTTCTACTGCAGTGAGTGAGCTCGGTATTCAAGGGGTTGAACAATGTGATCCTAAAATTATTACTCAAGCATCTTCTTTTGAGTATGTTTCTCTTTCTCTTGCCTCTTTTGGGTTTTGTAACAGTGATCTATGTGCAATTCATATTTCTATAGATGTAAACATCGGGGAATCCATTGAGAGTTGAGTTAGACTGCATTAATTGTGTGCCTATTCATCCAAATTGAGGTTGCTGTTGGGACTGTGTAACTTATTTCTTATTATTACTGGGTACTAGCCATTCACTAGACCAAAATATTATGTAAGTAATATCCTCGAAAAGATACACACATTCATCTCTCTCTCTCTCTCTCTCATGTGGGATTGGTATGATGCTTTTTCATTTACCTCTATGATATCAGGAGGAGTGTATTATGATTTGTGACTTTCTTCCCCCTTCTATTTATCCAATAAAAGAATGTGCCTTTTTAAATTTAATTCTGAACTTAATATACATCATTCTTGCTGAAGTTAGAAATAGATTGTATGAAGGTAGTTTGTGTAGCTTATAGTCAAGTTATGTGAACTCTTTGTGTATGCATAGAAGCTCTGTGGCTTCAGCCTGATATCTCAGTGATATATAACTGGGGAGCATAGAATATTATTTTTCCTACAATAATTTTGAAATTCAAGGCCATGTTTGGGTTGAACAACTTATATATATATATATATATATAAACACACTTTCATTTTCACAAACTTAACCAGTAATTATATTATTCCTTATTTATTTTTCTCTTAATTTAATTATAGAAAATTTTGGATCATGATTATTATTTATAGCCGTTTCTTATGCTTCTTATTATAGGGAAGTCTTTGTGCTGTTTATTGTATAATTTCAGATTATAAATAGCTTGGTTTTACAAGCCCCTACTAACAAGATACATAATTTTATAAGTCTATTAGCCCTTTTATTCAGGTGCCATGATTATATTTTTTTACCTGACCTTCTTACAGGGTCTTTTAAATTCAAGCCTCCTTTTTTTTTTTTTAAAGAATGTTTCCATAGTAGTTCTAATTCAAATATTCTGTTCTCATTTCTCTTCCGATTATGGTCTTGAATTACAACAGATCAGCTGCCTGTGGAGTCTTCCTCTTTTGAGACTGTTATTTGTATCTGTAGATCAGTTGAATTTCCCACTGACTGGTTGTTTGAGGAAATATTAAGAGTATTGAAGCCTGGTGGGACAATCCTAATTCATAAGAATCCTCAGTCTACTATGGGGGAAACAGATAAGGTAATGAGTTTGAAGTTTTGTGATTATATGAAATTAGTTTGACTTGTTAGATTTTAATAGGATTTTGTTACAGATAAACTCTGCTCTTAAACTGTTGGCGGGTTTCTTAGAAGTGGGAGTTCTCAAATCAACGGTTCCATCAGAAGTTCAGTCTTTTGTGGTAATTTTCTGTGTCTAAGCCTGTTTAAAGTGGTATTATTTTGTTCTGTAACCCCTCAATGCAACCCTTTCTAAAAATTGGAGATTTTAAGATGTATAGATCATATGGTGAGGAATTTGGCTTTGTTTCCAAAACTGATTATAACTGCATAGCTCCAAAGGCCATCTACTTTATTATTCTTTGAGCCGTGAAGGTGAACCTAGCATATGCAAATCTTATGGTGCTTTGATGCTTGAACTTCAAATGTCTTCCAAAGTAATAAATAGATAGTGAAATCAAAGCCTAATGAAGTTCTTCTATAATTGCTGTGATCTAAATTTATTCGGTTATATTTTATCATTTTTCCATATGAACCAGCAGTCCATAGGAGGAGCAAGCTGTCAGCCTTTAGCAATAAAAATGACAAATGCCACCTAAAAATCTGCCAAGAAAAATGTTTACCTTTTTCCTCTATGAGATTGGCGGTCCTGCACATTTCATCTCTATAAAGTTTATCTTTTTCCTTGCTCCCAATTTTGAGTTCCTCCAGTTCTTTTCCATCTATAAGCAGGATTCAATCACAATAGAGAATGTCAGATTAACATGGTGCTAACACACAATTCTGCGAATAAATCTATAATTAAGTTCTATCTTAGTAATATAACCCAAATGATCCTCATTTAGAAACTGAACAGATTTTACAGGAAAATATTTTGGATGATAACATTCACGAATTCTAATAGTTTCTTCTGCAGACTCTTAACTTTAGGGACAGACTGCATTTATTGATTTAAACCATTAAGAGTGAATAAACTTCCTGATATTTTATCTTCAAAAAACTCCTTATCTTTCTCACCTTTGACAAAGGTAGACAACTATACAACTGTAATCATTAAACATAAATGTTAAAGGTTCAAGACCTTGAAGGTAAACCAGCCATCCTGAGCCTGACCAACCAAGTGCTGTAAAGTCTCAGTGAGTTGATCACACAAGGTCTTAAAATTAGATCCGCAACCAGAAGAAGAACAAAGAAGTTTAAGTGGATATGGATAGGATGAGTGAAGAATAAACACCGTATTTATTAATTTTTATCATCCATTTGTAATTAGACAAATAAGATGAAGAAGCCCATTTAGTATTTTTGCACACAGTTTGTGTAACCCCTTTTCTTTTTGCCACTTGAATGGGAGTTTAATTTATGAAGTTTCTGGACCTCGACACCATGTTTAGTTTCAGATTTAATTTGGGGTGGATGGTTTTGTTTATTTTAGGGGTATGTAGGTGGGTTCCTTCCATCAGATTGCAGCTACATTCTAGATGATGTCCTAATGAGAAAATAATGACTTTTGTTCTGACGACTATTCTTCTTTATTTCCCTTGTTCCGAGAATTGTTCCTCTAGCAATCATGGTATTGAGATATGTGCCTCTGAATTACTAATGAAAAAGAAAAGGGTAGAGAGAAAAAATCTGCTTCCTAATTAAATCTTTTTGTGTATAATGTATGACTACTGAATAATTAGCTCCTGTTATTTTTTTTCCGGCTAGAAAAGCTAGATGCGATAGCCTTTAGATGATGGAAATGAAACACACTTTAAGAAATCAAACCATTTTAGTGAATCGAAGTAACTTGCCCAGTTTTGAACTTGACAACATGTAGCAAAGTTCATGAAGTAATGTTACGAAGCAATGCTACACAATGAACTGGTAAGTAAAGTTCCAACTCTCAGTTTTGTTTTGGATATTTCTCAACAGAGAATATAGATCTACTTTTTTTTTTGGGCCGGGGGGTTTGAGACTATCATTTACCTAACAATGTTACACAACGCAACAATGTAGTTAAAATCTTTTATATATTTCCTCAAAATATTTGGCAACCTGTTTGGTAGCCTAGTTCTAACACATATTTTCACATTTTAAATAACATTACACACTTTTTTACCCACACGTATATCAAAAACACACAAACAACATTACTCAGACTCTTCTACCAAACGGGCCCTTAATAATCAGTCTACAAAACCATTTCATATCTTTTGGAATTCGGACATGAACAATATTAGTTCAATTGTTTTCCATTGCATTACACGACAAAGTAAAGAAAGTTAAAAAAAAATAATAAAAAACACACACACTAGAAGAGTGGTCTTCAATGAATTTTTATTTTTATTTATTTTTATAAGATAGAAATTATACTCTAGTCTAATCTAAGTGTATATATGTGCGAGTCTCCCTCTTAGAGACTTGAATCTCGACCCTTACCCCCACATTCCACAAGCACTTATACTTATAGAGTGACCATTGCGTCAATAATGCGTGGTGGTTCACTGCTATTTAAGTGCAAACCAAATCTATATGAATTGTCATGCTAACCTGCATATTAATCATAATAAGTATGTGTTAAGTTGTTCACTTAGATTCTCAAAAAAATAAAAAATAAAAGGTTGTTTGCTCAGTATATAAAACATTTAGAAAAATTATTTCTTTGTGGCTATAAGGTTTTTATTTATTTATTACTTGGACTAGTTTATTACTTGAAATTCAAGACAAGAAATTTTACCAGTTGAACTAACTGAAATTTTTCTTAGACTAGTGTATTACTTAGACTAGTTTTTTAAAACCCTAGAAATTTATTAGGGTTGGCGTAACAAAATTCAAACTTGGACAAGTGGCATCAATTACTATATTGTATTGACGTAGGAACGGACATTTAGATTAGAAGCCATGAAAGCTAGTGAAATTTTAGGTAGAGTTGAACATCGAAAAATAGAGTAAGATGATTTATCATCTAATCTTGTAAGACTGCCTTATTACAAAAAGGGATCTAGCTTGTTGATGTTCTTTTGAGGACAGGACACAAATCAAACTCCAAAATGACTTGCTCACTTTCATGATAATGTAGACTGATTTGTTTTTTGAGTTGGGAGAACTTGGAACTAGTGTTTTATCGACTTCTCCTAAGCAACTAGGGGTGTAAGAATAACTGACCAACTGATTGTACTGATCGAAACCAATCAAAATTTTAGAGTTTCAGTTGGTTTTCTGTTACTTTGATTCGGTTTCGGTTTGAGATATATAATTTTTTCGGTTTTCGGTTTAGTGGCGGTGTTGGATTTTTTCACCGAGTAAGTCTAGTGCCACACATTTTGGCACAACAAATGCCACAACTCCATCATCCCTCCACCAACCACAACTCGCCATGTGGCGAGTTGTGGCATTTGTTGTGCCAAAATGTGTGGTACCAGACTTATTCTTTTTCACCGCACGACCGAACCGAACCGAACCGATATATAGATATATATGTAATATTAAAACATGTATGAGTGTGTAGCTTGGTGGTATAATGTGAGTGTGCTGGCTAGGAGTTCGGGTTTTAAAAGTTTTTAAGGGCTCGTTTGGTAAAAGAGTTTGAGTAATATTGTTTGTAGTTTTTTGAAATACGTGTGGATGAAAAAGTATGTAATGTTGTTTAAAAACTGAAAATGAGTTGTTTAGGGTCCGTTTGGTACATAAACTTAAACACATATTTTTAGTTTTTAAACAATATTACACATATTTCTACACACTTTTTCACCCACACATATTTTCAAAAAAACTGAAAACTGTTATTTAAACACATGTACCAAATGCTCCTTATCATCTCTACCAAACGGGCTGTAAGAGCACCCACAGTAGATGTGGGATATGAGCCAAATGCTTAGCATTTGGCACATATCCCACACCAAACACAAAAAATAGCTCCCTAGCAGATGTTGCATATATTTGGCACATATATCATTTTGTGTCCATACCGTTGCAAATTTGCAACGGTACGGACAGATGTGGTAAACCAAAATAATGTATTTTAATGTGTAGTAAATATTATTTTAATGTATAGAATTGAATTATAAAACATCTGATAAATGAGATGTTGCAAAATGATGTGGTAAAATAATAAAGTAGGCATTTAGTATAGCAAAATGGCATAATTTTTGCACTAGCTGCGACGGATACTCTAAGTTTTTTAAACCTAGTTATATTCCAGCCGCATTTTATTCTTTTTTCTTCAGCCGCCGCTCCCATTTTTTCTCTCTCACACAGTCACACTCTAGCAACTTATTATTTTCTCTTCTTCGACGCCGACCCCCTCCCCCAATTCTCTCTCTCTCTTCAGATCTTCTTCTCTGTTTTTTCTTGCTTTTGTTTTCTCCCCTCCCAAACACCGAAACCCGACCGAATGAAACCGAAACCCATGATAAAATATGACAAAATTTTCAGCCCTTGAAAAAGCCCACAAAATTTTTTAAAAAAAGATAGCCACAAAGCAAAAAATTCTACTTTAGTTCACTCTCTCACAGAAATTGAGAAAGCACAAATCCAAACTCAGCTCGACTCGACGATCATTAGGTACGATTTGATCATGGAAGTCACAAACCCTAATTTCGTCTTTGATTTTTTTTTTTTTTTTGGTTTACCCACACTTTTTCATTGATTTCCCCATGATTTTCGTTTCACATTTCTCTGTAAACTGAGCTCATCATCGATTTCCCTATTTCGAGTTCTAATTGTTCGACTTTTGTGATTTCATTATTCAAGTTCTAATCATAATCTCTGTTTCCTTTACAGTTTTCATACAAATATTGATTGATTGATTTTTTATTTTATTTTATTGTGAGTACAGGCACAACGAGATTGCAAGGCTCAATCCAAGGGATTGTTAGTATTGGTTGTCTGGGAAATGTGCTTTCCATTCAATAACTAGGAATTTATAATATTAGTTATAAATTTTTTCAATCAATGTTTGCTACATTGTATATGTTTGAACTTGGGTATTAGTTATGGATCTTTTCAATCAATTTTTGCCATATTGTATGTGTGTATTATGTTGAATTGCTTTGGCTTTCCGCTGTGGTGAAACCAATTGCTTTGGCTTTCTGCTTTGAATATAAAAGTTGTCCCAATGATGCATGTTGACCAAATAGAAGTTGGCAAAAGGAGTGCATTATAAAAGTAGGTACACAGGAATCCCTGTAATCAAGAAGTTTTCTAAGAATACTTGATCCATGCTTTGTTTACATGGACCTTATAAATGAGAGAATACAGAATTCTAACAAAAGAATTGTAGTTTGAATGATTGATGAAGTTATTGACGAGGGAATTACCATTTTATGACTAGATATGCAGCATTGTACCATATTTCATCTTAGGTGTAGATGAGGATAAGTTAAATGTTTTTTCTAATGAAGATCCATGCCCATGTTCTAAATCTGGCCTGGAAATTTTTGGAACTCAAACTAGTCCATTTACAATACAGAATAACATGATTATTATAGCCTTCACAGCATCACTAGTTTTTCTGCAAGTCATGCTCATCACTTGCATATTAAATGCCTCAAAACTTTGGCTAGTTTTACATGTTATCTTATGTGGCACACTCGTCCTTTTTATTTTGGTTGCAGAGTCTGCAGTAGCTCTGCTTCAGCATCAAAATTACTGAGAAGTATAATCTTCAAAGTGATCTTATATGAAGTAAGATATTACTTCAATGCTGTTATTAAAATTAAAGCCAGTATTCTAAACCCTAGTTTTAAGCTTCTTCTCGTTGTGCTGTGGTGGTTGGGTCGTTCGATTTTGGTTAAAAGGCTTTGATCCATTTGGTTGAGGAAGAGAGACCGATATGTGGGGAAGAGAGAAAGGTATATGAGTTTTTATTTAATATTTATTTTAATTGGTTGTATGTTAAATTGGTTGAAATTATTTATATTATTATAATAGGTTGTATATTAAAATAAGAAATGAGATATTGAGTGTATTGTTAAAAGAAGTTTTAAAATAGATAAAATAATTTTTTTTAAGGTAATAAATAATAATTTTTCAGCACCCCATATATAAATGCTCTTAGAATTCAAATCCAACTAGCCACTAGAAGAAAATAAATAGTTTAAATCGAAAAACCAGAGCAATGGTTAGCTCAATATAGAAATAATAACCCAAAAACCTCTGATCAGATCGTCCATTAAGCTCTCCTGTGAGAGAGAGAAAGTGTGTGAGAAAACAGAGCCCGCGTAAACTTCATCACAACAAATATCTTGGATAATTGTCAATATATAAACTTTTTTTTTTTTTTTGCTGTTACATTGCACAACTATAGATACTGTGCACTAAGAGTTAAAAATTTGAGAAATACTTATTTTTAGAAATGCCAGTACTATTAGGGTGTGACTCATATATATGTGTATATATATAAATATATATTTATATATATATATAAATATAAAAATAAAATTTAGGTATTTACCTTAGCAACAATGCACTCCTTTCTTTTCTCTTTTTTGTGTGTGTGTGTGTGAAGGGAGAAAGGAGAAGGAGATGAGAGCTCTCAGTTGCGTAGAGAAGAAAACTACTGCTCTTAGCTCTACGACTAAAAGTTTTCTTCTCTACGCACCTTTCCTTTTAACTGACAGATTATCTTCTGAAGTTATTATAGGAAATCTTTTTTTGGCTTAACTCTATTCTTTTTCCACGACAGATAATGGGATTAGTACTAATATATGTGAAACAGAAGTTTTCTTCAAGTTCATCTTACCCCCAATCCCCAAAGACATACTTGTTAAAAGAAATTTCCATTTTTAAAGAAGGAAGCACTGACAGAGTTGAGCCAGTAACAGATGATATAAGGGATACCATTGATCTTGCCCAAAAGCACTAATGGATGTATTTATTACTTAATACCTTTTTGTTTTCTTCCTTTCAAAAGATGTTTTGCTACTTTATTGTATTCCCCTTTAAAAACTGTCCCCTAAAGAATTTTAAGCCCTTTGCAAGACAAGGCAATACAGATGAAATAGAAACCCAGATAGACAATCTCATTGTGAGATTGTTGAAATCCTGATAGAAAAAGAAAAGGTAGCATTCATGCTACACCATTTCAACTTTATTAGACAATAGCATGAAGGCCTTTAAGGCGTACTTGCACTTTGTTAGTCTTAATTCCAAGGTTAACGGTCAATTGCCTGGCAAGTAAGATAGCCAAAAGCTAAAATCCCAGACCAAAAAGATTCTTAACCTCAGCAGAGGAAAAGAATTATTGCCAATCCACTACCAGAAATCTTCAGCGAAGATTTTAGAAAAAAGTACGAAGGCGTCTCGTCAGAGACACTATCCTTTCAGAATACAATGCTGGCAGACGCAATGTATTCATGTGGAAAATAATGAGACCCAAAAACAGACACCGTGACAGATGTACGACTAAAAGATTGCTGACAGACTCAACAAGAAAACTGCAGACAAAGCGGCTACTATTCACCATTATCAAACATTTACTGTTTATCAGCATGCGTGAATAGTGCCTAGACAGATCACGACAGACTACTGCTCACCAGTACACCGACAGATTACTGTTTATGAATAGTAAAAACTTTTACTGTTCATTAATAGTAATTTCTCCATGATTATACAGGTTTACACCAACATATTAACTCAAGCTAACTTTACATGCTTGAGTTACTTTTTAAGACAGACATGGTTTATTTTCTCTATAAAAGGACAGACTCACAGGTCTAAGTTTTAGATCCAATTACAGAACCCTTTCTCCCTCTCTTAGCCAAGACAGACGCTTGTAACCTTCTCCCTCCCAGACCTCACCGACATAGCCTTGTAATCTTTTATACTTTCAGACAGACTTCTATTTGTAATCCTATATTTCAAAGACAGAAGTTTATTCCAAGCTTTGTATCAAAGACAGGAGTTTTTCAGTTGAAGTAAGATTTTACTAGTTTTTGTTTTGATATTTTATACTCCGTTTTAATCTTATTTTGAATATATTTATTTTGCTATATCTTCTCTATTTGCTATTATATCTTTGTTTTATGCTTCTATAATACTGCTGCGCTTTCTCCTGGGTATTTATATATATATGTATATATATATATATATATATATATATATAAAGGAGGAGAAAGGAGAAGGAGATGAGAGCTCTCGAATGTGTAAAAGTTTTCTTCTCTACGCACTTGAGGTATAGATATAAATATATTTATAAATATTAATATAAATATATAAACATATATAGTCATTCCCCATTTAGGGAACCTTGTTAAGCCTATCTCGGCTCTAGAAAAACCTTTAGTCAAGCTGCGGGTAACCCGAAAAATCAGTCTCAGGTCTAAATACAAGACAGAATTATAAATAGTCAACCAGAAGTTAGAAGAACTAGTAAAAAAGAAACCAATTATCTCTTCGACTAGCAGAGACCCCAGATTAGCCACCCTAGACATCCATACAGCATATAGCAGTTTCAGCAAAACCTCTTTAGAATCTGAAGAAGAAATAGAACAATTAGAAAACCAGTTTGAAAGTCTACAGGTGAATATTTATGAATATATGTGTGTATATATATATATATATACACACGTGTATAAATATATATGTATTTGTTTATAAAAAAAATATGTATTTTAAATATATATATTTATAAATATATAAATATATATATATATACACGTAAATATATAAATATGTGTATATATGTGTGTGTGGTATATATATTTATATGTGTATATATTTATATATATACATAAATATATACATATATGTATATAAATATGTGTATATGTATATATATATATATATACACATGTATATAAATATATATGTATTTTAAATATATATATACACACAAATATATAAATGTGTATATATATATATATATTTATGTATAGAAATATATATGTATATGTATATATATAAATAAATATATACACATAAATATAAATATAAATAAATATATATATATATATATATATATGAAAGGAGAAAGAGATGAGCGCTCTCATTTTCATAGAGAAGAAAGCTTTTGCTCGCATTTCTCTAAGCACCTAAGAGCAGTAGCTTTCTTCTCTATAACTAAAAGTTTTCTTCTCTGAGATATATATATAAATAACTTGGGATTCAGATGCTCTAGATTTTCTAGGGTACTCTATTAAATAAATTTCCTTTAATCTTAACCATTCTTTAATGATTTAATGGTCTAGATTCTGCCATGTCAGCATTCTACTAACAATAATCTTAATTATTTTGTTTGCAACATTATTTTATTATTTTAAGAATATTGTTAGTGGAATGCTGACATGGCGGAATCTTGACCATTAAATCATTAAAGAGTGGTTAGGATTTAAGAAAATCTACTGGTAGAGTACCCTAAGAAATCTAGAGGATTTGAATCCTTGCACTTGTGGCTTGTGTGAGTTCATTAATCAATACTCCCCGTTTTAAGTGTCTTCTTGCCTTTGTCGTTTCACTCTTCAATCTTTCTTTTCTTCTGTCATTTTCAATCCTTTTTCTTCTGTCGTTTTTAATGATTTTGTCTTCAACACACCCCCTCAGGTCCAGAGTGTTATGCTCTGAGACTTGAACTAAGGAAGCTACCTGTAATTGCTTAGATTGCTCCTTTAAGGGCTTAGGTTGAAAAATGTCTTTCAAACCCAATTTCTCTAATAATCTCACAAAGGATGAAAAACCCAAAGTTTTAGTAAAGATGTCTGCAACTTGAGAATTTGTAGCAACATGGAAAGTCTTAATCATTCCCTCCAAAATCTTATCTCTCACTAAATGGCAGTCAACTTCAATGTTCTTGGTTCTTTCATGAAAAATTGGGTTTGCTGCTCTATATAATGTAGCGTGATTATCACAGAATAGCATAGCTAGTCTTGAATGCTCAATCCTCAAGTCCTTCAACAATTGCAAAACCCAAGTGATCTCACAAGCTACACTTGCCATGGCCCTATACTCAGCTTCAGCTGAAGACCTTGAAATAACTCCTTGTTTCTGTGATCTCCAAGAAATCAAGGAATCTCCCAAATACACTGCACAGCCAGTGAGAGACCTCTTTGTATCTGGGCATCCAGCCCAATCCGCATCACAAAAGAATTTGATATGCAACTTTGTGTTACTTGGGAAGAATATGCCTTTACCTGTTGACCCTTTAATGAATTGGAGCACCCTGTGAGCTGCCTATAAGTGTGGTTCCCTTGGCTGTGAAACAAACTGACTCAATTAGTCTTCATAATTCAAATTAGTCTTTTATACTTACCTGGTTCCTCCAATAACTTGCCTTCATACTTGGATAACCTCAAGTTTTGTTCCATGGGAAACTTAACAGGTTTGCTGCCAAGAAAACCAGTGCCCTTGAGTATTTCCAAAGCATACTTTCTTTGGTTAAGACTAATTCCTTCATTAGTCCTAGCCACTTCTAATCCCAGAAAATACCTCAATAAGCCTAGATCCTTCAAACCAAACTTAGCATCGAGAACTTTCTTCAAATTGTTGACACAATCAACATTGTTTCCTGTCAAGAGTATATCATCAACATATACCAATAAAACTATGAATGAAGCTCCTTATGTATGAGTGAACAAGGAGTAGTCAGACTTGGATTGGACAAAACCCATTTGTAGAATAGTTGAGGAAAACTTCTCAAACCATTGTCTGGATGCTTGTTTGAGACCATAGAGACTCTTATTTAGTTTGCAAACCAAATGATGCTCCCCCTTGCTATGAAAGCCAGGTGGTAAACACATGTAAACATCCTCAAGCAACTCACCATGAAGAAATGCATTATTCACATCCATTTGATGAAGAAACCACCCTTTCACAGCAGCCAATGACAAAACAATCCTAACTGAGACTGATTTAGCAATTGAGTAGTCCAGCCCATGCTTTTGAGTGAAACCCTTGGCAACAAGCCTAGCCTTATACCTTTCAATGGTACTATCAGGTAAGTATTTAACTCTATAAACCCACTTGCAGCCAATGGCAGACTTACCAGCAAGCAAAGAGGTTAAAGTCCAAGTATTATTCACCTCTAAAGCCTCAATTTCCTTGTCCATGGCAGCCCTCCACTCAGGAAATTGAACTGCTTGTTGAAAGGAGACAGGTTCTGATGAAGCAGTAGAGACAGCCATGACAAAGGAATGAAAGGCAGGTCCAAGGTGTGAATAACTCAAATGATCAGAAAGAGCATAAGGCATACCAGAACTAGGCTTGGTACTAGCAAATGTGCAAGAGTAATCAAACAAGTATGAAGGAGGATTATGAGTTCTAGTGGACCTCCTAAATGGAACAAGGAAATTAGAAGTACAAGGGAGAGGATCACAAGACTAGAAAGAAGGATTAGGATCTACAAGACCAATAGGATCAATAGAAACAGGTTCTACAGAAATAGAAATATGAGGAGAACTAGATTCAGGGATAGGAAGAGAGGTAGAATGAGGAATGGGGGAAGAACATGGAATAAGGACAGAATCAACAGAATCAATAGTAGTATGAGGGAAAACAAAATCATCCAAATAGGAAGTAGAAGGTTGAGAACACTCAGCATAAGGAAATATGTTTTCATAAAAGATAATATCTCTAGAGATATAAATTGCATTGGATTGAATATCAAGAACCTTGTAACCTTTAATGCCATGAGGATAACCAAGAAACACACATTTTCTAGCCCTAGGTGCAAACTTGTGCCTATTGTGAGATAAAGTAGAAATGAAACACAAGCAGCCAAAAGTAAGGAATGGTGATAAGAAGGAGAAGAATTGAAAAGCATTTCATAGGGACTCTTATTGCCTAATGCTTTAGAAAGGATTCTGTTGATGAGAGAAACAGCAGTCAAGATGCAGTCAACCCAAAAACATAAAGGAATTTGAGACTGAAACTTCAAAGCCCTTGCAACATTGAGGATGTGCTGATGCTTCCTCTCAGCAATAGCATTCTACTGAGGAGTATCAACACATGAAAGCTGATGCAAAATGCCATTAGAATGGAAAAACTCTTTCAAGAAAAATTCAGTGCCATTGTCACTTCTAATGATTTTGATTTTGCAATCAAATTGAGTTGAAACCATTGTTGCAAATTTAGGAAATAGAAGTTGAGTTTCAAATTTATGTTTAAGTAAGTAAACCCATGTGCATCTAGTAAAGTCATCTACAATAGTCAAACAATATTTGTAACCATCAATAGTACTAACAGAAAAAGAACCCCATAGGTCACAATGGATCAATTCAAAAGGCTTAATGGTTACATGAGAACTAGAAGGAAAAGATAGCCTTTTCTATTTTGAAAAATGGCACACATCACAGCAAGATGCCTTATTTGGAACATCAATATCTACAAAATGCTTCAACAATTGAAGTTTTGACAAAGAAATGTGTCCTAATCTAGAATGCCACAAATCTGAAGAAGAGATGTGACTGATGAACAGAGGCTTGAAGCAAATACAGACCATTACTTTGCTTACCCAGACCAATCATGCTCCATTAAGCAAGGTTCTGGATGAAACATCAATCACCAAGAAAAATAAGGCAACAAAATTTGTGCTTAGTGAGTTTGCTAACTGAAATGAGATTGAAACTAAAAGATGGAACACATAATACATCTGTGAGTGTGAGTGTAGAAGAAATTTGCACAGTTACAATGTGTGTTCCTACACCCTTTTCCCCATTTGACAAATAAACACAAGAATGGACTACAGAAGTAATTGTGGTCAATTGTAACACTGAATGTACCATGTGATCAGTGGCCCCAATGTAAATGATCCAAGAGTTAGACTTAAAACATTGTCTATCAATGACTTGGGCTGAAGAGATAGAATGAGATAAATCGGGGGCTATCCAAAAGGGATTACTTGAGAAATTGGAAGAAGATGATGAAGCAGAAACAACTGTAGGAGATGAAGTAGCTGTAGTAAAGGGAAAAGCAGGTGCCATTACTGATGCAACCTGTGAAGCAGTTTGAGCACCAATGCCATTTGCAGTACCAAAACTTGAACTAGATGCAGTATGAGCCTTTAAAAAATTGAGAAGTTGTTCACATTGAACCTGAGAGATTGGACATTAAGGCTGAGTGGGCTGTTGACAAGCTTGAAAACCATAACCACCAGGAAAACCTCTAAAACCTGACTGTGAAACACCAAAAGGAGTCTGAAAGCCAATGGTAGACTGATTAGCACCACCAGACTGAACATTGGAAATACCATCAAACCCAAAGCTTCCTGTGATTTTATTAGCCATAGCCTTATTTCCACCTTTTGGTTTATACCTTGGAGGATATCTATGAAGCTTGTAGCACTTATCTGCTATGTGACCAGTGAAGCCACGGTAAATGCAAACTGGTCTCTCTTTCTTGGAGTTACCTCCTTTTCCTCCATTATTTCAAGCATTTAAAAAGGTCTATTACCATTCACATACATAGCAACAGGATCCAATTGTTGAACCACATTAACAGTGTTGCCTATGTTTCTCCTCTTCTCTTCTTGCAAAACCAATGAGCACACCTTGTTAAGAGAGGGAAATGGCTTAATAAGCAAGATTTTCCCAATCAAAATCCCATAGCTGTCATTCAAGCCTATTAAAAAACGAAAAACATGTTCTTTATGCTGTGCATCTAGCTGAGATGACTTAGAACCACAAACACAAGCACAATTGCAAACTGTGAAAGGTTGATTATTCACAAACTCATCCCATAAAGTCTTGAATTTGGTAAAATAGGAACTCACTGAGAGTGATCCTTGAACCAAATGTGAAATCTCCTTTTGAAGCTCAAACAATCTTGGAGTGTTGTCTTGAGATAACCTATTCTTGAGATCAATCAACAAATCTTTTGCTAAATTGATGTACATCACACTATCCTTAAGATCAGGACTGAGTGAATTGGTCAACCATGATAGGATCGTAGTGTTGCACCTATTCCAAGAATTGAACAAAGGTGAGGTTGGATCTGTAGGGAATTAACCTGAAATTCCCAACTTGTGAGAAACAAAAATAGAGAAAAACACACATCAAAGAAAAACAATCACACACACAAGACAATATTTACGAGGTTCGGCAATTTGCCTATGTCCACGGAGTTGCAGGGATTTCACTTTTATTAGGGAAAAATACAAAGTGCGGCTACAGTTTTTTTTCTCTCTCAAAAACATGACAACAACAAACCCTAATCACAAAATTGCGTTTTCTACATCCTGCGCACATGATTCACTTGGGCTTGTTGGCCCAAGCCTCCGATTCATGGACTAAGCCTCAAAAAATCTCCCATTAAAGATCACGCAACATTATTCAGGTCGGGTCGGGTCGTCAACCGGATCAAACACAACTAGGCTCCACAAAGCCCAACAAATCTCCCACTTAGAGACTAGTTCAATCACCAACATCAGCCGCTATCCCTTAAAACCAATCCCTCATCCCTGCAACTCATCCTTTTGTCCTCAAGTTAGAAGGCCAACTGAAGCTGCACACAGCTTTAGCTTCTCGATAGTGACACCCTTAGTCAACATGTCTGCAGGTTTCTTAGATCCATAAATCTTCTCAAGTATTACCAGCTTATCTTCAACAAAGTAACGGATAAAGCGGTATTTTGTCTGTATATGTTTCGATTTTGAATGAAAAGCCAAATTTTTAGCAAGAAAGATTGTACTCTGACTGTCACTGTGTAGAATGCCCATCTCCTGCTTCTTACCCAATTCATCTAAGAAACCATGTAGCCAAATCATCTCCTTTCCAACTTCAGTTGCTGCAACATACTCAGCTTCTGTAGTAGACAAAGTAATAATCTTTTGTAGATTTGAAGCCCATGATATAGCTATACCACCCAGAGTAAAAACAAACCCAATAGTACTCTTTCTACTATCAATATCACCAGCAAAATCAACATCTACATAACCCTGCAGTTTCAAACTTGCACCTGTGAAGCAAAGACATGTATCTGATGAACCCTTTAGATATCTCAGAATCCACTTGACTGCCTCCCAATGCTGCTTTCCTGGCCTACTCATGAATCTGCTCACAACTCCCACTGCATGTGCAATATCTGGCCTTGTACACACCATAGCATACATCAAGCTGCCAATAGTTGAGGCATAGGACACCTTGCTCATATGGTCCCTTTCTTCTTCTGTCTTCGGTGACTGTTCTTTGCTTAGTTTGAAATGACTACCCAAGGGTGTGCTCACTGGTTTAGCTTCATTCATATTGAACCTGCTGAGAACTTTCTTCACATACTCTGACTGTGAAAGCTTCAATGTACCATTAGCTTTGTCTCTAATGATTCTCATACCAAGGATTTGTTTTGCAGCTCTCAAATCCTTCATTGCAAACTGTTTTGACAATTGCTTCTTTAGATCATTAATCTTCTCAATACCAGACCCTGCAATGAGCATATCATCCACATACAACAGTAAAATGATATAAGAATTGTCAAAAAACTTAACATAGCAACAGTGATTAGCTTCACATCTCTTGAACCCAATTCTATGCATGAAACTATCAAATTTCTTGTACCACTGTCTTGGAGCTTGTTTTAGGCCATACAAGCTCTTTCTCAATTTGCAGACTAGATTCTCTTGTCCCTGAACAATGAACCCTTCTGGCTGAATCATGTAAAGGTCTTCCTCCATGTCACCATGAAGGAATGCCGTCTTCACATCTAACTGCTCAAGATGTAAATTTTCTGCAGCCACAATTCCCAGTACTAGTCTAATTGTTGACATCTCCACAACTGGAGAAAATATCACTGTGTAGTCAATGCCCTCATTCTGCTGGAACCCTTTAACAACTAATTTGGCCTTGTAACATTTGCTACCATCATGCTCATTCTTTATTCTGTATACCCACTTGTTGTGCAAATCCTTCTTTCCTACTGGCAATTTAGTCAGTTCCCATGTCTGATTCCCCAACAAGGAATCCATCTCATCCTTCATGGCTAATTCCCACTTGCTTGAATTCTCATCTTGAAAGACTTCATCATAACACTTTGTCTCACCACCATCAGTCAATAGGAGATAATTTAGAGTGGGTGAATAACGCTGTGGAGGTCTAATGTTCCTGGAAGATCTGCGGACTTCAGCTATAGGTGTACTCTGATCTACCTGTGAATTTACATTCTCCTTATTTTCTTCACCCCTTTTCTAGACAGTACATTCAGTCAATTCATCTAAGTTGACAAACTCAGATTTCTTTTAATCTATCTCTGTAACATCTGACACTACAATTGACCTGTCCTTGTACATAAACTATTCATTAAATATCACATTTCTACTTCTGATGATTTTCTTGTTTTGTTCATCCCAAAACCTATAGCCAAATTTCTCATCACCATAGCCAATGAAAAAACATATTTTAGATTTTGCATCAAGTTTACTACGAGCATCAGAATCAATATGAACATAAGAAACACAATCAAAAACTTTTAAATGTGATAACTTTACCTCTTTACCACTCCAAACCTCCTCAAGAAGTCTGAACTCCATGGGAATTGATGGTCCTCTGTTTATCAGGTAAGTTGCAGTGCTAACAGTATCATCCTAGAAAGTTTTTGGTAGTCCAGCATGCAACCTCATACTCTTAGCACGCTCATTGAGAGTTCTGTTCATGCGCTTAGCCACACCATTCTACTATGGTGTCCCAGGAATGGTCTTCTCCATCCTAATTCCCTGTGCAGCATAATACTCACCGAACCCTCCATCTATGTACTCTCCTCCATTATCTGATCTCAAACATTTTACTTTCAAACCTGTTTTTGTCTCAACCATGGCCTTCCACTTCTTAAAAGTTTCAAATACATCAGATTTATTTTTAAGAAAATAAACCCATACCTTTCTGCTTGAGTCATCAATGAAAGTGACGTAGTATCTTGAACCCCCAAGGGATGCAACTGGAGAAGGCCCCCACAAATTAGTGTGTACTAACTTCATTTTTTCAGCTTTCGGTGTCCTGCCAGTT
The DNA here is from genome assembly GCA_030021035.2 of Notholithocarpus densiflorus. NCBI lineage: Eukaryota > Viridiplantae > Streptophyta > Magnoliopsida > Fagales > Fagaceae > Notholithocarpus > Notholithocarpus densiflorus. The sequence goes on from JARYZH020000174.1 coordinate 308,133, forward strand.
TTCAAGAAGCTCACATTTTTCTGCTTTCCTAGGATGCAGTTTTCACACATGTCAAAATCAATGGACTTCAATTCTAGTAGTTTTCCTTTTGACAGCAGCAACTTCATCCCTTTCTCACTCATGTGACCAAGTCTGCGGTGCCATAGGCTTGTATCAGTACTTGCATCAGCAACTGCAATTGTGTCTCTTGGACTTGAGGTCATATATAGAGTACCAGTCTTCTGTCCACGAGCCAATACCCTAGCTCCCTTTGTAACCTTCCAAGTACCACCAACAAATAGTATTGCATGTCCTTCATCATCAAGTTGTCCAACAGAAATCAGATTCCTCCTCAGGTCAGGAATATGTTGAACCTTCTCCAGTAACCAAACAGATCCATAGGGCAACAATATTCGGACGTCTCCCATACCTACAACATCCAAGGCTAAACCATCAGCCAAATACACCTTACCAAAATCACCTGCAACATAATTCTGTATGATTTCTCAGTGTGGAGTGGTATGAAACGAAGCTCCTGAGTCCAAAACCCAATCATCAAGTGGACTGTCTACTGCAAGGAGTAATGCATCTTGTACCTCTTCTGTTACAACATTAGCAGAATCATCTTCATTCTTCTTCTTAGGACTTTTGCATTGCCTTCTAAAGTGACCTGTTTTCCCACAGTTCTTGCATTGTACTTGTTGGCCTGATCTAGATTTACTTCTGTTCCGATTAGAATTTCTGGATTTTGATCTGCTCCGATTTGAATTTCTGTCATTACCTCTGCCTCTTGTCTCAAGGTTTAGGGTAGAACCAGATCCTGAGGTTTCACCTGCATCTCTTTTATGAATCTCCTCAGCCAGAATTAAATCTCGTATATCATTATACTTAAGCTTTTCCTTTCTTGTAGAATTGCTTACTGCCATCCTCATTGCCTCCCAACTATTTGGCAAAGAAGCCAAGACGATCAAAGCATGAATCTTATAATCAAAATCAATTTCTATAGACGACAATTGATTTGTGATAGTGTTATATTCATTCAGATGTTGTGCTACTGATGCGTTCTTTGCCATCTTCAAATTGAACAGTTTCTTCATAAAATGCACCTTGTTGTTTGCTGACGGCTTTTCATACATACCAGACAAAGCCTTCATCAGATCTGCTGTGGTCTTCTCCTTTACAACATTGTGTGCAACAGACCTAGACAGAGTTAACCTGATAACTCCCAATACCTGTCTGTTAAGAAGAGCCCATTCATCAGCCTTCATAGTCTTAGGTTTTGTCCCCAAAAGAGACAGATGTAATTTCCTCCCATAGAGATAATCTTCAATCTACATCCTCCAATACGCAAAGTCTGTGCCATCAAACTTTTCTATTCCAGACGCCTTTCCTGCTTCCTCTACCATTGCTCCCACTCAAACCTAACCTTAGGCTCTAATACCAGTTGTAGGGAATTAACCCGAAATTCCCAACCTATGAGAAACAAAAATAGAGAAAAACACATGCCAAAGAAAAACAATCACACGCATAAGACAATATTTATGTGGTTCGGCAATTTACCTACGTCCACGGAGTTGCAAGGATTTCACTATTATCAGGGAAAAATACAAAGTGCGGCTACAATTTTTTCTCTCTCTCAAAAACACGACAACAACAAACCCTAATCACAAAATTGCGTTTTCTACATCCTGCGTACAGGATTCACTTAGGCCTGTTAGCCCAAGCCTCCGCTCCATGGACTAAGCCTCAGAAAATCTCCCATTAAAAACCACGCAACATTATTCGGGTCGGGTCGGGTCATCAACCAGATCAAATACAACTAGGCTCCACAAAGCCCAACAAGATCTGGTTTTGAAATTGAACTATTAACAAATCCAAACTTGTTTCTGGAACTCAGAGCTAGAAACACAGATCTCGCCCCGGTCATGTAGTTCTCAGGACCAGTGAGAGGTTGAGATGTGAGAATCAAACCAGGATTTTCATTCGTTAGTAAGAAAAAGGGGTTATTAGCAGATTCATCTACTATAGCTGCACTTCCAGTTGGTGTAGAGGAGGAAGATGGTGCACTTGTCGAATCTAAAGCCATGAGAGACTAAGAGAATGAATAAAATCAAAAGAAAATTTCTGTTTGGCAAGAGAGAAAATGAGAGAGAAAACGAGCTCTGATACCATGTAAAATAACAGAGAATTGAAGAAAACTGAAATTCTCATTGACTGAATGAATGTTACAAAATGAATGAATCAATATAATTACCAACTAAAGCTACTTATATACAATCACAAAACAGAGCACTGCTTCAGGTGCGTAAATAGCTAACTGTTTTTCAACTAACTAACCAATTGCAACTTGACAGCTGTCTTCTTCTCTAATTGAATTCTGTGTTACCTTTGCACGTGTGGCTTGTGTGAGTTCATTAATCAAAACTCCCCGTTTTAAGTGTCTTCTTGCCTTTGTCGTTTCACTCTTCAATCTTTCTTTTCTTCTGTCATTTTCAGTCCTTTTTCTTCTGTTGTTTTTAATGCTTTTGTCTTCAACACATTTCAACAACTAATAAATCAATGTTTGAATTAACTTTTTGTAATTAGTGTTATATTAATTTATAAGAATTATATAATAAAACTAAAATCTATAACATCACTGACATATATTTGGACGAAAATAGTTTATGGCAAAAGGAAAAGCCATAACCAGGAGGATAACATTAATTACGAAGTCCACAAGATAATCTTAAGTTCTTAACTCAGACGTACATCATGGCCTCTTCACCCAACTTAATTTTAGTGCTTGAAGTTTCAAGCTAGGATGTGATCAGTAGTTAATTAGTGGTGTGATCTTAGAGTACAGACGAATTACATAACTTGAATGATGTGCTTCTTAAGTTGTTGCATTGAGCAAGCCTTGAGCTATCTTCAAAGTTATCTGCTCCTATGAGCGTGGATAAAAAAAATTAAAAGTCAACAGAGATTAAAAAGAAAATGAAAATGATAAAGAATAGAAGCCTCCCTTAAAATTGCACAAAATAACGCTCCTTTAAATTATGGACAAATTTCCAAAGTTAGTATAAATGTAACATATAAGTTTATATCCTTTGACACAATTATTTTTATAACAAAATATTTCGTTTTGAAAGTGGATTTTGACTAGCTTTTATACAATCATGAAGGGTGTCATTTTTCATTCATAATTTAGATAAAATTAATCTATCAAAAATGAATATTCAACTAGAGAAGTCACAACAATAAATTGTTTGCATTTATACAAAACTTAAATATGAAATATTATTTTAAAATAGCACTGAACAAGACACAAGATTGATAGGTTACCAATTATAAACACATGTCTTGCCAATGTTGTGTCCATATTATACAATTAACACAAGCCAAACCCTTGACAGTGATAGTGATGTAATTAACCAATAAGAGAGAGAGAAATCTTACCAACAGTGGCAGATTGGAAAGTTGTCCAGCCTCCTCCATTGCTCCTATCACCAACAATGACTGTTTTGCCTTTTCTATCCCCAACTAACATGACGTTCTTTTGCTTGGTTGGAATCTTAATGTATTCATGATAAGTACCAGCTTGTACATGAATGACAGTTCTATCCCCACATTCCATGGACGCCTCAAGTGCCTCACCTATAGTCTTGTGTGTCCCACTTCCATCCTTAGCCACCACAGCACTAACTTCTATCTCTCCCATAGAAGCATGTAAAAGCTTTCTTTCTGATACCAACACCCAAGATGGAAAATAATCATACAACAATCTTCGATTCCCACCACGTATAATTGAAGTTTTACTAGACATGTAGAGTGTTAGTGTGTTGCTAATGAGTTGGCTCAAATTTTGGATTGTAGAATCCATTACACCTTTCTCTACCTCAATTTTATCATTTTCAAGGCTCTCGAGACAAGTTTCTTGATTGGTACAAGCAGCACTAAGCCATGTTTGGATGTCATCAGTGGTGGTTTGTGTTTGCTGGTTGTTGTTGTTGTTGTTGACAACATTGGTGAGTTGGTCTAGAGTGTCATCGAGCAACTCGAGGCAGTCACTCATTCCACTAGTTATGTCGTTGCTACGAGATTTTTCATAATTAAGGGTAAGGTTATAGGCAAGGGCTCGAGCTAAGTATAATTTGAAATATGATATTTCTTTATATATATGTGTGTGTGTTTTATTGTTAAGGCACAACCTAGTCTAATGTAAATTAAGAAAATTAAATAAACGCTTTCCAATAATATATATATATATTTATATATATATAAATGATTTTACCCAAAACACTAAAGCTATGAACACGATTACAAGCACAAAGAAAATAAATGATACATAAACATAAAACACCAAAATTTATATGGAAATAGGTTTAACCTAAAGGGGAAAAAAAATCATACGACCAACTCCAAACAAAATCAACATAATAACTTGAGCTCACAATAAATATAAGAATGTTTTTCTCTATCAACAAATACAAACTCTTCACAAAATCCTGAATATGGTACAATCAACGTTATAGTGAAATTTTCACTCTGAATTCTACAACTGTTCATGGTCAAAGTATTTTAAAACACCTAGAGAAGACCCTGAATTTTCTCCTTTGTGTTTGTTTCTTGGCTTAAGAAAAAACTGCGCTTAAAAAAAAAAAAAAAAAAAAAACTCTCCCTCTCTCTCTCATACACACACTCACACATACTAGTACCAGGGACGGAACTATCTAGGGGCTAAGGGGGGCATGGCCCCCCCAGCCTTTGAAAAAAAATTCCCTAGTATATATATTAGCATAAAAAATTTACTTTTGATCACTCTAAAATTAATATACTTGACCCCCCTCTCCTAAACAATTTTCAAGCTGACCCATGAACCAAAAATGAAAAAAATTATCAAATCATCCCTTATTTGGTTGTCCCAAGAATATCAAGAAAAATATTTAGCTAAACATTTGGTCAATTTACAAATTCGGATAACAAAGAAAATCTACAAAACAATTCACATATTCAAATAATAAAAAAAATAAAATCTTTGGACACAGTCTAAGTTAAAAAAAAAATATATATATATATATATATAACTGTGGGGTCAATAAATCTGGCTACCCCGGCCCAACTTTATACTAGGCCCAAGGCCCACGCCGAGGAAGAAGAAACGTTCGAGGACTAACGGAGAAAGTCCTAACTACTAAGGAGCAACGCCGAGGACAATCATGTCCTCGGCGTACCGAGATCATAGAAGGGAAGGGCAGCGCGCCATCAAGGGTGGTATCGTAGAACGCCCCAAGAAAGAGGACAAGCACCGTGGGTCGGCCATGGGAGCCTGGGAAAGCAATTCAGGGAGGAGCTGTCACCTCCACATTAAATGCCCGCAACTAACGTTCTGGCCGCATTAATGAGGAAATGACTCCTGAACAGTGCCGCTTTGGTCGCTGCAACTCACAGAAGGTTTAGGACGGCGGCTGATGGGACAAGCACTCAAGTAGTGACCTGTACAATCAACAAATGGAGGGCCAAGATCAACCTAAATAGGGTATAAAACGTAAGGAGGTCCTTTAGAGAAAGGATCGGAGATTGGAAGTAGAAACTACTGTAGCAACCTGTATCATCTTTGTAACCTCTGTATTCAAGCACGGAGGAAATAATAAGAACAAGAAAGCTCCTCGAACCAACGTCCAGGAACGATTCTAACACTAAAGACCCGTTTTCCTGCTATCCACTTGATCCATGACCATGTTTATTCGCTGCTACCCTCACTAAGGCCTAGCTCTTAAACCCATCCTCTACAAATTTATTGTTTAGGGCTAGTTGGGCCTGAATCCACTTTTCCAACAGTAGAAGTGCTCAAACCCAGTCCCTACAATTGGCGCCATCTGTGGGAAGAGCTTGTGTGTTAGTAAGTGCAATGGTTGATCATGGTAGGGTCAAACCCTCATCCAACAGGCCCCCATCGGCCTGAATCTGTTGGATCCCTACGACAAGGTAACTTTCCAGATCCTGAGCGTGATCGAAATGAAGAGAATGGAAGGTTTCGAGAGGGAAGTGTGCACACCACTCAAATTGGAAGCAGCCACTCTCGTGTGAAGAGTCACGTGCTCTAGAGACAAAACAACAACCAGCCCATGCAACAAGAAGAGGCCAGAAGCCACGCATCTCAGGGGCGGGATGATAATCGGGCTATGCAACGGGAGATAGACGATTTGAAGAGAGAGTTGCGCCATGCACGACGACGGGGGTCTCACTCTAGCCCTGACATGCCCTCTAGTGATGAAGGCGATGATGATTATAGGCGGAGATCGCAAACCCCCCCAAGTGAGACTTTCTCTCACGAGGAAGAGCGCCAACGGAGGCGTACACCTAAAAGCCCGTCTCCTGGGGGCTTGAGGAATGACGCCATGAGTAAGGCACTGGACCAGCTATCCAGGTCCCCGTTCACGCGCCACATAGAGGGAGCTGCGCTTCCTCGATGTTTCCAGCAACCAACCTTCATCCCCTACAGCGGCAAGACAGATCCTGTGGAGCACGTGGGACAGTTTATCCAAAGGATGGCCGTCTATTCTAAAAACAAGGCACTGATGTGCAAGGTCTTCCCATCTAGCTTGAGGCCGGTGGCCATGAGATGGTTCAATGGCCTAAAGGCGAATTCCGTAAGTTCATATAGGCAACTAACTCAAGCCTTTGGCTCTCGCTTCGTTACAAGCAGCAGAGCTCCTTGGCCCTTGAGTGCGCTACTATCACTGTCCATGGATAATGCAGAGACTCTGAAGGCCTACTCGGACAGTTATTGGGAGATGTATAATGAAATGGACGGCAATTGTGACGACGTCGCCCTCAGCACCTTCAAAAACATTCTCCCAGCTGAGCACGGCCTGAGGAAGTCTTTGATCGGCAAGCCCGCCACCAGTGTGCGCCAACTGATGGATCGGATCAACAAGTATAAACGAGTAGAAGAGGACCAGCTGCAAGGAAAGGGAAAAGAGAAGGTTATCCCTCAGGAGAGGAGGGATTTCAGGTCGGACAGACATAACAGCAATCACCTGAGGAGAGATTTCATGGGGCAATCTGGAGCATCCAGCACACAAACCGTCAGCGTTGTATTCCAAGAGCCAGTGCACCGAGTGTTGGAGAAAATCAAGAACGAGCCATACTTTAAATGGTTGAACAAGATGGCGGGAGAGTCCATGAGGCGTAATCAGAACCTTTATTGCCAATACCTCCAGGACCACGGGCACACCACGGAGAACTGTAGGAGCCTCTGGAACTATCTGGACTAGTTGGTCCGAGAGGGAAAGCTGAGGCACCTCCTGCATCATTCCAGTGGCCATATGGGCCGGACCCACCAAGAGCCCTAAAGGGATAACGCCTTAAGGCCACCCGTAGGGACAATCAACGTAATCTTGGCCGCACCAGGAAGGACAGGCACGCGCCCCTCACGAGTGTTATCTGTGACTCAGCTGCCTGCCGAGGAATCCCACCCAGAGCCGAAAAGGGCCAGAGTGAATTCTCACCCAGTCTTGAGTTTTTCAGAAGAAGACAAGGTGGGAACCACCCAGCCCCACGACGATGCGCTATTGATCACTCTCAGAATTAGGGACTACGATGTGAAAAGAGTGATGGTGGATGGCGGCAGTGCCGTCGAGATAATGTATCCCGACCTCTATAAAGGGCTGAATTTGAAACCGGAAGATTTGACGCCCTACAGCTCTCCTTTGATGAGCTTCGACGGGAAACTTGTTATTCCAAAGGGCATGATTAGGCTGCCAATCCAGACCGGCCCAGAGAAAGTGGAGGTGAACTTTATCGTGGTGGACACCTACTCTCCATATACCGCCATTGTTGGCAGGCCCTAGCTCCACACCTTGGGGGCTATTGCCTCCTCCTTACATCAGAAGGTGAAATTCCCGTCTGGAAGCCAAGTTCTCAAAATTCGCGGTTGCTAGTCTTTCGGCAAGGCAGTGTATGGTGACGGCCATTTCACGTCGGCTCGATGCAGAGTCCTCGACCTTTGCTGATATGAACTTATATCAATCAAAGGACCCGGTGTCGCCCCTGATGCGGCCGCCGAAGAGGAAAAATCGAAGACCTAGAGAGAGTGGTCATTAGTGGTGACCCGGAGAGGTTCTTTCAAGTAGGGGCTCGATTGCCTCCCTAGGAAAAGGAGGAGTTGATTGAGCTTCTCAAAAGCAATATTGACGTGTTCGCATGGGATGCCTGCGACGCTCCGGGGATCAATCCAGCCTTCATTTGTCACCATCTCAACGTCAACCCATCCATCACACCCAAGAAGCAGCCACCTTGGCGCCCCTCAAGAGAGCATGCCGATGCGATTAGGGGCGAGGTGGAGAAACTTAAGCGTGCCGGAGCTATCAAAGAAGTTTTTTACCCCGAATGGTTGGCTAACACCGTGGTAGTCAAGAAGAAAAGCGGGAAATGGCGGGTTTGTGTAGACTTCACGAACCTAAATAGGGCGTGCCCAAAAGACCCATTCCCCATGCCTCGGATAGACCAGCTGGTGGATGCCATGACGGGCCATCCTCGGATGAGCTTCTTGGACGCTTTTCAAGGCTATCATCAAATACCACTAGCTTTGGACGACCAGGAGAAGACAGCCTTTGTAACACCTACTGGGAACTATCACTACAAAGTAATGCCGTTCGGCCTGAAGAACGCAGGGTCCACTTACCAAAGGATGATGATGAGAATGTTCGAGCCGCAGCTGGGCAAGAGCATCGAAATCAACATCGATGATATGGTGGTGAAGAGTAAGGTAGTGTCTGAGCATTTAGGAGACCTCGGCAATGCCTTTAGTGTCTTGAGGAAGCACAAGCTGCGCCTAAATGCCTCCAAATGCTCATTTGGCGTGGGATCGGGCAAATTCCTAGGCTACATGATTACCCATAGGGGAATTGAGGTTAATCCTGACCAGATCAAGGCTATTAACTATCTAAAACCACCGAGAAACGCCAAGGAGGTTCAAAAGCTAACTGGAATGATTGCAGCCCTGAATCAATTCATTTCCAGGTCGGCGAATAGATACAGACCGTTCTATCTCTTGATCAACAAGTGGAAAGGGTTCGAATGGTCCGAGGACTGTATTACGGCCTTCCAGCAACTCAAGGAATACCTATATCGACCTCCTATCATGTCCAGTCCTGAAGCCGATGAAGTCCTATACGCATATATTGCCGTGGCCCCTCATACGGTGAGCTTGGTGTTAATACGGGATGACAATGGCATTCAAAAGCTAGTCTATTACGTGAGCAAGTCGCTGCAAGAAGCTGAGGTCAGATACTTACCCTTGGAGAAGGCCATACTAGCTGTGGTCCATGCTACACGAAAGCTTCCCCATTACTTCCAAGCCCACACAGTAGTTGTCCTAACTCAACTACCCTTGAGGTCCGTACTTCGGACTGCTGATTATACTGGGAGGATCGCCTTATGGAACACAATCCTGGGAGCTTTTGACATCAAGTACATGCCTCGGACGTCCATAAAGGGCCAGGTCCTAGCTGACCTGGTGGCCGAATTCGCTGCACCACCAGTAGAAATTGTAGCCGAGGATCGAAACATGGATGGAAAATCGGTTAGGATAGTCTCCATGCCAGGACCCCCATGTTGGAAGGTGTACGTTGATGGCGCAGCTAACCAAAGAGGATCCAGAGTAGGGCTGATCCTAATATCTCCTGAGAAGGCAATCATTGAGAAATCATTGAGACTGGGATTCTCGGCCACGAATAATGAAGTCGAGTACGAGGCCTTGCTACAAGGAATGGCCATGGTGCAGAAAATGGGAGGAAAAGCAGTAGAGGTGTTCTCGGACTCAAGACTGGTAGTGGGCTAGGTAAGGGGAGAGTTGGAAGCCAGAGAAACGAGGATGCAAGCATACTTGAGCCAGGCCAAACGCTTGCAGTCAAACTTCGACCTGTTCAGCTTGTCACATGTCCCCAGAAGTGGCAACACCCATGCAGATTCATTGGCCTTGCTCGCTACCTCCTCGGCAAAGGGTCTGCCTCGAACCATCATTGTCGAGCATCTGGATAGAGTAAGAGAGGTGGCAATTGGCATGGTCCCTATCCATGAAGTCAGGGTGGGTCCCAGTTGGATGGACCCCATAGTGAGGTTCCTCAAAGATGATACCCTGCTTGAAGAAAAGCCAGAGGCCGAAAGAATACGAAGAAGCGCTTCTCGGTTCTGGTTGTCCGAGGACCACAAACTGTACAAGCGCTCCTATTATGGGCCATATTTACTGTGTATTCACCTAGAAGCGGCAGAATTACTGCTTAAGGAATTGCACGAAGGGATCTGCGGGAGTCACACAGGGGGAAGATCTCTGTCGCACCGAGCCCTCACCCAAGGATATTGGTGGCCAGGGATGCAGAAGGAGGCCCTAGAGTATGTTAAGAAATGTGACCAGTGCCAAAGATTTGCCCTAAACATTCATCAGCCTGGAGGAGTCCTTAACCCTTTGTCCAGTCCATGGCCGTTCGCCCAATGGGGCCTGGATATTGTAGGCCCTTTTCCCAAGACAGTTGGGAACTAGAAATATCTGTTGGTCGGCACAGACTACTTCACCAAATGGGTTGAAGCCGAGCCACTGGCCAACATCAGAGACGCGGATGCCAAGAGGTTCATCTGGAGAAACATCGTTACACGATTCGGGGTCCCTCGAACCCTCATTTCAGATAATGGCCTCCAATTTGACAGCAAAGCCTTCAGAAGATATTGTTGCGAATTGGGGATCACAAATAGGTACTCAACTCCAGCTTATCCCCAGGGAAATGGGCAGGCCGAGGCTGTCAACAAGGTCATAGTCAATGGGCTCAAGAAGAGACTGGATGAAGCCAAGGGAAGATGGGTAGAGGAGCTGCCACATGTCTTATGGACTTACCGGACTACCCCACGACGGTCAACAGGAGAGACACCCTTTACCATGACTTATGCAGCCGAGGCTGTTATCCCTCTGGAGATAAACTTCCCAACGCTGAGAACTAGCTCCTTCACTCCAAGCAATAACGATGAACTGTTGGGGAAGAGCCTAAACCTGATCGATGAACGAAGAGAGAAGGCGGCGATCCAGTTGGCCTACTACCACCAAAAGCTTAAGCAAGGACATGATGCTAATGTGAAGCTGAGACCATTGGCACCAGGAGACTTAGTATTGAGGAAAGTCGTGGGGGCTACTAAGAACCCATCCTGGGGAAAGCTGGGTCCCAATTGGGAAGGACCATATCGAATTACCGCAATAGCAGGAATAGGTGCATACTACTTAGAAGACTTAGATGAAAGAGCTGTACCTCGTCCATGGAATGTAAATAACCTGAAAAGGTATTATTATTAACAAAGGCATTTCTCTAATTCATATTTCTAAAGTCCATTTCGATTGCACGTCTTATGTTTTGGCAACCATCTAAGTGTTAGATAGAACCAAGGTCTTGCATGGTCCTCGGACTCAAACCTATGGGGAAACTAACTACTTCAAGGAAAAGCTAAGCGATTAGACAGAACCAAGGTCTTGCATGGTCCTCGGACTCAAACCTATGGGGAAACTAACTACTTTAAGAGAATTTAAGTGTTAGACAGAACCAAGGTCTTGCATGGTCCTCGGACTCAAACCTATGGGGAAACTAACTACTTCAAGAAAATCTAAGTGTTAGACAGAACCAAGGTCGTGTATGGTCCTCGGGCTCAAACCTATGGGGAACCTAGTTGGTAGCTAATTGTTTCCCTGAGGTCAATAAATCTTTGGAACATACTTCTAAACACACTTGCATTTTAAAAGTATGGGATTTAAAAGTTTGTCTTTTTAAGTAATACGCGCTTAGCATTTTTAAACCCGATATGATAACCAACCCATGAGGCACATAACTCATGTTATAAGGTCATTGCGTTTTATAGTCCGTTCAGCAAAAGCAGGTCGTAATAAATAGAGTGGCCCAATTGCTAATCACAGTCTAAGAGGAAATTATCATTATGAACTTTGCATTTTTAGGTCGCTGTTTCAAAAATGGAAAACAAGTCACACTGATGAGACTGTTTAGCTAATAGTCGAAGCACAAGTTATATAAATAACAAATAATCAAAACACAAGTTATGCGAATAAACAAAACCCATCATAGCGACAATTGACACACAAAGAGCGAAGTACATATATTCAATCCAAACATTCCATTACAACAATCTAAAAAAAAAAAGAAGAGAAATAAGAAAAGATAATGGGGCGGCCTATTCCTTGAACTTGGTCTTCATTGCACCCTCGAAAGGCTGGTCTAAAGTGGCCTCAGGGTCCTCGGGGCTTTCACCTAGAGGAATGGCTTGCAGAAGCGTTACAATGAGAGTTGTCTCTTCAGCATAAGCGGCCTGGTCATCAGTTGGAGGCTCTGCAACATCCTGGGGTACTCCCTGGCTAGGGCCCTTATTTGCCTCGGTTACCCTTGGTGGCTCGACCTCCTTGGCAGGCTCATCAGAAGAAGTCGAAGCAAAGGCAGTATCAGGATGGCCTGCCTCAGCCACCTCAGGAGAAGTGCCAGCCTCAGAGCTAGGAAGGATGGGCTTTCGGATGGCAAGAGGGTAGTACACGTTCTGTGCCTGCTAGAGGTCAGATGAAGCCTCAACTCCAGCTTGTTTGAGGGCTTCATTCCAAACCTGGGAACAGTAGAGCCTGCACACCCCAGGTACTTGCGCCTTGAGAATGGCCTGTGTCTCATCCATCCCCAAGGCGTAAGCATCTTCTTGGGCCTTCTCCATAGAGCTCTCGGCCTCAGTCCTAACAAACTCGGCCTCCACCTTAGCCCTCAAGGCTTCATCCCTGGCCCACTCTGCGGCGTTCCTGGCCCCCTCGGCCTCGGCCAGCTTTTTCTTCAGATCAGCAATCTGCTCCTTAGCGATTTTAAGCTGATCCTCAGCCTCGAGTAGGCGCCTTGTCTGGTCTTCAGCCTGTTTTTGAGTGCTGGCCAGACCTGATTCAGCACTATCTCTAGCCCTTGTCATCTCCTTGAGGTCCTCCCTTGCCTTCGCAAGATCAGCCTCGGAGTTCTTAAGGGTCTGCGTGGCATCCAAGCGCTTGTCACGCTCGGATTCCAGGGCCCTACCCTGATCATTGGCCAACTCTTCCAACCTGTAGATGGCCTGGACAGCCTGCCAAATTGAGACAAGTTCACGATAAGATGGAAACTAAGGGACAAGGATCAATAGAATCGTAAACAGTAGAAGTCTTACCATGCCCATGTACCTCTTCATGCTGAGGAAAACCTCCTGTCTCCTCATATTCCCCAGCTCGGCCATGTCGCTGGGAAGCAGCAGGCACCTCTCTAGTGCATCAGCCACATAGGCACCCTCGCCCCCTCGGAAGTCCCTGAGCGAGGCGTTTTCCATCAGGGGTTCCCCATGGAGCATTGGGGCAGCAAGCCAGGCCTGGGGCTCGGACTGTATGGCGACTTCCTTTTCTGGGCCTTGGTGCCCTACCCTTAGTTGCTTTGAAGCTCGCCAGGCTTCATCTTCCTCCGGAGAGGAGCGAAACTGTCCCCCATCCATTGGCTCTTTGCCTTTGGATCCCCTTTTCCTTTTTGGATCGGCAGGCTCGAGCCGAGGAGGCAAAGTTGGCTGGGGAGGGGGAGGAAGTTTTTGCCGTAGCGATGACGACTTCAACTAGGCGGAGGATGACTTGGTCAAAGCAGGTTGAGACTTGGAAGGAGGAAGTTTGGGCTGTGGCCTCCCCGGCTGTCCCTGAATCAGGTCAAGCAGGTCGGTGGAGGGTTTTTTCTTAAAACCCATCTCGGCCTTAGAAGAAGTCCCTACTAAGGAGAGATCCGCTTCAGTCAAACTGGGGTCGCCCAGATCACTAGAGGGATCCTTGAACAGATTGTCTTGATCAAATACGCTGAAATCATCCTCGGCCTCTTCAGCTTGGGGGGACGAGGAAGGACCTGCCAACGTAGCGCCCTCTATAACAGGGGATCCTTCGGCAACTAAGAACCCTTGTTCTACTACGGTGATTCTATGAAGCCGAGGATCTTTGGCTCTGATCACGTAATTCGGAGTCGAGAACGATTTCTGGATGGGGTCGTACTTAAGGATCTTGTGAGCAGCTCTGACTTGGTTGTCGGCTTCGTTCACAAAAACCTCCGCCCTAAGGATGGTCGCCAAATCTTCCTGGTTGACCAAGTGAAAGTGTCGGCCAAAGGCGAGTGGATCTGTAAAAAAGAAAGCACATCCGTATTAGCAGCCAAACGGTGCAAACTACGACAATGCAAAAGATTAACCCTCTCCTACTCTAAATACCCCATCTGGTGCCCCCCTCTTCTGTCGGACAGGGAAGACCGTCGTGTCACCTTCCTGACACGAGGAGAAAGTCCTTATTCAGCCCCTTGCTAGACTCTGGGAGGCACTGAATGAGCCGAACCTTGTCGTCCCTCGTCTTCATATAGTAAGACTTACCCTTCAGGTGTTGGATGTTGTAACACCAGTTTACATCGTGATGGGTCAACCTCAACCCCATTTTCTCATTTAAAGCATCCATACAACCCAAGATCCTGAACATATTGACGGCGCACTGGGTGGGAACTAATCGAAAATGTCTAAGGTAATCCCTCATCACCGGTCCCATGGGGATTCTCATACCACCTTCAAGGAAGGCGATTATGGGAATCACCACTTCACCATCCTCCTTCCTAAAAGCCACTCCCCTTCCTCACAATATCTCAAGCCTACATTATTGGGAATCCTATGGTTTGTAATGAATTTCTCCATTGCCTCTTTAGACTCAACCAACTTCTTAAACCTACCCATCCCTAGAAACGGCTAAAGGACTCAGGGGAAGACGATGGAAAGAGAGGAATAAGAGAAAAAGAAACTTAGAGGGGAGAAGATATGAGTCAGAGAGAGTAGAAACTTACAGAAATGAGGAAAAGCTCCTCGGACAGGCTTTTTATGCTGGAGAGAAAGGCGAGTTGGGCTGGAGATTTAACTGGACTCAGGAGACGTGCGCAGGAACTCTTGAATGTGAAAATAAAGTGGCGAATCGGTTCGAATGGGCATTTATACCTTCGATTAAAAATAACCGCGCCGGTTTTCCCACCTAAAAAATTAAGAAATCCCCACCGTTGATCACCATCACACCGTCTAACGTGGGGAGCATAGAGCCGCCAGAATTTAATGAGAGCGTGCCTCGTGTACCGAAGCGCCAAGAGCGTGCCT
The DNA here is from genome assembly GCA_030021035.2 of Notholithocarpus densiflorus. NCBI lineage: Eukaryota > Viridiplantae > Streptophyta > Magnoliopsida > Fagales > Fagaceae > Notholithocarpus > Notholithocarpus densiflorus. The sequence continues at coordinate 323,289 of JARYZH020000174.1, forward strand.
TGGGCAGGTGAAAAGACTCTAGCGCTGACAGAGGACAAGACTTGATGAGCCATGATGAAAGGCCCGAGGACATCAAAACTCTCCTCTCCGTCCGAGGAGTCGGACAGCAAGATTTTGAGGGGCTATTGTGGGGTCAATAAATCTGGCTACCCCGGCCCAACTTTATACTAGGCCCAAGGCCCACGTCGAGGAAGAAGAAACGTCCGAGGACTAACGGAGAAATTCTTAACTACCAAGGAGCAACGCCGAGGACAATCATGTCCTCGGCGTACCGAGATCATAGAAGGGAAGGGCAGCGCGCCATCAAGGGTGGTATCATAGAACGCCCCAAGAAAGAGGACAAGCACCGTGGGTCGGCCATGGGAGCCTGGGAAAGCAATTCAGGGAGGAGTTGTCACCTCCACATTAAATGCCCACAACTAACGTTCTAGCCATATTAATGAGGAAATGACTCCTGAACAGTGTCGCTTTGGTCGCTGCAACTCATAGAAGGTTTGGGACGGCAGTTGATGGGACAAGCACTCAAGTAGTGACCTGCACGATCAACAAATGGAGGGCCAAGATCAACCTAAAGAGCGTATAAAATGTAAGGACCTCTAGAGAAAGGATCGGAGATTGGAAGTAGAAACTACTGTAGCAACCTGTATCATCTTTGTAACCTCTGTATTCAAGCACGGAGGAAATAATAAGAACAAGAAAGCTCCTCGGACCAACGTCCAGGAAGGATTCTGACACTAAAGACCCGTTTTCCTACTATCCACTTGACCCATGACCATGTTTATTCGCTGCTACCCTCACTAAGGCCTAGCTCTTAAACCCATCCTCTACAAATTTATTGTTTAGGGCTAGTTGGGCCTGAATCCACTTTTCCAACAGTAGAAGTGCTCAGACCCAGTCCCTACAATAACAAATCAATTATAAATCCTAGCAAAACAAATCACAAAAACTCAATACTCTTTACCCAATTTTTACCTCTTATTTGAGAGCTCTTTGTCCCTCTCAAATGACTGCATCCCATAGTCACAGAGACAACTCCTATGCTGCTAATCACTCCATCCACACACCAATCAGTGTCACCAACAACTTGGATCAGTTGGTGTCTTTAACTCAATCTATGAATTTTTTTATTTTTTTTATTTTTTAAGAGTTGCTACTCTTTAACAAAACCCGTGGAATTTTTTTTTTTTTTTTTTGAATGATAGAATTTTATTAATTTTTAATGTTTGATTAACTTTGGGACACACTTGACATGCATGCATAAATGTAATACACGTGTGAATCAACAATCAATTGTTTTGTGTCTTATCTAAATTGCCGCTAGAGCATGTGTGTGATTAGTCTATTGGTAATAAACTTTGTGCCTTAGCTAAATTAATGTAGTGATAGGAAAAGCTTTATTATTTACATAGTTGAAGACTCAAAGTTACCGTTCATTATCATGTGATTGTTTAAAAAATCTCTTTTTCTTTTCTTTTTTTACTACTTTTTCAAAATTGAAATTTTTTAAAGGAAAAGATCTCACATCTTTATGCTACCCCAACCTTAACCAAGTAATTATAAATAAAAAATTTCTTAACCAAGACACCAATAATTGTCTCACCCTTTTTTTCGCTAAATATTAGTGCATGATGTTGATTAACCATTATTTTAGTTGTTTTATTAATATAATACTAGAAATGGATTTGAACTTTTAACTATAGTTTTTGTATTTTTTTTTTTTTTAGAATCTTTTATATATAGCATTATGAAGTTATTAGGTATAGAATTATGTGAAAAGAATAAATAGATTTAAAATATATATATATATATATATATATAATGTGGACAGAATAAAGAATTGATCTAACCTTAGTCAGACCTTGAAAATATCAAGACGTGCCAATTGACTTACAGAACTCTTGATTATAACTATCTATTATCGATTTAAAAAAAAATAAAAAATAAAAAAAAATAAAAAAATTAATACTAATAATGCATTGTTGTCAACCTCTAGTATTAATATTCCAACTTTCTAAAATTCTTGAACAAAGAACTTTGGCCGTCCCTAAGTTTGAATCTTAGTTCCGTCCCTAACCAGTACCACACTATTTCTCTTATTTCATTACCCGAAGAAACTCAAAATTATGATAGAAATTATCAACTTGAGCCTTATAAATTCCTTGATTTGTGCAATCTACAAAAACCCAAAACTCTTTGTCTATCTCCCTTTGCTATCTTATAGGCGAAAATCTTTTTTCCTCTCTCGCTTTTTTTTTTTTTTAAATGCTCAATTCTATAACAAGCATCTTCGAATTTTGAAAGGCCAACAAATAAGGGAACTTACTATGTTCTTTCAAAAGTCTCTGTCTCTTCTTATATATATGGAAGAGCCAATGGATCAAAGTTGCTACACACTTAACACTTTACGATACTACTGTTATGTAAGGAGATTTGAGATTCTAACTCCTATTCTTCCTTAGTAGGCAAGAAATACTAACATAACAAATACTGTCTAATGATTAACCGTTTTTAGTTGGGGAACATTGTTTATTTATTTCATACTATTATTTTTCTGTTATAGAATTTTTTGAACTGTTATAGCTAAGTGATAACTTTGTTCAATTATGAGATTCGTTTTTATTGTCTACAATGCATGGTAATATTTCAAATGGAAAATTTGTTATTTACTTTTTTATATAAATCACTTATTTTTATTGTGGATATATCATATGATGTTCTCTTATTGATTTGTTGGGCTTAATTATCTTCACTCTTTAACTTTTCAGCTTATAAGAGCTGCAGGCTTTCTTAAGGCTACAAGTTGGTGATTTCAAGAGCTTTTGAGTGGAGACTACTCTTATAATATTTGTAAGGTTGAATTTAATCAACCATTTTGTTGGCTTTATTCCATGCCAATTTGCTTGTAATTCAGCATTTAGAAACTCTGTATTCAGGTGGGAATCATGTAAGAGAAAAGAAAAGCTTAAAAGTGTGCAACTCAGCAGGGCCTCACAACTGGATCTCGCGACTGGCAAGTCACCAAAGCAGACACACGTGTGAAGCATGTAGGGGAGCTGAAGAGTCACGCCAACTGTTGCACTACAAGACAAATCTTCCAATCTGGCTAGACAGTTAGCTCGCGACTCGGACTCGCGACTCAGTCAAGTCGCGAGGCCAAGTCGCCAAAACACCCTGTTTGTTACAAAACTGACTCTTCGCATTTCATACACACCCTACTATATATAGACCCTTATACCCACGAAAGTGTGCAACTCAGCAGGGCCTCGCGATTGGCTCGCGGCTGGCAAGTCGCCAAAGCAGGCACACGTATGAAGCATGTAGGGGAGCTAAAGAGTCACGCCAGCTATTGCACTACAGGACAAATCTTCCAGTTTGGTCAGGCAGTTAGCTCGCGACTCAGACTCGCAACTTAGTCAAGTCACGAGGCCAAGTCGCCAGAACACCCTGTTTGTTACAAAACTGACTCTTCGCATTCCATACAGACCCTATTGTATATAGACCATTAAACCCACGAAATGTAGAGAGCTTCTAGAGAGAATTTTGAGAGAGAATTCCTAGAGAAAAACAAGATTGACTCATCCACAATCTTTACACTTTGATTCTCCAAATTCCTCTACTCTCACCCTCTCTATTGTTACATCCTTGAGAGGTACATTAACCAAAACCTTTTCTCATCATACCCATATCTGTGAGGAAGCTATTTGGTGCTTGGGAAGCAGTTAGGAAGGGACCAATTGATATTGGTTGATGCTATGGGCTATAGCGAGATCCAATAAGCTAGAGAAGACAAAGGTTCGGCGTAACCTCGTTGGAGCAAGAAGCTTAGAGGGCTTAGGTACACTGGGTAGATTAGGCTTGGAGGGTCTTCTACTGTTCATGTATCCCAACTTCATTCTCTAGTGGATTATTGACCGCTTGGTGGGCGGCGGAGAGGTTTTACGCCAAGGACTTCGGTTTCCTCTTCGATAACACATCGCTGTATTGTCTTTGTGTTTGTATCTCTCTTCCCTTAATCTTTGCCATTTAATTTCTACTGTAATTGTGATTTTATTTGGTTTAGATTGTTTTATCAATTCTGTTTTAGCTTATTTTCATATTCCGCACATACATTGTTTGATAATAAGCTTGAACTGGTAATTTGTAATTTGGGGGTCTAAATGTTCAAGGTGTTTTTCACACTATTTGAACATTCAATATTAGAAATAAAGTACATCAGAAATAATGTGTTTTCTTTTTTTAATGTCAGTAATGATGTGTTAAAACTCTTGGAAATAGTAAACTTGATATTCCAAAGATTATTTTTGGATTTATTTAAGAGTTACATTTTTCATGGTTTAAGTTTGATTTAAATTGTCAAGAGCCTTGTAAATTAACTGGTATCTCTTGGTATTCCCAACGAAGATTTTTAGGGTTCTAAGGTTCAAATCCCTCCACTCCATTATTAAATTATTAAAAAAATTGATTTAAAGTTTTTGGGATCTTTAATTTTTTGTGTTTTTTGTGGGTGGTCAAGCACTTTGTATGGTGGACTTCCATGGTTAGAAGAGCAGCCATCTCATGATCATGGGTGCTATTGACCTTGTAGTGTGGGTATGTACTCAAGGCAACTATTGGCGGTACATATTCATGCTATATTACGTACATGATCATTACAATGTGATTGTCTCGATCCATGTCAGCTAAGTGACATTGGTTTCCCCATGTATGCAACACGCATCGACATGTTTAATGCTTTGGTGAGTTTCGGCTTGCCCTAGTACATACACGCTGACGCACACCGTATATATAAGCACGAAACCCAGCCAGTAGCACACCAAATGCGACACTTTGCCGGATTTTTCGCCATGAAAATGGGGCACCTTTATTGCTGTATTCTCAGCGAAAGCTTGGTGAGAATAGTGTTTTATGTGCTATGATGCACCTAAGGCAAAATACTGTCGAATTTTTGTCGTGAAAATTTGGCAACAATTCTAAATGTTCTAGCAAAGCATTGATTAAGACCACACTCCTTCCAAAATCAAGCCTCAAAGCCCAATTCTTTCGAAGCCCCAAAAGCTAACACTAATTACTTGTTTTCAACTACCAATATCCGAAAATTAAGATTTTACCAAAACAAATTACTATCTTCAGGCAAGTGTTATGGGGTGCCTAACACCTTCCCCACACATAACCAGACTTTCGAACTCAAGAATCAAGATTTTTTGCCGTCCGCATTAGATTAGAAAAAATGACATTTTCTTAACCTAGGATTGGTAATATTAAAATTTTGTATTCTAGTTAAAAATATTAAAGAAATTACTCGCCAACTTGAGGTGCAATTTTTAAGTATGAATATTTCCACTATTGGATCTTCAACCAACGTTGCGATGCAATTCATATTAATTATTCACTAATTATTTCTATTTTACCTAAAATGTTACTATGTTTTATTTATAAATCTTTATATATTTAGTTAGCTTTGTATGTAATCCAATTTTATTTATATTTTACAAACAATAGGTGCACCTGATGAGGCTAATAATGTGATATGGTCCACATTTTGTTTTAATGTTCTGTTGTATTGTGGTGAAGATAAGATTTGTAAATAACTTTGAATTATATAACATTAAGTGTTTATGTATTATTTAATTTACACTATGTAAATTTAAATATTTTATGTATTATTTAATATATTTTATTTTTTTGTTTATTTATTATTTTATTTGTATTGAAAGCAACAAAAATTAAGTTTCGTTTTCATTTGAAAAAATACAGGTCATATTGGGTTGACCCAAACATTAAAAGTCTAAGTATTGGTAACTTGTTTAAAATGACCAATTTTTTACTCAAACTCATTTCTAACTCGAGCCCAATCAGGTCAAATCCAATCTCAATTGATCCGATCTATTTTCCAAGTTTACAAATGAGTGTTAGTTTGTAATTCTTTAAGGACATTGCATTTTGAGCAATCCTTCGTTCTAATAAATATTCATTCTATTTCTTAAAAAATGGTTAAATTTAATTGATGGTTTTTTTTTTTTTTTTTTTTTTTTTTTTTTTTTTTCAATATTTAAAATAGGCGATGAGAATAAACTAGGGCTGTCCATGGGTCGGGCGGGTCAGGTTTTTGCCCAACCTGCAATCGACCCGTAACAGTAACAGATTCGTCGGTTCGGGTCGCCTGCGGGTGGTGGTCGGTTTCGGGTGAAACCGATCTCACCGGAATCCTTCAAAACGCAGCTAGATCTTGAGAGATCTGGCGAGATCTTGCCAGATCCATCCAAGATCCAGTGAGATCCCGTCGGATCCGGCTAGATTTCTGCCAAATCGTGATGAAAAATCACTGGTTCGGCTAGATCCGGTGTTTATTGTGCCAGAAATCGACGGATTTAAGTGAAAAAGGGGCCGGGTCGCCTGCGGGTGGTGGTCGGTTTCGGGTGAAACCGATCTCACCGGAATCCTTCGAAACGCGGCGAGATCTTGCCAGATCCATCCAAGATCTGGTGAGATCCCGTCGGATCCGGCGAGATTTCTGCCAAATCGTGATGAAAAATCACTGGTTCGGCTAGATCCGGTATTTATTGTGCCATAAATCGACAGATTTAAGTGAAAAAGGGGCCGAAATCTAGAAAAAGGGGGCCGAAATCTAGAAAAAAGTGGCTGGAATCTGGAAAAAATGGCCGGATATTGAATGGACTTCTGTTCGGGACGGGTTTCATGGGTTTTGAACTGAAAAACCGATAACCGACCCGCTGGGTGTCTGGTTAGCTAAGTCGAAAACCGCGTCCTACCGCCGGAGTCGTCGGATCGGGTGGCGGCGGGTCGGACGGGTTGGGCGGGTCGCCAGTTTGCCTGGACACCCCTAGAATAAACCTTTGACACATCGAAACACTAAAAAAGAAAAGTCAGAAAGACTAGCCTCTGAGCACGCGTTCACGCATATGCTCAGAGGCTCTTCTATTTTTTAGGTAAAGGTTAATTTAGAGAATTTATTATAATTTGGGATTACTATATTCTCCAATCACAAAAAAATCTAAGAGTGTGATGAAAAAATTATTTCACCACACATATACTCATCACATCCCTAGATTTTTTTTGTGATTGGAAAATGTAGTAATCCCAAATTATAATAAATGCTCTAAATTAACCCTTACCCAAAAAATAGAAGAGTCTTTGAGCACGCGCATGAGCGCATGCTCAGAGGCTAGTTATTATTAATGGGTTTTACAGATTGTGGGATGGAGAACACTCTGAAGCCAGGTGATGTGATACAGTGCCGAGAGTGCGGTTATCGCATCTTGTACAAGAAGCGCACTCGTCGTAGTAAGCTACTTTTTCTTTCTTCTTTTTACTAAAACCAAAAAAAAATTATACCTTTTTGTTTCTTTGGGTATGAAAATTAAATTATATTTTTGCTATTATGGAAGTTTGGGATATTATTATGTTATAATTATGATTGAATTGAATATTAGCTTTGTGTTTTTTACTCTGTTTGAATTTATTCATTTGATAAACTGTAAGGTTGTGCTGATTTATATACTTGTTGGGTATGGTAATAGAGGGTAATAGAGAGTATGACTCTGGATAGAATATAACTGCAGAGAAGAATACATGAAGTTAATTTTTACTAGTTTGTTGAGAATTTGTAGCCAACTCCATAAATTTTGTGACTAAGGCTTGGTTGTTTTTTTTTTTTTTTGGTTTGGTTGAGGGTTTTAAGTAGTTAACTGAAGGATCCGGAGACATATGCCTTATTTTATACTTAGTGGGAATGGTGGCTGCTTCCTATAAGTTGGTATTGTCTAGGGTAATAATTTGAGTTTTTTTTTTTTTTTTTTTGGTGTTGATTAGCAGAGCATAAGACAAGTGCATTATTTTAAGAACTCAAGACTGGGTCGTTCATATTAGATTCCACCTTTGGGGTCATTGAGTGGTGTTCAAGATCAGATCTGATAAGGATAAAATTGTGATACTCGCTGACGGTATGGCATGAGGCGACATTCCAATTAGGCTCGTCGGCTTCATCTTTGTCCATTAGCAGGTGACAGCAGAGAATCAACTTTGGGGCGACGGGGTCAATTAGTTGATGATGGAAAGTGGATGGCTCAAGCCTGAAGGAATTGCACAAAGCTGACGGTTCAAGGGAGTCCGCGAGGCACGCTTAAGGGCTGACGCCGTTAATAAGCTGATGGCATTAAGCTGACGACCTTGATACGGGTTTGCTTGTTACCCACTATTTCGTATAAAAGGGAATGTCTTGCTCTCCACATTTGATGCTACTCAAAAGGATCCTATAAGGAAAGGATCCCGCAAAATACGCCCAAGAAGATTCCTATAAGGAAAAGACTTTTAGTCCAAGGAAGAAAGGTCAACCCTCTACTACTATAAAATCCCTAATACGCTCATAAACCAAGGTACGCGTAATTTACCCCACTCTAGCACTCTAGAGTTGTGAACAAGATATTTCTCTAACTTGACCTTTGGAGGGTATTTGGCCGGCACCACACTGGTGCTCTCTGTAAGGTCTTCCCTTTTTATTGTACAGGTGTTACTTCGAGTGTGCGAGTATTGTGTGGCTCACTGGTGACTTTTTCAGCATCATCAGTTGGCGCCGTCTGTGGGGACGAACGAGTTGTAAGTCATAGCAAACGCTTCCCGGACAAAGAGTTGCATGGTACTTACTCGATCAATGGCGACCACCAACAACGTACAGGGAGACAAACCACGCCTAACTGCACTCGAGAGATAGGTGCAGACTCTCACTGCAGCCGTGGAACGCCTCACTAAGCAAAACAATGATTTGGAAGAGCAGTTGCACCAAAGGAATGCTGGACACGGCAACCCGGAAGGAGACCAAGAAGGTACCAGTGCCGAACGACAAGACCGAGAGGGACTAAAGGGGAGTAACGCCCCAAGCAGACCGGAGTGACAAAATATAAGCCTCCCATCCCTCACGGATATGACTCCACCACCTGTTGTCGTGGAAATACAGGCAATAAAGGAACAGATGGAAGTTATGATGAACACTCTCAAGGGACGAGTGTCTAGCGATCTTGACGATCTTGTTAACCGAACCGACTCACCGTTCACCGCCTCCTTCAATTCCTTCCCCCTGCCGCATAAGTTTCGCATGCCACAGATGGATAGTTACGACAGAGTCAAGGATCCTCTAGATCACCTAGAGACCTTCAAGACCTTGATGCACCTTCAAGGAGTAGCTGATGAAATCATGTGTAGGGCCTTCCCTACAACGCTGAAGGGTCCCGCAAGGGTATGGTTCAGTCGACTAACACCCAACTCCGTCAGCACTTCCAAAGAGCTAAGTGCTCAGTTTACTGCACACTTCATCGGGGGACATAGATATAAGAAGTCTACGGTGTGCTTGATAAGCATTAGGCAACGAGAGGACGAGACGCTGAGATCCTACATAACCCGCTTCAATAAGGAAGCACTCTCAATCGATGAAGCCGACGACAAAATACTTGTAGCAGCCTTCACGAATGGATTGCAGAAGGGTAAGTTTTTTTTCTCCTTGTACAAGAACGACCTAAAGACCATGACGGAAGTACTCTACAGAGCCACCAAGTACATGAATGCTAACGACGCGCTGCTGGCTCGGGAGGAAAAGCCCAGGAAGAGGGAGAGACAGGAAGACATACGACAGGACCAAGGGCGGAAGAAGGCAAGAACGGGAGACCGAAGGGATGAAAGGCATTTTCAGCCCCTGGGAGGAAGGTTCACAAACTTCACTCCATTGACAACCCCGATAGATCAAGTCTTGATGAAAATCAAGGACGAGAGGGATCTGACATTCCCTGAAAAGTTGAAGGGAGACCTCAACAAGCGACCTAGAGACAAATATTGCCGCTTCCACCGTGACCACGGTCATGACACAGCCGATTGCTACGATTTAAAGCAGCAGATTGAGGCCCTCATCAGACAAGGGAAATTGCAGAAGTTCGTCAGCAAAGAGAGAGCAGATCCACCCCCTCAACAGCAGCATCCCCGATGGGATAATGAACGTCCAAGACCCCCCATGGGGGACATAAGGATGATCGTAGGAGGAACAGCAACTACTGGGTCGTCCAAAAAGGCCTGCAAAACCTACCTTAGGATGGTCCAGAATGTTCAGTTGACGGGTTCCGTACCAATGATAGCATGAAGAGAAGGCCCCATTATCGGGTTCTCAGAAGAAGATGCACGACGTCTCCATCATCCGCACGATGACGCGCTTGTCGTCAGCATACGAGTAGGAGACTACAACATACACCGGGTGTTGGTCGACAATGGCAGCTCGGTAAATATCCTATACTACCCGGCATTCCAGTAGATGAGAATTGATAGGGAACGACTGATTCCGACGAATGCTCCGCTAGTCGGTTTTGGAGGAACAAGGGTGTTCCCCCTGGGTGTGGTCACATTATCTTTAATAGTAGGTGACTACCCTCAGCAGATCACCAAGGACGTAACATTCCTAGTGGTCGACTACTCGTCCGCATACAATGCTATCCTCGGATGACCCACCCTGAATTCGTGGAAGGCTGTAACCTCAACCTACCACCTAATGATTAAGTTTCCTACCGACTATGGAGTAAGAGAGCTACGCGGAAATCAGGTGGCCGCACGCGAATGCTACGTGGCCATGATGGAAATGGATGACCACCTCCAAGCCATGAACATAGAAGAACACCGGATGGAGACAGAGCCTGTAGAGAAGCTTGAAGAGATACTTCTTGACGATTCCAAACCTGACCGAACAACCAAGATTGGAACCCTCGCTAATCCTGCGGTCCGCCAAGCGATCACAACTTTCGTCAGAAATAATCGGGATGTATTCGCTTGGAGCCACGAAGACATGCCAGGGATAGACCCTTTAGTCATGGTGCATAGGCTGAATGTGTCGCCCTCTTTTCCACCCATCCGACAGAAGAAGCGGGTATTCACCCCAGAGCGGGATCAGGCCATAGCGGAAGAGGTCCGCAAACTACAGGAGGTGAGCTTCATTAGGGAGGTTTATTACCCCGACTAGTTGGCAAACGTAGTGATGGTTAAGAAAGCTAGCAGCAAGTGGAGGATGTGAGTGGACTTCACCGACCTAAACAAAGCGTGCCCCAAAGACAGCTATCCTCTCCCGCGGGTCGACATTCTAGTAGACTCTATGGCTCAGCATCAGCTACTAAGCTTCATGGACGCTTTCTCGAGTTACAACCAAATCCAAATGCACGAAGATGATCAAGAGAAAACTTCGTCCGTGACTAGCCAAGGCCTATTCTGTTATAAAGTGATGCCATTCGGTCTAAAAAACGCGGGCGCAACGTATCAGAGGCTTATGAACAAGATGTTCTCGCAACAAATCAGGAGAAATGTCCAAGTCTACGTTGACGACATGTTAGTAAAAAGTCGAAGGGAGGAAGATCACTTGGAAGACCTCAGTGAAACATTCAACACCCTTCGCTCTTATAACATGAAGCTCAATCCAGGAAAGTGCGCCTTCGGAGTAATGGTAGGAAAATTCGTAGGATTCATGGTGTCTCAAAGGGGCATCGAGGCTAACCCTGACAAGATTTGGGCCATAATGGAGATGGCACCCCTAAGAAATGTGAAGGAAGTACAAAGCCTCAACAGCAAAATAGCAGCGCTGAATAGGTTCGTGTCAAGGGCAACGAACAAATGTTTACCCTTCTTCTGCATGCTGAAGAAATCTTTTGAATGGACTGACGAGTGTTAGCGGGCATTCGAGGAGTTAGAAGCTTATCTCTCTTCCCCGCCACTGCTAAGTCCATCGCAGGCAGGTGAAGAGCTTTTCCTCTATCTGGTCGTCTCCTCTGCCGCCGTCAGCGCCGCCTTGGTCAGAGAAGAAGAAAGAGTGCAGAAACCCGTGTATTACGCCAGCCAGGCGCTCCGCGATGCCGAAGAAAGATACCTGCCCATGGAGAAACTCGCTTTCGCATTAGTTACGGCAGCTCGCAAACTCAAACCGTACTTTCAAGCCCACACGGTGATCATCCTGACCGATAAGCCCCTGCGACAGGCGATGAGCAACCCTGAAGCTGCTGGTCGGCTGACGCTATAGGCCATAGAATTGAGCGAGTTTGACATCTAGTACCGCCCACGAACCGCCATCAAAGGACAGATCGTCGCGGACTTCATAGCAGAATTCACCAACAACGAGGACAAGGGGGCAGAAGAACCTCCTTAGTGGAGCATACATACAGACGGATCATCTAACAGGCAAGCCGGGGGGGGGCAGGCATAGTACTACTGTCACTCGAAGGAGACACGGTTGAATGTATGGTCCATCTCGACTTCCCCACCACCAACAATGAAGCGGAATACGAAGCACTAGTAGCAGGTCTCGATCTCGCCAAAGCAACGGGAGCCGCGAGTGTAGTCATTTACTGCGACTCTCAGGTTGTTGCTAACCAAGTGAATGGAGACTATGAGTGCAAGGGCGAAAGAATGAAGAGGTATCTAGATTAAGTGAGAAGAAGAGTAGATGACCTAAAGGCCAAAATCATCCAAATCCCAGAGGAGAGAATGAGCAAGCCGACCGTCTTACCAAAGCCGCTTCAGCAAAGCATATGATCACCCTTGGTAATGTACTCTCTTTTGTTTAGCTTTCTCCACTAATAGATTCCGACGACGTACAAGAAATAGGTTCTGAAAGTAACTGGACCACACCGTTAGCTTCATACTTGAAGACTGGCGTCTTGCCAGATGGGAAGGAGGCCGCGAGAAAGCTGAAGGTTCGGGCAGCGAGATTCGTCTTGATAAAAGATGTCCTGTATAAATGAGGCTTCTCCCGTCCATATCTAAGGTGCTTAGGTACTGAAGAGGCGGACTACATCATGAGAGAGGTACACGAGGGGATTTGTCGAAATCATTCGGGGTCAAGATCATTAGTACACAAGCTAGTGCGAGCAGGGTACTATTGGCCCACCATGCAGAAAGACGCCGAGGCTTATGTCAAGACCTGTGACAAGTGCCAAAGGTTCAGCAATATTATTAGATAACCAACCGAAGAGTTGACCCCGATGACGGCCCCATGGCCGTTTGCTCAGTGGGGACTAGACATCATGGGACCATTTCCTACAGCAGTGCGACAGCTGAAGTTCTTGGTTGTGGGCATTGACTACTTTACAAAATGGGTGGAAGCTGAGGCCTTGGCCACCATTACGGAGAATAACGTACGGAGTTTCATCTGGAGATGCATCGTTTGCAGGTTTGGCATCCCTAGAGTCTTAGTCTCAGATAAGGGAAAGCAATTTGACAACGACTCCTTCCGGGACTTCTGCTCGTAGTTAGGGATAAGAAACCACTACTCCTTCCCCGCCCACCCTCAAGCTAACTGACAAGTCAAAGTCACGAACCGATCTTTGCTCAAGATTATCAAGACTCGGCTCGAGGGGGCAAAGGGTATATGGCCTGAAGAGTTGCCAAGTATATTATGGGCATACAGGACCACGGCAAGAACGCCCACAAGAGAGACACCATTCCGACTAACCTACGGGAGCGAGGCAGTCATCCCAGCCGAGGTTGGACTCACAAGCTATAGGGTGTATAACCATGACGAGAGCAACAACGACGAGGCCATGCGTTTACAACTTGATCTAGTAGATGAAGTTTGGGCGACGACAGAACAAAGGCTAGCACGATACCAGGACCGCATGGCTAAGCACTACAACTCCCAGGTCCAACACAGAGACTTCCAGGTTGGAGATCTCGTTCTAAGGAAAGTCATGGGCGCTGCAAGAGACCCTACCCAAGGGAAGCTCGGTCCCAACTGGGAAGGACCCTACCGAATCACGGCATGGCAGAGGAAGTGCACTTACCACCTAGAGACATTAGACGGACGGAAGCTGCCACATCCATGGAACACCGAGCACTTACGTAAGTACTACCAGTAGAAGACAGCATAAAGAACGCTACTCCTCATTCCCAGTCTATTTTCTTTTAATCATTTATCTTAGTTTACTTTTTCCTACAAGTACTTTTTAAGTCGAAAGGACTGAAATTTATTCTTTTTTGGAACGATTTTCTACTTATGCATTCATAATAATAAGAGGAGTTTATTCAGAAATATCTGACGTATTTGTTATAGGGATAGAATTAGTTAGTCCTTAAATGGGCGAGTCTACTGCGTGGACGAGGCTATAAAACTGACGGGCTTATAAAAAGATAAGTCCACTAAGTCCATAACGTGGACAAGGCTATAAAACTGACGGGCTTATAAAAAAATAAGTTCACCAAGTCCATAACGTGGACGAGGCTATAAAGCTGAAGGACTTATAAAAAGATAAGTCCACCAAATCCATAACGTGGATGAGGCTATAAAGCTGACGAGCTTATAAAAAGATAAGTCCGCCAAGTCCATAACGTTGATGAGACTATAAAGCTGACGGGCTTATAAAAAGATAAGTCCGCCAAGTCCATAACGTGGACAAGGCTATAAAGCTGACGGGCTTAAAAGTGACGGGTTTGTCAAGTCCATAGAACGGACAAGATCATAAAGTTAAGCAAAATGAATCAAAGTCCATAGACGAGCTCAGAATCATAATATAAGTTGATTTCCCATAAGGCGGAGGAAGCCAATAAACTAACGGGCTTATCATACTCGTAAAAAGGACGTCAACCATTGAATCAACGAGTTTGCAAAAATAATAGGGATTATAGACCAACGAACTCATTTTGAAGCATTCAACGCACAAATAGAAGCAATAGGAACAAAATACCACAAATAAAAGTAAATCGTTTTCAAAATACAAGCCCAAAAGCAAAAGGGCATTTAAACATGTTCTGCACATTAAAGTATTACAAAAAATAGGGACGGGACTAAGCAGAGGGAGTATCTTTAGAGGTCCCGTCACCTTTATCCTTAACAGAAGGATTTTTCAGGACCAGGGCTTCGACAGGCTGGTTGGAAATAGAGACAGGAGGATTGGCAGCAGGTTGGGGTAGAATGACGACGCCATCATCCTTAGAAGGAATATTGGACTTAGGGGAGCCGTCACCATCATCAACAACGACGTCACCAACAGGCGTCGTTGGCTCGAGATCATCCATTGTAATCCCAGATAAGTCCAACTTCGGGAAAGCTGACGCAACTTGTTTAAGGCAATCTTCGAACCCAGTACCATAATAGTCGACACAAGAGTCAATGAATGATTGCGACTCCTTAAATTTTTGGACAGTGTCAGTCCCAACCGTCTCCACCTGTTCGCGCAAAGCCGTCACTTCTTCCTGAAGTTTCTCCTTCTGACGCTCTGCCTCTCCCAACTTCTCTCCCTTCGCCTTCAACTCACTGTTCAGATCGCAAAGGCCCTCCTTATACTGAGCCTGTTGATCCAACAAATTGAAGTTGTGCTTCCTAACCCGGGTGACAACATCCTCCTTAACAACACACCGGTCCTGAAGTGCCTTAACACGTACCAAGGCCTATAAAGGATACGGTCGTCAGCCAATAAACAAGGAATAAACGAGGTGAGGCCTACCAAGGAAATATGCTTACCCGGGTTAAGTCAAAAAGAGCTGACGCCCCCAATTCCTCCATCCCTAGCTGAGCACAAGGATCTATGTCCGTCGGCTTTATAAGAGACTCTATTTCCTCAACGGCGTAATCCTTGTGAGTGAGCAAGCAGCAGGGTCCTCCACTGACGGGACCAGAGGAAGTCATCATCCCCTTCCCCGCACCACGAACCGGCTTGGATGGTGACTTCTTCTTGGCATGCGCCTCCCCGGTAGTGATGGCTGCCTTTTTGGGGGAACGCTCATCCTTCCCATCACTCTTTCTTTTCGTTGAGCCTTTAGCGACGGTCTTGGGGGTTGATGAGGAAGTCCAGTCCTTTCCCTTGGCCGCCTTTTCTTCCTCTTTCTTATGGGCAGTAGCAGCCCTCACCCTTTGCTTAGCGGCCTCCATTTCTACAAAATTGATGTATGATTAGCGGATTAGACGGAAGGAATGAATTGACGAGGATGAAATAAAGACTACTTACGGGGACGAGAAAGATTGTCTAATCTGCGAGCTTCCTCCGTCGGTTTCGGACCTCCACAATAAACGAGCAAAGCGTCAGGTGTTATGAGATCCTGGCACTTCCGCTTGTCCAAAGGAATCTCTGTTACACGACGAATGAAGTCTTCCTGCTCTTCTAAAATATGAGGGCGAACACTAGCTGAAAATAAGGGAAATAGACGGTGTTAGAAACTTAGAATAGGCAAACAAAGAAAAAAAAAGTAGACGGGATTAACCTGAGTCCTTGACAAAAGCCCAAGTGTTGTCAAAGTAACCACGGGGCATCGTCTCCCATTCCTCCTGACGACACACCTAATCTGTCCCCTTAACAAAAAAGTATCTACTTTTCCAGTTTTTGTTAGAATCTGGCATATCAGACACTAGTCTCAAGTCCCTCTCTCGGACGGCGAAATGATACGTCCCTTTAAAGGAGACGAGGTGTTGGGGTCTGTAGCAGTAGAAAACTCGTCCAACGAAAGCTGACGGTTCCCTCCACTCAATCGACCCCATAAAATCTTAGCACCTATAAAGATCCTCCAGGCGTTCGGAGTAATCTGGCTGACGTACAATCCCAGGAAATCAGCCAACTGACGATGCAAAGCCGTCAATGGTAGTCTAAGCCCTGCAGCAAACATAGCGTCATACATACCAACGTCTGCTATCTTCCCTGTACAGCATTGCTCGTCTTTCCTAGGAAGGCAAAGTGGGATATGGTCTGGGATTTGATAACAGGTACGCAATTCCTTAAAGACCCTGTCACTCATATTTGGTAGGAACTTATTGACGGCCCAATCCTCGGGAAGAATGAAGGGACGGTTGCCTCCGAGACTTTTTGAAGTCCCCTTACAGGATTCCTCGTCACCTTCATCTCCACCTCCGTCACTATCTCTCTCTTCTTCTTCCTCCTTAAGAGCATCACCCTCCTCACTCACTACTCCTTCCTCACCTTCCTCCCCATAACTTTTAACTTCCTCGTCAGGAGATTGGGTTGACGTTTCCCTTTCTGATGACCAGGAAGAACCTTCGGACTCATGACCTAAACCAAACACCTCGTCATAGTCTGCTCCTTCACGGACTGACGAGTTCTCACCCAACGCGTCACTTGACATCTGACTACCTACAGGTGATGCATTCATTCTAAGAACCTAAGATGACGGTCTCATTAGAGAGTCAAATCAACTAAATAAAAATATACGTAGAAGAGAAAAGAACTTACAAGTATGACTTTTGAGGTGACGGATTCAAAGGCGACGGCAACAGCACAGGCAACGAAGTCAACAAACCAACGGGGTAAAAGCTGACGAGGCTTCTCTCAGGTATTCGGCGAGGAATAAATAAGAGAAATGAGGGGAAGAAGTGAGTTATATATAGGAGGGGAAATGCACGGAAGACGAAGCGACACCCTCGTTTAGAAGCGAAACCAACTGAGATGCACCACGTGTCCGAGCATTTAATGTTGGCGGCCCAAGGAGTTGCCCCTAAATAGTTTTTCTTACTTCCTGGCCAAGAAGGAGATTAGCAATGAAAATCTAACTCCATAATCTGTCAGTTTAAACGGACGGCACTATGGAGTAGGGGGCAACTGATAAGGATAAAATTGTGATACTCGTTGACGGTATGGCATGAGGCGACGTTCCAATTAGGCTCGTCGGCTTCAGCTTTGTCCATTAGCAGGTGATAGCAGAGAATCAACTTTGGGGCGACGGGGTCAATTCGTTGACGATGGAAAGCGGTCGGCTCAAGCCTGAAGAAATTGCACAAAGCTAACGGTTCAAGGGAGTCCGCGAGGCATGCTTAAGGGTTGACGTCGTTAATAAGCTGACGACCTTGATACGGGTTTGCTTGTTACCCACGATTTCGTATATAAGGGAATGTCTTACTCTCCATGTTTGATGCTACTCAAAAGGATCCCTATAAGGAAAGGATCCCGCAAAATACGCCTATAAGGAAAAGACTTCTAGTCCAAGGAAGAAAGGTCAACCCTCTACTACTATAAAAGCTCCAATACCCTCATAAACCAAGGTACGCTAATTTACCCCTCTCTAACACTCTAGAGTTGTGAACAAGAGATTTCTCTAACTTGACCTTCGGAGGGTATTTGGCCGGCACCACACCGGTGCTCTCTGTAAGGTCTTCCCTTTTTACTGTGCAGGTGTTACTTCGAGTGTGCGAGTATTGTGTGACTCACTGGTGACTTTTTCGGCATCATCAAGATCTAAGGTCTAGTGCAAGATTGAAAGATTCTACAGACTCCAAAAAAAAGCAAGTAATGAATATGTAGGTGTCTTTTTAAAACCATAATTTTTGTTAATAGAATCAAGGCTAAATGCTTAAAATGTATGCTGTTTTCTTTTTAGAGACCTCCTTTCTAGAAGCAAGAAGTCATTTTTTTTTTTTTTTTTTTTTTTTTTCTGCATTCTAATCCCCTCTTTGTAAAAGAGAACTATGTGATGTTGTCTGGTAGTATATTTGGTGGCCTAGCTTATCCAACAAGACTCTAGTTCTTGTCTTGTAATGTGGAGGTCAGTTGGGCCTCCTAATAACAAGAAGAATCGAGAAAAGATTCAAGAGAACAGAGGAAAGAATCACTGAAGAATACATCTATTTGCTTAAATTCCTTGTGTATACAAGTTGTTAACTCTTATACTACTCCCTTAGCACCTTACTTCTGTAACTAACTCCATCCAGTAACTACCACACAGCTATTAACTAACTTATTATACCAACTGTCAATGTAACTAACTATAACAGACTCATATTTCAGCTATCAATGTATATCAATGTGTAATCAAGTGTATCAATCTGTAATCCTAACAATACCCTTCCCTTTAGAAGACCTTGCCCACAAGGTAGGGGAATCTTTGCTGCATGATATACAAACTCTCCCAAGTAGCATCTTCAGGACCTTCCCCCTGCCATTGGATTAAGACTTGAAAGATAGTTTTGCTATGAAGCTGATGAGTTCTTTCTTGTAGCACAACTGCTGGTTCTGATGTGACAACTCCATCCAAATCAGTAGGTGGTAATGTTGGAACAGAGACCACATGTTGCCCAACTTAGCCTTCAAGCAAAAAACATGGAAAGTAGGGTGGAGCTTAGAATTTTGGGGTAAATCCAACTTATATAACACCTCACCAACCCTTTGCAGAATCTGAAATGGGCCATAGTACTTAGGAGATAATTTCTTTACTTGGTGGTGCTTTAGGGATTTCTGTTTATAAGCCTGGAGTCTGAGAAACACCTAATCACCCAATGTAAAACTCCTTTCAGCTATGTGCTTATCAGAATACAACTTCATAATTTCTTGAGCTGCCATCAGATTATGCCTCAACAAGGAAGTTAATTGTTGCCTTGATTTTAGATGGGCATCCACACTTTCAACATTTGTTGTTCCAGGAGCATAATCCATTAGCCTAGGAGGTGGATATCCATACAAGACCTCAAATGTAGTAAGCTTAAGAGAGGTATGAAAATTGGTATTAAACCAAAATTAGCAAGAGGAAACCATTCCTCCCAAGAAGCTGGTTATCAATTGCAAAAGCCCTCAAGTAATGCTCAAGACTTCTATTCACAACCTCAGTTTGGCCATCTATCTAAGGGTGATAGGCTGAAGACATGGCCAGTTGAATGCCTTGAAGCTTCATCAACTCTTGCCAAAAATAAGAAGTGAAAATAGGGTCCCTGTCATTGAAAATTGAAGTAGGCATACCATGCTATTTGAACACATTTTGCATGTAAAGGGCTACTACCTTAGAAGCAGTATATGGATGAGACAAAGCTACAAAATGAACAAACTTAGTAAACCTTTCCACAACCACTAAAACCACATCCTTCATCTGAGATTTTGGAAGACCCTAAATAAAATCCATGCTCATAGCTACCTAAGGCTTCTCTTGTATAGGTAAAGGTTATAACAAACCAGCTGGACTGCGGATTTCATGCTTGAGCCTTTGACAAGTGTCACACTCCTTGACATACTTCTTTGCATCAGCTCTTAACCCAGGCCAATAAAAGTCCCTTTGGACCTTGTGTAGCTCCTGAGATAGCCTAAATGACCTCCCAAAGGACCATCATGAATTTGCTGCAAGATAGCTGTCTTCAAAGAATCACAAATACCCAAATAAATTCTACCCTTATATAAAAGCAATCCATTCAGTAGAGTAAAGCCTTTAGGACCATCCACCCCTAATTGAAAAGCCTGCAAGATACTCTGGATAAATGGATCAGCAGCATAACTAGCCTTGAGTTGGACTAATCAATCTCATAATGGCATATGATTCTTTGGTAGATTAGATAAAGAAAACTTAGAAACTTCCACTACTATTAACGCTCTGTTTGTTTCGATGTAAAATATTTTCTGTAAAACATTTGCAAATGTTTGGTAAGTGTTGTGACATAAACATTGCAAATATAAATCAGCCACCATCAGCCACCGCATACCCAGCCACCACCAACCATTGCAAAAACACACCCCGTAATCCCATCCCATCGGCCACCGTCATCCACCTACCTAAACACCCAATAGCCACTAGAATCACCACCAACCACCAAATCACTACCAACCACTCAAAAAACAGTCATCAAAACCACCACCAAAGATTCAAAAAACTGCCCCCAACTACCAAAAAAAACAACCACCAGCAAGATTAGAACAGCCACCAAAAACCCAATCTGCCACTCAGCAGTCAGATCTGATTCCGTGAGAGAGACGAGAGGAGGGAGGAGGTGTGGAGTCGGTCTATGGGTGGCGCTGGTCGGGGGTGATGCTGGTCGGTGGGTGGCGCTAGTCGGTGGGTGATGATGGTCGGCGGGTGGCGCTGGTCTGTGGGTGGTGCTGGTCGGTGGGTGGTGCCGCCGGTAGGTTTTGGTTGAGATGGATTAAGGGGTGAGAGGAGGAACGTTGGGTTGTGACTGGGAGAGAACTGAGAGTCTGACAGGTAGGGATAGCGTGAGAGGGAGGGAGGGTGAGAGTTATCGGGATGAGAACTAGTTAGTAAATGTAAAATGTTTTACCAAAATTTTAAGTGTAAAATATTTTACACAAATTTGCTTAGATTGATTTGGTTGACTGAAAATATTTTACTTTTGACTAAATATTTTACTGCAAAACAAACATTGTAAAATAAGAAAATATTTTCCTGCAAATATTTTACACCGAAACAAACGGAGCGTAAGTTGCTCTTTTCCCCAACTGCTATAATTGTAAGAGCCTAGTTGTGTGAATATGTTTTACTTCAGGTTATCTATTTATGTATTTAAGCATGTATTTGTGTGTCTCTGTATGTAATCTTATATTTATATACATTCTTTTTAAAGTTGAGTTAAATTACCTGGTTTTTAGATCCTCACGTAGTTGTTCATATTTTGTGACCAAGAATAATTGTATCTTCCTTTCAATATTTTTCTGAAACCTTCCTTCATGTGATAGCATTAAGGTGTTTAATTTTTATTATTAGAGAATTATAAATTTTATAAGCAAATTGTATCTGCTTTTTGTTTGGTTGACTAGTGTCACAACTAGGGCGACAGTTGAGTTATCTGCTTTGGTTGTCTAGCCTACTCTCAAAGGAACAAGGTGTCAATAAATATTGTGATTGATTGGTTTAGGCATTTGAATTATGATTCATTGTGTTTCAGTTTAGTGTCTATGCAGTGTAATGTTTATCAAATAGGTGGTGTACTTATTTCATTTATACGCTGGTTAAGTATGATGCGTGAGTTTTACTGAGTTTTTAGATGCAGTGTCATTATTTCAATTCCCTCTTCTAAGAGAAGTCTCATCTATTACCAATGTTGGATCACGTAGGAAGCTAGGATGCGTCCAGAATTTTAAATATATTGTTCATTTTTAATGCATAGCAACATGTAGTAAAAACCAATGCAACTCTGTGTAAAGGAAAGTGCTAGTAAAATACACTGATAATCAATATTCATGGAATGCTCAAATGCATCGATTGCAAAATATATATTAGTTTGACATTTTGATTTGTGGAGTTCAGTAAAAGATAAAACAAAGGGCATGATTTTGGTTTCTGAGCAGTGTTAGGTTCCAATTTCATTCTTGAATTATCAATTGTGTCAATTTAGTACCTAAAGTTATGAAAATGGTTTACTGTTACCCTTGCCCCCACTTTCCTTTCAGAAAGCAACTGATTTTTGTATATGATTTTGATAATTAATTTCGACAGTGAGGGTAAGAGTTACATTGAATTGTTTTCAGAATCTCAGGGACTAAATTGACATAATAAGTAGTTTTGGGATGAAATAAACTATGATGCATAGTTACTTATCAAAGAAAAAACTATGGTGCTTAGTTCAATGACCGAAATAATTGTCTGACCTAAAACAGACCTCACACTAAATGTCTGGTAGCATATGATGTGCTCATAGAACATTGTTGGTTCAGTTTCTAAGAGTCTTCATTTGACATCTTTGGTTTAAATCTTACGAATCCTGGTTTCATGAGTTATTCTGTTTTGCATATACAGTGCCTGCATTTGGTTGATAGCACTGGAGGGATAGTGCTAGTGTATGATGTGCAGATTATTGGCAAGCTTCCGTGTGATATATATTATTTTTTTTACAAGTAAGAAGTGTCCATATTGAAAAAATTACTCTATGCAAAAGGAGCACAAAGAAGTCAAAAAGTACAAGGAAGAAAAAGAAGAGAACAAAAAAATAGTTACAAAAGAGAAGAGAACTAAAGAACTGAGATTGCTATGATATGCTAGATATACACCGGTAACCCTTTTCCTAATAGTTCTACCTTTTGGGATTGATGGTTTTGAACAATTTTATTCCAAGGTGTTTCAAGCAGAGCTCTTTCGCTCTTCTTTTTTTGGATATACCAAACCAACTGCCTCACCATTCATTCATCTTATTCTTATTCTTATCTGGAGTTTTAGAAAGCCCTTGTGCTTTCAAACAGACTTCACTAACAGATGTCTTTTGTAAATTTAAAAAAAAAAAACATTGTCGAATGTAATATGGTTAGAATATGGTAAGTGTTGGGTGGAATTCTAGGTTTTATATTCTGCTGTGCATCTCAATGTTTTCTTATTTCTTGTGATCTTGTTGGAGAAAATCTTGTTCTTGTAAACCTTGTTGAATTATCTGGTTTTGCAATGCATGTTGCGTTGAACAGTGAATTAATATGGTGCTTTCTGTTGCAGTTGTTCCATATGAGGCACGCTGAAGAAGAGAAGTGGGGAGGCAGGGGCATGCAGCAGCAACAACAAAGACAACAAAGACTATCTGTATTGGGTCATTTTACAGCTTGTTAATTTAGTGGTTTAGTATGTAGTCATAGAAGACTAAATTATAAGTTGCACTGTCTAAGTTTGGGATCATTGGATTTGATCTCCTATGATCAAATTTTTTTATTTGGACCTTAATGTTATATAGTACTTAGATTCCGATTTGATTCCTTCTGTTTATGCCTAGGTTTTAAATTCCATTTTGTTCCAATGTTCACGAATTCCAGCAGTTCCGGTCTCTCAATTCCAAGTCCAAGCTGTTCCAGATTGTGTTGGATTTTTTTTTTTTTTTTTAATATTGGCTAACGGAACTCAAGTGAACGCACATGGTTAAGAAAAAAAAAATTCGTGTCAGGCCTTCCTTTATCCTTTAGAGACTATTGAGTGTGATAGAGCATCCATTGACAAAAGGATCATTCCATCAATTTCAAGAGTTTCTACCAATTGAGAGAGAAACAATTGGTGTTAGGCCTTCCTTCATCCTTTAGAGACTAGGAGTGTAATAGAGCATCCGTCAACAAAATGATCATTCCATCAATTTCAAGAATTTCTACCGATTGAGAGATAAACTAGGTTTCAGTTTTGAAAGAGAGAACCCAAGGAGATAGAACTACAGATTGTAAATCCCACCAAATGAAATCACAACTGCCTACCTTCACAAAATTGTAAACCGCAGCCACGTCCCTAGCAATAAATAATGGAATATTGAAATTAAATAAGAAGAACAACCAGAGATCGGCCAACCCAATCTAATAATTGAACTTAGATCTACGTAAGTGTTTCTTTTGTTAGCCTTATGTGTGCCTTATAACATGAACATGTTAACAAAAATGCAAAGATGCAACTAAAGCAAGAAGATCACACAAGATGACATAAACAAGTATGGCCAAAAGGCACAAAAGGCAAGGCATGTTATCACACATACAAGAATAAAGCTAATCATGTTATAAGGCACATATAAGGCTAACAAAAGAAGCACTAACATGCAAAACCGAGCGAGAGAAAGAGGCAAGCGGAAAGCATGCCAACATCATCAAGATGCAATCTCACCCACATGGTTACTCCCATACAAGCCACAAAAGGGGAAGAATGCAACCAAACAAAACAAAGAGGCACAAAAGGCCAACAAACACATACTAAAAGGGAAACGAAGCATGTGAAGCAAAACAAGGATGCAAGAATTGAGATCTAAGCATACAAGCAAGGATCTAAAGAAAGAACATAGATCTAAGCATGAAACATCCAAACATTGTATCACAAAGATAGATCTAAGAAAAGGAACACACAAAAGCATGTAAAAAGACCAAACAAGCATGAACATGCAAAAAGAAGGAAAAGAATGCAACCAAACAAAACAAAAAGGCACAAAAGGCCAACAAACACATACTAAAAGGGAAACGTAGCATGTGAAGTAAAACAAGAATGCAAGAACTTAAATCTAAGCATACAAGCAAGGATATAAAGAAAGAACATGGATCTAAGCATGAAACATCTAAACATGGTATCACAAAGATAGATTTGAGAAAAGGAACACACAAAAGCATGTAAAAAGACCAAACAAGCATGAACATGCAAAAAGAAATCTAATCCAAACCCTTTATTGAACTTGGGTGTTTGAATGTAGGCCTAGACCAATAGATCAAGATCTACACCATACCCAAAAGCACGACACAAGAAAAAGGCATGAACAAAACTTTATAAAGCTATAAAGCACTCAAGCATTGCATTCAAACAAGGCATCTAAGCACATACATGACAAAAAGCACAAACAAGAAATTCAGACATATCCTAGCTCAAGAAGGTTAAGCCAACAACATCAAAGCAATAAAACATGATAAGAAAGCTATAAAACATGCTAGGAAAGCAATAAAACATGCTAGAAACTTAAAAGAAAGCATTAAAGAGCTAAAAGAAGATGAGTGTAGATTGTAGCTAAAAAGCTACATCTACACCCTCCAAACCTCAAAACCAAGGAAGATGGAACAAGGAGGAGGAGAAGGAAGCAAGAAAACTACCTCTTGATTTTTGAAGATATGAGAATCAAGGATTTATTTGTGGGTATTTGGGAGAGAATTTAAGAGTAAAGAGAGAGAAGAAAGCTCCAGAAAATTCTCCAAGTTGCCTAAAAATCATTTTTTCCAAGTTTGGGAATTGGGGGGATTATATATATTTTTTACTTGACCCTTAGGCTACTAGCATGCACTAATGCTTGCATCAGCAGTCTTGTCTTTTCCCCTAGCTTTTTTTTTTTGTTCAACTTTGATTGATCATTTAAAGGCCTTTACCTACTCTGATTGACCTAATCTTGGTACCACTAGAAAGGTATGGATGTCTAGTTTCCAAATCACTTGACATTTTGAAGATCAGATGGTTGGATCAAAAATTATGGCCTTAGGAAGCAAGTTGATGCACTCGGCACAATTTTCAAGATATCCCAATCGTTATAACTCCGATTTCAACCCATGAGTAGTCATTAAAAAGGAAATTCAATATTCTTTGCAATGACATTGGCTTCAACCCATTCTGACAGTCGGATCAAAATTAGGTTTTCGGTTGCTATTAAGAGTCAACTTTAGGTCAAATTTGGTCAAAGTTGGCAAAAATCTTAGATAGCCTTGGGTTTGATATAAAAACATGAAAAATATTGTTTTAGTGTGTGGTTTTGACAAATTTTGACTTTTGGTCAACCCTGTGTTGACTAGGGAATCTTGGTCATTTTGACTTGAAATGTTATTTGAGTGCTCTGATGCTCGAACGGGTTGAACCATGATGATCTAGATGTTCCCATGGTCCTCGGTGAGAAAATGATATTTTTAGAATTTTTGGGGTCTGACATGTAAATCGAAGGCAAACAAAATACAGTATCCTAAAGTGGTTATATATATATAACTATATATATATATTTATTTATTTATATCGGCCCTTAAAATTATCTTATACATAAATATATTTTCAACGTAGAATCAAACCACACACTAATAGCACCAAAATTTAAATCTGCTCCCCAAATAATTTTAGTAGACCATCAATCAATATGATGTAGTTCATCCATCAAAGACACAATCTTGATTATTGCATCCAAGTGTCAAGCTCTACTTAAATATTAGTGGCAAAAATATAATAATAAACAAAGGGTAAGTTAATTTAAGAATCTCACCTTGTCAATAGCCTTTTGGGCACTTGAAGCTACAACAATATCTTTAACCTATGCATATTTCACCCCAAAAGAAGAAGAAGAGAGAAATATTAAAAAAAGAAAAGAAAAAGAAAAGAAGGATAAGGGATGAGTGTTAGAGATTAAAAGAATGGATAATCGAATATATAGACAAACTTCAAAATAGCACCACATCAACGTCACATAAAACCTATGCGCACCAAAAATGAGACAGGCCTCACTCGGGCTCACAATCTATTTGTAAAGTGGGCTTGGATTTCCTACGTTGGGTTGTTCTTATCACAGAGACTCACCGAAATTGTATTTCTATCACTCTGGTTTACTCACCTCCCTCTTTTTCTCAGTTTCTTTGCAAGCTTTTCCAACCCCTATTCCTCCTTTAGCTTCTCATATTTATAGCCAAGCATTAGTGGAGGGATTATAATTGCTTTCAAAGTTAGTGCAATAGGAGGTTCAATATCGTTAATCATAAGTGGGTGTTTAGGTGGAAGTGGGGTGAGGTGAGAGTGGCCTTGAAACTGGTTCCCACTTAAGTAGATATGCTCGACAGTGATATTCCTCAAGGCACTACCGGGCATACAAGGGATGGTGTATCCGAACGCCTTTCTTCTTGTTTGGGAATGGTTCGCCGAGCAAGAACCAGGTGGCAAAACAAGGTGCGTGCTAATGTAGATTGTCTACTCTTCAGGCCTTTGAGCAGCACGAAGCTTGGGCCCATGGCTATTGTAGGTTCGGGCTAGGGCCATGGGCCGCATTGCTGAGTCAGAACCCAAGGCCCAAATGGGTCTGGGTACCACAGTGCCATACAAAACCCTAACAATATTTAATTAAAGCCCTAACAAAGGTTAAAACCAAAACCCCAAAAATTGAGTTTCTTCAAATATTGTATCTTATTTTGAAACTGAAAGAATCCCAATTGGAAACTGGGATATTTGTGATGGATCTGAATGAATGCTCAATCTAACCATATGGTTAGCTTTTTAACCCTTTATTAATACAATTTTTTTGGATAATTTAACATATGCAATTTCATACTAATCATGAAATAGTACATGCGTCTGATTAGCTAGTGAATAAAAGTTGTTCAGGCTAATACTTAGAAATCAAACTTGGCACAGAGATCAAATCATTAACATTAATCTATGTTAATTTACGCATAAAGAAACTGTTTTGGTGTATAATTTGAGATTTTTTGTCAAGCATGGGGAGGAATTACAATTAAACAAAAGAAAAACAGAGCAAACCTAAGTGCAAATGATAACAAGGACCCATTATATTTGCATGATGTGTGAGAAAAAAAAGAGAAAAAAAAAAGCTAAAAACTAATTTACTTCCAAAAAATTGAACGTTATGTTAGGTTCTAAAACTTTAGGAGCTAATGTATTAGAACTTCAATTTGTATATGTTGGCAAACCATGATCAAAACATTTAGTCTAGTTTTAGGCAGCTCAAAGTGTGGTTATGTGTAAAGTTGGAATTGAGTAATTGCAGAAAATTATTATTCAATTTCTGCAAGGCTCGATCGATCGAAAATTAGACTCGATTAATCGAAGCTTGTGTAGATTGTTTTTTCTGTAGAATTTACAACTCAGCCCAAGCCCATATGACGTGTAGGGTTTTATGTTTTGCTTCAAGTATAAAAAGAAAAACCCTAGCCACGTTTTAAAGGTTGTTGATATGCTGTGTGTGTGAATCTTTTGTGAGATCTAGAGATGTTTACCTTCATACACACTTAGGGTTATCAAGATCAAGATTGATATCAAGAACTTGATGATCACTTCGGTTGCTGTTTCAAGAGCTTAAAGAAAACACAAGTGGGACTGGGAGTACTTGTGGTTGCTGTGGATCAAGGAAAGAAGTAGTCCATGGACTCGGAGCTGTCACGTGGTCATGGTAGTAAGTTTTGTTAGGACATATGTGATTCACTTGTTAGGAACATATGTCACTATTTTATGTAATTGGCTTATCCTTTGACAAAACGCAATTTACTTGTATTTGTGTAGATTTAGGATGTGTTTAAATACTTCAAGAAAACAAGCTAAAAGTGCAGAGTTTTTAAAGCTCGACAGCTAGCATGTGTCGAGGTTTAAGGAGCTGTTCAGCCCGTATGCTCGACAGCTTGCTCGACAGATGCTCGACAACTTCTATTTGTCGAGGTTTAAGAAAACAGCAATCTGATTCGTTTTTCTTGGGATCCGTGATTATGTGTTTGGGCATTCTTTTCTCCTAACCCTAAACATATAAAAGGATTTTTTTAAGGGCCGTCAAATAGTACACAAGTTGCACAAGCCTTGAGCAAACCTAGTTCAAGCAAATTATAATTGGAGACAAAGTTCTTGCCCTTATTCATCTCTTTCTCTTGTGAAGAAGTTGCTGTGTATGTGCACCTTAGGGTTTTGTAACCAAGCATCTTCTTGATCTTCATCGTGTGGATGAACTGAAAAACTTTGCAGCCAACAACCTTCTTAGTTGGGGATTGAAGTCACATACTGGGATTTGCACATTGGTTAGTCATGTACTTGGGAGCCGTGCATCAAAAAGGGAGAACTGTCACTACAGAACAAGTCCAATTGGGTATTCGGGTAAGGGTTCAACTGTAGGTTGGTAAGGTACTTGGGATTCCTTTACTTGTAACCGCTTGTTGTGATAATAGTGGAGTTTCGGGAGTGGTGACCTGAAAATCACCCAGTGGGGTTTTTGCCGTTAGGTTTTCCCCATTCATAAACAAATCACCGTGTCTTTTATTTTCTGCTGCGTATTTAGTTTGGTGATTTGTTTGTGCTACCACGCGCTTTGCATGTTAATTTGATTAATTAATAAACTTGGCTAATTAATCAATTAATTTCAATCACAAGGAGTCAATCCGTTTGTGGCCTATCAAGTGGTATCAGAGTAGGCACACTCTGATTAGGTTTTAATCTTTGCTGTGTGATCCATTAACCCCTATTGTCATGGAAACTCTTGATTGTTTTGATTTGCATGATCTTATGTTGCATGATGATGATGATATTCAAGATACCTATTGCAAGCTTTATAATTTTTGTATGAAATCTCTTGAATGTTTTACAAAATTAAAAGCTAAATTTAAAAAGGTCAAACTTGAAAAAGATGATTTGATTGCAAAATTGGATGAAGCCAATAATTTGAATGAGAATTTTAAAAATCAAATTTCATCTCAGGTGGACAAAATTAAGAGTTTGGAAGAGCAACTAGTTAAATTTAAAACTGAAGTTGAAAATTTAACTAGTGCAAAACTTGTTGTTAAGCCTAACTCAAAAGAAAAAGATTTTTATATTCCCCCATTTAAAAGGAATAATGAAGTGTTGAAGGCTAAAATTGCTAGGATAGACAAAAGTAAACAATCTGATGTTAACGCTGAAGTTTCTAAACTTAGTCTAAAACTCCTCCTAGGTTGAATAAAAATTCTGAATTTGTCCCCATTTGTCATCATTGTCATATTATTGGTCATATTAGGCCAAATTGTCCTAAATTAAGGTCATTGTCAACCTCTAAGGTTAGACCTCCTTCTAGGAAACCGAGTAGTTCTAAAACTGCTCATGTTTGTCTCCATTGTGGTGATTCTGGTCACACTCGCCCTAATTGTTTCAAGTTATTTCCCCATAAGCGAGTGGCCAATAAGTCTCATCCTTTGTCTAAAGGCTCTGTACCTATTCTTGGTGAGTTATTAAGAGTTTTAAGCTTTTTAACTCAATTTCAGGGGAATTCTAATTCCTCTATCCTTTAGTAGTCATACTAGGACACGTGTCTTTTCATCTTCACGGCCAAGGACTTGTGCTGTGTGGGTGATAAAGGATCCTAAGACTTAATTGTCTTTCTGTTTATCCTTTGCTTTAATTCTTTCTATCTAAAGTTGGACTCTCTTTGCTTGATTTCTTATCTGCTTTTGAAATCATGCTTTCATGCATCTACATCTTTCTATCATGCCTTCATGCATATGCATCTTTCTTTCATACTTTCATGTTGTTTGTCTATTTTTGTTTGGTTGTTTAGTTTTTATTTTGTTTATTTTCAAAATAAAAATAAAAAGGAAAAATCAGAAAAATCAGAAAAATACAAAAACAGTGTGTGTTTTGTATACATTGGTACTTGTGTACCTTGGATGGCCATTGAAACAAAGTTTTCTAAACTTTGTATCTCTTGTAGCTTAGATGAGCATCTCTATGCACAACTAAGCAAGTGAGCTTTGTAGCTCTTGTTTGTGATGAGTAAGATTAAGTTATCTCTTGTACTTAACACTTGTATCACTCTTTTCGACGGGAAGGATTAGAAAATCCTAAGAGAAATGCATAAATAACCATCTCACCACTGTTGCCTGCCAATCATGAATGACATTTGTGTGCTTCGGCATAGCAAAATTGGAATGTCAAATGTTTAACATAATTGGGTATTTCTTTTCTATCTATTATATGCCTATGCATGATTTGCTTAAAAAGAAAAATATGCAAAGAAAAATCAAAAGCAAAAAGATCAAAAATGCTTTAAATATGATTGCAAGCGTGTTTTCTAGGAGATGTGGGAGTTATAGGATGTACCTCAAAGGTGATAATCCCCATCAAACAGTTATGATTGTGTGTGAGTTAAAGTGATTTACTCATATCTCAAATTTTCATAACATGTTGACACATTTGCATTCTTGCAATGTTTTTCACACACAACACGCAATATTCTTTGCTACTCTTGATACATGTGCAGGTACAATGTGATTTGGCCATCACAAGGTTTTACATGTGTTAATGTATGCTTACTAAACTGTCTTAACTTATTTTTGAAATATAAAATTGGTTAGACTTGTTTAGTGTGTGCATGTGTTTTTGAAGATCCATGTGCTTAAAATCTTTGTTGATAGATGATTTCGAGAGTTTTATATGGTGTTTGGATCATTAGTTGAGTTGCATAATGGTTTGCATTCATGTCTATGTTTTTCACTTCTCGAAAAACTGTTTTTAAAAGCTAGCTTGACACCTCCTCGATACCTCCTCGATAGTTGGCTATCTGTCGAGAATCTTAAGCTTTTTCTTATCGCAATCTCGCCTGCTTCTCGACACCTGGTGGATCTAACGAGAAATCTCTTGGACCCTCGATAGCTTCTCGACAGCTGGTGGATCGATCGAGCTTCTGTTCTTGTGTCTTTACTGTGTTCCTCGACACCTTCTCGACAGCTGTATCTGTCGAAGTTGTTTTTCTCGACACCTTACTCGACAGATGTCTCGACACCTCTATCTGTCGAGAATTACTGAGGATCTATATATTCTCTCTTCGCAATCCAGTTCTCATTTCTTCGATCTCTCTCGATCTGTCCGCCCCTGTTCATCTCCCAAACACTATCTCTCTCAATCCAAACCTCTTCCAAAGGTGTTTTTCAAGCTTTTTCAAGTCTTTCCTCACTTGGTAAGCTTCTAATCTCCTTCATTTTCATGCATTCCATGTTTTGAAACCTAGGTTTTGGGGTTTTTGAAAAATTTTAGGGGTTTTCAAAATTGATGAGTTTTTGTTGATATTTTGGGATGGGTTTTCACTTAAATGAGTTTAAAATCTCATGCATTGCATCACATTAGCATTATAATAAGTATTGTCATGCATTTAGATGTGTGCAATCTGTTTGTGTGCTGGTAGGATTGGATTGGGCTGAGCCCATGATGCAATTTCTTTTGCATGTCATATGCTCATGCATTTCTCATGCATACGTACTCCATTTTTAATATACTTGTTATATTTGAATTGTTTTGGAGCTTTTCTGATTGTCTACTTCTCTCTCTCCCTTTCTTTCTGTTTACGTTAGTCGTGTCTATGGCACCTAAGCGTAAGTCAGCTCCGTCCCAGAACCCTTTGCCTTCTAGGGCATCGTCTTCTAATCCTACTCCGTCTCATCTTCGGTTCTGTGATGAGGATGCCCGAAAGGACTTCTCAGAGAACTTTTCTCGACGAGGTGTTCATTCGGAACGTCGAGTCATTTTGGCGGACTTTGCTGACACTGACCTTCCCACTGTCATTCACAGTCGGGGATGGGAGTCACTGTGTGACGTTCCGGTCACTTGTCCGACCATGCTGATCCAGGAGTTTTACTCCAACATGCATGGTTTCGATTTTTCAGTACCTCTCTTTTCTACTCGCATTCGAGGTATGCGCATCACTGTCACACCGCAGCTTGTTGCGGATGTGCTTCATGTCCCTAGGGTAGAGTCTCCTGACTATCCTAGTTGTGAGCGTCTATGGACTGTGTCCAAAGACGAGATGATTTCTGCGTTTTGTGAGCGCCCTTCTAATTGGGGTGAGCGTCAGTTCACACCATGTAAGGCCTTTGCTAAAGGTCCTAGATTCATGAACATGGTGATGACTTTTGTTTTGCACCCACTCTCTCACTATAACTCTATCACAAAACCTCGTGCTCGATTCTTGCTTTCCTTGTTAGAGCACCTCACTATAAATTTTCCTTCACATTTCATTCTTTCTATCTTAGATGTGTATAGGGATACGGCTACCCGTGATAAGCTCATTTTCCCTTCGGCTATCACGCGGATTCTATGTCATTTTTCTGTTCCTTTTCCCTCTTTCGACCATTTTTCTGTCTTGTGTGCCATAGACTACGCTACCATTAAACGTAGCGAGGCGCAGTTTCGTTCTTGGCAGTCGGATTCAGCAACTCCTCCCTCTCGTTCCGCTCCATCTCATTCTGCTCCATCCACATCTGCTCCCTCCTCTTCTTCGGGCGATGTGTCACTTGGAGATAACATGGCGCAGCTGCAGCGTATGGATGCTCGCCTTGATACATTCTCTATGGAGTTGTATCAGGTGAACGTTTGTGTCGGTCGTATTGCACGACGATAGGTGACCATGGGTGGTTTTGCTCTAGAGGTTTCTCCTCCACCACCTCCAGTGGATTCTGATTCTGATGATGATGTTGATGGTGATGACTATGATGCTTCTGATGCTGATGTTGGAGATGCTAGCTCTTCTGATGAGATGTCTACTTGACACTCTTACCCTTTGTCACTTGTGACAAAAAGGGGGAGTAGTTTTGGTTATGAGAGTAGTCATACTTAGGGGGAGAGTTAGTATAGGACATTTTAGTGAGGGGGAGTATTGTTGAGTGCTGAGGGATGTAGTGAGGATATGATGTATCTTTTCTTTTCTCTTTTTTTTAGATACATTGTTCTTGTACTTTGGGTCTTGTGACCATATTTATGACATACATTGTACTTACTTCTTTCTATATGTTGATGTATGTTGTTTCTTTCACTTACCTCTTACATGTGTTGTTTCTTTTCTCTCTTTATACACATGCTTCTTATACTTGTATGCAATCTATTATTTCTACTTCACACTAAGATGCCTTGATGAGTTTTGTTTAAAGTGTTTCAAAAATACAGGTTGTCAAAGTCTACTTGTCATAAACTCTTTTCTTGCAAAGTTTTTCAAGAGTTTGTGTTAGGATAGAATTTATTTTATTCAACAAGTGAATATGAGTTGAGTGATTTATGACTTCTCTCATATGTTCATTTGTTTGTTGTGGTTTTGTCACGGATTGCCAAAGGGGGAGATTGTTAGGACATATGTGATTCACTTGTTAGGAACATATGTCACTATTTTATGTAATTGGCTTATCCTTTGACAAAACGCATTTTACTTGTATTTGGGTAGATTTAGGATGTGTTTAAATACTTCAAGAAACCATGTTTCAAGATCAAGTGTTGAAGCCTTCAAGTCTATTCAAGAAAACAAGCTAAAAATGCAGAGTTTTTATACCTCGACAGCTAGCATGTGTCGAGGTTTAAGGAGCTGTTCAGCCTGTATGCTCGACAGCTAGCTTAACAGATGCTCGACAGCTTCTATCTGTCGAGGTTTAAGAAAACAGCAATCTGATTTATTTTTCTTGGGATCCGTGATTATGTGTTTGGGCCTTCTTTTCTCTTAACCCTAAACATATAAAAAGATTGTTTTAAGGGCCGTCAAATAGTACACAAGTTGCACAAGCATTGAGCAAACCTTGTTCAAGCAAATTGTGACTGGAGACAAAGTTCTTGCCCTTGTTCATCTCTTTCTCTTGTGAAGAAGTTGCTGTGTATGTGCACCTTAGGGTTTTGCAACCAAGCATCTTTTTGATCTTCATCGTGTGGATGAACTGAAGAACTTTGCAGCCAACAACCTTCCTAGTTGGTGATTGAAGTCGCGTACTGGGATCCGTGCATTGGTTAGTCACGTACTTGGGAGCCATGCATCAAAAAGGGGGAACTGTCACTACAGAACAAGTCCAATTGGGTATTGGGGTAAGGGTTCAACTGTAGGTTGGTAAGGTACTTGGGATTCTTTTACTTGTAACCGCTTGTTGTGATAATAGTGGAGTTTTGGGAGTGGTGACTTGAAAATCACCCGATGGGGTTTTTGCCGTTAGGTTTTCCCCATCCGTAAACAAGTCACTGTGTCTTTTATTTTCCGCTGCGTATTTAGTTGTTTGGTGATTTGTTTGTGCTACCACGCGCTTTGCATGTTAATTTGATTAATTAATAAACTTGGCTAATTAATCAATTAATTTCAATCACAAGGGGTCAATCCGTTTGTGGCCTATCAAGTTTTCTACACGAGGTAGCAATAGGATGTTAGTGGTCTAAGTCTTATTGTAAAACTTCAATTCTTTCATAGTGGATCTGTTTTACCTTGAGGATAGCTAGGTTAAATCCTCCCCAAGTTAAATCCTCCCTAGGTTATCATATCGTTGTGTTTTCTATATTTTCGCTGCTTTACATGATATGATTTACTTGTGTTAACCTAGATCTGAATAATTTATCTAAGTAATCACTTGGCTAAATAACTAGGTTAAACAACTTGTGTATTAAGGGGTCTAAAAACGTACACGTTAGATTATTTGAAATAAAACAGAGACAAAAAGTAGTACAAGACCTGCAAACTCTACATAAAATAAACAGTTATAAAAATAAAATAAAAAAGAAGCAAACTTATAATTAGTTTATATTGATAGTGTTCTAAAATATACTTACCCCTCCATTACAAGTCGCATGGGCAGCACTACAATCAGCCCAGGGGGTTCTAACATGCTTGTTTGATTTCTATTTTAATATCTTTGAATGATTAAATCTATAAAAATGTAATTTTTTCGAATCTATGCTAAATGATGCTTACGTATCTTTGAGTATGAGTACGCATGGTTCAACCATGTGTACACGTGATTAAGTATGCGTACGCATCCCAAACCCAGATTAGGGCAAGATCTTTTTTTTTTTTAATTACTTTTTAACATGTTATTTGATTTTGTTTGACTCTGTTTAGGTTAATATGTTGTGTTTAATTGTTTCCCATGTTTAGTTTATTTGATATCTTTTTCCTTATGTGTTTATATTTAATTGTCAACTTGCCATGTTTAATTTATTTTGTTAGATTGTGTTTTATTTGTTTCCTTTTATATTGTGACATTTAATATGTTGTGTGTTTTATTTCTTTAACTGGATGATATATGTTTAGGATAAGGATTAGAGCTCTCTTAATAAACTCTTTAATTATATATGACTTAGCAACACATAATGAAGGCCGGCCCACAAGTCGGGCGGTCTTGGGTGCCTAACACATTCCCAAGCCATACCCAAACTCCAAACCCATAATCTAGTATGTGGACCCATGTATGTAAGTGGTTGGTCCAAGAGACCCAATAAGATTCTTAGACTTAATTTAGGTGGTGACTCTATTTTTTCTCTGCCATGGTCCACTTTGCCGGGGCGTATTCTCCTTTGCACCCACAATCCACAGGGATGGTGAATGAGGCCATTAATAGATATCCAAGTACTCGAATTTGATGAGTTTCTATTACTTATTCCATTCCCTCCCATTTTAAACTTCCAACTAAGGGAATGATTGTAACGTCCCACTCAGTCAACAACAACGAAAAAAATAAAATGAAAGTCAGTTTTTTTTAATGGACCACACGTGCCCCCCACCTAACACCCTTCCCTACCACTCATTTTCACTCCTCTCCTTATCTCTTTGACCGGTCCTCACTTCTCCTCACTTCTCTTTTCTTTCTTTTTCTTCTTTTTCATTTCTGTCTAGCACTTCTCTTTACTCCCTCATCCTCTCCCACGGTACTCACTCCAAATCAACATCTCCACCACCATTTTTCCGGCAAGATCACCGGAAATTTCTTGTGAACCCATAAACACCTTCACATCTTTTTTGAGGTAAAAATTTCTAATCTTTTTTGGTGGGTTTTGCATTTTTGCTTGAGGTTATTTTTATCTAAGCTTTAATAATGATACCCATGTGATTTATGAGCATTGGAAGTGATATTTATGTGTTTTTATGTATGGATTTTGTATTGGTGGAATTATTTGATGAGTGGGTATATATTTTGTGCTATTGATGACTACTTAAGGTTTATGTGTGGTGGAAAAATTTAGGGGTTTTAAGTTATAACATGTGATGGTTGGTAAATTTAATTTTTCCATTGCCATTGGGTTTATTTGGAGTTAGTTGAAGTTCTAAATTTCTTGTCTTGGAGGATATTTTGATTTTGCTTTCATGGGTCTCTTAATGATGTAGTGTAAATTTTATGGAAGCTAGTCATAATGTTGGAGATGATATTAAATGGGTTAACTTTATAAATTGGAGTTTATGCCTTGTGAATCAAATTGTTAAGAAACTTTGGAAGTGTGATATATTATTATTGATGAGGTTAAATACTAGGCTTGCCTAATTAAGTGCATATTTGGCAATTCCTAAATTGTAGCTAGATACAATTTTAAGCTTTATTCTTATTGTGTTAGGTTTGCTTGATATTGTTGAGGTTCTAGCTAATCTCCTTGGAGCTTGGAGAATTAGGATTTTGCGGTTGCGAGGTAAGTAGCTTTTTAATGGGATTTTTGGAAAAATAACCATGTTTTATAAATGTTGTTTTTGGGTCAAACACATTTTGGAAAATGATATATGGATATGTGCTTTCTTAAAAGTATTGTGTTGTGACCCTATTATATATGAAAAATGCATCATATTTGGTATTGCATTTGGGGAAATACATGAATTGTTGATATGAAAAAATGAGCATCTTTTATTTAATCTTTGATAAGGAAATCATAGATATTATGGTATATTAGAAAATTTAAAGATGCTTATCTTGTCTTGTATTATTTGGAAAATTGATAGAAAATCTCTTGACAAGAATAAAATTGAAAACCTTACAAACTTTGTGGAAGTTAGATTATTTAAGGTTTTTCTGAAACTACCTAGTTATAAACTATGTATTTGAAAGGAAATGTATACCTGTGAGCTTTATGTGGTTTTGACACCATGCCATGTGTGATTTCCCGGTGATCACCCGATTTGGTTTCCGTAGTCTTTGTGACAATGAAATTAAATCTAGGTCAGTACCCTTTCACTTTGGATGACGCGTTCTTCCCTGCTGTCCATGGGGGGAAGAGGTTCCTTGATTGTGTGTGGGTGAGGCTGCTGCCCATGGGGCCAAGAGACCACATGCAAGAGAGGTCCTATTTGACGCGCTCTCTCTGCTGCCCATAGGGGGAGAGAAAAACTTTGAGGGTATGGGTGAGGCTGCTATCCATGAGGCCTTTTCCCCAACGCAACCTGGGGAAGAACAAAACCTTGAGGGACTAAGAGAGCCTTCGGGCCGCCCAAAGAGGATAATATCATGCACACGGGGGCTAACAGTTTGCATACCAGAGAGGACAATATCATGCTAGTTGTGAATGGGTGGATTCCCTGACCGGTCTATGTGGTAGTGTGGTATATTTATGATAATTTACCCCATGTTAGATATTATGGCTTTGGAAATTATTTTGTTAATGCTCACAGATTATAGTATATAGTTTCAAGGTATTTGCTTTGAGAAACTTTGTGTTTCATTATTCAATCATTCTTGTCATTTCATATTATTGTTATTGAAGATGAAACTTGCATTTGTCCCACTCCCATTAATTATGCTACTTACTGGGCTCTGTCTCGTTCCATTATTTTATAAACTTTTTAGAGTAGGCAACAATCTTTTGAGATAGCTTTTTGGTGGCTAATAGTAGTTAGACTAACTACTGATGGAGTCTGAACTTTTGTAATGGAGATATTAGATGTTGTACATCTTAGAGTAGGCTTGACTCATTCTTTTGTGTATTATAGTGGTTGTGACTTTATTCCCACTAATGGGACAAGCTGTTGATATGTAATTATTTATTCAGGCTTCTATTCTTTTGTGGCCATTGGTCATTGTAATTAATGCTTAGAGCTCTGACTTACTTTGAGAATATATTTAATGGAATTATTATAATAATTCTTGATGTTGGTACTTGATATGATTTTTGTGGATTGGATTGTTGAAAAGAAAAAGAAAAAATCTACAGGTACTTTGAGACGTATTTCTCATGCTTTGGACCCTTTAGGATTTGGGGCGTGACAATGATTTTCCATTTTCTATAATAAAAATCCCGAACGAGGGAATGAAAGGGATATTTCAAAATAATTATTTTTATTCCTTTCCTTTTTCTCCTTTTCTTTTAGAGAGAGAGAGAGAGAGAGGGGGGGGTGGGGTAATTAGGTTCCTAGATTGTCAAAATTTCAATATCATTATGTCAATACTCAATACTATTGTTATAAAAGTGTTCAAGAGGAGGAAGCCATTTAATAATTCGAGAGACAACAACTTAAAAAATTTATCTGGGCAAGCAAGATGATAGAATTCAATTGCTAAATGTATAGATTTGTAAACAAGATGAGTTTGAGATATAGATGTATTATTGAATAGTCTAGCATTTGGGGCTAACCAAAGTTGCCAAGTAAAGAAGGCAAATAACAAATTCCATGGTACTTGTTCGTCAGGGAGAATTGTTTCAATTGTAGAGTTCAATTTACTGATAAAACTCTAACAATATTTAATTAAAGCCCTAACAAAGGTTAAAACCGAAACCCAAAAAATTGAGTTTCTTCAAATATTGTATCTTATTTTGAAACTGAAAGAATCCCAATTGGAAACTGGGAAATTTGTGATGGATCTTGTAGGGACTGGGTTTAAGCGCTATTCCTAAAGGAGAAGTGAATTCAAGCCTAACAAGCCCAATACAATAAATTTATAAAGAATGGGTAGAAGAACTAGGCTTTAATGAGTGTAACAACAGTCGTAGATAATTTAAAAACTGAATAAGTAAAACCAATATGGACTTGTGCAAATGATCCAATCCTCGGCACCAGTCCGAGGAGCTTCAATTTATTATCTCTTGAGTGACAATGAAAATGGTTACAAAGTTAGCCTAGATTGCTACAATGTTTTCTTTGGTAAAATTCTCCCCCTTTCCATAGAAGATTTCTTACATTATATAGTTCCTCTTGGACCATCTTGATCCTACACTTGTTGATTATTTGTGTCACCACTTGAGCGCTTGTCCCATCAGCCATCCTCTCTGGCCTTTTGTGAGTTGTGGTAGTCAAGACAGTACTGTTCAGAGGTCTTCTCTACATAAATGCGGCCAGGGTGTTAGTTGTGGAGCATTTTAATGCGGAGAAAGCAGCTTTTCTTGGAATTGCTCTACCGCCATGCCTTAGTGTGCTTACTGGCTGTACTTGTCTTTTTCCCCGGAGTGCTTTGGAAGATTGTCTTTGTCGGTAAATCACCTTTCTTCAACCTCAGCTTTGGCCAGCCGAGGACGGAGTTGTCCTCGGCACGGTTACCACGGTCCTCTTCATATGCGATTATGGGCCTTGGCATAGGCCTCAGGCCCAGTACAAGAGGCGGATGCATACCACTGGGCCCTATGACCCCACAGATCTGAATGAATGCTCAATCTAACCATATGGTTGGCTTTTTAACCCTTTATTAATACAATTGTTTTGGCTAATTTAACATATGCAATTTCATACTAATCATGAAATAGTACATGCGTCTGATTAGCTAGTGAATAAAAATTTTTTAGGCTGATACTTAGAAATCAAACTTGGCAAAAAGATCAAATCATTAACATTAATCTATGTTAATTTATGATAAAGAAACTGTTTTGGCGTATAATTTGAGATTTTCTGTCAAGCACGAGGAGGAATTACAATTAAACAAAAGAAAAACTGAGCAAACCTAAGTGTAAATCATAACAAGGACCCATTATATTTGCATGATGTGCGACCAAAAAAAAAATAAAAAAAAATAAAAAAACTAATTTATTTCCAAAAAATCGAACGTTAGATTATTTGAAATAAAACAGAGACAGAAAGTAGTGCAAGATTTGCAAACTCTACATAAAACAAGTGGTTTTTTTTAAAAAAAAAAGCAAAAAAAGCAAACTTATAATAAGTTTATTTAGCTTTTTGTTGAAAGTGTTCTAAAATATACTTACCCTTCCATTGCAAGTTGCATGGGTGGCGCTACAGCCAACCCAAGGGGTTCAAATGAAGCTCCTGACCTGGCCACCAAAAAAAAAAAAAAATGTATTATATATATATATTTTTTTGTATTTTTTATTTGTTTTGACCCCTAAATAAAAGATTTGAACACCTTGAATCTAAATTTTGTTTAAACCGGGATGAAATAAGCTTGAATATAATTATCTTAGTGCTACTTTTACAATATTATCACAATAATTTTATAATAAAGGATAAGTTGTATGTTGTAATTGGTTTTTATCTAGACTCACGATTGACCTCACTTTTTTACATATCTTTAACAACTTTCCACCTAGATTTTATTATGAAAGTGTTGCGTCAGTAGCATTACAATTAAAATTGCTTCTTCATTAAGCAAAATAAATAAATAAACCTATTTTCTGGACTATTCTTAGCTCTAACACTATTGACCCCTCTAGAAAAAAAATCCTGAAGCCGCCATTGGCAAGTCGGTTTTTAAGGGTGAATTTTACCCATAATTTTGTATCATTTGGTGTCAGAGCCAGTCACCACATAGCTTGTTGAATATGGATATTATATGAGTTGCAGTTTTGTGATTGGATCTTAAAAGAGGGACTTAGAAGCTAGATTAAAATATATTGCTAAGTCATTGGCTAACTGAGTGATTCTCAAAAAAAAAAAAAAAAAAAAAAAAATGATATGTGAGTGACACTTTGAAAAAGTGAGATTCTTAAAAAATTGTACGTAAAAGTTAAAAACTAGCCAAATAAGTTGGACACAAAATAATTCACCAAAGAGGTTTTTTTTTTTTTTTTTTTTTTTAATTTTTTTTAATTTTTTAATTTTTTTAAAATTTTTTTATTAGTAATTTAATTCGCAAAAAGCTATATTTCACAATGTCAAGACTCAAGGGACAAAAATTCACAAAAAATTATAT
The DNA here is from genome assembly GCA_030021035.2 of Notholithocarpus densiflorus. Classification (NCBI taxonomy): domain Eukaryota; kingdom Viridiplantae; phylum Streptophyta; class Magnoliopsida; order Fagales; family Fagaceae; genus Notholithocarpus; species Notholithocarpus densiflorus. The sequence continues at coordinate 365,000 of JARYZH020000174.1, forward strand.
AAGTAAATCACTTGCAAAAACCTATATTTTGCAATATAATTTGCAGAAAGCTATATAACTAAATAACTATATTTCACAAAAAGCTAATATATAATAATAAATTAATAACTAAATAACTTGCTAAAGGTTTTAGTAATATAATTTTTTTTTTGGGTTAAAATATATAATTTTCAAAAAGCTAATATTTAGCAATGTCAAGACTAAAAAAAAGACAAAAATTGAAACTGATGGTGAACTAAAAGTTGATTAAAAAGTTGAACTCCAATCTCGTCCATGAGAGCTGTCTAGACCAAGAGTGGCCATGCCAAATGAAACAGTCGTCCATAAGCTGATGGGTCGTCCATGGGCCTATGGTCGTCTATGAGGATTGTACCAAGACGATCCCCAACACAAACTCCAAGAGAAGTTTTATCTACACAAATTAGTAAATTGGGCCACGTGTTATTATTCTAAAGACGTAAATAAGGCTCTGCTTCATCTCCCTTTGTGAATACTTAAACTGCCATTAACGGTTATAGAGGATGAATATACGATAACTCCCATAACGGTTGTGGAAGTTATCTAAGAACCCTCTGACCTCCTCAAATGCAGGGGAAGTTACATGTCAAATAACCGCTCCAAGAGCGGACTATATAAACACTCATTTACGACAAGAAAAGGTAAGTGTGAAACATTTCCTAAGAAGTTGGAACTCGAGAATTTGAGAGAAAAACTAACTTAAGCATTGGAGGGTTCTTGACCAGTCCAGACCGGTCATCTTTGATCGTGTGTTTTCTTTTCAGGCCTTTTCAATTGACTGCTAGATCATTGGCGCACGAGCATTCAGCCTACTGATTTCTTGTGATCATCAGAAACTCCGTTGAACTTATACACCACTTTTGATTTTTACCTGAATATGAAACTTGTTGGTTCATTCTTCTCAAGTCTCAACACCACTTCCACACACTATCTCTCTCTCAGACTCACAGTCCCCACCTTAGCTTAAACCCTGGCCTGAACCCAAAACCCCCCATTTCAAAAACATTCCACCTCTAATCTAATCAATTCTTCAAAGAAAGAATATGAGCAAAAGAGTGATAAAGACTCTTCTCTTTCACTCACTCCCTTCTTTCTCTTCCTCTCTTTCTCTCAACTCCAACCCCAAATCTTCACCCATTATCTCCCGCCAAAATCTCCTCTCCGTCATTTCCAGATTCGTCTCCACCTATTCCCCCGACAATCTCGACGGCCTAATCGATCCGGACGACCCCTTTTCGCTTGATAATTCGCGGGTCAAGCCCGTTTCAGCCGAAGATTTTGCCTTTCTGCAGGACTCTTGCATGGATTCCAATGCTGTTAGTGGGTCTTCTGGTGGAAAACTCGACTCCGGTAAGTGTTCGAATGATGCTGCTTTGATAGTTAATGCAATTCATAGTAACGGAGGTGTGTTTGGTGACAAAACCTACAAGTTTCTTAGGCAGTTTAGGGACAAATTGAATGAGAGTCTAGTGGTTGAGGTGTTGAGTCTTGTGCAAAATCCTGAATTGGGTGTCAAGTTTTTTGTTTGGGCGGGGCGGCAAATTGGGTATAGTCACACTGGAGTTGTGTATGATGCATTGTTAGAGAGATTAGGGTGTGATAGTAATGAGAGAATACCGGAACAATTTTTAGGAGAGATTAAGGATGATGATAAGGAAGTGCTTGGGAAGTTGCTTAATTTTTTGATTCAAAAGTGTTGCCGAAATGGGTTATGGAATTTAGCATTGGAGGAGCTTGGGAGGCTTAAAGATTTTGGGTACAAGCCCACGAGATGGACGTATAATGCATTGGTTCAAGTGTTTCTTAAAGCTGGTCGGTTGGACACGGCTTATTTGGTTCATAGGGAGATGTCGAGTTCAGGGTTTAGTATGGATGAGTTTACCTTAGGTTGTTTTGTGCAATCTCTCTGCAAAGTGGGGAGGTGGAGAGAAGCTCTCTCGTTGTTTGAGAAGGAAGAAATTGTGCCCAACACAGTTCTTTATACAAAGATGATATCTGGGTTGTGTGAAGCTTCTCTTTTTGAGGAAGCTATGGATTTCTTGAACAGAATGCGGACTAGTTCTTGTATTCCCAATGTTGTGACATATAGGACTTTGCTTTGTGGGTGTTTGAGGAAAAGACAGCTTGGTAGGTGTAAGAGAATTCTTAGTATGATGATCACAGAAGGTTGTTATCCTAGTCCTAAGATTTTTAATTCTCTTGTTCATGCCTTTTGCAGATCAGGAGATTATTCTTATGCCTATAAGTTGCTTAAGAAAATGGTCAAATGCAGTTGCCAGCCAGGTTATGTGGTTTACAATATCTTGATTGGTGGTATATGTGGCAATGAAGAATTACCAAGCTCAGATGTTTTAGAGTTGGCTGAGAAAGCTTATGGTGAGATGCTTGATGCAGGGGTCATATTGAATAAGGTCAATGTCAGCAATTTTGCTCGATGTCTTTGTGGTGCTGGAAAATTTGAGAGGGCATATACTGTTATTCGTGAAATGATGAGTAAGGGATTCATACCTGATACTAGTACCTATGCTAAAGTGATTGGCTTTTTGTGTAATGCCTCCAAGGTAGAGAAGGCCTTTTTATTGTTTGATGAAATGAAAAGGAACGGTATTGTTCCTGATGTTTATACATATACAATTTTAATTGATAGTTTCTGTAAAGCTGGTCTTATTAAACAGGCTCGCAACTGGTTTGATGAAATGGTAAGGGATGGTTGTGCCCCTAATGTGGTGACATATACTGCTCTTATACATGCCTACCTTAAAGCTAGGAAACTTTCCAATGCAAATGATCTGTTTGAGATTATGTGTTCTGAAGGTTGCATTCCTAATGTTATTGCATATACGGCTTTGATTGATGGCCACTGTAAAGCTGGGGAGATTGAAAAAGCATGTCAAATATATGCGAGAATGAGAGGTAATGTGGAAATCTCTGATGTAGATATGTATTTTAGAATTGATGATGGCAATTCCAAAGAGCCAAATGTTTTTACATATGGAGCATTGGTTGATGGTTTGTGCAAAGCTCACAAGGTCAAAGAGGCCCGTAGCTTGTTGGATGCTATGTCAGTGGAAGGCTGTGAGCCAAACCATATCGTGTATGATGCTCTTATAGATGGATTCTGCAAGGCTGGGAAGCTAGATGATGCACAAGAGGTGTTTGCTAAGATGTCAGAGCATGGATATAGTCCTAATGTCTATACTTACAGCTCTTTGATTGACAGGTTGTTTAAGGATAAAAGACTGGATCTTGCTTTGAAAGTCTTGTCTAAAATGCTAGAAAATTCTTGTGCACCAAATGTTGTCATATACACGGAGATGATTGATGGCCTCTGTAAAGTTGGAAAGACAGTTGAAGCCTATAAGCTTATGCTAATGATGGAAGAAAAGGGGTGTTATCCAAATGTTGTGACTTATACTGCAATGATAGATGGCTTTGGGAAAGTGGGTAAAGTTGGAAAATGTCTTGAGCTCTTGAGAGAAATGGGCTCAAAGGGTTGTGCTCCAAATTTTGTCACCTACAGGGTTCTTATAAACCACTGTTGTGCCACTGGCCTTCTGGATGAGGCTCATAAACTCTTGGATGAAATGAAACAGACATATTGGCCAAGGCATATATCAAGCTACTGTAAGGTCATTGAAGGTTTCAACCGAGAGTTTATTATATCACTTGGGCTTTTAGATGAGATCAGTGAGAATGATTCTGTTCCTATTGTTCCAGTATACAGAATACTGATTGATAGTTTTATTAAGGCTGGGAGATTAGAATCAGCTCTGGAGCTGCATGAAGAGATTCCATCATTTTTCCCTTTAAAAGCTGCCAGCAAGAATATGTATACTTCTTTGATTGAGAGCCTCTCCCGTGCAGGTAAAGTCGTTAAGGCTTTTGAGCTGTACACAGATATGGTAAGGATGGGTGGTGTTGCAGAGCTGAGCACATTTGTTCACCTTATTAAAGGGCTCATCAATATTAACAAGTGGGAAGAAGCACTTCAACTGTCAGATAGCATATGTCATATGGTCAGTCTCCCTCTATCTACATTTTCTTTGCTCAAGCTTTGGTATACATTATGGAAACAAATCATGTTTTTGCCTATCGAAGTTGTCAGTTCTCAAAATTTTGTAAAATATATAGTGTCTATCCATTTGGTTGTGAAATTGGTTTCTACTTAAAATTTGCAAGATATGAGAGAAAATTGCTCCAAATTAAAATAAATCTGTCTTTAGAATAATTATGGGTTCATGAATTTGCACCCTTTAGGAGAATATCTGTTTGCCATCTTTTGTGTTGTGGGATAATGATATCTAACTACGTTGAATTGAATGATGAAAGCTGGTTTTCTAGCTGTACTGGAGACTACCTGTCTGTCATTGCATCTTCTTAGTTATCTACTTATTTTGGTTTGAGTATTTAGTCAAAAAAAAAAAAGAAAGAGAATATCTAGGTTTGAGCGAATCCCTGACTGGATTCAATAATGAAAGTTTATATGTTGGTTCTTTAATATCCTGCATGTTTTGGGTCTGTAAATGGAAAAACTGGGTTTAGCTTGTAAAGGTTAGTAGGTCAGAGTGACACTTAATAGAATTTTTGGCATAAATGCAAATAGATGTAAGGAGACCACTGTTTTCTTCTTTATTTATGCTCCACTTTTTTTTCCAACTGATTGTAGTCTAAGAAGAATGAAAAACTGCTTGGGAAGTATTAATTAGGAGACTTTTGGATATTTATAATATTGTAGTAGGATAAGCTACTTCAGGAAAGCTAAAACCACTTTGGTTGAGGGGGCATCCAGCTGTATACATTACATGCATTAATATTGTGGCACTGGTGGAAGGTCTCACTTGAGTTTTACCATTGCCCACATATTAATGATTCTCTTTCAAGTAAAATTACATTTTAGTAGGTGGCACTGAAAGTGAGACATTGAGACATCGAAAACTATTTTGTTGTTTTAAGTGATAAATTGTGCTTGCTTTGTGAAAAGACAAAAGAAGCTGTTACTTCAGAAACAGTGTTGCTGAAAATTTTAGTTGTCCCTTGTATTGTGGTGAAACCTGTTTAAGAATAAATAGGTGTCTAGTTACTTGTCTAATAATTTCTTCTTCTTTTTTATCATTATTTATTTCTCCTTCCTTTGAGCAGGATATCCATTGGCTTCAACAAGAAGATACATCTTTCAGAAATTAGGCTTTTGAGCATACTCTTGATGCACACATGAAATTCCTAGGAGGTGATAGCTATTGCATAATTTGCATCGCAATGAAATGAGTATAAAAAAATATGGACATCTTTGATTGACTGTTTGAAGCAACTAGAAGCTGAAATAAAGCTTGAGGGAAATATTTTGCCTTTCAATTATTCATTCTCATAAAGTTGGTGAGCTCCCTTTAACCTCTTAACAAAAACCAATTGAAAAAACTTCTTAACAAACAAAAAGGTCCTATTTGTCCTTATTTGCGATTATTTTGTGCACCATTGCTTACAGCTGATGTGGCTTATTGGGTATGATGTGAGTCAATGTTGCTAAAACTGATTTACTTCTTCAGTCTCATAAAGTTGGTGAGCTCTCTTTAACTTCTTAACAAAAACCAATCGAAACAAGATTCTTAACAAAGAAAAAATGTCTTCTTTATCCTTATTTGCATTTATATTGTGCACTGTTGCTTACAGCTGACGCGGCTTATTGGGTATGATGCAAGTCGGTGCTACTAAAACTGATTTACTTCTGCAATACCCGCCTTTGAATTTGTCAAGGTCAGTTTATTCATTAGTATTCTTCTGTGACCTAGATGGTAGTGACTATGTATATCTTGTTCTTTCATCATTCAATGTAAATAAATCCACCATTCCTGTTGCTAGCTTTTAGTAAAATCATATCATTCATGATGCAGCTGTTTTGTATACGGCTAAAGTTGGTTATTGAATGCAATGCATAATGTGTTACTAGAGCCCATTTTTTGCTGCATATAGCCTTCGATTGTGATAAGGACTTCTGAGGGGTTGGTTCTATCTTCTTTCTTGTGCAGCTTTGACACTGATGATGACGATACATGCATAGACACTGACAAACACACCTACAAATTATCACTTTTCCCCCACTCTTGCCTAGGAATGTAGTTGCATGAATTTGAATTTAATTGACTATTTGTGTCACGACCCAAATCCATGGAACATGAATTTAGATGCATGACTAACTTTCTAATCTTACATAACTCAATAAGCATAATTAATCCAAAATAATTTAAAACTCCAAAGAAACAATGCTCTTAATATAAGACATGAATTACAAAATAAAGGTAACTAAAATTCTATAGATCTTCAAGTAATACTGAAGTCACTTACAACTTCCACGCTCTACCTTGCACCTTACAAAGCGATCCAAGGGTTCTATATTCCTAACTACACCTTAATCTGAAAACAGTAATTGATGGGGTGAGCCACACATCTAGTAAGTAATTATACAGAATACACAACGGAATAGAGTCAAGCCAAGCACGAGTTTGATTTCACAATTTCACTCAAAATATCACATATAGTTTTCCAAACATATAAAGAAACACTTAATACGTATATAACCAAATCTTAAAGACATTTGAAAACACATACAGATAATTGATCAGAGCACAGTGTCATATATACACATCACATATTCTCACATACAATCCTGTGAGCGGATACCAACATCTAACCTCTGCTGGTGAGGGATCAACACTTATTCTCACATACAATCCTGTGAGCGGATTTACACATATATCTGATCAATTCTAAAAAAAACACTTATTTTGAGTCATATATCACAAAGAGCAAAGTTTATACAACATAGAATAATGATCATAATGAAGTTTCTCTTTAAAACCTTATCTAAAAGTAGAAGTTTCTCTTTCAATGATGTAAAAAAATTGCTTTTGATAAACTTTAGAAAACGTAAGCTTTAAAAACATATCTTTTGAAAACCTTTAACTTCTAAGAACCTAAAGAACAAACTTGTGCATATTATGCATAATTACTTACAGCACTTGAATCACTTTGAAAGTCTAGCTGAAACACCCGCCAAATAATCTCAAAATACTCTTAAATAGGACCTATAATCAATCATGGAAATATACTTAATATCTTCTACAAAATATAAAGCTTATAGAACTATCCAAATGGACTCACTAGGATATAAAGCTTATATAAAGCTTAATATCTTCTCTAACCAATGGTATTCTAATCAATAATACACCCTTGCATTAATCGAAACTCGTTTAACCATGAGGAATGCAGTAGCAGCACTTTAGAATTTAATATAAGGATCTTGCTATGAAATCTTAAACCAGTCATTAGCCTTTTAAAAAAAAATGTAGACGTGTTGTACCTAAATGGTAAAAAAAACTGTAGACGTGTTGTACCTAAATGGTTCATTGTGCTTAGGAATAGTCAACACCTAGGCATAGACTATTAAAGCTATGGACTTGACAAAATGAGAACTAACTAGTGACACATGGGTGGGGTCGGGTGCAAATTGTCCAACAATCCAGAATTGACATTATGGTATATCATCAGCCTTAAAGCCCTTATAGTCTACGAACACTATGCAGCCTTATTCATGGTTTAAATAGCATAATCCCAACGGCAAAGAAAACGGTGGCAGCATTGTTGACTTATTATATATATATATATATATATATATTTTATATGCACAAATCCAAAGGAAGACTTAAGCCAAAATCACGGATTTCTTGAAATTCCGTGGCTCAATCTAGGATTATATATATATATATTTATATATATCCTAATGAAAACGTAATAGTCATGCCTGTAAAATATAAGTAGAATTTTAGGACCAAAATCAAACTTCTGAACAATCTAAATCACAACTGATTCCAAGATAGCCTTATAAACTTTTAATTCTTTGTTTCTAATGGTGAGAAATCATACCTTGAACAATTTGATTGCCTCTTCAATTGTATGTGCTCTAACTCCAAGGAAAAACACCTCTTAGCCTCTTTGATAAAGCCCTTCCTATGAAAACCCTAATTTAACTTTTCCTCCACCTTATATTTTAACACATCAGAGATGTGGGCTTGGTGGGGTAGTGGGCTAGAGTTTAAAATTCACTTGAGCTTATCCCTTTAGTTTCTAAGAAGCCCATAAAACATCTTCCTCTTTTATTTATTTATTTATTATTTTAATTGCCGCACTAAATTGTATGTACTAAAACTTTAATTTTCTCACCTATTTGTAGCACCGCAAAATTGTCTACTCCCATCTTACTATGCACACACATATAGTACATCAACTCTATATTAAAAATGATAAGATATGGTGATAATCATAAAAACAAAATTGGGGTATTACAGTTTGCTCTCATTGATGATTGGAAATACTTTCTTTCCCACAAAAAGGCCTATTTCAATATAGATCACAACATTTTTTTTTTTGATAGGTAATAAAAGTATTATTAAAAAAACTATAAAAAAAAAAAGAAAGCAAATACAAGGTGTTCATGATGGTGAACACAAAGAAATGCAACAAGCAAACAATCAGCATCAAACAACAAGGAAAAATTTCTCTGAATACGCTCCAACCTATCAGCCACAGCTACAGGGATGACAAATAAGGATAGATAGTATGTAGGAAGGCTAGAAAGAGTACTCTTCAATAGAGTAAGTCTACCTCCCTTTGATAAATAGAGACGCTTCCAACCTGAGAGTTTCTTCTCCATCCTCTCCAAGATAGGATTCCAAACAAATGCTGTTTTGTATGGAGTACCCAATGGCATTACCAAGTATTTCATAGGCAGACTACCCACCCTACATCGAAGAATGGTAGCCAAAGCATCTATATTACCAACCTCCCCAACTGGAACAATCTCACTCTTCTCCGCATTTACTTTCAAACCAGTAAATGCTTGAAAGCAAGTTAAAGTCAGCCTAATAGACAACAACTGATCTCTAGAAGCATCACAAAACAAGATGGTATCATCAGCAAATAGCAAGTAAGAAATGCGTACCCCTATAGAGTTAACTGGCCCCACGTGAAAACCACGAAGCAGACCACACTCCTCAGTTTTCTTCAAAATCCTACTTAGTACTTCCATAATTAAAAGGAAAAGAAGAGGGGACAGCGGATCACCTTGTCTCAACCCACGGGAGCTTCCAAAAAAACCTACCGGAGATCCATTCACAATAATAGAGAAGCGAACAGTAGTTATGCAAGCCTTAATCCACCCCCCCCCATTTCACCCCAAAACCCATCCTACCCAACAAATAAAATAATGCATCCCAATTCACATGGTCATAGGCTTTCTCAATGTCCAATTTACAAACCACACCGGGAACATGACTCTTCAATATGCTATCCAGGCACTCATTAGCAATGAGCACTGAATCCAAAATTTGTCTCCCACTCACAAAAGAATTTTGAGACTCAGAGATGAGACTATTTAGCACAACGTGCAATCTAGTTGCCAACACCTTAGACAGCAGCTTGTACACACTCCCTACCAAAACTAATAGGCCAAAAATCCTTAACATCAATAGCATTATTTTTCTTGGGAATTAGAGAGAGAAATGAGGCATTTAAAGACCGTTCAAACACTGAATACCTGTGAAAGTGCTCAAAAACAGCCATGACATCCACCTCTACCACACTCCAACATTTTTGAAAAAAAGCCATGGTGAAGCCATTTGGCCCAAGTGCTTTATCCCCCTCCATCTCCATCAAAATCTGGGTAACCTCTTCTTTAGTGAACTCCCTCTCCAAAGACACCCTTTCATCATCTGCAATGCAAGCAAAATCCAATCCATCCACCGTTGGATGCCACATACTTGTCTCTGTGTAGAGATTTTGATAGAATTGAACCACCTGAGATTGTACAGCAGCTCCATTCTCATATAAGACACCATCTACCTCGATGCTTCTAATGTGATTAGCTCTTCTATGAGAATTCGCTAATCTATGAAAGAACCGAGTGTTGTTATCTCCCTTATTCACATACAGAGCACAAGACTTTTGTCTCCAAAAAGTCTCTTCTAAAGCAGCTAATGCTGCGATATCACCTTTAACCTGTGTACGGCGGGATTGTTCCGCAGTTGAGAGGCCCAACATTTGTTCTTTAGCATCTAGACCCATTAATTCAGCCAGCAAACACTTCTTCCTAAATGCTAAATCTCCAAATTCCTCCTTATTCCACTTCTTGAGGTCTTCTTTAAGAGCCTTTAATTTCAGAGCTAGAACGAAACTTGGGGAGCCCATAAAACTATACCCCTCCCACCATTGTTTAACTCTCTCGACAAAACCCTCAACTTTGAGCCACATATTCTCAAACTTAAAAGCACAGCGACCCCTACCAACTCCACCAGCTTCCACCAAAAGCGGACAATGATCAGAGATAACATGAGGGAGCACCTTTTGAGCCACATTACCGAAATGATCCACCCAATCCACAGAAACCAGAGTCCTGTTAATACAGGACATAGCTGCAGCTCAGCGTCTCTAAACCAGGTGAAAGAAGCCCCATCCAATGGTAAATCCACTAGATAGTTATTCTCAATAAAGTCGGAGAATGCAAACACGGCTGGGCTAAAAAACTCACAACCAAGCCTCTCACATGGGTATCTAATAATATTAAAATCACCAATTAAGAGACAAGCTGAGTTCCACCTAACCCTTACCCTGGATAGCTTCTCCCACAAAGCAGCCCTATGAAGATCGGCATTGGGCCCATATAGACCAGTGCAGACCCATTCAAAACCATCCAATACTCCCCTAAAAAGAACACTAACAGAGAACTGACGAACAGATACATCAATTTTCTCAACCACCCGTTTATCCCAAATTAGCAAAACCCCCCCAGATGTTTGAACCGCGTCCAATACAGCCCAATCAATGAAGGGACTACCCCATAAGCTCCGCACAAGAGCAGAATTTAAAGAAGAAAGTTTAGTTTCCTGCAAACATACAATATCACATCTCCATTCCTTCAAAAGATTCTTACAAACCTCCCTCTTTTGAGGGTTATTTAACCCCCTAACATTCCAAGAAAGAAGTCTTAAGGACATTTATAACTGCCAATAGCCCCTAAACCAGTCGATGAACCTCTATTCCGAGAGTAAGTCCCATCATAGTTTACTGTAGATATCAGACCCCACAATTCCCTAAGACCTTTCTGTCCAGCTTTAATAGGTCGCCGATTACAGCCATCATTAGCTATCTCGAGGCACTCCTGTTCTAATAGACGAAATAAAGCCACACATTGAGCTTTATGTTTTACTATAGGAAAGCCCACCATTTTGCAGAAGCTATTCATCATTGTAGACACCCATTTCGAATGATCCACCTTTGTCCCAACAAGCTCACTCTCTTCAGCCACCGTACTCAACACCATATCCTCACCTACCCTAGGGACCTAACAAGACAACGGAGCACACTCCAGAGGACTGTTGTTCTCCCCATTACCCGAATCACTGGTGTCAACCCCACTTTGTCCCCATGGAAGAAATAGAAGCTCAAACTCACATTTTTGCACTCTATCGGCATGCGCAACTTCCGAACCTGTCATACCTGTTTGGGAGTCACACACCTCTGTCACTTACGCTTGGTACTTCCATAAAAACTTCCTCCACCTCCTCAGACCAAGGGTCCCCCTCCCTACTCAAATAACACAAGGGAGAGAACTGATTCGAAACCTCCCATTGATGACGATGAAAGGATCACCACTCACCGATGTGTTCTCTGATGACAGCACCATCGGGTGTGAGCCTTTATCCATCTCTTCGAGCAGCCCAAGAGTGTTCGAGTCCACAATGTTCCTCGGATCATCCCTAATCTGCCTCTTAACCACTCGATCAGGATGGGAAGCCACCGAGATAGGTGCGGGAAGCTCCGCAACTGGGCAAGAATGGAGTTTGGCCCTCATCGGAGCCGCCGGAACCACCGTCGGAGACTCTGCCGTTGCCCCAAATTGCCTCGAAGTCTCGCCTGACCCACCTGTGCCCTAAAAGCAGAACTTTCTCTCGTTCAACCCATTCGTATCGGAGTAAAATACTGCCTCTGAATGGGTTATTTCTATCGGGTTGGCTAAGTGAGCTGAGGCTTGGGCTTGGGCTTGGGTTTGAATAACCACAGGCCCCACTACATTAGGCTTTTGTGGCTTAACTTGACCCATCCAGGAGACAACCCGTTTACCTCCATCGAGTTTAAATACTCTTAAGCCCAGATTTGCAGAAGTCAACTTAAAAACAAATTTGCGCGTGGGTTTGCCATTATTATTCGAAATAGTAATGGCAGAATCTCCCTTGATCCCGTTATATCCCAAAATACCTCCAGAATTTTGAAATTTCCCATACTTCCGCTGGTTACCATAATTGATCAACTTCTTGCTAGTCTGGCCACCACCGGCCATCGGACCACCACCCACAATACCATCTGATGTCCTCTCTGCCACCGAGACAGTATTTTCGCCCGATAAAAACTTGTCTAATTCTTTCTGAAACACACACCATCCAGAACGATTCAAGCTAGCTGGTATCATCACACAACCACGGCGAGTTCCACCATAATACACAGCTATATCCACAAAGAGACCAGCCTTATTCGATCTTCCACAGAATTCATAGAATTTGTTATTTTCCCTATAACGCTTGCATAACAAGTCCTTACCTGGAACCCAATCCCTTATATCAGCAAAACAAGAACGAATCCATTTTAAACCTCTACGTCCCACCCAAAAGGCACTTTTGAAATTCCGGCGGCTCTCATGAATAGCATAAGAATCAGCCTGCCCACCATCAAAACTCAAACAAATATAAAATGAAAATGCGCTTCAACTCAATGATAGAATGCTCCTCCCCTTCGGAAGTTCGGTTGTTTTGCTCCCTCCATATAGTCCACATAATACATTGTGGAATAGAACCCCAAAAAGAAGCTGCTCTATGTTGCCCAACACCTCTATGCCAACAAGCTAGCAACTCAACCACTCGTTTAGGCATAACCCAAGATATACCAAAGTACCAAACAAGCTGAACACAAATGACCACAGGTTGTAGGCAAAAGAACAATGAAGGAGTAGGCGATCCACCAATTCCCCATCACTCTTACACATGCAACACCTGTTAAAAATACAAATATTCCTCTTCCTCAAATTGTCCAATGTGAGAATCTTCCCCTTAGCAGCTGTCGAAGTGAAGAAAGACTTTAGAAGGAGCTTTCAACTTCCAGATACTTGTCCAAGGGAAGAAATTGCTACTGCTACCTGTTAAAATTTTATAATACGACTTAACTTCAATGGAACCACTCTGGGTGGCTAACCATACCACTTTATCTTCCTCACTCCGACCCACCTCAGTAGAATAAAGAAGAGCAAAGAAAGAATCCAAGCTCTCGAAGTCCCAGTCTTGTATCAGTCTAATAAATAGGACATGCAATCCCATTTTGCTGACACAAATGCTTTTCACAAATGGATCCTTATTCCTTGCAATGTGATACAACAACAGGAAATCCTCCTTTAAGAGGTAGCTCCCGAGACCACAATCCCATTTTGCCAACACAAATGCTCAGCCACAAATGGATCCTTATTCCTTGCAATGCGATACAACAGCGAGAATGCCTTTTTTAAGAGGTAGCTCCCCACACCATATGTCAATCCAAAAACAAATCCGAAATCCCCTCCCCACCTCATACCGAAGATTTCGAGAAAACTTCCCCGAACCACCTCTAATGTGCTTCCACAATGAAACCCCATGAGGTTCATTGGATATTTCAGAACACCAACCACCTAACACAGCCATACTTGTTAGCTATCACAACTCTCCACATGACATTCGTCTCAACAGCAAACTGCCATAACCACTTACCCAATAAGGCAGTGCTAATAGACATCCATACTATCTTTTATAAGAAAGATATCTTTAAATTAATGAATGCATGCCTCAACATATTGTATAATTATTGACCATGATATTGAGTACCTATGACTCAGTTTAGGTAATGAATTAAGTAGTGATTGAAATGTTTTGAATGAAAATTTAGTGGACAATGAAACCGATGGAGGGCTATGCCAGCAACCATTGAGGACATATTAAAGGCTAAAAGCTATTTCTAATATCCCAGCATATTTTGACACATGCCAGATGATGCTAAGGCTACTTGGGAACTTGAATAATCTTTGCCAGCTGATCATGAGTATTTATTTATTATGTTTTTTGGGATGAATTATTTTCTGGTCAGAATTATTTATAATAAAAAAAAGTTCCTCGTCAGAACTCTTTAGTTTCATTTTTTTCTTTAGTGTCAGTGGCAATTTTGTAATTTTTGGTTTCTGGATATGGCCTTTAGTAGTGGTCTCTTGTGTCCTAATTTTGGTTTTATTTAGTAATGAGATTTTGATTTATGAGTTTAATCATTATTTTGGGCTTAGTAAAGGCCCAAGGAGTCAAAGTCTTATTAGGATTTAAGAAGTCCATCGTTCCACTAGGATTAGGTGCTTACTGCTTCTATACATGGATGTAAGGATTTCTATTGAAATAATACTACATTTATGAAAAATTCAGCAATTGGGTGATACAAATCCTTCCCATGGTCTGATGCTTGGATATGTTCATCTTTCTATTTTCTATTGAAATTTCTAGTGAACTTTGATCAAATTTCAGCTAAGATTAGATCTATTTTTTCATCTAATCATTCCCTAAATTCTAACGTCTGAAACCCTAAATCACTCATATGTCAAATTGCAATCCAAAATCCTAAACACACCAAAACACTATTCATGGAACTGTTCTCAGCACTGGAACAGCGTCCAAATCTTCAAGTGATTCCCCTTTGTTTATTCTCAAAATCCTACCCTTTCCTTACTCTTTTAAAACCCATACATTCCATAATATTTTTCAACCTTTTCCCTCCAAACCCTGATCCCAGTGCTTCAATAATCTCTGTTAAAAGTTACTCCCCAAAACTTCTATATCAGATTTGGTTTCGTTACCCTTTGCCGTATGACAATTGGTATTAGAGCTATGTTTTGCATCATGCCTTCCCGTTTAGGAAGGTCCTTTAGGGGGAAAGTGGCTGATAGTGAGCAAGATGCTGTTCTTATTCAAAGTTTCGCACAACACAACAGATTTAGCCTTCCATTGAATGATGAAGCAACTGGTAAAGATGGGGAAACATTTGGAACCAATAATGGTAATAATGATGGTGAGAATAGTAAGAATTAAGTAGACCAATCGGCAAACCAGGTTGTCGATACTCATCAAAGGCACAATACTAGGGGTTATCATGCTCAATGAGTGTCAGAAGATCCAACAGAAAGAAAGAAACATGAACCATATGATACAACTGGTGACATGATGAAGAAAGTCATTATGGAAGTTCTTGATTTTGAAGGATGGTTTTGTGAGGCATCAACTAAACTAATTACAACATTAGACAGAGCACTATGCTATTTACTATGCTTGTATTAGGTGTATTTAGATTTTGCGGTTGTGTTAATAAAAATAGGAAATTAATTATGTCCCTTAACTCTGTTGGCAGTTTGCCAAGCATCCTAACATAAAAACCTTGCACTACCCACAGTGGCCAAATCCTCTTAATAGTTTATTCTCTCCTTGGTACTATTCATAAACTTACTAATTGGAAAGCATCAATCCCCATTGGTTTTGCAGGCTATACAGCCTTTTGGCCTGGGTGTTAAATTCAAGTTGGTAATTTTTTTTTTTTTTTTTTGATAGGTAAGAAAAAGTATCATTAAAGAACGACTACTTTATGCAAAAAACATAAAGCAGCCAAAGATTTCCAAAAAAAAAACTAAAACACAAACAGCTATATACAAAAGAGAAGCGAATCTACAAACATCGGGAGAGATTCACTAGATGTGAGTCCCCAAACCTGATACCAATCAAAAAGGTACCAACAAAGGATGCAAGCAGCTGATTATCTGAACTCTCCACATCCTCAAAAGTACGACTATTTTGCTTCCTCCAAATACACCATATCAAGCACAACAGGATCAAATTTAAAATGTTGTTTTTGCCACCTTCAAGTTGGTCAAATTTGGAACCAAAGTATAAAACAGAATTAGATTTCAGTTTAACATATCGATCAAAAGCACTTCTAGAAACATCCAAAATATCTATACTAAGGCCTCTATCATATGAAGTACATTTAGTTAATGTGCGGTCACATAATATGTAATACAGTTTTGCCTTTTTACTATTTTGGTGTCGGAACATATGTAATTGTTTTCCACATTTCAATCATTTTCTGCTTTTTTATTTATTTATTAAAATTTTAATTTCTGATTATTAACTGGTAACGAGTTGTCTAAAAGTGCATCTAAATATAGCCTGACATCAATGCTTATGACCATGGTTGAGAGGCATTTCTATCAGATGATGCCTTACATATTGCTTGTTAATTTAGACAAGCATGACTTTTAATATTGGTACTTTTGAATCATTATCTAAGATCATTGCAACAATAGCTTTTTTTCCCTCTTTTATTGCTCTGCAGATTTTATTCAGGAAGCAAGAAATTCTGAGAGAACTGCCAAAAACTTCAAAAACAATGACATGGTCCGGGTTCCTCATGTATTTTGGGTATGGTAATTGAGTTTTCCCTCTCATGAGGATTGAAGCTGATTCTGGCTTCCAGGTGCTATCATGCTGTTGCTTTGTTGAGTGGCAAGCCACTTATAGCAATTTGGTCGAGTATGACCTGCAGCTCCACAATGATGACAGAGACGTTGCTTCTTCTGTTTAGGCTTTTGAGAGTTAGCCTTTTTAGCCCTAGGGTTCTTAGCTTCTTTCTTATCTTGCTTAGGGGGTGCTCCTAAGATAGATTTATTCTTGTCTAAGTTCTCACTAGCTAAAACAGTTTTAACATCATTGTTCTCAATTTCAACATTATTAGCAGGAGGAACAAAAACAGTAGAACTAGTAGAAGCAATATTAGAGGAAGAAAGACCATACCCTAAACCTGTTCGATCGGAAGCAGATTTCTAAAGATTAAGCATCTCATCAAGCTTTGCACTTAAAGTCCTCTCCAATTGAGCTCTGACTTGAAACAGCTCCACTTCAAGCTTCTTGGTCTTATCAACCAAGAAATTTTTCTCGAATCTCAGTGCTCCAATAGTCTGATTTGCTTCATCAAACTTTATGGAAAGCACTTCACGATCAAGTTCCACATCACTGAGCTTCTTGGTGGCCAACCTATAAAGTTTCTCATGTTTTTCAGAAACTTTGTACAATTTTTCATTGGCTGTATGGATATCATCTTGATCATCCATTTTCTCAAACTTGGACTCCACCAAGTCCTCTTCTTCATCCACACTTTCAACAATCCCTTCAGTAGGATTGACAGTGGCAATGAAGGCATTCAAGATTCCATCATCTTCATTGTCGGAATCATCCTCAGGCTTAGTGTCGCTTAAAGTAGCAGCAAGTGCCTTGCTCTTCCCAATGCTCTTGAGATATGTAGGACACTCATTTTTCATGTGACCGAATCCTTGACACCCAAAACACTTAGGTTCTACTAGAACAGTGTACTGACCACCATCCCTTGCATCCTTCTTCCCTTTATCTTGGCTCTTGAACTGAGAAGAACTAGATTGTCTATGGTCCTTGTCGAAGCCCTTTCCATTTGCGTTCTTCATAAACTTCTTGAACTGCCTGGTGACGTAGGACTTCATCTTAGAATCTTCATCGTCTGAAGACTCATCTGTGTCACTGTTCTTGGCCTTCAGCACCATGCTCTTACTCTTTCCTGACTTACCAATCCTTGTTAACCCTAGCTCGTAAGTCTGTAGATTACCAACCAACTCTGTCAAAGGAATCTTGTTGATGTCCTTTGATTCCTCGATCACCGTAATCTTGGCATGGAATCTCTCAGTCAGAGATCTGAGCACCTTTCTCACAATCTTGGGTTCAGGAATGGTTTCCCTAAGATTGAAAGCTAAGTTCACTATGTCCTTGAGCTTGGCATAAAACTCATCGAACGACTCATCCTCCTCCATCTTAATCTCTTCGAAGCTTATAGTGAGCCTCTGTAGTTTCGAATCCTTGACAGCCTTTGTTCCCTCAAAGGTTGTCTGGAGGATGGTCCATGCCTCTTTAGCAGTTTCAGTGAAGGATATCTTCTTGAACTCCTCATTGGTGACCGCACTGAATAAGGCATTCAATGCCCTACTGTTGAAGTTTGCCGCCTTGATCTTCGCATCATCCCAATCGGCCAGCGCTTCTGTAGGCTTGGTCCAGCCTATCTCCACAGCTTGCCACACCTTCTCATCTAAAGACTGCAAGAAAGCTCTCATGCGTACTTTCCAGTATGCATAGTTAGTGCCATCAAATAAAGGAGATATAATTAACGATTGTCCTCTATCCATGACAAACAGGGGTCAATGGATTAACACAACAAATATTAAACCCTAATCAAAGTGTGCATGCTCTGATACCACTTGCCGGACCGTGTGCCTTACCGATCCATCCAACGACCAATTGGTGAAGGATGAGGAGGCACAAATCTTTTATAGCATTCAATCGCAGACCAAACTCATTGGTATTGGAGCGAATTGTGAAAATCTCTCACAATCCCTCACTCACAATGCGGCTCCAACGACTCTAACCTATGACCGGGCTCTGATACCACTTGATAGGCCAAAAACGTATTGACCCCTTGTAATAAATTAATTAATTAATTAACCAAGTTTATTAATTAATCAAATTAACATGCAAAGCACGTGGTAGCACAAATAAATCACCAAAGAACTAAATACGCGGCGAAAAATAAAAGACACGGTGATTTGTTTACGAATGGGGAAAACCTAACGGCAAAAACCCCACCGGGTGATTTTCAGGTCACCACTCCCGAAACTCCACTATTATCACAACAAGCGGTTACAAGTAAAGGAATCCCAAGTACCTTACCAACCTACAGTTGAACCCTTACCCCAATACCCAATTGGACTTGTTCTGTAGTGACAGTTCCCCTTTTGATGCACGGCTCCCAAGTACGTGACTAACCAATGCGCGGATCCCAGTACGCGACTTCAATCACCAACTAAGAAGGTTGTTGGCTGCAAAGTTCTTCAGTTCATCCACACTGTAAAGTTGTGATTTTCAAATATGTATTTTGTCAGCTTTTATTCCGTGCCAAATTTGATTATAATTTTATTCAATCTTATGTACACTGTATTTGTTGTGGGAAATTATTGTAAGGGTTGTGTGATAGTGAGAGAGAGTGTGAAGACTCAAGCAATTGAAGCAAAGAAGGTTTTCGCGGTATCTCGCGACTAAGCTTCCCGCGAGAGGATGCATGTACCCTGCACATGACTGGAATGCGAAGAGCTAGCTGTGTCTCGCGAGTATCTCACGGGTAAGGCCTTCCTGCGAGACACCCGCAAGACCTTCTGTTCTGCCAGACTATACTATCTTATACACACTTTCTGCACCCACCCTCATTACCCACAAATGATAAGGAGAGCCTCTGAGAGAAAACCTTAGCTAAAACACTTGAGAGTTAGAAATTGTTATACCAACAATTCTCTACACATTTGTTTGTGGAATTTTCCCATCTCTTACCTCTCCATTTCCATACCATTGAGAGGTTAATAGCTCAAACACTTACCACACCCTTTGAGAGTGTCAAGTGAGGTTTTGGTGCTGCTAGGAAGCATTGGAAGAAGCCAAGGATGGCAGATGCAACATGGAGCTTGTTGCGGGATCCGGAGAGCTAGACAAGACACGATTCCGAGAAGCCTTGTTGGAGTAAGAGCTTGGAGGGCTTAGGTACATCGGGTAGATTAGGCTTGGAGGGTCTCTTGCTAACCCATGTATCCCAACTGATTGTCTAGTGGATCGATTGCCGCTTGAAGGGCGGCGGAGAGGTTTTTCGCTGAGTTCTTCGGTTTCCTCTTCGATAACACATCGGTGTGTTATCTTGTATTTGCATCTCTCTTCCCTACTCTTTTACACTCCATTTTATTGCTGTGTTGTTTTAATTATGGATTAGAGTAGCTTGTTTATTCATCTGCTTGTATTTACAATATTCCACACTTAGAACTAAGTTAATGTAAAATCTATCGAGCCGTAATCTTTTAATTGGGGGTCTAAACAGCTCTTGTGTTTTTAATACATTTTCGAGCTTTCAATTGGTATCAGAGCGGGGGCACTCATTGTGGTTTAAACACCTTAGTGCGATCCTTGTCCCCATATTGAGATGGACCGGTCTCAATCTTTGAATGTTCCACCATTTTTTTATGGTAATAACTATGCTTTTTGGAAACTCCGAATGAGGGCATTCTTGTGTTCTATTGATGATACTGTTTGGGATGTGGTAGAAGTAGGATGGACTAGACCAGAGGCTGCTAAATCCACTTGGGATAAGGCAGCACTTGCGGCAGCTAACGCTAACAGTAAAGCTTTGAATGCAATTTTTTGTGGTGTTTCTCCAGATGAATTTCACAGGATTTCCCACATAACAATAGCTAAGGAAGCTTGGGAGATATTGGAGACCACATATGAAGGAACAAAGAAAGTAAAGGATACAAAGTTGCAGATGCTAACCACTAGATTTGAGGAGCTGAAAATGAGTGAGGACAAGTCATTTGACTCTTTCTACAGTAAGCTGAATGAAGTGGTTATTGGCAAGTTCAACTTGGGTGAGAAAACAGAGGACTCAAAGGTAGTAAGGAAAATCCTCCGATCATTGCCAGAGAGCTTCCGAGCAAAAGTCACAGCTATAGAGGAAAGTAAAGACTTGGATGAGATCAAGATCCAAGAGTTAATTGGATCTCTCCAAACATATGAGCTGGGATTGCCTTCTCATAAACCGAGCAAATCTCTTGCTCTTTAAACCATCACCGAGAGAATGGACAACTCTACCAAAGAGGATGATGTGGAGAAAGACGTAGCACTCCTTGCAAAGAACTTCTGAAAATTTTTGAAAATGAAAAACAGTGGGAAGCCCTTCAGCAAAGGAAAGTTCTCTTCCTCCAAGGGTGATAGGAAGGTGTTCAAGATGAAAGATGGGAAGAAGTTTCAATCCCCTCAAGGAATTGTATGTTTCGAATGCAATGGTCATGGGCATCTCAAGAAGGAGTGTCCTAACTATTTGAGAGGGAAGGGCAAGGCATATGCCACAACCCTTAGTGATTCGGATTCTTCCAATTCTGATTCGAAAGCAAGCTGTGATGAAGAAGGGAATTTCTCAGCATTTATGACTATTGCTCATGTTGAGTCTTCGGAGGACTTGAATTTGCTTGTGCAAGAACTTGGAGAGCATAGTGATGAGGAATCCATGGGAATTGTAGAAGAATCGGATGCTAAAGAAGATGAAGATACAGCTGGTCTTCAAGAGAACTACAATTCACTTCTTGAAAAGTCTGGAGAATATGCAAGGGTGGCTAAGGCAGCCGTGAAAAAGATGAAAAAGGCAAAGGAGGACTATAAGAGTCTTCTAGTGCGCTATAAGGAGGCCAAGTGTGAGATTGAGACGCTAAATGGTGAGTTAACCGAGGCCTACACAAAGGTGAAATTTCTTAAGCTTGAAGTGGTTCAACCAAATGCCAAAGTAGACTGAGTCTCTACCAAGAAGCTTGACGATGTCATCTCTTCACAAAAATCTTTCTCCGACAAAACTGGGTTGGAATATACTGGAGAAAGTAGTTCAAGTATCAAGGTAACCAAGGAAGTAAACTTTGTGAAGGCAAAAGAACCAAAAAAAGTTGTCCCTACTATTGAGAAAGCCAATGTGGAGAAGAAGAAGAATATGGCTGAGCAAAGGGTGTTGAACAAGCCCCTTAATCAATCTATGGTCAGGTTTGATGCCAGAGCAAAATTTCATCCTCGATTGCAAAGAGGTTCTAGAACGAACCATATGTGTCATCACTGTGGACTTCAAGGGCACACCCGACCCAATTGTCATAAGTTGAGAGAATTGAGGAATGCTACTGATCAAAGGTTAAGAGGACCAAGAAATGACAAGAGGACCTGGGCTGTTGAGTCATCAAGAGGTCGAAATGGTGATCCCGGAATGATGGACGTGATGAAGATGATTGGTGCATTTACCAACTGCTTGGAAAGCTTCACTAGAAGGTTTGAAAGTCCTAACACTCATACCCAATCCTATAGGGATATCACCCCAAACGCACGTGACGTGTGGGTGAAGAAGGGTACTCATGCATGATCACCTCCTATGTCCATGCATCAATACTTCCAATGTTTAGGATCATAGGTTTATGCATCATATTATGCATTGCTTTTTGTTTAAAGCATGTGTTTCTTTTACAAGTTTTTTTGTTTTATACTTGTGTTTGTTGATCTTACTTTATTTGTTCTGTTTTTTAGTGTGTTCAAAAATTCAAAAACCCATAAAAATTGAAAAATCTTCAAAAAGTTTGATCGCTTGTATTGTGTATATCACATAGGAGTTTGGCCTAGTACCTTCGTATTAATGGCGTTGTGCATTTACGAGCTTAGCTTGTTTTGTATGCACATATATCTTTGTGGGAAAAATCTTGAAAACTATGTGTGATTGTTGTAAATAGATCTTTAAGCTTGTCATGAATGATTGATCAATAGTCTTGTTGGTCTTGATACTTGCAAAGATTTGTGCCTATATATTTTCCCACTTTTATTTTATGTTTTTGCATTAGAGCTCACCAAATGTAAATCTCAAAATGAAAAAGAGATTATAAGTTGCAAAAGCCTGTCGCACATACTAGTATTTGACTAGGAAAAAGGGAAAACGACTTTTATATTGAACTATATGGTGCTCAAAAAGCCAAAGGCTAACTCTCATTGTTGAAATATCAAAAATTTCAAGCACCGATCTCAAAAAGAGATGTATTGTCCAAAAATGATCAAATGTTGTGATTTGTGCAGAAGCCAAATAAAAAGCTTCTAAGTTTTGTAATCATTCTCTTGTGGGACGTCATATATGTTCATCTCTATAATTAAGATTGTCCACTTGATTTCGTACCAGCTGTGTATGACTTGATTGAATCGATCATTGAAGCTTCCCTCTCATCTATGAACTATTCCACATTTGATACTCACACACAACACACAAGTCTTTGATTCAATGAATGCTTATCTCATTTGTGTGATTGTACATGTTCAAATGTGATGTGTATGCTCAAATACTTGATGATCAAACCCAAAAATATTTTTGAGTGTTTTATTTGTTTTTGAAAGTGATTTTATACTTTTGTGCTTTTAGTTTTTGTTCAAAATGCATTTTTGTGTTTTTCATCAAAAACTGGTTCAGAGGTAGTTTCGCGAGAAGTGCGCGACTTAGAGCTTCCCGCGAAAAGTGCTTAAGGGAAATTAAAAAGTCTCATTTTCATACAGAAACTCTCGCTACTGCCTCGCGAGTACTTCACGACTAAAACCTTCTCGTGAAAAGATTTTTAGGCAAAAATTGGATTTTTTACAAAATCAGACAGAGAGTTTCGCGACTGTCTCGCGACTTATTCGCGACCAACAGCTTCTCGTGAAAGCTTTTGAGCTTCAGTGGTCCTTTTCGCAACTGGTTTGCTACTGCGTCGCTATTGCTTAACCCGCGAAAAACGCGTGTTTTCAGTTTTATACAGCAGATGTGACAGTTTTTCAAACACTTAGACATTTCCCTCGCACTAACTCTCTTCGAACCCTTTTCAACCCAAATCTCTATTTCATTCAAACCCCATCATTTTTAAGGAAAATCTCTGCAAAATTCTTTCAAGGTATGTGTTTCTTACACTATTGTCATTTTTTATTTTCGGATTATGCAGAATCTATGCTTAGGGTTTTGAAAATTGGGGATTTTCGAAAATTGGGTTGGGATTCTAAATTTTGTGGAAATTTTTTTCAATTCTTTGATTGGGCTGAGTCCCATTTGGTGTTTGTGCATCTGTGTTGGCCCCATGTGGCAGTTTGAGCATGTATTGAGACATTTTTCCTTATGTTCATGCATTGTTCATTTGTGATGTTCATTGTTGCATACCAGGTGTTTGCCAAAATGTCCCAGTGACATTTTTGTGCTAAAGTGGATTCAAGTGAATTCCAATTTCTGGGTTTACATTGGTTTGACCTTGTTATCACTTGATTTGACATATAAGTATGTGTTTCACATACTTTACCATGTTGCACACACTAGGGGCCTCTAGGCACACCTCATACATCTCCACGCATCACATGCTGTACACACATTCATCAGCACATACTCAACACAAACACATACATGCACAGTTGCTTATTCATGCATTATGCTTATGCTTAATTGGTTAATATCTTTAGCATGTTGTTTGAGGTTTTTTTTTTTTTTTTTGAGTTGGTTATGCTCTGTTTTAGGTTGTTTTTTTCTTGTGCTTTGGACTAACTTGAATCTAATCCAGTTTTATGTTCTGTTCTTTGTGTTTTTACACTTGCTGTTTGTGTTCTGTGGATATATTTGCAGATGTCTCCGTTTAAAAGCTCAGCTGTGAAAGGAGGTTGCAATAAAGGGAAAGAGCCGGTGATTGATGTTGATGACCCTTCATCGAAGTCAAAGAGAACTCGTTTTTCAACTGAAGTGTATGACTCTGACTTGTTCAGATCCTATGCTGCATTCCAGACCTACTCGAGCCAGTTTCGAGATGCTCCATTGCTGGTTGAAAGGGCAGTTGATCAATCCTCTCTCAGAGACACAGATATCCTAATATGGTTTGCCACCAAAGATTGGAATTTTCTCCTCTCAACTCTTAAGGATGCATATGAGAACTTAGTGAAAGAATTCTATGCCAATGCCATTGTTGAAGGAGAGGAAATCAAGTGCTGGGTGAGAGGAAAGCGGTTCTTAGTTACAACCACCTACTTTGCCGAAATCCTAAACATCAACAGGCTAATATTGCCTATCCCTCAGGTTTATGATGAACTCACTCCGGATGAGGAGATTCTACGGGAAGTTTTAGGAGCTAATTTGGAATTCTCCTCCAATAGGAAGTCAATAAGTGTGGCATCACTTTCTCCTGAACTAAGGCTGCTCATAATGATCATGTGTAGCAACCTCTACCCTCTGTCTAGCACCGGTTACATGAACCTTGGTCGAGCATTATTCCTGCATGATCTGATCTCTGATGTGGAGATTGATGTGTGTTCTCACATTTTTCACATTTTGGCAAAAACGGTTGACCGGACTGCTTCAAGGAATTGTATTCCTTTTTGTCACCTTATCTCACGGATTTTAAAGCTCAAAGGTGTGCATCCTTCGCAAGATGAGCGTCCATATCGAAGGCCAAGTCCAATTAATATCCACTCTCTCCATGCAAGCATGAGTCACACTAAGAAGAATCCCAAGCACGAAAGTCATGCTACTCAGGGTTGCTCAAGTTCTACATCTCATGTTTATGATGAACAGCTAGACAACATCATGGCTACTCTCCAAGAGATTACTACCAAGATATCCGGACTAGCTACCATCATGCACTCCCAACACAGTCGTTTCGACACCAAGATCACATCTCTTCAGACTCAACTGGACCAAGTTCAAAGGAAGCTAGAGGAACATGACGACTAGCTATTCCATGACAAAAAGGGGGAGATTGGATGGTGTTGTTGTTAGGGGGAGTGTAGTGATAGGGGGAGTGCAGTGAAAGGGGGAGGAAAAGACTCTAACTACTATTTGGTTTATCTTTGTTTATTTTTAGCTTTTATAACTGTTGGTTCATATCTATGTTTTTACTGGTTTTTGTTTTAAACTTCAGTACACCTTTCTTTTAAATGTTTCAGTTTATATTCAGTATGTTTTTGTGACTATCTCAATGCTTTTGTAGCATTTTCTTTGTACTTTTAGATATTGCTAATATGTCTTGAGTACTTCACACTTGTGCCCTAGTAGGATTGTTCCTAGATGCATATACTTCGTGTATTTTGCATTGGTCGTGTGAATGGACATGCAAGTAATCATATGTGATTGCTTCTTTTTACATGTCCGGATGAACATTTACGTGTTATATGTTCATTGGAGTCATTCTTTAATGACTGCTCTTATTTGATCAAGCTTTGTGTATACATGTTATCAAATATTTACAAACTTGGTCACGCTATACTTGCTCTTATACATACCTTGTGTTCAACTTGTCATAAGCTTAATGAAAGTTTTGTTTGTGTGCGAGTGTTTCAGGTTACAGGTATAAACGTGCAAGTACTTCACAGTTTCTAGATTAGGTGTGAGTGAGTTTTGCCATTGTTCCTAAACTCACGTTTAAGTCTAGAGTCTGTTTTAGGGGTTTTGTCACGGAATAGCCAAAGGGGGAGATTGTAAAGTTGTGATTTTCAAATATGTATTTTGTTGGCTTTTATTCCGGGCCAAATTTGATTGTAATTTTATTCAATCTTATGTACCCTATATTTGTTATGGGAATTTATTGTAAGGATTGTGTGATAGTGAGAGAAAGTGTAAAGACTCAAGCAATTGAAGCAAAGAAGGTTTTCGCAGGTATCTCGCGACTAAGCTTCCCGTGAGAGGATGCATGTGCCCTGCACATGACTGGAATGCGAAGAGTCAGTACAGATGGAGACAGTTATGTCTCGCGAGTATCTCGCGGGTAAGGCCTTCCCGCGAGACACCCGCGAGACATTCTGTTCTTCCAGACTGTACTATCTGATACATACTTTCTACACCCACACTATATATATCCTCATTACCCACAAATGATAAGGAGAGCCTCTGAGAGAAAACCCTAGCTAAAACACTTGAGAGTTAGAAATTGTTATACCAACAATTCTCTACACATTTGTTTGTGGAATTTCTTCATCTCCTACCTCTCCATTTCCATACCATTAAGAGGTTAATAGCCCAAACACTTACCACACCCTTTTAGATTGTCAAGTGAGGTTTTGGTGCTGCTGGGAAGTATTGGAAGAAGCCAAGGATGGCAGATGCAACATGGAGCTTGTTACGGGATCCAGAGAGCTAGACAAGACACGGTTCTGAGAAGCCTTGTTGGAGTAGGAGCTTGGAGGGCTTAGGTACATCAGGTAGATTAGGCTTGGAGGGTCTCTTGCTAACCCATGTATCCCAATTGATTGTCTAGTGGATCGATTACCGCTTGGAGGGCGGTGGAGAGGTTTTTCGCCGAGTTCTTCGGTTTCCTCTTCGATAACACATCAGCGTGTTATCTTGTGTTTGCATCTCTCTTCCCTACTCTTTTACATTCCATTTTATTGCTGTGTTGTTTTAATTATGGATTAGATTAGCTTGTTTGTTCATCCGCTTGTATTTACACTATTCCGCACTTAGAACTAAGTTAGTGTAAAATCTATCGAGCCGTAATCTTTTAATTGGGGGTCTAAATAACTCTTCTATTTTTAACACATTTTCGAGCACACACGATGAAGATCAAAAAGATGCTTGGTTACAAAACCCTACGGTGCAAATACACAGCAACTTCTTCAAGAGAAAGAAATGAACAAAGGCAAGAACTTTGTCTCTAGTCACAATTTTCTTGAACAAGGTTTTCTCAATGCTTATACAACTTGTGTACTCTTTGACGGCCCTTAAAACAATCCTTTTATATGTTTAGGGTTAGGAGAAAAGAAATCCCAAACACATAATCACGGATCCCAAGAAAAACAGATCAGATTGCTGTTTTCTTAAACCTCGACAGATAGATGCTGTCGAGCATCTGTCGAGCTAGCTGTCGAGCCACGGGCTGAACAGCTCCTTAAACCTCGACACATGCTAGCTGTCGAGCTTTAATAACTCTGCACTTTCAGCTTGTTTTCTTGAACAAACTTGAAGGGTTCAACACTTGATCTTGAAACATGGTTTCTTGAAGTATTTAAACACATCCTAAATCTACCCAAATACAAGTAAAGTGCGTTTTGTCAAAAGATAAGCCAATTACATAATATCATGACATATGTCCTAACACATATGTCCTAACACGGGATCCAGAGAGCTAGACAAGACACGGTTCCGAGAAGCCTTGTTGGAGTAGGAGCTTGGAGGGCTTAGGTACATCGGGTAGATTAGGCTTGGAGGGTCTCTTGCTAACCCATGTATCCCAACTGATTGTCTAGTGGATCGATTACCACTTGGAGGGTGGCGGAGAGGTTTTACGCTGAGCACTTCGGTTTCCTCTTCGATAACACAACGGCGTGTTATCTTGTGTTTGCATCTTTCTTCCCTACTCTTTTATATTTCCATTTTACTACTGTGTTGCTTTTAATATGGATTAGAGTAGCTTGTTTGTTTATCCGCTCGCATTTACACTATTCCGTACTTAGTATTAAGTTAGTGTAAAATCTATCGAGCCGTAACTTTAATTTGGGGGTCTAAACAGCTCTTGTGTTTTCAACACATTTTTTAACTTTAAATTGGTATCAGAGTGGGTACACTCACTGTGGTTTAAATACCTGAGTGTGATCCTTGACCCCGTTTGAGATGGACCGATCTCAATCTTTAAATGTTCCACCATATTGTGATGGTAGTAACTACTCCTTTTGGAAGTCCGAATGAGGGCATTCTTGTGTTCAATTGATGATATTGTTTGAGATGCGATAGAAGTAGGATGGACTAGGCCGAAGGCCGCTAAATCCACTTGGGATAAGGCAGCACTTGCGGCAGCTAACGCTAACAGTAAAGCTTTGAATGCAATCTTTTGTGGTGTTTCTCCAGATTAATTTCACAGGATTTCTCACATGACAGTAGCCAAGGAAGCTTGGGAGATATTGGAGACCACATATGAAGGAACAAAGAAAGTAAAGGATACAAAGTTGCAGATGCTAACCACCAGATTTGAAGAGCTAAAAATGAGTGAGGACGAGTCATTTGACTCTTTCTACAATAAGCTGAATGAAGTGGTTATTGGCAAGTTCAACTTGGGTGAGAGAACGGAGGACTCAAAGGTAGTGAGGAAAATCCTCCGATCATTGCCGGAGAGCTTCCGAGCAAAAATCACAGCTATAGAGGAAAGTAAAGATTTGGATGAGATCAAAATTCAAGAGCTCATTGGATCTCTCCAAACGTATGAGCTGGGATTGCGTTCTCATAAGTCGAGCAAATCTCTTGCTCTTAAAACCATCACCAAAAGAATGGATGATTCCTCCAAAGAAGATGGAATAGAGAAGGAGGTAGCATTTCTTGCAAAAAACTTCCGAAAATTTCTGAAGATGAAGAACAATGGGAAACCGTTCAGCAGGGGGAAGTTTTCATCCTCCAAAGGTGATAGGAAGGAGTTTAAGAAGAAAGATGGAAAGGATTCACAACCCCCTCAAGGCATCGTGTGTTACGAATGCAATGGTCATGGACATCTTAAAAATGAGTGTCCAAACTATTTGAGAGGGAAGGGCAAGGCATATGCCACAACCCTTAGTGATTTGAATTCTTCCAATTCTGATTCGGAAGAGAGCTGTGATGGAGAAGGGAATTACTCTGCTTTTATGACTATTGCTCATGTTGAGTCCTCAGAGGACTTGAATTTACTAGTAAAAGAGCTTGGTGAACATAGTGAAGTGGAGTCAATGGGAGTAGTAGGAGAATCTGATGCTAAAGAAGATGAAAATCCAGTGGGACTTCAAGAAAACTACAATTCCCTCCTTGAGAAGTCAGGAGAATATACAAGGGTGGCCAAGGCAGCCATTAAAAAGATGAAGAAGGTAGAGGAGGACTATAGAAGTCTCCTAATGCGATATAAGGAGGCTAAATGTGAAATAGAGACGTTGAATGGAGAATTGACTGAAGCCTACTCAAAGATAAAATTTCTTGAGCTTGAGGTGGTTCAAGCCATTGCTAAAGTAGAGCGAGTCTCCTCCAAGAAGCTTGATGAAGTCCTTTCTCATCAAAAACCTTTCTCCGATAAAATTGAACTGGGATACTCTTGAGAAAGTAGTTCGGTTGTAAATGTTTTCAAGGAAGTGAAGTTTGTAAAAGCCAAAGAACCGATGGTAACTACCACAAGGGCTGAGAAAGTGAAGGAGGAGAAGAATAAGAATGTGGCTGGCCAACGGGTGTTGAATGAGCCCCCTAACCAATCAGTGGTCAAGCCTAAGGTTTAAGGGAAATCACCTCCAACGTCGCAAAGAGGTCCGAGGATTAAACATTTCTGCCATCACTGTGGACTTTAAGGACACACCAAACCAAATTGTCATAAGCTGAGGGCATTGAAGAATGCAAGTGATCAGAGGTCATGAGGACCAAGAAATGACAAAAGGAATTGGGTTGTTGAGCAATCAAGAGGTCGAGATGGTGATTCTGGAATGATGGATGTGATGAAAATGATCGATGCATTCACCACCTGTTTGGCAAGCTTCTCTAGAAGGTTTGAAGGCCACAACACTCGTACCCAATCCTATAAGGATATCACCCCAAACACACATGCCGTGTGGGTGAAAAGGGGTACTCATGCATAAGCATTACAACATGTTCATGCATTAATACTTCCGATGTTTAGGGACATATGTTCATGCATCACGACATGCATAATTTACTTTGTGTCATTTGCTTCTGGTTTATAGCATGTTTCTTTGTTTTGGTTTGTACCTGTGTTTGTTGATCTTACTTTACTTGTTCTGTTTTTGTGTGTGTGCAAAAATTCAAAAACCCATAAAAATTGAAAAATCTCCAAAAAGTTTGATCGCTTGTTTTGTGTATATCACATGTGAGTTTGGCCTAGTACCTTCGTACTAATGGCGTAGTGCATTTACGAGCTTAGCTTGTTATGTATGCCCATATATTTTTGTGGGAGAAATCTTGAAAACTATGTGTGATTGTTGTAAATAGATCTTCAAGCTTGTCATTAATGATTGGTCAATAGTCTTGATGGTCTTGATTCTTGCATAGACTTGTGCCTATATCTCTTCCCACCTTTATTTTTATGTTTTTGCTATAAAGCTCACTAAATGTAAATCTCACAATGAAAAAGAGATTATGAGCTGCAAAAGCCTGTCGCACATACTAGTATTTGACTAGGAAAAAGGGAAAGCGGCTCTTATATTGAATTGTATGGTTCTCAAAAAGCCAAAGGCTAACTCTACATGTTGAAATATCAAAAATTTCAAGCACCGATCTCAAAAAGGAGATGTATTATCCAAAAAGGATCAATTGTTATAATTTATGTAGAAGCCAAATGAAAAGCTTCTAAATTTTGTAATCATTCTCTTGTGGGAGGTCATATATGCTCATTTCTATAATTAAGATAGTCCATTTGATTTCAAACCAGTTGTGTATGACTTGATTGAATTGATCATTGAAGCTTCACTCTGGTCTAAGGACTATTCTACATTTGATACTCACTCACAACACACAAGTCTTCGATTTAATTAATGCTTATCTCATTTGTGTGATTGTACATGTTCAAATGTGATGTGTATGCTCAAGTACTTGCTGATCAAATCCAAAAAGATTTTTGAGTGTTTTATTTTTTTTTGAAAGTGTTTTTATGCTTTCGTGCTTTTAGTTTTTGTTTAAAAATGCATTTTTGTGTTTTTCTTCAAAAAAACTGGTTCAGAGGTCTTTTCTCGAGCAGCTCGCGACTTAGAGCTTCCCGCGAAATGTGCTGAAGGGAAATTTCAAAGTCAAATTTTCATATAGAAAGTCTCGCTACTGCCTCGCGAGTATTTCGCTACTAACAGCTTCTCGCGAAATGTTTTTAGGCAAAAACTGGAAATTTTTCAAGTTCATACAGAGGTTATCACGACTGTCTCGCTATTGTGTCGCGACTAAGAGCTTCTCGCGAAAGCTTCAGTGTGTCTCGTGACTAATTTCGCGACTTTCTAACCCACGAAAACGCGTGTTTTCAGTTTTATAAGGCAAATGTGACAGGTTTTCAAAACATTCTCATTTCCCTCGCTCAACCTCTCTCGAACCCTCTTCAACCCAAAATCATTTTTCACTCAAACCCCATCATTCTCAAGCTTATTTTCTGCATTTCCAACTTCAAGGTATGTTTTCTAAAACATTATCTTCATGTTTCTCTGAGATTATGCAGAAATTTAAGTTAGGGTTCTAAAAATTGGGGATTTTTTGAAAATAGGTTGGGGTCTTAATTTTGTGAAAATTTTAAAAAATCTTTTGATTGGGCTGAGTCCCATTTGATGTTTGTGCATCTGTGTTGGCCCCATGTGGTAGTTTGAGCATGTATTAAGGCAATTTTCATTATGTTCATGCATTTTTCATCATCTGTGTACTTTGTTGCATGTTAGGTGTTTGACAAAATGTCCTAGTGACATTCTTGTGCTGAATTGGACTTAAGTGAGTTCCAATGATTGGATTTTGTCTTGACTGATCATGTTTATCATGTTTTGGTCAGTGTTTGTGTGTTTTTCACACTTTGTTCATTTTGTGCCTCAATACCATGCCATGCACACGCTAGGCACACCTCTTGCATCTCATGATGCACACACATGCACCAGTACATGCACTGCCTAGGCATACACACAGACACAGTTACTTTATTCATGTAGTGTGCTTATGCTTGCTTGGTTTAATACCTTAGCATGCTGTTTAAGTTTATTTGCTCTATTTTTGAGTTGTTTTTTGCTCTATTTTAGGTTGTTTTACCTTTGTTTTGAACTAACTTGAATCTAATCAAGTTTTGTGTTCTGTGTTTGTTTTTTTGCATTTGTTCTCTTGTTGTGTGTCCATTTGTGCAGATGTCTCCGTTTAAAAGCTCAGCTATAAAAGGAGGCTGCAACAAAGGGAAAGAGTCGGTGATTGATGTTGATGACCCTTCACCGAGGTCAAAGAGGACTCGTTTTTCAACAGGAGTGTATGACCCTGATCTATTCAGATCTTATGCTGCATTCCAAACCTACACGAGCCAGTTTCGAGATGCTCCACTACTAGTTGAAAGGGCCGTTGATCAGCCATCTCTCCTAGACACTAGTATTCCCATCTGGTTTGCCACCAAGGATTGGAACTTTCTTCTCTCAACTCTTGAGGATGCATACGAGAACTTGGTGAAAGAGTTTTATGCTAATGCCCTTGTTCAAGGAGAGGAGACCAAGTGCTGGGTTAGAGGAAAGAGGTTCTCAATTACACCCGTCTACTTGGCAGAAATTCTAAACATCAACCGGCCAATATTACCTATCCCACTAGTATATGATGAACTGATTTCGGATGAGGAGGTTCTTCGGGAAGCTTTAGGAGCTAATTTGGAATTCTCCTCAAATGGGAAGTCAATAAGTATGGCCTCTCTTTCTCCTGAATTAAGGCTACTCACAATGATCATGTGCAGCAACCTCTATCCTCTGTCTAGCACTGGTTACATGAATCTTGGTCAAGCATTATTCTTACATGATCTGATCACTGACGTGGAGATCGATGTGTGTTCCCATATTTTCCACATTGTAGCAAAAACGGTTGAACGGACTGCTTCAAGAAATTGTATTCCTTTTTGTCGCCTTATCTCAAGGATTCTAAAGCTCAAAGGTGTGCATCCCTCGGAAGATGAGCGCCCATATCCACGGCCAAGTCCAATTAATATTCGCACTCTCCATGCAAAGCATGAGTCACACCAAGAAGAATACTAAGCAAGAGAGTTATGCTACTCAGGGAAGCTCCAGCTCTACCTCCCATGTTTATGATGAACAGTTAGACAACATCATGGCTACTCTTCAAGAGATCACTACCAAAATATCCGGACTAGCTACCATCATGCACTCCTAACACATTCGTTTCGACACCAAGTTCACATCTCTCCAAACTCAAATGGATCAAATTCAGAGGAAGCTAGAGGAACATAAAGACTAGCTATTCCATGACAAAAAGGGGGAGATGGTGTTGTTGATAGGGGGAGTGTAGTGATAGGGGGAGAAGAAACTAGAAACAGAAACTGCATTTTCTTTGTTTTACTACTTTCATTTAAAGCTTTAGTACTCTGTCTTTTAATTTCAGTTTATTCAATAGTTACTGTGTTTACCTTATTGCTTTGTAGCATTTTATTTGTACTTTTAAGATATTGCGAATATGTCTTGTGTACTTCACACTTGTGCCCTTAGTAGGATTTTGTATCCTAGATGCAAATACTTCGTGTATTCTGCATTGGTTGAGTGTTGGACATGCAATTGATTCGTGGGATTGATCTTAACTGCATTGCGTGTCCGGATGAGCATTTACTTGCTAAATGTTCATTGTAGTCATTCTTTAATGACTGATCCTGTTTGATTAAGATATGCTCACATGTTCTATTGTGCTTACCAACTTGATCGCATTTTACTTGCTCATATACGTACCTTGTATTCAACTTGTCATAAGCTTAATGAAAGTTTTGTTTGTGTGCAAGCGTTTCAGGTTACAGGTACATAAGTGCATGTGCTTCACAACTTCTAGATTAGGTGTGAGTGAGTTTTGCCACTGTTCCCAAACTCACGTTTAAGTCTAGAGTCTGTTTTAGGGGTTTTGTCACGGAATAACCAAAGGGGGAGATTGTAAAGTTGTGACTTACTACTATATGTTTTGTTGGCTTTAATTCCATGCCAAATTTGATTGTAATTTTATTCAATCTTTTGTACCCTGTATTTATTGTGGGATCTGATTGTAAGGGTTTTGTGATAAAGAGAAAAAGTGTGAAGACTCAAGCAATTGAAGACTGAAGAGTTTTCACGAGTATCTCGCGACAAAGCATCCCGCGAAGTGACTCATGTGACTTGCACATGCTGGAATACGAAGAGTCAGGACAGGATGGAGACAGTTGTGTCTCGCGAGTATCTCGCGGGTAAGGCCTTCCCGTGAGACACCCACGAGACATTCTGTTCTACCAGACTGTACTATTTGATACACACTTTCTGTACCCATACTATATATACCCACATTACCCACAAATATTAAGGAGTGCTTCTAAGAGAAAACCTAGCCAAACACCTTGAGAGTTAGAGATTGTTATACCCACAATCCTCTACACAATAGTTTGTGGATTTTCCTCAACTCCTACCTCTCCATTTCCATACCATTGAGAGGTTGATAGCCCAAACACTTACCACACCCTTTCAGAGTGTCAGGTGATAGTTTGGAGCTGCTGGGAAGCATTGGAAGAAGCCAAAGATGGCAGATGCAACATGGAGCTTGTTGCGGGATCCAGAAAGCTAGACAAGACACGGTTCTGAGAAGTCTTGTTGGAGTAGGAGGTTGAAGGGCTTAGGTACATCGGGTAGATTAGGCTTAGAGGGTCTCTTGCTAACCCATGTATCCCAACTGATTGTCTAGTGGATCGATTACCGCTTGGAGGGCGGCGGAGAGGTTTTACGCCGAGTACTTCGGTTTCTTTTTCGATAACACATCGGCGTGTTATCTTGTGTTTGCATCTTTCTTCCCTACTCTTTTTATATTTCCATTTTACTGCTGTGTTGCTTTTAATATGCATTAGAGTAGCTTGTTTGTTTATCCGCTCGCATTTACACTATTCCGCACTTAATATTAAGTTAGTGTAAAATCTATCGAGCTGTAACTTTAATTTGGGGGTCTAAACAGCTCTTGTGTTTTCAACACATTTTCGAGCTTTCAATATAAGTTACCAACAAAGTTTTATGCTAAAACAGAATATACTATTACGCAATCAACGGAAGAAGAAGAAGTAGAACCAAATGTGTTTCGAAATTCGATTTCTAAAGCATGGGGAGACAGTCCTATGTATGCAATATAAACAGGTTTTTTGAAATATATCATGGAAATATTAATGCATTATCAGAACTCTCATTTTCAATTCAAACAATTCCCTAGTTTCCTTGCAACTTGTTATGAAACAGAAAATAAACATGCAACATAAATCATAGGAAAGAAAAAAAAATTATATAATTAAAGAATAAAAATTCTTCACAAAAAGGAAGGAAAGCATAGGCAGATGAAAGAAAGGAGTAATCAAACCTTAGGAATGGTTGGAATTCGTTTTGCAAAGCATAAACCAGGACCATTAAAATTCTGAGTTTCCTTGCAACTTCCTATGAAACAGAAAATAAACATGCAACATCAATGATAGGAAAACAAAAAAATTATATAATTAAACAATAAAAACTTTTCACAAAAAGGAACGAAAGTATAGGCAAATGAAAGAAAGAAGTAATCAAACCTTAGAAAGCATAAACTAGGTCCATTAAAATTGTGAGTTTCCTTGCAACTTGTTATGAAACGGAAAATAAACATGCAACATCAATCATAGGAAAACAAAAAAATATATATATAATTAAACAATAAAATTTTTTGACAAAAAGGAACGAAAGTATAGGTAGATGAAAGAAAGGAGTTGAAAGTTCAAATAGTGTGTAAAACACCTATGAACGTTTAGACCCCCAATTTACAAATTACCAACACAAGCTTATAATCAAACAATGTATGTGCGGAATATGAAAATAAGCTAAAACAGAATCAGTAAAACAATCTAAACCAAAATTAATCACAACCACAACAGTAATTAAAAGGCAAAGATTAAGGGAAGAGAGATGCAAATACAAAGACAACACAGCAATGTGTTATCGAAGAGAAAACCGATGTCCTCGGCGAAAAACCTCTCCGCCACCCTCCAAGCGGTCAATAATCCACTAGAGAATAAAGTTGGGATACATGAATAGCAGAAAACCCTCCAAGCCTAATCTACCCAGTGCACCTAAGCCCTCCAAGCTTCTTGCTCCAACAGGGTTACGCCGAACCTTGTCTTCTCTAGCTTACCCGATCCCGCAATCACCCATTGCATCAACCAAATTAAATTGGTCCCTTCTAAATTGCTTCCCAAGCACCAAAAAACCTTCTCACAGATATGGGTATAGTGAGATAAGGATTTGGCTAATGTACCTCTCAAGTATATATCAATGGAGAAGGTGAGAGTAGAGGAATTTGGAGAATCAAAGGATGAAGATTGTGGATGAGTCAATCTTGTTTTTCTCTAGGGTTTCTCTCTCAAAATTCTCTCTGGAAGCTCTCTACATTTCGTGGGTATAAGGGTATTTATAGTAGGGTGTGTATGGAATGCGAAGAGTCAGTTACAACCAAACAGGGTGTTCTGGCGACTCGAGCTCGCGACTTGAACGAGTCGCGAGCTAACTGCCTGGCCAGACTGGAAGTTTTGTCCTATAGTGCAACAACTAGCGTGACCTTTCGGCTCCCCTGCATGCTTCACACGTGTGCCACCTTTGGTGACTCGCTAGTCGCGAGCCAGTCGCGAGGCTCTTCTTGAGTGCACACTATTGAGCTTTTCTTCACACTCTCTCACACACTACCCTTACATGATTCCCACCAAAATACATGGTTTCTAAATGTTGAATTACAAGCAAATTTGGCACGGAATAAAGCCAACAAAATGATTGAATAAATTCAACCTTACAATCTCTCCCTTTGGCTATTCCGTGACAAAACCCTAAAACAAACTCTAGACTTAACATGTGAGTTAGGAACAGTTGAACAAAACTCACTCACACCTAACTCTAGAATCTGTGAAGCTCTTGAACCATACGGACAAGTATTTCCTGAAAACAATCAACACAATATGATCATTGTAAGCAGAAAACTTGAAATGCATATGGAGTAAGCACAATGCGATCAAGCAAAAAGGAATGAAGCAATAAAGCATGGCTTGACCAAAAATGAACAATCACTATAAATAGATGTCAAGATTTTTCCCACAATGATATGAGTGCATAAAGAACAAGCTATGCTCGTAAATGCACAAAGCCATTAGTACAATGGTACAAGGCAAATCAAACTTTTTGAATTTTCTACTTTTTATGTGTTTTTGGATTTTTGACACAAAAACAAGTAAAGGTTGATCAAAACAAAATGTAAAAACATTCAAAGTAAAAAAAACAAACAAGCACAATTTTCAACACATGCTGGAACGATAACAAAAAGCACACAACCAATCAAAGTCACAAAGCATAGGAAGTATTAATGCATGGACATGTTGTAATGCTTATGCATGAGTACCCCTCTTCACCCACACGGCACATGCGTTTGGGGTGATATCCCTAAAAGATTGGGTATTATTGTTTTGACTTTCAAACCTTTTGTTTAAGCTTGTCAAGCAGGTGGTGAATGCATCAATCATCTTCATTACATCTCCAATGTTAGACATAGCTTCTCCCCCTTTCGATTGCTTGGGGTTCCCTTTATCCTTTCTATGTCCACTTGGCATTTGATAGTTGCCATTCTTTAATGTCCAAAGCTTACGACAATTCGGTCTGATGTGTCCTTGAATTCCACAGTGATGGTAGAAATGTTAAGCTAAAACAGAATCAGTAAAAAAATCTAAACCAAAATTAATCACAACCACAACAGTAATTAAAAAGCAAAGATTAAGGGAAGAGAGATGCAAATACAAAGACAACACAGCGATGTGTTATCGAAGAGGAAACCGAAGTCCTTGGTGAAAAACCTCTCCGCCGCCCTCCAAGCGGTCAATAATCCACTAGAGAATAAAGTTGGGATACATGAATAGCAGAAGACCCTCCAAGCCTAATCTACCCAGTGCACCTAAGCCCTCCAAGCTTCTTGCTCTAACAGGGTTACACCGAACCTTGTCTTCTCTAGCTTACCGGATCTCACAATCGCCCATTGCATCAACCAAAATGAATTGGTCCTTTCTGAACTGCTTCCCAAGCACCAAAAAACTTCTCACAGATATGGGTATGGTGAGATAATGATTTGGCTAATGTACCTCTCAAGGATATATCAATGGAGAGGGTGAGAGTAGAGGAATTTGGAGAATCAAAGGATGAAGATTGTGGATGAGTCAATCTTGTTTTTCTCTAGGGTTTCTCTCTCAAAATTCTCTCTGGAAGCTCTCTACATTTCGTGGGTATAAGGGTATTTATAGTAGGGTGTGTATGGAATGCGAAGAGTCAGTTACAACCAAACAGGGTGTTCTGGCAACTCGAGCTCGCAACTGGAACGAGTCGCGAGTTTGAGTCGCGAGCTAACTGTCTGGCCAGACTGGAAGTTTTGTCCTATAATGCAACAGCTGGCGTGACCCTTCAACTCCCCTGCATGCTTCACACGTGTGCCACCTTTGGTGACTCACCAGTCGCGAGCCAGTCGCGAGGCTCTTCTTGAGTGCACACTCTTGAGCTTTTCTTCACACTCTCTCACACACTACCCTTACATGATTCCCACCTAAATACATGGTTTCTAAATGCTGAATTACAAACAAATTTGACACGAAATAAAGCCAACAAAATGATTGAATAACTTCAACCTTGCAGGAGTAATCAAACCTTTGGAATGGTTGGAATTCGTTTTGCAGAGCATAAACTAGGACCATTAAACTTGTAAAGAAAAGTAAAATCGGAATAGATGGAGAACCTCTTCCTATATAAGATACAGAAATACCCAAAGACATGCATCATTAATACAGATATGGGTTTTGATTATTGTAGAAGGGGAGGTGAACCTAAAAATACGCAGGTGTGGGAAAGAAAAAAAAAAAGGTGCACAACTAACTTTCACCTAACTTCTATATGAAAGTGAGCGTAATTACAACTGATCCCAGTTAAATTTAGATAGATGGAGGAAAATTAGACACCAATTTCATATTTAAATTGGTGTGGTCCCCACATGAATCTAGACACATGGCACAAAATTAAAATTCTAATTTGGAATTGCACTTTGAGTTTCTCTCTGCTTCACCTATTATTATATATATAGATATATAGATACCGAAAATTCCAAAAAAAAAAAAAAAAACTTAAAAAAGCAGCCAGTTGAAGCACAAACCCTCCTATTTAAAATCTCGAAGTCAACCACGATAATAAGCCATCGTGAAAAAATAGAACCTAAAAAGTTGTTGGAGCCTCTAACAGTAAATGTCTTCAATTTGAAGAAAAATAAAGGAGGATGTAAAGCTAAATTAAATGCCTTCAATCTGAAGAAGGGTGAGAGATAGAAAGTGATGCCTTCTATTGGTAGTATATGTGAGTTTGTGGGTCTTAACGTGTAGGATTTGTAATTTACATATTTATCCCCATTAGTTAAAAACTTGTAAGTGGGTATGATGAGGGTATTTTGGGCAATGTGAGAGTTAGAGTTGCATTTTTACCGAATTGTCCTTTAGTTTTGTCTCTACTTAAACATAGGGGTGTAGGAGCATTTTTTAACTAAAAAATGAAGAATCCAAACAGGAGAAACCCCTTAAATAATAGTATAGATAACAGTGAGCTCAAGCCACCAATAACAAAGGTATAACAAATTTAAAAGTCAGTTCCAGTTGGGCTTCACTTCAGACTGGCAAGTCTTTGATTTAGCTCCCATAATCGAACGTACAGGAGATATTTCAGTGTTTCAGGCTGTGGGGCTGCTTAATTTGTAAGCATGATGGTTCTGAGAGCAAAGTGATGCTTTTAATGACATGTGATTGTTTGACAGCTCAGTCTCAGGGTTCAAGATAGCTTTACCATGTGCTATTACTTCTAACCAGTAGTCATGGATTATGGGAAGAGCACTTTGACTAGCATCCTTGAAAATGACCACAAATAATAAACACCGTGATGTTCAATGTTTTTTGAAGGACCAAACACAATTAAACAGATATAACAGTGATAACATGTGCATATTTGAAGAAATAAACATTAAACATATGCATATTTGATAACTGATAACATATGCATATTTCAAGACAAAACATAGTCAAAACATAGTCAGCTGATAACATATGTTTTTCTGATAACATATGTTATAACTGATAACATATGCATTGTTATAACTTCTAACATATGTTTTTCTTCAATATGAATATGTTTATTTGAAGAAATAAACATTAAACATATGCATATTTGAAGAAATAACCGTGATGTTCAAGATGGCTTTACCATCTGCTATTACTTCTAACCAGTAGTCACGGATTATGGGAAGAGCGTTTTCACTAGCATCCTTGAAAATGACCAAAAATAATAAACACCGTGATGTTTAATGTTTTGTGAAAGACCAAACACAATTAATAAATTAATATAGCGAAATTTCAGCGTGAAAGACCAAACACAATTAATATAGCGAAGTTTCAAGATGACCAAGTTCGAACTTTAAAGACACGTCACCAGCCTGCTGTTGTCGCACCAACTGTAGTCATATCAAACCCCTTCAACGAACCACATGCGCCAACAGACGCCACTGTTAAGCCAAGTCATGTTCGCAATTCCGCACGTGTTGCTCAACAG
Organism: Notholithocarpus densiflorus; assembly: GCA_030021035.2. Taxonomy (NCBI): domain Eukaryota; kingdom Viridiplantae; phylum Streptophyta; class Magnoliopsida; order Fagales; family Fagaceae; genus Notholithocarpus; species Notholithocarpus densiflorus. The sequence goes on from JARYZH020000174.1 coordinate 406,081, forward strand.
CTCGGCACTATTTCACACATCCACACTCATGTGAATACCAAGGGAGTCAATCTCGTACTGGAGGTTGTATCGGTTTGGCCAGTGGAACGATATATTTCGGTACCGGTCGATACCGGTGTACCGTTTCGGATTTACCGCTAATTATATATGTTATATAATTATTTATCTATTTATATGTTTATTAGTTAAATTAAGTATACTTTATTAAGAATAGTTAAAATTATAAGCTAATGTTTTTTATTCTTTAGTTTTTTTTTTTTTTTTTGGTTAAAATTATATCTGATTGTTATTTTTTATGATAAAACTAATATATCAAATTATCAACGTTAGTTGTTAATAATAGAAAACTCATCTAATAATAATAATAATAATAATAATAATAATAAGTACACAAAAGTCTTTGACACTTTAATTCTTCATAGATGTGGCAGGTATTAAAAATTTAAAATTTGAAAGGCTCACGTGTTTAGTCAGAGAAAGGCACACAAAACAAAATAAAGGCATTTAACAAAAGTTAAAAGAAAACAGCACAGAAGGAGAACTAATTTGGGGCTCTGGCGAAAAAATATAAGGAAGAAGAAGACGAAGAAGCAATGAAGAAGAAGAAGAAGAATGGTGGATCATCAACATGGGGTTAAGGCCGGTGAAATTGTGGCAGCGACAGCGGCTATCTGGTATCAATTTCGGCCGCTATTTTCGTTTTAAGTGTTTTTTTTTTTTCTTACCAGCTGATTTCCTTTTTCTGGCTGAAACACTCCGATATTCGCCGGTATGACCGATACACAACCGATATGGCCAGTATTTAAACCGGTACGAAATACCAGTGTATCTGTACCAGTCTGAGGTCTGGTGCGCCATATACCGGCCGTACCGGCCGGTACGGTATGCTATTCACTACTTTGGTGAATACACAGTTGTGCAATTGGATGGATATATTTTCATTTAAATTATATGTTGCAACTACTGCCCACATTTGATGTGACATTGGGAACATTTAAAATCCTGTTCATATAGTGTTTTTCCAGCCTGTATTGACATGAGTTTGGATCTACTTCAACATGTGGATCATCACAAGTTCCAACAGATTAACAACTACAGACATACACAGACCACTATGGAGGGAAATGGGTTGGAAAGAAGAGAAATTTCGTTAATATGCCAATATACACGTACAAGAGTCTTGGAAGCGTCGGGCACATCATCGTCGGCAAACCTACAAAACTAAGTACAGATACCATCGCAATAGAGTTCACCATAGCAGAACCACCTGTTAGAAATATACATGTTTGTATCGCATACAAAACATACGCAGCGGAAAAAATTAACAGATCTACTTCATTCGCAATTGATAATATGTACTATGTAAGTTTCAGAATTTGAGAACAAGAATGCGTACCTTGGTGTGGTGAAATTCAAAACCAAAGATCAGAAGTTCTTGGGAAGACTTTTAATCTTCACTCCAATTCCACTTGATGCCCAAGATGTGTGGTCTCTCAATCAGTTTACAAGGAGAGAATAATAATGAGTGTCCAACACTCACATACAAACCATTTCATTCCTTATGAGAATTCTTATGAAAGACTCTTATGGAAAAACCCCTTAATGAAATTTTGTATGTTTCTCTCCTTATATACAACTAATTATCTAATTGGGCTAGCCTTTTGGGCCATTCCAATTGGGCTCTAGCATGTGGCTTGGAGTGGGACTAAAAGGGACCAATAAGACACTAGCTCCAATGGGCCTTAGGCTTTTCTGTCAACTCTTGACAAGTCCAAAGTTACCATTAACTATATTTAATACCACTATATAAATATAGTTGCACTCTAGGCTTTATCTATAAATTATATCCCAAGACTTTATTATACATGCAACCTCTTCATTAAAATATTCGTAGTAATACAAAGTCATGAAATAGACTGTCACTTTGAAGATTACTACATCTTAATCCTTGAGTACCTGGTTTAATCCTTTATGTTATTCAATATATATATATGAAATCTAATTTCATAAATATATATACTTTAGTAACTCCTTACTAAAGTGGTTGGGCCCAACACTCTGAATAACCAAACCCATTAAACTTATCTCAAATGATTATTTTATATCTCCGTTAAGAGACTATGAATTCCATCTTGAGAATATATGTTCCATCAACATCAAATGCGACTGCCCAACATAATGAGGTTTTAATCGTGTCTTATAGATCTCACTCCTGATATATCAAAGCAACATGCATCTCATGATCAGGTCCATTATTCTCTTAGGATTTAGAGTTGATGTAAATAGAAGTTGTGAGATTTATTATTCATTTGACAGTCGTTAGGAGAATAATAAATCTCACAGCGGTCCAGTTCAATATGTCTTAACTCTTAAAACATATCAGCATACCAACTAGAAGTCTCCACTTCCATGATCAAGACAAATCATCGTAGTTGATATGTTATAGTCTTCGCAGATTAAATGCCCAATTTCATCACCGACTACGAACTAAAATTCTGAGTTTACAAAAAACTTGTGATTTATATCTTCTGTGACTTTTCACATAAATCACATACTATGCATCTCATGTACTAAGATAATGTCACATTAGTTCATTTATAGATAGCCTCTTATAATTAAACAAAATAATTATTTATGACATGCCAACCAATTGGATTTTAGGGCATAAACCGCAACACCACCATGGTCAACCCTATATGAGAAGAGGTGTGAGTTGGAGGTGTATTGTTGATGGCACGGGTTACGAGTTCCTAAGGCACGCTCAGCTGAGTTACCTAGAGATGAACCTGCCAACATATTTGCTCGTCTTGAACAAGAGAACAATTAAATGCAAAGGCGACTAGACCGTTTTCACACAATCCAAAAAGTTAGGAAGCATCTAAAGGGGAAAGCGCAAGAGCGAGCCATGAAGTCTATTAATGAAATTACTGCGTTAGATGATGAAAGAGATATTTCAGACTTCTCAGATTCAAGCAATGATAATTTCCAAAAATTTCTACCTACGAACATTAGACGTTGTTGTTAATGTCAACACATTCTGTGCAATATAAAATGTTGTTGTTAATGTTTGACAAATGATGATTATGTACGTTCAACTTTTGCAAATCTAAAGATTAACTGTTCATTAGTTTTGGCTAAGTTTATATGAAATCAGTTTCTCATTTTTTCCCTGCTGTTCTTTGTTGCTACATATGAAAATTTAATAGATTCAATACATACAAACTCATCCAAACCACACAAACCAACCACTCTTTCACAGAAAAACCATATGACTCCTATAGCAAGGACTCACTGGAGTAGAGTGGGGCCCAACTGGGACCATCACCGGCCGTCGAGTTGTAGACACTCACATTTCTTTAAGATAATACTCCCTTCCACCATGCATGACATGAAACTGGTAATGTATTACATTGTTATGTCAATATGTTGCAATGTTTTCAATGGATTGGCTAAGTGTATATGGAATCACTTGCTCATTTTTTCCCTACTGTTCTTTGTTGCTACATATGATTCTTGTGCTTTGGTTAGACAATGTCCTCTGCTTTGTAATGTAGGAAAAACCTTAGGAAGTGAAATGCCTCCAGTTAGATATGTTGATGTTTCTAATATTTTGTCTGTGTAATTTGAAATGTTATACACATAACACTCATCACCCAAATTATATTTATTGCACATTACTTGTAGGAAAATTTAATAAATTCAATACATACAAACTCATCCAAACCACACAGACCAACCACACATATGATTCAATAATATGAATAATTCATTTATATGAGTTGTTTGAATTACTGTATCATATTCCCGTATCCATGTATCTTAGTTCTGCTAGTGTACTACTTTATATAGATACATTACATACAGACTCATCCAAACCAGACTAACCACTCATTCACTGAAAATCCATATGGCTCACACAACACACTGTCACAACGATATTTAGTTTACTTAGAAATAGGGTAAAAACCTAAAAGCTTGATCAGCCTCTAAAATGTTTCATTCATAACAAAAGTTATTGGTTTGCTGTAGCATTGCTCCAAAGCTCCCTAATGTTGCAATTGTGATGATCGGAAGCCATTGATGTAAACCTTGGAAGCATAGTTTTCTTCATGTAATTTTACATTGATGTTGAGAAAATGTAACTAAATTTTGCACCCGCAAAGACTCCCTGAGAAGTTTGTAAGGTGTTAGGACATATGTGATTCAATGTTAGGAACATATGTCAATATTTATGTAATTGGCTAATTCTTTGACAAAACGCACTTTACTTGTAATTGGGTAGATCTAGGATGTGTTTAATACTTCAAAGAACAAGAGTTCAAGTCTAGTATTGAAGCCATGCAAATCTATCCAAGAAACAAGTGAAGAAGTGTTGATTCATTAAAGCTCGACAGCTGCTCAACAGATAGCTATCTATCGAGGTTTAATGAGGCTCGACAGATACTATCTATCGAGGTATCCATCGAAAATTACGAAATTTAGATTTCCAGATCTAATTTTCGGCTCATGCTTATGTATTTGTGTAGGGTTTCTTTTCTCACAACCCTAGACATATATAAGGCTTATTTTAGAGGCCGTCACATAAGAGAATACAAGGAGAACATATGCAAAAGGTGACTGATGTCTTACTCTCTCTGAAAGAAGCTACTGCGTCTTTGTACTTTAAGGTTTTGAAACCAAGTGCTTCTTGATCTTCATTGTTGATGAAGTGAAGAACTTTGCAGACAAAATCTTCTGCAAGTTGGTGTGTTAGTCACGTACTAGGAGCCGTGCATCATTGGTTAGTCATGTACTGGGATCTGTGCAAAAAGAGTGGTGTTCATATATTGAAGAGTTCAGAGGTTCTAAAATGATAGAAGGTTTCTGCTGTAAGTTCATCTACAAGGATTGTAGAGTCTAAGGACAAATGTTTTGTACTAGATCTGAAACTTCTCTTTACTATAGTGGATTGCTTTTCGGGAAGGTTTCCCCCCAGGTTTTTTACTGTGAAACTAGTTTGTTTCATTGGTTTTCCTAGGTCATCATATCTTGTCTTATTTATTTTTCCGTTATGCATGATTTTGACATGATATTGATGTTAGTTTGTTTTAACAAAGTTTATTCATAATAAATCTAATTAACAACTTGGATTTAAAACTTGTTAATTTTATCAACCGAGATCTAAATTTCCCAACAAGTGATATTAGGGCGGGTACACTGATTGGATTAATTTCCTGAGTGTGATCCTTGATCCCCGTTGTCATGGATCGTGGACAATCTCTTTTGATTCCTCCTTTATTTGATGGAACTAATTATGCGTACTGGAAAGTTCGTATGAAAGTGTTTTTGCGGGCTCTAGGTGAACACATATGGCAAGCTGTTGAAGTTGGTTAGATTAAGCCAAAGGAAGCGCCTATGGATTGGGATGAATCAACAATCATAATGGCAAATTTCAATAGTAGGGCCTTGAATGCTTTGTTTTGTGAGGTGACCAATGAGGAATTCAAGAAAATATCATCCACGGAAGTTGCCAAGGAAGCATGGACCATTCTTGAGACCACCTATGAAGGTACCAAGGCAGTAAAGACTGTGAAACTTCAAAGACTCACTAGTAGCTTTAAAGAAATAAGGATGGAAGAGGATGAGACTTTCGATGAGTTCTATGCTAAACTCTAGGATATTGTGAATTCTGCCTTCAACCTTGGAGAATCTATAACAAAATCCAAAATTGTTAGGAAAATCCTTAAGTCCTTACCTGAAATATTCCATGCCAAGATCACTACCATTGAAGAAGTGAAGGACATTGATCAAGTTACTTTGACTGAGCTTGTAGGAAACCTTCAAACCTATGAGATGGGATTAGGCTTAATAGGAAAAGGTGGAAAGAGTAGAACCTTGGCTCTTAAGGGTATAGAGGAAGAAATTGATGACTCTGAAGATGAAGACGAAGATGATGATGAGGATGAGGATCTAACCTTCATAACTGATGAGATTATCAAGCTTTTTCAATTTAGGAAAAATGATAAGGGCAAACCTCCTAGAAAATCTAAATCCTCAAGGAAGGGCAAGAATGAGAAACCCCTCATCCAGTGCCATGAGTGCAAAGGTTTTGGTCATATGAGGATAGAGTGCCCAAACTACCTTTTGAAGGAAAAGATAAAGGAGTCAAATGATAAAGGGTTGGTTGCTACTTGGAGTGATACTGAGAATGACTCTTCTGATGAGTATGTGGATGAATGTAGTCACGTTATGGCCTTTGATGCCTTAACCAATAAGGTGGATTCTTCTGATTATGAAGTACCCAAGAAGTTGACCCTTCAAGAAGCCTATGATAAGCTATGCACTGAATTTATAAAATCTTAAAAGACTTCTCATCTTTGTAGAAAATAGCTTAATGAGGTAAAAACTGAAAAAGCTGATCTGTTAGTCAAATTAGATGAGACTACAAGGTTAGTTGAGACACTTGTTGTGGAGAACACCTCATTAGAAGAGAAGGTCAAGAATCTTGAGGTTGAGGTTAGTCAAGCTAGAACTCAAATAGAGAGGATGTCTAGTGCAAAGCTTGATGAGGTATTGAGTGCTCAAAAGCCTAGTTCTGATAAGACTGGCTTAGGATATGCTGTTTCCTCCAGCCCCTCATCTTCCACGGCTTCTGGATCAAGGATTGTCTTTGTGTCCCAATCTGAGAAAGGTGATAAAGGTATGAAATCCAAAACTGATTTGACTAATTCTAAATCCTTTGTTAGACCTCATGTTTGTCACCATTGTGGTGTTTCTGGACACATTCGTCCTAATTGCTTTAAGTTGTATTCTCATAAGCAGTTGTCCAAACGGTCACAGGTTTCCTTTTAAGGACCTACACCTTTGTTTGGAGAGTTATTAAAAGCTTTGAGCTTTTTAACTCAATTTCAGGAGAATTTTAATTCTTCTATGTCCTTTAGTAGACATACTAGGACACATGCCTTTTCATCTTCATGGCCAAAGACTCATGCTGTGTGGGTGAGAAAGGAGCCTAAGACTTAATTGTCTTTTCTGTTTGTCCTCTACTTTAATTCTTTCTATCTAAAGTAGGACTCACTTTGCTTGATTTTTTATCTGCTTTTGGAATCATGCTTTCATGCATTTGCATCTAGTTTTATGCATTGCTTTGTTTAACATGTTTTTGTTTGGTTATTTTTCAGTTTTGCTTTATTTTGTTTTTCATAAAAATGAAAAAAAAAATTTGAAAAATCAGAAAAATACAAAAACAGTGTGTGTTTTGTGTACATTGGTACTTGTGTACCTTGGATGGCCATTGAAAAAAAATTTTCTAAACTTTGTATCTTTTATAGCTTAGATGAGCATCTCTATGCACAACTAAGCAAGTGAGCTTTGTGGCTCATGTTTGTGATGAGTAAGATTAAGTAATCTCTTGTAGTTAACACTCGTATCACTCTTTTTGATGGGAAGGACTAGAAAATCTTAAGAGAAAGGCATAAATAACCATCTCACCACTGTTGCCCGCCAATCATGAAATGGCATTTGTATGCTTCAGCATAGCAAAAGTGGAATGTCAAATGCTTAACATAATTGGGTATTTCTTTTCTATCTCTTATATGCCCATGCATGATATGCTTATTAAAAGAAAAATATGTAAAGAAAAATAAAAAGCAAAAGGAACAAAATGCTTTATATATGATTGCAAGCGTGTATTCTAGAAGATGTGGGAGTTATAGGATTTATCTTGAAGGTGATAGTCCCCATCAAACAGTTATGATTGTGTGTGAGTTAAAGTGATTTTCTCATATCTCAAATCATCATAACATATAGACACTAATGCAATCTTGCGATGTTTTTCACACACAACACACAATATTCTTTGCTACTCTTGATACATGTGCAGGTACAATGTGATTTGGCCATCATAAGGTTTACACGTGTTAATGTATGCTCACTAAACTGTCTTGACTTATTTTTAAAATATAAAACTGGTTAGACTTGTTTAGTGTGTGTGTGTGTGTGTTTTGGATCCATGTGCTTGACATTTTTTTCTTGTTAAGAAATGATTTTGAGAGCTTAAAATGTTGTTTGGATCTTTGGTTAAGTAGCATGTTTGATTGCATTCATATCTACATTTTTCTGTTCTTTGAAAAACTGTTTTTAAGCAATCTCGACAGCTCCTCGACACCTCTCGACACCTGGCTTATCTATCGAGTTCTTAAGTTGCTTTTTATCGCAATCTCGACACCTCTCAATAGCTAGGTCGATCGATCGAGACACTTTCTGTCCCCTCGATAGCTCCTCGACAGATCTTCGATCCATCGAGCTTCTTTTTGCCTTGGACACTTTGCTCGATAGCTATTTGATCCATCGAGATTAGCTTCTGCTCGATAGCTTCTCGATCTGTCGAGATCCTCTTGCATGCATTGTTTTTTCACATGTTTTGTATCTTTCTTTTATCTTGTCATCCATAGTATCTTTGTTCATTACATTTATGCATTTATATGGATTCCTTGTGCCCCCTTGATCATCTTTATGTTTCTCGATTGAAGCTTTCTAGCTTCTTGTACCCTTTGTCAATCATGACAAAAAGGGGAAGAAATTATGGAGAATATGTGGTTTCTTTTTAAGACTCTACATGTTAAGGGGGAGAAATACATGCCCTTGTAAGGGGGAAATGTGTTTCATCTTGTTAGGGGGAGTGCTTACTTCCTTCTTCTTGTACACCGGTCTTGTGACCATGTTTACATACATTGTGCTTATCTTTGATATATATATATATATATATATATATGTAAAGTTGTGATTTTCCAATATGTATTTTGTTGGCTTTTATTCCGTGCCAAATTTGATTGTAATTGTATTCAATCTTTTGTACCATGTATTTGCTGTGGGATTTCATTGTAAGGGTTATGTGTTAGAGAGAGAGAGTGTGAATACTCAAGCATCTGAAGTCTAAAGAAGTTTCGCGGGTATCTCACGACTAAGCATCCCGCAAAAGGAAGCATGTGCCTTGCACATGACTGGAATGCGAAGAGTCAGGCCAGATGGAGACAGCTGTGTCTCGCGAGTATCTCGCGAGTAAGCCTTCCCGCAAGACACCCGCGAGACATTCTGTTCTGCCAGCCTGTCCAATCTGATACACACTTTCTATGCCCACACTATATATACCCACATTACCCACAAAAGAAAATGAGAGCCTCTAAGAGAAAACCCTAGCCAAACAACTTGAAAGTTAGAGATTGTCATACCTACAATTCTCTACACATTTGTTTTGGGAATTTCCTCATCTCTTACCTCTTCATTTCCATACCATTGAGAGGTTGATAGACCAAACACTTACCACACCCTTTGAGAATGTCAAGTGAGGTTTTGGTGCTGCTGGGAAGCATTGGAAGAAGCCAAGGATGGCAGATGCAACATGGAGCTTGTTGCGGGATCCGAAGAGCTAGACAAGACACGGTTCCGAGAAGCCTTGTTGGAGTAGGAGCTTGGAGGGCTTAGGTACATCGGGTAGATTAGACTTGGAGGGTCTCTTACTAACCCATGTATCCCAACTAATTGTCTAGTGGATCGATTACCGCTTGGAGTGCGGCGGAGAGGTTTTTCACCGAGTTCTTCGGTTTTCTCTTCGATAACACATCGGCGTGTTATCTGTGTTTGCATCTCTCTTCCCTACTCTTGTTCATTTCATTTTACTGCTATGTTGCTTTAAATATGGATTAGAGTAACTTGCTTGGTTATCTGCTCATATTTACACTATTCCGCACTTGTAGTAAGTTAGTGTAAAATCTATTGAGCCGTAATTTTAATTGGGGGTCTAAACAGCCCTTGTGTTTTTAACACATTTTTGAGCTTTCAATTGGTATCAAAGCGGGTGCACTCTTTGTGGTTTAAACACCTTAGTGCGATCCTTAACCCCGTATTGAGATGGACCGGTCTCAATCTTTAAATGTTTCATCATATTTTAATGGTAACAACTATGTTTTCTGGAAAGTCCAGATGAGGGCTTTCTTGTGTTCTATTGATGATACTATTTGGGATGCCGTAGAAGTAGGTTGGACTAGGCTGGAGGCCGCAAAATCCACTTGGGATAAAGCAGCACTTACGGCAGCTAATGCTAACAGTAAAGCTTTGAATGCAATTTTTTGTGGTGTTTCTCCAGATGAATTTCACAGGATTTCTCACATAACAGTAGCCAAGGAAGCTTGGGAGATATTGGAGACCACCTATGAAGGAACAAAGAAAGTTAAGGACACAAAACTTCAGATGTTAACCACCAAATTCGAAGAGCTTAAAATGGGAGATGATGAGTCCTTTGATTCATTCTATGGAAAGCTCAACTTAATTGTGATTGCGAAGCTCAATCTTGGTGAGAAGATTGAGGATGCTAAGGTGGTAAGAAAAATTTTGAGGTCTTTACCAGAAAACTTCCTAGCGAAAGTCACAGCTATAGAGGAAAGTAAAGACTTGGATGAAATTAAGATTCAAGAGCTCATTGGGTCTCTCCAAACGTATGAGCTTAGGTTGCCTTCTCATAAGTCGAGTAAATCTCTTACTCTTAAAATCATCACCGAAAGAATGGGTGATTCCTCCGAAGAAGATGGAGTGGAAAAGGATGTAGCATTTCTTGCAAAGAACTTCCGAAAATTTCTGAAGATGAAGAACAGTGGGAAACCATTCAACAGAGGGAAGTTCTCATCCTCCAAAGGTGATAGTAAGGAGTTTAAGAAGAAAGATGGAAAGGATTCACAGTCTTCTCAAGGAATTGTGTGCTTCAAATGCAATGGTCATGGGCATCTCAAGAAGGAGTGTCCTAACTATTTGAGAGGGAAGGGCAAGGCATATGCCATAACCCTTAGTGATTCAGATTCTTCCAATTCTAATTCGGAAGCAAGCTGTGATGAAGAAGGGAATTTCTCAGCATTTATGACTATTGCTCATGTTGAGTCTTCGAAGGACTTAAATTTGCTTGTGTAAGAACTTGGGGAGCATAGTGATGAGGAATCAATGGGAATTGTTGAAGAATCTGATGCTAAAGCAGATGAAGATACAGCCGGTCTTCAAGAGAATTACAACTCTCTTCTTGAGAAGTCGGGAGAATATACAAGGGTGGCTAAGGCGGCTGTGAAAAAGATGAAGAAAGCAGAGGAGGACTATAGAAGTCTCCTAGTAAGATATAAGGAGGCCAAGTGTGAGATTGAGACGCTGAATGGTGAGTTAACCGAGGCCTACACAAAGGTGAAATTTCTTGAGCTTAAAGTGGTTCAACCAAATGCTAGAGTAGACCGAGTCTCTACCAAGAAGCTTGATGATGTCATCTCTTCACAAAAATCTGTTTCCGACAAAACTGGGTTGGGATATACTGGAGAAAGTAGTTCGAGTATCAAGGTAACCAAGGAAGTAAACTTTGTGAAGGCAAAAGAACCAAAAGAAGTTGTCCCTACTGTTGAGAAAGCCAATGTGGAGAAGAAGAATATGGCTGAGCAAAGGGTGTTGAACAAGCCCCTTAATCAATCTGTGGTCAGGTCTGATGCCAGAGCAAAATTTCATCCTCGATTGCAAAGAGGTTCTAGAACGAACCATGTGTGTCATCACTATGGACTTCAAGGGCACACCCGACCCAATTGTCATAAGTTGAGAGCATTGAGGAATGCTAGTGATCAAAGGTCAAGAGGACCAAGAAATGACAAGAGGACTTGGACTGTTGAGTCATCAAGAGGTCGAAATGGTGATCCCAGAATGATGGATGAGATGAAGATGATTGGTGCATTTACCAACTACTTGGAAAGCTTCACAAGAAGGTTTGAAAGTCCTAACATTCGTACCCAATCCTATAGGGATATAACTCCAAATGCACGTGACGTGTGGGTGAAGAAGGGTACTCATGCATGATCACCTCCTATGTCCATGCATCAATACTTCCAATATTTAGGATCATAGGTTCATGCATCATATTATGCATTGCTTTTTGCTTAAAGCATGTATTTCTTTTACAAGTTTTTGTTTTATACTTGTGTTTGTTGATCTTACTTTACTTGTTCTGCTTTTGAGTGTGTTCAAAAATTCAAAAACCCATAAAAATTTGAAAAATTTTCAAAAAGTTTGATCGCTTGTATTGTGTATATCACATGGGAATTTGGCCTAGTACCTTCGTACTAATGGCGTAGTGCATTTACGAGCTTAGCTTGTTTTGTATGCACATATATCTTTGTGGGAGAAATCTTGAAAACTATGTGTGATTGTTGTAAATAGATCTTCAAGCTTGTTATGAATGATTGGTCAATAGTCTTGTTGGTCTTAATACTTGCATAGAGTTGTGCCTATATATCTTCCCACCTTTATTTTATGTTTTTGCATTAGAGCTCACCAAATGTAAATCTCAAAATGAAAAAGAGATTATGAGCTGCAAAAGTCTGTCGCACATACTAGTATTTGACTAGGAAAAAGGGAAAGCGACTTTTATATTGAAATGTATGGTGCTCAACAAGCCAAAGGCTAACTCTCATTGTTGAAATATCAAAAATTTCAAGCACCGATCTCAAAAAGAGATGTATTATCCAAAAATAATCAAATGTTATGATTTATGCAGAAGCCAAAGGAAAAGCTTCTAAGTTTTGTAATCATTCTCTTGTAGGAGGTCGTATATGTTCATCTCTATAATTGAGATTGTCCACTTGACTTAGTACTAGTTGTGTATGACTTGATTGAATTGATTATTGAAGCTTCACTCTCGTCTATGGACTATTCCATATTTGATACACACACACAACACACAAGACTTTGTTCAGATAATGTTTATCTCATTTGTGTGATTGTACATGTTCAAATGTAATGTGTATGCTCAAATACTTGGTGATCAAACCCAAAAATATTTTTGAGTGTTTTATTTGTTTTTTGAAAGTGATTTTATACTTTGGTGCTTTTAGTTTTTGTTCAAAATGCATTTTTGTGTTTTTCTTCAAAAACTGGTTCAGAGGTTGTTTCGCGAGAAGCTCGCGACTTAGAGCTTCCTGTGAAAAGTGCTTAAGTGAAATTAAAAAATCACATTTTCATACAGAAACTCTCGCTACTGTCTCGCGAGTACTTCACGACTAAAAACTTCTCGCGAAATGATTTTTAGGTAAAAACTGGATTTTTCACAAAATCACACAGAGAGTTTCGCGACTTCATCGCTACTGCCTAACCTGCGAAAAATGCGTGTTTTCAGTTTTTATGTAGCAGATGTGACATCTTTTCAAAACTCATAACTTCCCTCACACTAACTCTCTTCGAACCATACTCAACCCAAATCTCTATTTCATTCAAACCCCATCATTTTCAGGCAAAATCTCTGCAAAATCCTTTCAAGGTATGTGTTTCTTACACTTGTTTCATCTTTTACTTTTGGATTATGCAAAATCTGTGCTTATGGTTTTGAAAATTGGGGATTTTCAAAAATTGGGTTGGGTTTCTAAATTTTGTGAAAATTTTTCCAAAATCTTGATTGGGCTGAATCCCATTTGCTGTTTGTGCATCTGTGTTGGCCCCTTATGGCAGTTTGAGCATGTATTGAGGCATTTTTCCTTATGTTCATGCATTGTTCATTTGTGATGGTCATTGGTGCATACCAGGTGTTTGCCAAAATGTCCCAGTGACATTTTTGTGCTAAAGTGGATTTAAGTGAATTCCAATTTTTGGGTTTACATTGGTTTGACCCTGTTATCACTTGTTTTGACATATAAGTCTGTGTTTCACACACTTTGCCCATGTTGCACACACTAGGGTCCTCTAGGCACACCTCTTGCATCTCCTGATGCATCTCCATGCATCACATGCTGCACACACATGCATCAGCACATACTCAGCACAAACACATACATGCACAGTTGCTTATTCATGCATTATACTCATGCTTAATTAGTTAATTTCCTTAGCATGTTGTTTGAGTCTATTTACTCTGTTTTGAGTTGGTTATGCTCTGTTTTAGGTTGTTTTTACTTGTGCTTTGGACTAACTTGAATCTAATCAAGTTTTGTGGTCTGTTTTGTGTCTCCACACTTGGATCTTTTCTGTTTGTGTGTTCCTTTGCACAGATGGCTCCTACTAAGCATGCAGCCACCAAGAAATCAACTTCCAAACGTGCACGCACTGATTCTAATCGTTTCAAGTCTGCTGAAGCTGACATGAAGTACAATGACTGTTACAATAAAGCCACCATTGTCATGGAAAGGGTAGTTCAGTTGGAATCTCTTGAAAACACCTTCATCCCTAAAGTGTTCAAAGAAAGGACTTGGACCAAGCTGTTGAATCCAATTGGGATTGTATATTCAGAGATCATAAAGGAGTTATTCTCCAATGCTGCTGTAGTCGGAGATCGCATTGATTGCTGGGTGAGGCACAAAGAATTTGTGATCACAAGGGATAGCATTCAAGAATTTTTGGAGATTCGTCCTCCCTCTCAGCAAATCTCAGTCCAATATGAAGACAGATTGGGATCGACTGAGGAAATGGTGAAATTACTTAGGGGTACTCCGAAGAAGTCATCCATGAACACAATACCATTTTCACCGGAAATGAGGATATTGGCATATGTGATGATTCATAACTTGTACCCGGTCACCAACCTCACTACACTATCAGCTCCAAGGACAAAGTTTCTATTCGATCTCTTCACCCAAAAAGAAATTGACATTTGTGGACACATCTTGCATGTACTAACAAAGAGCATTACAAAGCAAAACTTCAGGACTATCATGCCCTTTCCCACTCTCATTATGGGCCTAATTGCAAAGACAAGGCTCAAACTCCCGAGTGGTCTGACAGTAGTCCAGAGGGACTATCCCATTGGTGCACATACAGTCACCAGAAGCACAGCTCATATCAAGGGATCTAAAACAAGTGTGCATACGATCCCACGGAATCGAGTTGAGGACGAAGGGGGTGATACTGAGAAGGAGATTGATAGATTCACTTATGCTCCAGAAACATCAGCTCAGCCATCATCCTCAGCACCAGCACGAGGACCAGACAGACTCGATCGTCTTCTTGACAGAGTAGAGCAGATGTACACTATGCTAGATTCCCATGTGCAGCACACATCGACCCAGTTTGCGTATATCTAAGGACAGATCGCTGCACTATCCTCTCAGATTGAGGATATGTCCATGGCGCATGGTTCGGACTCCAAGTCTGACCAGTTCTAGCCTCTTTGGCCATTCCGGTCAAAAAGGGGGAGAAAATTTTGAGGGGGAGCTTGCATAGTGTTAGGGGGAGCATAGTTCAGGCTTAGAAACATTGGTTTTATTCGTTATTGGTTTACCTTTGTTTATTTTTAGCTTTTATAACTGTTGGCTCATATTACTGTTTTTACCTGCTTTTGTTTAAAGCTTTGATACTATGTTTTATATTTCAGTTTATATTCTGTTTTGTGACTATCTCAATGCTTTTGTAGCATTCTTTGTGTACTTTTAGATATTGCTAATATGTCTTGAGTACTTCACACTTGTGCCCTAGTAGGATTGTTCCTAGATGCATGTACTTCGTGTATTTTGCATTGGTTGTGTGTTGGACATACAAGTGATCATAAGTGATTACTTTTTGTTTGTATGTCCGGATGAACACTTACTTGCTAAATGTTCATTGTAGTCATTCTTTAATGACTAAACTTGTTTGATCAAGTCTTTTTGTTTACATGATATCTAATGTTTACATACTTGATCGCACTTTGCTTGCTCATGTTCATACCTTGTGTTCAACTTGTCATAAGCTTAATGAAAGTTTTGTTTGTGTGCGAGTGTTTCAGGTTACAGGTATAAACTGCAAGTGCTTCACAGTTTCTAGATTAGGTGTGAGTGAGTTTTGCCATTGATCCCAAACTCACGTTTAAGTCTAGAGTCTGTTTTAGGGGTTTTGTCACGAAATAGCCAAAGGGGGAGATTGTAAAGTTGTGATTTTCCAATATGTATTTTGTTGGCTTTTATTCCGTGCCAAATTTGATTGTAATTGTATTCAATCTTTTGTACCCTGTATTTGCTGTGGGATTTCATTGTAAGGGTTGTGTGTTAGAGAGAGAGAGTGTGAAGACTCAAGCATCTGAAGTCTGAAGAAGTTTCGCGGGTATCTCGCGACTAAGCATCCCGTGAAAGGAAGCATGTGCCTTGCACATGACTGGGATGCGAAAAGTCAGGCCAGATGGAGACAACTGTGTCTCGCGAGTATCTCGCGGGTAAGGCCTTCTCGCGAGACACCCGCGAGACATTCTGTTCTGCCAGCCTGTCCAGTCTGATACACACTTTCTATGCCCACACTATATATACCCACATTACCCACAAAAGAAAAGGAGAGCCTCTGAGAGAAAACCCTAGCCAAACAACTTGAGAGCTAGAGATTGTCATACCTACAATTCTCTACACATTTGTTTTGGGAATTTCCTCATCTCCTACCTCTTCATTTCCATACCATTGAGAGGTTGATAGCCCAAACACTTACCACACCCTTTGAGAGTGTCAAGTGAGGTTTTGGTGCTGCTGGGAAGTATTGGAAGAAGCCAAGGATGGCAAATGCAACATGGAGCTTGTTGCGGGATCCGGAGAGCTAGACAAGACACGGTTCCGAGAAGCCTTGTTGGAGTAGGAGCTTGGAGGGCTTAAGTACATCGGGTAGATTAGGCTTGGAGGGTCTCTTGCTAACCCATGTATCCCAACTAATTGTCTAGTGGATCGATTACCGATTAGAGGGCGGCGGAGAGGTTTTTCGCCAAGTTCTTCGGTTTCCTCTTCGATAACACATCGGCGTGTTATCTGTGTTTGCATCTCTCTTCCCTACTCTTGTTCATTTCATTTTATAGCTGTGTTGCTTTAAATATAGATTAGAGTAGCTTGCTTAGTTATTCGCTCATATTTACACTATTCCGCACTTGTAGTAAGTTAGTGTAAAATCTATTGAGCCGTAATTTTAATTGAGGGTCTAAACAGCTCTTGTGTTTTTAACACATTTTCGAGTTTTCAATATATATATATATAATGTATGTCTTCTTCACCTACCTCTACATGTGTTGTTTCTTTTCTATCTTCATACACATGTTTCTTATATTTTGTATGCAATCTATTATTTCTGTTTCACACTAAGATGTCGTGATGAGTTTTGTTTAAAGTGATTCAGAAATACAAGTTGTCAAAGTCTACTTGCCATAAACTCTCTTCTTGCAAAGTTTTTCAAGAGTTTGTGTTAGAATAGATTTTATTGTATTCAACAAGTGAGTATGAGTTGAGTGATTTATGACTTCTCTCATATGTTCATTTGTTTGTTGTGGTTTTGTCACGAATTGCCAAAGGGGGAGATTGTTAGGACATATGTGATTCAATGTTAATAACATATGTCAATATTTATGTAATTGGCTAATCCTTTGACAAAATGCACTTTACTTGTAATTGGTTAGATCTAGGATGTGTTTAATACTTCAATGAATAAGAGTTCAAGTCTAGTATTGAAACTATGCAAATCTGTCCAAGAAACAAGTGAAGAAGTGCTGATTTATTAAATCTCGACAGCTGCTCGACAGATAGCTATCTATCGAGGTTTAATGAGGCTCGACAGATACTATCTATCGAGGTATCTATCGAGAATTACAAAATTCAGATTTCCAGATCCAATTTTCGGCCCATGCTTATGTATTTGTATAGGGTTTCTTTTCTCACAACCCTAAACATATATAAGGCTTATTTTAGAGGTTGTCACATAAGAGAATACAAGGAGAACATATGCAAAATGTGACCGATGCCTTACTCTCTCTGAAAGAAGATACTGCGTCTTTGCGCTTTAGGGTTTTCTAACCAAGTGCTTCTTGATCTTCATTGTTGATAAAGTGAAGAACTTTGCAGCCAACATCTTCTTCAAGTTGGTGTGTTAGTCACGTACTGAGAGCCGTGCATCATTGGTTAGTCACGTACTAGGATCCGTGCAAAAAGGGTGGCGTTCATATATTGAAGAGTTCAGAGGTTCTGAAGCGGTAGAAGGTTTCTACTGTAAGTTCATCTACAGAGATCGTAAAGTCTAGGGACAAAGGTTTTGTACTAGATCTGAAACTTCTCTTTACTATATTGGATTGCTTTTCAGGAAGGTTTCCCCCCAGGTTTTTTACTGTGAAACTAGTTTGTTTCATTGGTTTTCCTGAGTCATCATATCTTGTCTTATTTATTTTTCCACTGTGCATGATTTTGACATGATATTGATGTTAATTTGTTTTAACAAAGTTTATTCATAATAAATCTAATTAACAACTTGGGTTTAAAACTTGTTCATTTTATCAACCGGGGTCTAAATTTCCCAACATAAGGGAATATGAGGATAAACTCTCCAGTGTTGCTGCACTCACTGCTCATAATAGTAGCATTTGGCAAGTAAGGTTGGAGAAGGCTAACTTAGCTCGGCACTGTTCAGCCAAGTCATGGTCGTAGTTCTGCATGTGCTACTCAACAACTCGACACTGTTGAACCCTGTCTAGTCATATCATCCACACTCACGTAAATACACAGATATGCAACCTTTTTGCAATGCACTGTTTTCAAGGATGTAAAGGATCCCTCAAAAGTTTAAGCAAAATTTTGGGGATGAGCTATCCATCATTGCTACACTGATGTTCGCAGTTCTGCTTATGTTGCTCAACAACTCAGCACTGTTGAACCCTGACCACAAGTACCCATCCACACTCACGTGAATACACAGATGTGCAACCCTTTGCAATGCACCGATTTCAAGGAGGCAGAACATCCCTGAAAAGTTTATGCATCAAGTTTGGGGGTGAGCTGTCCACCATTACTATACTGATGTTCGCAGTGCTGCATGTGCTGCTCAACAGCTTCGCATTGTTGAACCCTGTCCAGTCATATCACATACACGCACGTCAATACACAAATATGCATCCTTTTGCAATGCACCGTTTTCAAGGATGCAAAGCATCCCTGAAAAGCTTATGATACATTTAACACAGCTCGGCACTGTCTCTTCAAGTCATGTCAAATAAAGCATAGGAACGCTGAATAGTCTTCACATGAATTAATACGCAACCTCTTTTGCAATACACATCACCAACCCGCTGCTGTAGCACAAGCTATAGCCATATCAAACAGCTGCCTTAGCGAACCACATGCACCAACAGACGCCACTGTTCAGCCAAGTCATGTTCGCAGTTCTGCATGTGCTCCTCAACAGCTCGCCACTAAAGAATACACTGTTGAGTCATTTCATCTTTATTCACATGAATACTTACCCTTACATATAGTCACATCCACGTGAATACTTGCCCTTGCAAAACTCCTATATAAATTCCCATTTACATCTACTCTTGCAAAACATCTACACATACCGATCTGAAGTCACATTTTCCAATGTCAACGCGCAATTGGATGCTACCTCATTTTCCAAATAACTATAGGAGGGAAAGAGATTTCGACGAGAAGGAATACTATGCCGAACTGTGGCGGGAGTGGGAGTTCTGCGTGAACGAGTCCAACGCTCTGCACAATGATCTCGTGCGACTCCGAGCGCCTTTTGTCGACCATATCTCGCTCACACTGTCACGGCAAAACATGCACCAATATGAGCGTGCAATGACTAAAATAAATAAAAAATAAAAAAAGAGAACAATCTTATGATACTCTGTAGGTGCAAGTATCACATGCTATAACTTGCGAAAGAGCTGGCTGCCGTAACCAACAGGCAATTGATCGAAACAGACAGAGGCTCCCTTAAATTTTTAATTGCAATTTTGATTGATCAAAATACAGCCTTGATCGATCGAAATTCTGGAAAAAAACACAGTTTTGAAAAAAAGCTCAGTTTTGTGCAAAAACTCCTCCAAGCATTGAAAAAATATGAATAAAATGCATGAGTATGAGATGCAAAATTTTTCGAAAACATAAGTTTTAAACCCAGTTTTCCCAAAATTAAGATTTTCACACATTCTCCCTTTAAATTCTTAAGCAACAAATCTGTTTTGCATAAAACGCAAGGTATTTTCAAACTTGATTGGTCAAACCAAAAACACACACAATAACATGTACACAGTTTAGCAAAGAGTAACATATGTAGTGTGTGCAACTAGCAAAAGCTTGAGATACATGTGAGGTGATATCTATATAGAAATCAAACACAAAGTCTACAAAATTCATCACATAGAATTTGAAAGAGACTAACACCTAAAGAGTTACATCATATAACTCCCACATCTCCTAGATCATAAGCTTGCAATCATGTAAGTTTCTTGATTTTGCCTCATATTGTACACACCAATTTTAGTTGTTTAGAAACTTATTAAAAAAGCCAGGATAATGTACACACCAATTTTATTTATTTGAATTAGCTTTAAGTCCAATAATGTACACACCAATTTTAAGCATTTAAACTGAGGCTACACCTTATGTTCTTTTTGTGCATGTGCTACACTTTCTCGAGTACAAATCTTACAATATGCACTAAGGTGTTCATGATTGGCTAGTGAACAGTGGTGAGATGATTATTTATGCTTTTCTCGAAAGGATCAAGTCCAACACTCAAAAACATGTGACTTCAAGATCAAGACAAGGTGATCAACACCACAAACATCTTTCCCACACAACATGCACTACAAAGTTTCAATTAGTAAAGTGCAATAAATAAGCTCACCAAAGCTAAACAAGGTACACAAGACATGTTATGTGAAAATAAATTGACCAACCTTGTTTTCAAAAACCAAGAAAGTAATACAAAACACAATTTGCTTCCTTTTCCTTTTTTTTATTTATTTAGTTTTTATTTTATTTTTTTGAAAAGAAGAAACAAAAACAGTCCTAAAGTGAAATGCATGAATGTTATGCAATGCAAGTCCTAGAAACAAAAAGAAAACAAAAACCAAAGAACAAAGGTCACAAAGAGTAGAGCAATGAAGCACAAGGACCATGTCAGAAAGACTCAATTAGATTGAGCCTTTTGCATCCAAAGCTTTTTAGATGCACCTCGAGCATTGGAGTTCTTATTCACATGAGAATGATTACCAACTCCAGGATTGGAATAAAGGTTTAGAGCCTTTACCAATTCACCAATAAGCACCATAGGATCTTGTGCTTGAGGCACAGGTACTTTTGGTTTATTTGCTCTCTTAACAGCTTGCAGCTTGTAACAGTTTGGACGAATGTGTCCAGACTTTCCACAAAAGTGACAAACCTAGGCAGGCTTATCATGTGTCTTGTCCTTAGAAAGGGTAGTCTTCTTAGGTTTGGACTCTTTAAGATTAACCCTAATCTTCCTAAGAGGTATAATTTCTAAGGGTTTGACAACCTCACTCACAACCTCACTCACAAGAGGTTCAGAAGAAGATGAAGGAACAAAGATAATGGAGTTGAGTGCAGACACATTTATGCTTTCAACAAAACCTAATCCAGATTTGTCAGAATGAGACTTTTGAACACTCAGCATATGATCAAGTTTAGAACTAGCAGATCTAGCAACAGATAAATCAAGTTCCAAATTCTTAACTTTATCAAACAAAAACATATTCTCAGTTTTCACATTGTTCAAAAGTTCATTAGCATCAAACAGTTTCACAAGCAGATTATTCTTATCAAGCTCAAGAGATGCAATTTTCTTCAAGCCTAATTCAACATTCATGGCATCCTTTGCAGAAACCTTGCAAAGTTTATTGTAGGCTTCTTGAAGATCTACATCCTCAGAGAGTTCCCCATCAGAAGGGTTCTCTTTAGTAGATACACTTTCATTGACTATAGCAGTAGCAGTGAAAGCAATGAAGTTTCCATCCTCGTCACAACCAGACTCATCATCAGAAACTTCACCATCACTAAGGGTTACAGCCATCGCCTTACCCTTAGACTTCAAATAAGTAGGACATTCAGATTTCATGTGACCATACCTTTGACATCCAAAACACTGAGGACCCATAGAATTATTAGAAGATTGACCTACTTTTTCTCTAGGTTTATCAGTGTTGTTAACCTTAGTGGGATCATTCTTCCTAAAGTTTCTAGGTTCAGCAGTGTTCTTATCTCTTGCCCTTCTGTTGTTGTTTCTAAGGAAATTCCTAAAGTTCTTGGCAAGGTAAGCAATCTCTGTAGCAGAGAGCTCATCATCAAATCCACTAACATCTACATCATCAACTGACTTAAGAGCCATTGATTTGGATTTGCTAGTCTTAGGTAGGTCCAACTCATAAGATTGAAAAGATCCTACAAGTTCATCAATAGGGATGGAGTCCACATCCTTGCTCTCAGTGATGGCAGTCACTTTGGGTCTAAAATCTTCAGTCAAAGATCTAAGTATCTTCCTAACAATTTTAGGTTGATCATAGATTTCACCCAAGTTATAAGCAGAATTAACAATATCATTAAGTTTAGCATAGAATTCATCAAAAGATTCATCATCAGACATCCTAATGTTTTCAAATTTAGAAATTAATTGCTGCAGTTTATTGATTTTGACAGCCTTTGTGCTTTCATGCACCGTCTAGAGGATATTTCAAGCAGTATGAGCAACCTCAACATTAGAGATTCTCTTAAATTCCTCTATAAAAACAGCGTTAAAGATAGCATTCATAGCTTTGCTATTGAACGCGACTGCTTCTTTTTGAGAAGTTTGCCATTCACTAACAGGAGTAGTGGGCTTCTCCCATCCGTATTCAACGGAGTTCCAGACTCTCTCATCAATTGATTTCAGGAATGCTTTCATCCTTACTTTCCAATAAGCATAATTATTCCCATCAGAATGAGGAGGAATAACAAGAGAATGTCTGTGTTCCATGACAACAGGGGTCAAGGATCAGCTCAGTGATCAAAAGATCAACAAAAAGAGAGCAACCCGCTCTGATACCACTTGATAGTTTTTAGACCCCTTAAAACACAATTGGATTAACCTAGTTAATTAGCCAAGTTGTTACTTAGTCCAAATTCCAAGTCTAGGTTATCACAATCAAACAATCATATCATGCAAAGCAGCGGAAAGATAAATAATACAATGATATGATCACCCAGGAAACCAAACCGGTAAAAACCTGAGGAGGATTTAACCTAACTATCCTCAAGGTAAACCTGAATCCACTATGAAAGAATTGAAGTTGTTCAACAAGACTTAGACCACTAACATCCTATTGCTACCCACCAGTAGAAACTTACTGACACGACCACGTGCAAGCTCCGAGACCACGGACTCCTTCTTTCTTGGATTCTCCAGCAAGTACAAGCACACCCGCTTGTGTATCTTTAAGCTTTTATTGCAGCAACTGAATGATCATCAAGTTCTTGAACGAATCTGCTTATTGATAATCCTAAGCTTGTGTAAAGGAAAGCTCCTCACAGATCTCACAAGAGATTCACACAAACAGCAATATGAGCAACACTAAAACGTGGCTAGGGTTTGCCTTATATACCTAGGGGAAAAACATAAAACCCTAAACATTTTAAACAAACTAGGGCTGAGTTGGAATTCTGCAGAAAACGCATTCTGCCCGATTTTAGATTGATCGAGCCTAGGCTTCGATCGATTGAGCCAGGCCAAAATGCACAGTAACTTCTGCATCAGCTTGATTCCAACTTTACATAAAAGACACAACTTTGAGCAAGTCTAAACACTACTAAACATCTTGTTTTGATCATGGTTTGCCAACAATACACATTAGAGTTCTAAATACATAAGTTCCTAAGTCTTTAGAACTTAACATTGTCCATAAAGTTACAAATTATTGATGTAGCTTGTACAACTAGTTGGCTTTATACCAAATACATAGGAATCTAGCACAAATGAAGGATGGGGAGGTCAAAGGAAATGAAGAAATACATCAAGTTGTGTAGCCCAAATATATTTCTTTTTAAAACACAAGATAAAAATAAAAAAAGTTTTCTTGAATACTAAATTAGTCAGTTTAAATTATCTTGCAAGAATGGAAAAATTGGAAACAAGGTATAGTTTCAAATCTTGTAGATCCCACGTTGAAGGCAGGTTCGGCAACCGAAATAATGAGATGTATTCACATTGGATTACTATGTGTTCAAGAAAACATAGCTCAAAGACCAACTATGGCATCTGTTGTTCTCATGCTTAATAGCTACTCTATTACTCTACCAATACCCTCAGAACCTGCATTTTTTATGAACAGTGGTAATGAATCAAACATTTGCTTGCAATGGGAGCGTGATTCAAGGGTGACAGAGTCAATTCAATCTAAAAGTAGCTCTGTCCAAGCTTCGATAAATGAGGTGTCAATCATAGAGCTATCTCCTCGCTAATGTTTAATGAATTTGGAATGTAATACCACTATTTTCCTAATTTATTTATTTTAATTGAAGAATACACAATATAACAATATATGAGTTATTGATGATACATTAACAACGACAGCATTCTTTTCAAAACCCGAACTATTTAGTGACCCAAAAGAAAATTGGTGTAATTTATCCATTTGTTCTTTCTCTAGCTCTAGTCTTATTCAAGAAATGAAAAAGCCACATTATGATTTGCCAATCTTACTGTCTCCAATTTCAATTTTTATATTTGAATCATATGATATAAAATTGAATTATAAAAAAAAGGAGTTGATATAAAAGTAATTTTATGTATATTAAAGATATTGTCATGTGATGTCTTGTAATATTTTACTTACAAGCAAGACTTAGGTACAGTACTTAGGTGCTGTTTCTTAGGTTCCCTTTTTAAGATTTTGCCATGTGGATATTTTCTCATGAGATGGAACTGTATTTTTTAGTTATGTAGTCATATGGCTAAATCTTAAGAAGGGAATCTAAAGAACAACACCTAATTAAGGTACTGTACTTTACTTATATAGGATGGTAGTGGCATTTTTTCATGATTCCGTATTACTGGATTGAAATTCAAAGTTAGTAATTTGGTGATTCTAAAAAAAAAAAAAATAGTAATGTTGGAACATTGATTTTGCATAAGATTTAAAGTGTGGCAACATGAGCGAAAACAAAGAAAGGAGAAAAACAGTGGAGTACTTTTCAATTTTTCATTTCTTGTCCCCATTTTTTTTATTGTATTTTGTTGCCTTACTTAGATGAAATAATTCTAGTAAAATCATTTTTATTTTTCATAAAATTTTCAAAATAATTGAAGAAACAAACTGTTAATGATAAGCAATAATAAAAAAAAAAGTATAAGTTATTGTGAGCCTACTTAAAAATCAATAACTCTGTCGTCTTCAGTCAACAAGAAAAATAAAATAAAATAAAATCAATAAAAATTTGGAAAAAAAAATAAGAAAAAAATTGTGGAAAAGATTGCATACCTCTAACATTACTCCATTTAGATGCCATTCCATGTGCGGTATGTGTTGAATGAGATGGAAGTCCACTAAGACCAGTACACCAGTACGTTGACTACCATTTTTAAAGTTTACAGAAAAGTCTCAATGGTGTAAAGTTAAAGTAGGTGAAGTAAGACTTGGCTTCCTAAAATTTTGATACACTAGTATTTAATTATTTATCTCCATGATCATGAACCAATCTGATATGAGAAGTATAATGCATATATCGAATATATGTGATAATTGTTGCTATTCAATGAAGGTAAGACTAAAATGTTAGTCTTGTTTTACTTGAGAGAGCTGTGTAAAAACAGCTTGGCATCATGACAGTATAGATTTTTAGAGAAGTTTTGTTTGACCTGAGAATTCACAAATTGATTCCTATCATCTCCACGGTAATATTTATGATATGTCAGAAGATGGCTTGACTTTTTATCAAGCCTTAATTGCATATCTCGCCTTTTGTATGCAATTTCAACACAAGTTGATTCTTGTAACATGCCTACATAGAATAGGTGGCTTGAACTATCAAGCCTAGCCATTTAATGCTTGATCATGCCTATGAACTTTCTTGTAGGAACAAGCTTGCCGACATTGACCTTCCTGCATGCAGTGGTTTTAGAGTATTCATATCAGTCTATATAATATAATATAAGGGCCAAATTTTACATAACTAACCACAAAAATTATATTTTTATGTTAAAATAGATAAGATTTTTTGTAATACTTAATGCGAATGCTCTAAAAAAACTTAAATTATACAAAATATAATTAAAAAAGTACTTAAATATTAACATCACAAAAACACACACATATCAAGTGTTGCGACCGTGTAGTGGACGTCCAATAACATCTTACCAACTATGATTTATTGTGAAAGTGTTGTGACCGTGTTGTGGACGTAGCACTTCACTTTTTTTTTTTTTTTGTTCAAATTGAGTTCCAATTAAAACATAGGCATTTTGCTAAATAATTTTAAAACATGGAAATTTTGCTACATAGTTTTCAAATTAGGATAAATACCTATTTACCCCTTCATTTTGTTAAACATAAAATTTTGATTAGTATATCAATAAAAAAAAAATAGAAAGGTTAGCTTTGCAATATTTGCTCATAAAATGTTTTCTTTATATATAGGACTTGCATGGTTGACCTATCATGGAGAGCCACCATTATAATGGTCTCTTTTGCACTTATATTTTTATTTATTATTTATTTTTATAATTTGATAGTTAAGGGTAGTTTGATTTGAAACTTATGATTTCAGGAGATGTTAATTGAACTATTTTACCAAATAATTTCAAAACAATGCTATTTTAATGAAATTCTCGAAAATAAGTAGTATTTAGTCATTTTTGCCCGGCATCCTGTGACCCCATGCGTTTATTTATTCCTAGCCAGGACACTTTTAGCAGGGTATTTGATGCAGGAAATTATTTTCTTGTGCTTCTTTTTACAAAAATCAGGTAAACTGTACCTAAGATATATATGTATATATATCTCTTATGGAAAAAATTATTTCTAATTTATCATCAAGGAAATGCTTTTCATACAAAGATTCATACTTTGTGGAGAGCTTATTAAAAACACATGTAACACTTTTAATCCAAAAAAAAAAAAAAAACACATGTAACACTTCAATCCCACTTCTATGCATTTGGTGCATTGGTTGCCACATCATGCTTATATATTTTATCTCCTCTACTTGTAAAAGAAATGGGTAGTTGTGACCATTGGGGTAGTTGGTCTAGTGGTCATGGGTTCATTTATAAGCAGGGACGGAGCCAGGGTTTGAATCGAAGGAGGACAAGCTTAATACAAACTCACGTTCATTAACATCAATATCTCATATTTGCAGATACAATTTCGAATTACGCACCATATATATATATATATAATTAGAATTTCAAAATAGTTATAAATTCAAATGAAATAATATAACAACATAAATGTCTTACAAGTGTTTATTTTTCCATAAATATACACCAACTTGTAGTAATATTTTTTTAAATAATATATGTCAAAACCCAAAGACAAATTTCTTTAGCAACTTTTACTTGTAACGTGACAAAAACTCTAATCTATTGTCCTTGTAAATTGAAGAGAAATGACGTGTAATAATATTATCTGACATTAACAGTAGTAATGGTTATAATCCAACGGTCCCTAATCAAACCATCTCTTTATAGTGACTTTCATCTCACACTGCCTTCCCTCTCCTTCATTCTCAACCATAACTAATTCTCTCTCTTTCTTTGCCCTCTCTCTTTTTCTGTTTTTCTCAACCAAACCTGGATCTGTCTCTCTCTCTAACTCAGATTCAGACTCTCTCTTTAAAGTCCAGATTTCATTTATGAGTTTGAATATTTGCTGCTAACAATTACATACGAGATTGCAAGAGATTTAGAGAGAAGAACTAAAGAAATGAGGAAACAAAAAATCAATTTTTTTAATTTGGATTTTTTTTTAAGAAACTTGTGTTATCTAGATTTGTGATTTGTTCATTTTTTTTTTTTGTTTGTCTAAAGGTTTCTCTGGGAAATTGAGCAATTCCAAATGTTTTCTTTTTTGGTACTATGGGTCAGTTTGTAATTTTTTTGGGGAGGGGGGCAAGTGTATATATTTTGGGCGTAAAATTGTAAAACTTTTGTGCATATATATATAATAGTCAATTTTTTAATGAATTGGGGGGGGGGGGGGGTATGCCAATACATTGCTCCGTCCCTGTTTATAAGGGTTTGAGAGGCAAAGGTCCCAGGTTCAATTCCCGCAATAAAAAGCGCCTAAAAAATAACTCCATGCTTCACACAACACTGTGCGTTTTATCTATAATCTCACATTTACAATTATGAAAACATATTGTGTTTTATCCTTATTCATTAATGTTCTTTCTCTTCCTCCCCATTATAATCTTCTTTTAGGAAAAATAATTAATTTTGTTACTTGAAAATATCATTTGTTGTGCCGGGTAGTCCTTTCTCACCCTAAGTCCAAACTAATCCCAACCTTGCCATCTCGTTTCCCATATGGACTATTTATACACGAACAAAAGGAAATTTTGAAAAAACTTGAAAGAAAGTTGGAATTTAATTTTTAACTGAAGAAGTTGCCACATAGAACGCTGCTCAACTATCAAAAATGTAGGGCAACACATAAAAGTAGAAAGATAGGCTGTTTATGGCCAAATCAATGGTGGGTGAGGTTTAAGACTGCCTATAGTACAATTTAAAAGAGGGGAAAAGAAAAAATAAAGGTTCTAAAGTTCTACTTCTAGGGCCATATTGATAGTTTGCTGGAATTTTTGTGATCATCAAAACAATATGGTTCAAGCTTGGTGGGCTAAAAGTTTGTCAGTAATAAAATTGAAGGATGTGGCTTCATGAAGAAAATGGGTGAAGAATAGTTTATACTTCATAGGTGGAAAATGTTGAAATACAATGAATATCAGTAGGCATATGTCAACGGAAAAAATCTACAGAAAATCAAATTATCAAGGCTTGTAAAGTTGCAATGTTTACAAGATTCTTTTATATATAAGTAAATACGTATGTTGGAGTTGGATTAAGAAAACAAAACCTATTTATCTTTGTTTCTATCATCCTGAAATTTCCAAGGGTCCCTTGTGCCCACATTCATTCACTCATGAGAATCTGGCGTTGGTACCTCTGCTGCAAAAGGTACCAGTGCCATTAAGCTTAAAATGTAATCCATTTGGATGCAACCTTTTGGTGAATACTTATTTGCTTTGCTGAATGTTGATTAAAGAAAAAAAAAAGACTTTAAAAAGCTGTATAGAAGCAAATAAGGTCCAAAGCTTACAACTCTTTTTAAAGGGGGTCCTTATTACTTTCCCTATAAATTCTCAAGTTTCGAAACTAATTTTAATTTTGTGACTCTTTCCATGTATCCATTTGAAACTTTTAACATACATCTGTCAGAATTTTTTATGTAAACATATTTCTGGTTTTTGCAGGAAAGGAGAGTAACAAATCTCGAACAGTCATCATAGTTGTACCCATTATTTCTTTTGTGGTACTAATAATAATCTCCTACTGCATCTACTTAAGTCTTAGGAAACCAAGGGAGAAACCAGAAAGTAAGTAAAATAATTAGTTTATTTCTTTTTGTCATCCAAAAATGTTAGGGACATATTTTATGTAAGACTAATCCTTTGACAAAATGCACTTTACTTGTAATTGGGTAGATCTAGGATGGGTTTAAGATTTCAAGAAACATGTTTTTCAAGTCAAGTGCTAAAGCCACGAAAATCTGACCAAGAAACAAGTGAAGAAAAGCTATTCATTAAAGCTCGACAGCAATCTCAATAGCAATCTCGACAGAAAGACTTCTATCGAGATTTAAAGTTGAAACTCGACAGAAGCCTAACACAAGCTATTTCTGTCGAGACTTACGAAATCAGAAATTCCAGATTTGATTTTCAGCCCATGCTTGTATATGTGTATAGGGTGTCTTTTCTCACAACTCTAGACATATATAAGGCTTATTTTAAAGGTCGTTATACAAGGAGAACACATGCAGAAAGTGACCTAGTTCATTATTCTCTCTGAAGAAGCTACTGCGACTTTATGCCAAGGGTTTTGTGACCAAGGAGCTTCCTGATCTTCATCGTTGATGAACTGAAGAATTTTGCAACCAACAACCTCTTCAAGTTGTTGGAGTTAGTCACGTACTGGGATCTGTGCACATTGGTTTGTCACGTATTGGGATTCGTGCATCAAGGGAAAGATTGATGTTACAATACAAGTCCAATTGGGTATTGGGGTAAGGGTTCAACTGTAGGTTGGTATTTCGGGATAGGCCTAAGGGTTTGGTCAGATTCTTTATACTTGTAATCGCTTGTGATTGATAATAGTAGATTTTTGGGAGTAGTGAACTTAAAATCACCCGGTAGGGTTTTGTCTCAGTGGTTTTCCCCATTCGTAAACAAATCACTTGTGTCAAATTTATTTTCTGCTGCATTTAGATAATTTGGTGATTTGTTTGTGCTGCCATGCTATTGCATGAAATTTGATTTAATTAATTAACTTGGGTAATTAATTAATTAATTGCAAGGGGTCAATTCATTTTAACCCAACAAAAAATATGAATTATTGCAAAGATAATAACAAACAAATTCAGAAATTATGTGCTTGGTTACATAGATGTGCTTCCTAAAGTTCTCAGAGATGGGTGGTGATATTTGTGGGAGTAAGAAATTCCATTTATATTATGAGGACAAATTTCCCAGGAACTATTAACGTAAACCCCGACATAATTTGGGGATTTTTTTTTTTAATAAAATGATACTTAGCTACTACAAATTAACTATAATCAGTGTGTTCTATCAATAAATTGACTTGCACTAAAACAAACAAAAAGTTGTCATATTCTTATAGACATGACTTTCCTATCTAGAAGATTTTAATAAATAATTAGTTTTTGAAAGGTCATTGCTGTTTCATGCACGTATTTTAAAATTGTGTTGGTTTTAAATAATACACTAATGTTTTGTTCAGGCAAGTCTGTGGATGAGATTAGAAGGGTGGAATCTTTGCAATTAGGCTTTGGAACTATTAAAGTAGCAACAGATGACTTTTCTGATGCAAATAAGCTCGGACAGGGTGGATTTGGTGTTGTTTACAAGGTAAACCTTACTGATAGGCCAAAAACGAATTGACCCCTTGTGATAAATTAACCAATTAATTTAGCCAAGTGAATTAATTAAGTTAATTAACATGCAAACGCGTGGTAGCACAAACAAATCACCAATAAACTAAGTATGCAGCGGAAATTAAATTTGACATAGTGATTTGTTTACGAATGGGGAAAACCTAACGGCCAAAACCCCACCGGATGATTTTTAGGTCACCACTCACGAAATTCCATTATTATCACAACAAGCGGTTATAAGTAAAGGAATCCTAGTATCTTATACCAACCTACAGTTGAACCCTTACCCCAATACCCAATTGGACTTGTTCTGTAGTGACAATTTTCCTTTTTGATGCACGGCTCCCAAGTACGTGACTAACCAATTGCGCAGACCCCAGTACAGGACTTCAATCACCAACTAGAGAAGGTTGTTGGCTACAAAGTTATTCAGTTCATCCACACGATGAAGATCAAGAAGATTCTTAGTTACAAAACCCTATGGTGCACATACACAGTAACTTCTTCAGAAGAGATGAACTAGGGCAAAACTTTGTCTCCGGTCAGAATTTGCTTGAACAAACTTTTCTCAATGTTTGTGCAACTTGTGAACACTTTGACGGCCCTTAAAACAATCCTTTTATATGTCTAGGGTTAGGAGAAAATAAGGCCCAAAGACACATTCACGGATTCCAAGAAAACATATCAGAATTTCTGTTTCTTTCTTAAACCTCAATAAATAGGAGGTATCGAGTAGCTGTCGAGCAGGTGTCGAGCACACGGGGCGGAAACAGCTTTCTTAAGCTCGATAGATGCAGCTTGAATGACTTCAACACTTGATCTTGAAAACTTGTTTCTTGAAGTATTAAACACATCCTAGATCTACCCAATTACAAGTAAAGTGCGTTTTGTCAAAAGATTAGCCAATTACATAAAAGAATGACATATGTTCTTAACAAGTGAAACACATATGTCCTAACAATCTCTCTCTTTGGCAATCCGTGACAAAACCACAACAAACAAATGAACATATGAGAGAAGTCATAAATCACTCAACTCATATTCACTTGTTGAATACAATAAAATCTATCCTAACACAAACTCTTGAAAAACTTTTCAAGAAGAGAGTTTATGAAAAGTAGACTTTGACAACCTGTATTTCTGAAACACTTTAAACAAAACTCATCAAGACATCTTAGTGTGAAACAGAAAGAATAGATTGCATACAAGTAATAAGAAACATGTGTATAAAGGGAGAAAAGAAACAACACATGTGAGGATAGGTGAAAAAAAAACATACATCCACATATAAAGAAGAATAAGTACACTGTATGTCAATAAATGGACACAAGACCTAAGATACAAGAACAATGTATCTATAAAAGAAAGAAAAGAAAAGATACATAATATCCTCACTACATCCCTAAAAAATATCAACACTCCCCCTAATAAAAATGTCCTATACTAACTCTCCCCCTAAGAATGACTACTCTCATATCCCAAAACTACTCCCTCTTTTTGTCACGAGTGACAAAGGGTAAGAGTGTCAAGTAGACATCTCATCAGTAGAGCTAGCATCTCCATCAGCATCATCGTCATCACCATCATCATCCTCAGCATTAGAAGCCACTAGAGGAGGTGGTGGAGGAGAAGCCTCAGAAGCATAGCCATTCATAGCCGCCTGCCGTCATGCAATACGATCGACACGAACGTTTACTTGATACAACTTAGTAGAGAGGGTATCAAGGCGAGCATCCATGCCCTGCAGCTGCGCCATGATGTCTCCGAGTGACACATCGCTCGTAGAAGAGGAAGGAGCGGATGTGGATGGAGCAAAACGAGATGGAGCCGAACGGGAGGGAGGAGCTACTGAATCTGTCTGTCGCGACCTAAACTGCGCCTCACTACGTTTTACGGTAGCGTAGTCTATGGCACACATGACAGAAAAATGGTCGGATGCTGGAAAAGGGACAGAAAAATAGCGTAATATCCTCGTGATAGCGGAAGGAAAGATGAGCTTATCACGGGATGCCAAATCCAGATGAACATCTATAATGGAAAGAATAAAATGAGAAGGAAAATCTATAGTAAGATGCTCAAGGAGGGATAACAAAAATCGAGCACGAGGCTCTGTAATGGAGTTATAATGCGAGAGAGGATGGAGTGCAAAGGTCATCACCATGTTTATGAATCTAGGACCTTTAGCAAAAGGTCTACATGGTGTAAATTGATGATCACCCCAATCAGAAGGGCGCTTGTAGAAAGTAGCCATGAGCTTATCCTTGGACACAGTCCTTAGACGCTCACAACTAGGATAGTCAGGAAACTCTATCCTAGGAACCCGAAGCACATCCGCAACAAGCTGCGATGTGACAGGAATGCGCATTCCTCAAACGCGAGTGAAGAAAAGAGGTACTGATCGATCAATTCCATGCATGTTGGAGTAGAACTCCTGGATTAGCATGAAAGGATATGTGACCGGGACGTCACACAGTGACTCCCAACCCCGACTGTGAATGATAGTGGGTAGGTCAGTGTCGGCGAAGTCCACCAGAATGACTTGGCGTTCAGAATGAATGCCTCGTCGGGAAAAGTTCTCCGAGAAAGCCTTACGGGCATCCTCATCACGAAACCAAATATTAGAAGGAGTAGGATCAGAAGACGAAGATGTCCCAGAACGAAGAGGGTTCCGAGACGGAGCTGATTTACGCTTAGGTGCCATAGACACGACTAACTTAAACAGAAGGAGAAGGAGAGAGAGAGACAATCAGAAAAGTCCCAACAAATTTCAAATATAACAAGTATATTGAAAAGAGAGTACGTATGCATGAGAAATGCATGAACATGTGACATGCAAAGTAAATTGCATCATGGGCTCAGCCCAATCCAATCCTACCAGCACACAATCAAATTGCACACATCTAAATGCATGAAAATGCTGTTATAATGCATATGTGATGCAATGCATGAGATTTTAAACTCTTTTAAGTGAAAACCCATCCCAAAATTTCAAGAATAACTCATCAATTTTGAAAAACCCCAAAATTTCTCAACAACCCCAAAACCTAGGTTTCAAAACATGAAAATGCATGAAAATGTGAGATTAGAAGCTTACCAAGTGAAGAAAATTTTGAAAAAGCTTGAAGAAACCTTGAGGAAGAAGTTTGGAGTGAGTGAGAGAGGTTTGGGAGGTGAAGAAATAGAGCTATCGAGAGAGAGATCGAGAGAAATGAGAATCGGATCGCACAGGAAGAATATATAGAACCTCAGTAATTGTAAGGTCATAAAATAATAAGCAGAAAAATAATTAAAGAGGAGAGAGAAAATGTTGAAATAAGTGGATGACATGGTCGCTGATGTGGCTTAACAGGAGCATAACAACAATAAATGCTACACTTCAGCTTTTAGATATATATAGACGGGCTAAAAAAAAACCCATATTGAGACCTATGTTTTTGCATTAGAAGCTTCTATTGGATGCGAAACACATGAGGAAAAGCAAATCAAGCATAATGTTTGAGGACTTCGGCAATCAAACACCATAATACAGTAAACAAATTGTTAGGACATATGTGATTTGATGTTAGGAACATATGTCAACATTTTATGTAAT
This sequence comes from Notholithocarpus densiflorus, assembly GCA_030021035.2. Lineage (NCBI taxonomy): Eukaryota > Viridiplantae > Streptophyta > Magnoliopsida > Fagales > Fagaceae > Notholithocarpus > Notholithocarpus densiflorus. The sequence goes on from JARYZH020000174.1 coordinate 440,586, forward strand.
TGGCTAATCCTTTGACAAAACGCACTGTACTTGTAATTGGGTAGATCTAGGATGTGTTTAATGCTTCAAGAAACAAGGTTTCAAGTTCAAGTGTTAAAGTCATGCAAGTCTGTCCAAGAATCAAGTGTTAAAGTGCTACATTTTAAAGCTCGACAGCTAGCATCTATCGAGGTTTAAAAGCTGCTAAAGCCCGTGGCTTGATAGCTAGCTCGATAGATGGCTATGTATCGAGGTTTATTAAGTTCAGTTTTTCAAGCCTTGTCCAAAAAAGAGGGAGGACCCAGCAAAATAAGCAACCCTATCATCGTAATATCCTACAAGAATTTTCCATTGCCAGGGTGTTTTAAAAGTTTTTTTTAAACATTGCTTTAAGATGTTTAATCTTTTATGTTGGGAAGTTTGAAATTTCTATATACTAGTTGTGTGGACGGCTTAACTATTAAGTTGTATTTTTCAGAATGGTTTTGAATGTCGATATACTACGACATGGGTTTCTGCCTATACCTTAACTTGAGTTGATTCCTGTTTACATATGCCCACATTCCATCTATCGAGCTTGAAAAACTGAACTTCATAAACCTCGATACATAGCCATCTATCTTGCTAGCTGTCGAGCCATGGGCTTTAGCAGCTTTTAAACCTCGATAGATGCTAGCTGTCGAGCTTTAAAATGTAGTACTTTAACACTTGATTCTTGGATAGATTTGCATGACTTTAACACTTGAACTTGAAACCTTATTTCTTGAAGCATTAAACACATCCTAGATCTACCCAATTACAAGTACAGTGCATTTTGCCAAAGGATTAGCCAATTACATAAAATGTTGACATATGTTCCTAACATCAAATCACATATGTCCTAACAATTTATTTACTGTATTATGGTGTTTGATTGCCGAAGTCCTCAAACATTATGCTTGATTTGCTTTTCCTCATGTGTTTCGCATCCAATAGAAGCTTCTAATGCAAAAACATAGGTCTCAATATGGGTTTTTTTTTAGCCCGTCTATATATATCTAAAAGCTGAAGTGTAGCATTTATTGTTGTTATGCTCCTGTTAAGCCACATCAACGGCCATGTCATCCACTTATTTCAACATTTTCTCTCTCCTCTTTAATTATTTTTCTGCTTATTATTTTATGACCTTACAATTACTATTCCTCCAACATTTTCCCACTTTTACCTTTTTATCTCCCCACTACTCTATACCTTAATCTTACAATTCTCTTATCCCTTCATCTTCCTTTTATTTTGACTCTTCTTCTCCCCATTTTATTTACTATAAATATTTTCTTTTCTCTCTTCCATTTAATCCATATTTTCCCACACAAAAAGGTGAATACTCTCTCTCTCTCTCTCTCTCTCGCGGTAAAATTTTAATTCTTTGTTGCACATCTAATTTAGGTTGATGATTTTTTTTTTTTTTTTTTTTTGAACTCTACTTTGGTTTGATGCATTTGGTTTTATTTTAATTTGTTATCTTATTTTATTTTATTGTTAAATGTTATCCAATGATATTATATAATGATGTAATGTTATTCTATTACGTAACATAACTTGGATAATTTGTTGTTTACAATTATACATTTTCCTTTTGAGTATTCTTCTACTCACCTTATTTTATATAATTTTGACATTTTTCTCACATTCTCTCCTAGAATATGTGATTAAAAATAAAAAATAAAAAAGAGAAAATATAAATAATTTAGTGATATTGAGAATGTGGCTGAATTTAAATGTCGAATAAAATAAGATGAGAAGAAAAAAAAAAGTAAAAATAAAAGATATAACAATAAAAACCAAATTATTCAAATCATGCTATGTAATAGAATAATACTATATTCTTATATACTATTTTTAATTCTTTAATATGCAATTGGATAACATTTAACAATCAAAGAGAACAATTGTAATATTTGAATGTGCCTATCAATTATTTGAGTAATATCAATTGTAAATTTGTAATGAGATTTGATTAACATGACAATCTCCTTTTTTATTTTTGATACAAGATAGAAATTCTACTTTAGCCTAATCTTTTTTTTTTTTTTTTTTTTTTTTTTTGAGAATTAAGACTTTAATCTTTATTAAATAGTCAGCAAAACTGCCTGATAATTAGCAATGGTGTGCGATGGGACATCTTCCATCCACTCTTGAAAACCAGTGACATGTCATGCATGTCGAACTAGGTTGTGAGCTACACTATTTCCTTCTCTACAAAAATGTGAAAACCTAATACAATGAAATAAATTTGCAAAACATTTAACATCTTGACTAAATAAACCAAAGGATGCCAAAGAGTACGAGTTTGCATTTAAAGCGTTTATAACAATCTCTGAATCTCCCTCTAGGATGACATCATTCAAACTCAGATCAGCAGCAAACTGTAGAGCCTTCGATATAGCCAAAGTTTCAAGCTCCCCGACAGTTAGGGGGAGAAGGATGATTTCGACCTTGTGCCAAGCCCTTCCTTGGCAATCTCGAATAATCACTCCAATCCCTGCCCTATCTTCTTCTTGAAACAATGCCTCGATGTAATTTTTGCCTGAAACCTCCACAGTTACATCAATAGTCGATCTCCAAAACAACACTAATCCACCTCCCCTATTTGATCTTGGGGCAATGAATATATTCTCGCACCTTATCTTCCTCATCATATTTTTTTACCTAGCTTCATCTACCCATGTTTCGGCTAAAAACACGACAGAGGGATCTTTTGTCCGCCCCAAATCTGCAAGCTTATTCCCTGTACATGGGTTCCCAAGCCCACGATAGTCCCACACAAGGCCACTCATTGCGATTGGCGGGGCTGACACATAACCTCCACCATTGAAAAAGAAGAACTCCCATAATCCTTTGAAACCAATTTGCTTTTTCCTGGTAACTTTAGATGATCCTCCCCACCTCTCTTGCCGCATACTAATTTTGTTGCCCCATTTTTTTCCACCACCCTTGCACATGCTTGATATTTTCTTCCCCCTCTGGTATAATTTTTTTTAGGAGAGGCTATGTTAATTTTCTGTTGGACAAATTGGGCATGCACATGGCTAGACCCCTGAAGTTGCCCACGTGCTTGTACCACCTCTACCTCACGTGCCCCACTCCCTTCCTTTGCTTCATCACATTTGTTAGGACATATGTGTTTCACTTGTTAAGAACATATGTCATTCTTTTATGTAATTGGCTAATCCTTTGACAAAACACACTTTACTTGTAATTGGGTAGATCTAGGATGTGTTTAATACTTCAAGAAACAAGGTTTCAAGATCAAGTGTTGAAGTCATTCAAGTCTGTCCAAGAAACAAGCTGAATAGTGCAAATTCATTAAAGCTCAACAGCTGTCTCGAAAGCTGCATCTATCGAGCTTAAGAAAGCTGTTTCAGCCCCGTGTGCTCGACACCTCCTATCTGTTGAGGTTTAAGAAAGAAACAGAAATTCTAATCTGTTTTCTTGGAATCCGTTAATGTGTCTTTGGGCCTTCTTTTCTCCTAACCCTAGACATATAAAAGGATTTTATTAAAAGCCGTCAAAGAGTTCACAAGTTGCACAAACATTGAGAAAAGTTTGTTCAAGCAAATTGTGACCGGAGACAAAGTTTCGCCCTAGTTCATCTCTTTTGAAGAAGTTGCTGTGTATGTGCACCGTAGCGTTTTATAACCAAGCATCTTCTTGATCTTCATCGTGTGGATGAACTGAAGAACTTTGTAGCCAACAACCTTTTCTAATTGGTGATTGAAGTCGCGTACTGGGATTTGCGCAATTAGTTAGTCACGTACTTGGGAGCTGCGCATCAAAAGGGGAAATTGTCACTACAGAACAAGTCCAATTGGGTATTGGGGTAAGGGTTCAACTGTAGGTTGGTATAAGGTACTGAGATTCCTTTACTTGTAATCGCTTGTTGTGATAATAGTGGAATTTTGGGAGTGGTGACCTGAAAATCACCCGGTAGGGTTTTTGCCGTTAGGTTTTCCCCATTCGTAAACAAATCACCGTGTCAATTTATTTTCCGCTGCATACTTAGTTTAATTGGTGATTTGTTTGTGCTACCACGCGTTTGCATGATAATTTGATTAATTAATAACTTGGCTAATTAATCAATTAATTATCCACGAGGGGTCAATACGTGTTTGGCCTATCAAGTGGTATCAGAGCAGGCACACTCTGATTAGGTTAATCTTTGCTGTGTTTGATCCATTGACCCCTGTTGTCGTGGCTGTAACCGGCTTAAAGAGATCTTTGTTTTCAAATACATCTTGTTTTTCTAATCTCTATTTGTTTGAGTATTTCAGAAAATACAAGTCTAAAAGTTATTTGAATTCTCTTATAATGACTATTGGAAAAGATCTTAATTTGACTAAGAAAAAACTAGACTGTCTCAGAATGAAAATGTGCAAAGGAGTTCGTCTGAGAAGAGTAAAAATTAAAGGCTTAGCTTGTAAAAGGCAGATGAGAGAAAGTACCATTCCCATTGATCTGTCATCTAAGCACGAGGTGTGTTTTATGATGAAGTCCGCATTTAAAGTTATGGACACATGTTTGTGGTACCTTGACAGTGGTTGCTCAAGACACATGACTGGAGACCGATCTCTCTTCAAAGTTTTCGAATCTAAGAAAGGTGGCAATGTTACTTTTGGTGATGGGAGCAAGTCACAAATTAAAGGGAAAGGAATCATCTCTCTACCTGGTCTACCGGACATTGCAAATGTTCTATATGTAGAAGGTCTAAGGGTGAACCTATTGAGCATAAGTCAAATATGTGATTAAGACTTCGTGGTGCTTTACTCAAAAGGAAAGTGTCTTGTCATGGATGATTCTGGAAAGAAACTCAGAAGTGGTGTTCGCACTTTAGACAACTGCTATGGATTGGCTCCTGATGCTGATATTGTGTGTAATAGCATTCATTTGCCAAATGAAGATCTATGGCATCAACGGATGGGAAATGCTAGTTACAAACATCTTTCTATTGTATCTAAGCATGAATCAATCTTGGGGATACCAAAGCTTAGTAGAATGAGCAATGTGGTGTATGGACCGTGTCAGCTTGGGAAACAGACGAAATCTAAGCATCCAGGCACTCAGACATCAGCTACATCTAGGCCATTGAAGCTTCTACATTTGGATCTTATGGGTCCAACTAGAATCGAGTCTCTTGGTGGTAAGAGATACATCATGGTTGTGGTAGACGACTTCACTAGGTACACTTGGGTCATTCTCCTACGATCCAAGTTTGATGCTCCTGAGCACATTGAAGCTTTGTGTACAAGACTGCAGAATGAAAAGAGCCTGAAGATTGATTGAATTCAAAGTGACCATGGTAAAGAATTCGAGAACTCATATATGGAGTCCTTTTGCACAAGATCAGGTATATCTCAAGAATTCTTTGCTCCTATTACTCCTCAGCAGAATGATGTAGTAGAAAGAAAGAACAGGGTAATTCAGGAGATGGCTAGAGCCATGTTGCATAACAAAGATGTGGCTAGAAACTTGTGGGGAGAAACTGTTAACACTGCATGTCATACGGTTAATGGGGTGTACTTCAGACCCGGTACCAAGAAGACTCCATATGAGTTGTGGAAATGAAGGAAGCCGAATGTCAAGTATTTCAAAATCTTTGGAAGTACTTGTTTCATCCTCAAGGATAGAGAGAATGTGGGAAAGTTCGACTCACGGAGCGATGAAGGTATATTTCTGGGCTACTCCTCCACAAGCAAGGCTTATCGGGTATACAACAAAAGAACTATGAAGGTAATGGAGACAGTGAATGTTGTTATTGATGAGTCTTCAGATTCCAGTTCTAAGAAAGGTATTGAGGAATTCCCCAAAGAAATTCTTCCTCCTGAGCCTAAGGAAGTTCAAGAAATTGTTGAACAAGAATCTGCATCTCCAAGTACTCTCGGTACTCCCAATGTTGTGGAAGATTCTGATATACCCACTTCACCAGATTCTGAATCTCATAAAGAGAAAGGACCTTCCTCCAGGATTAAATTAAATCATCCTCCAGAAGTTATTATGGGAAACATGAACGAACTCACATTAAGGAAATGTACAGTTGATAAATGTGTTGCTAACTTTATGTCTTATTCTTGTTATTTGTCACAGGTTGAACCCACGAAAGTTGAGGAAGCTCTTCAGGATGAAAGTTGGGTCGAAGCAATGCATGATGAACTGCTTCAGTTTCAGAGGAATGATGTCTGGACTCTAGTACCTAGATCGAAGGGTGAGCATGTCATCGGCACAAAGTGGATATTCCGCAATAAGACTGATGAAAAGGGCAATGTGATCCGCAACAAGGCTTGGCTTGTAGCTCAAGGATACTCTCAAATAGAAGGAGTAGACTATGATGAAACATTTGCCACAGTTGCCCGTATGGATTCCATCCAAATTCTCCTTGCCCTAACATGTCATTTGAAGTTCAAACTCTATCAGATGGATGTAAAGACTGCTTTCTTGAATGGGCTAATTAAAGAGGATGTCTATGTGGCTCAACCAAAAGGATTCATTGATCCATACTTTCTAGACCATATGTTGTACCTCAAGAAGGCACTTTATGGCTTAAAGCAACCCCCTAGAGCTTGGTATGATAGGCTCACACAATATTTGGTGTCACATGGGTTCACAAGAGGAAAAGCTGAATAGACTCTCTTCATCGAAAAGGAAGATGGCGAGTTGATAGTTGCTCAAGTCTATGTTGATGATATCATCTTTAGGTCGACTAAGGATGAACTTGCTCATGGCTTCTCAAAGCTCATGCAAGCCGAGTTCGAGATGAGCATGATTGGAGAGCTAACTCACTTTCTTGGATTGCAGATTCGTCAACAAGATTCAGGTATATTCCTATCTCAATCTAAATATGCTAAGAATCTTGTAAAAAAGTTTGGTTTGGAATCTGCTAGTTTGGTTAGAACCCCTATGAGCCCAAATGTTAAACTTACTGTAGACTTGTTAGGTAAAAGTGTAGATTCATCTCTTTATAGAAGCATGATAGGTAGTCTTCTTTACCTTACTGCTAGTAGACTTGACATTAGTTACAGTGTTGGAGTATGTGCTAGATATCAGGCTAATCCCAAAGAATCTCATATGACTGCTTTAAAAAGAATTATAAAGTATGTCAAAACCACTGTTGAGTTTGGTGTGTGGTATAGCAAGGACACAAATGATGTCTTAGCTGGGTATTCTGATGCTGATTGGGCTGGGAATGCTGATGATAGAAAGAGCACTTCGGGGGGTTGTTTTTATATGGGTAACAATCTTGTCTCCTTGGTAAGCAAAAAGTAGAACTCCATCTCATTATCCACTGCAGAAGCTGAGTACATTGCTGTCAGTAGCTGTTGCACCCAACTCCTCTGGATGTAAAAACTCCTTCATGATTATGGTATTTGTCAAGAGCATCTCACTATCTATTGTGACAATACCAGTGCCATCAATATCTCTAAGAATCCAATTCAACATTCTTGAACCAAACACATAGAGATTCGACATCACTTCATTAGGGAGCTTGTCGAAGATGGTATTCTCACTCTTGAGTTTATTCACACCGATGATCAAAAGGCTGACTTGTTCACCAAACCTCTTGACAGCAAACGTTTTGAATTCCTTCGTCAAAACATTGGTGTTATCTCCTTGGATTGATCTCTTTCTCTCCTCTTTCTTTCTCATGCATTTGCATCTAGTTTTTACTTTGCTTTGTTTAACATGTTTTTGTTTGTTTTCAGTTTTGTTTATTTTGTTTTTCATATAAAAATAAAAAAATAAAAAATTGAAAAATCAGAAAAATACAAAAACAGTGTGTGTTTTGTATACATTGGTACTTGTGTACCTTGGATGGCCATTGAAACAAAGTTTTCTAAACTTTGTATCTCTTGTAGCTTAGATGAGCATTTCTATGCACAACTAAACAAGTGAGCTTTGTGGTGATGGAAATATGCATGTGCGCAGTGAAAAATTAACGGATCTACTTCATTCGCAATTGATAACATGCACTATGTAAATTTCAGAATACAAGAACAAGAGAGTGTAACTTGGTGTGGTGAATTTCAAAACAAAGATTGTAGAACTTGGGAATACTTCTAATCTTCACTTCAATTCCACTAATGTCCAAGATGTGTGGTCTCTCAATCAGTTATATGAATTGTTCAAGAGAGAATTTAAGAGTGTCCAACACTCACATACACCATTTCATGTAAGTTGTTCTTTCAAAAATTCTGTATGTTTCTCTCCTTATAACTGATTATCTAATTGGACTAGCCTTTTTGGCCTTTCCAATTGGGCTCTAGTATGTGGCTTAGAGTGAGACCAAAAGGGACCAATAAGACACTAGCTCCAATGGGCATTGGGCTTTTCTGTCAACTCTTGACAAGTCCAAAGTTACCATTAACTATATTTAATACCACTATATAAATATAGTTGCACTCTAGGCCTTATCTATAAATTATATCCCAAGACTTTATTATACATGCAACCCCTTCATAAAATATTCGTAGTAATACAAAGTCATAAATGTAGACTACCACTTTGTAAATTACTACATCTTAATCCTTGAGTACCTGGTTTAATCCTTTTAAGTTATTCACCATATATTTATGAAATCCAATTTCATAAATATATACTTTAGTCTTACTAAAGTGGTTAGACTTAACTCTCTGAATAACAAACCCATTAAACTTATCTCAAGGGAATATTTTGTATCTTCGTCAAGAGACTATGAATTCCATCTTGAGAATATATGTTCCATCAACACTAAATGTGGCTGCCCAACATACTGAGGTTTTGACCGTTACTTTAGATCTCACTCCTGATATATCAAAGCAACCTACACCTCATGATTAGGTCCATTATTCTCTCAGGATTAAGAGTTCATGCAAATATAAGTCGTGAGATTTATTATTCAATTGACGGTCATCAGGAGAATAATGAATCTCACAGCAGTCCAGTTCAATATGTCTTAACTCTTAAAACATATCAACATATCAACTAGAAGTCTCCACTTCCCTGATCAAGACAAATCATCGTAATTGATATGTTATAGTCTTCGCAGATGAAACGCCCAATTTCATCACCGACTACGAACTACAATTCTGAGTTTACAAAGAACTTGTGGCTTATATATTCTGTGACTAAATCACATACTATGCATCTCATGGACTATATGGTAATGTCCGAATATTCATGTTACCATTATTTCAGATAATAATAAAACAACTTTATTAAACACAATATTAAGTCATACATAATGTCATACTTAATATTATACATAGCATCATACAATAGGATTTAAGGGCACTAATCCTAACATGTGGCTCTTGTTTGTGATGAGTAAGATTAAGTAATCTCTTATACTTAACACTCGTATCACTCTTTTTGACGGGTAGGACTAAAAAATCCTATGAGAAAGGCATAAATGACCATTCCACCACTGTTGCCCTCCAATCATAAAATGACATCTGTATGCTTCGGCATAGCAAAAGTGTGATGTCAATGACATTTGTGTGCTTTGGCATAGCAAAATTGGAATGTTAAATATCATTGAGTATTTCTTTTCTAACTCTTATATGCCCATACATGATATGCTCAATAAAAGAAAAATATGCAAAGAAAAATAAAAAGTAAAAAGATCAAAATGTTTTTAAATATGATTGCAAGCGTGTATTCTAGGAGATGTGGGAGTTATAGGATGTACCTCGAAGGTGATAGTCCCCATCAAATAGTTATGATTGTGTGTGAGTTAAAGTGATTTTCTCATATCTCAAATCGTCATAACATGTATACACTTATGCAATCTCGCGATGTTTTTCACACACAACACGCAATATTCTTTGCTACTCTTGATACACGTGCAGGTACAATGTGATTTGGCCATCACAAGGTTTACATGTATTAATGTATGCTCACTAAACTGTCTTGACTTATTTTTGAAATATAAAATTGGTTAGATGTGTTTAGTGTGTGTGTGTGTGTTTTTGAGATCCATGTGCTTAAAATTATTGTTGAGAAATGATTTTGAGAGCTTAAAATGGTGTTTGGATTATTGATTGAGTTGCATGGTTGATTGCATTCATGTCTGTGTTTTTCATTTCTCGAAAACCTGTTTTTAAAAGCTAGCTCGACAACTCCTCAACACCTCCTCAATACCTAGCTATCTGTCGAGCTTCTCAAGCTTTTTCTTATCGCAATCTCGACAGTTCCTCGACACCTGGTGGATCGATCAAGAATGCTCCTGTCTCCTCAATAGCTTCTCGACACCTGGTGGATCGATCGAGATCTTTTTAGCCTTTGTTGATGTGTCCCTCGACACCTTCTCGATAGCTTAATCTATCGACGTTGTCTCGACACCTTTCTCGACAAATGTCTCGACACCTCTCGACACCTTCCTCGACAGATGTCTCGACACCTTCATCTATCGAGCTTTATTGAGGTTCTATATATTCTTCCTCTGCGATCCGATCCTCATTTCTCTCGATCTCTCTCTCGATAGCTCTATCTCTTTACCTCCCAAACCTCTCTCACTCACTCCAAACTTCTTCCTCAAGGTTTCTTCAAGCTTTTTCAAGATTTTCTTCACTTGGTAAGCTTCTAATCTCTCATTTTCATGCATTTTCATGTTTTGAAACCTAGGTTTTGGGGTTTTTGAGAAATTTTGGGGTTTTTCAAAATTGATGAGTTATTCTTGAAATTTTGGGATGGGTTTTCACTTAAATGAGTTTAAAATCTCATGCATTGCATCACATATGCATTATAACAGTATTTTCATGCATTTAGATGTGTGCAATTTGATTATGAGCTGGTAGGATTGGATTGGGCTGAGCCCATGATGCAATTTACTTTGAATGTCACGTGTTCATGCATTTCTCATGCATATGTACTCTCTTTTCAATATACTTGTTATATTTGAAATGTGTTGGGACTTTTCTGATTGTCTCTCTCTCTCCCTCTCCTTCTGTTTACGTTAGTCGTGTCTATGGCACCTAAGCGTAAATCTGCTCCGTCTCGGAACCCTCTTCGTTCTAGGACATCTTTGTCTTCTGATCCTACTCCTTCTAATATTCGGTTCCGTGATGAGGATGCTCGTAAGGCTTTCTCGGAGAACTTTTCCCGACGAGGCATTCATTCTGAACGCCAAGTCATTTTGGCGGACTTCGCCGACATTGACCTACCCACTATCATTCACAGTCGGGGTTGGGAGTCACTGTGTGACGTCCCGGTCACATGTCCTTCCGTGCTGATCTAGGAGTTCTACTCCAACATGCATGGAATTGATCGTTCCGTACCTCTTTTCTTCACTCGTGTTCGAGGTATGCGCATTCTTATCACACTGCAGCTTGTTGCGGATGTGCTTCGGGTTCCTAGGATAGAGTTTCCTGACTATCCTAGTTGTTAGCGTCTAAGGATTGTGTCCAAGGATGAGCTCATGGTTGCTTTCTATGAGCGCCCTTCTGATTGGGGTGATCGTCAATTTACACCGTGTAGACCTTTTGCTAAAGGTCCTAGATTCATAAACATGGTGATGACCTTTGTACTCCATCCTCCCTCTCATTATAACTCCATTACAGAGCCTCGTGCTCAATTTTTGTTATCCCTCCTTGAGCATCGTACTATAGACTTTCCTTCTCATTTTATTCTTTCCATTATAGATGTTCATCTAGATTCGACGTCCTGTGATAAGCTCATCTTTCCTTCCGCTATCACGAGGATATTACGCCATTTTTCTGTCCCTTTACCAACGTTCGAATATTTTTCTGTCATGTGTGCCATAGACTACGCTACCGTAAAACATAGTGAGGTGCAGTTTAGGTCGCGACAAACAGATTCAGCAGCTCCTCCCTCCTGTTCGGCTCCATCTCATTCTGCTCCATCCACATCCGCTCCTTTCTCTTCTACAAGTGATGTGTCACTCGGAGACATCATGGCACAGCTGCAACGCATGGATGCTCACCTTGATACCCTCTCTACTAAGTTGTATTAGCTGAACATTCGTGTCGGTCGTATTGCACGATGGCAGGCGGCTATGGGTGGCTATGCTTCTGATGCTGAAGATGATGATGATGATGATGGTGATGATGATGATGCTTCTTCTAATGCTGATGGAGATGCTAGCTCTACCGACGAGATGTCTACTTGACACTCTTACCCTTTGTCACTTGTGACGAAAAGGGGGAGTAGTTTTGGGATATGAAAGTAGTCATTCTTAGGGGGAGAGTTAGTATAGGACATTTTTTTTTTAGGGGGAGTGTTGATATTTTTGAGGGATATAGTGAGGATATTATGTATCTTTTCTTTTCTTTCTTTTAAAAATACATTGTTCTTGTACCTTAGGTCTTGTGACCATTTATTGACATACATTGTACTTATTCTTCTCTATATATGTGGATGTTTGTTTTTCTTTCACCTATCCTTACATGTGTTGTTTCTTTTCTCCCTTTATACACATGTTTCTTATTACTTGTATGCAATCTATTATTTCTATTTCATACTAAGATGCCTTAATGAGTTTTGTTTAAAGTTTTTCAGAAATATAGGTTGTCAAAGTCTACTTGCCATAAACTCACTTCTTGCAAAGTTTTTCAAGAGTTTGTGTTAGGATAAATTTTATTGTATTCAACAAGTGAATATGAGTTGAGTGATTTATGACTTCTCTCATATGTTCATTTGTTTGTTGTGGTTTTGTCACGGATTGCCAAAGAGGGAGATTGTTAGGACATATGTGTTTCACTTGTTAAGAACATATGTCATTCTTTTATGTAATTGGCTAATCCTTTGACAAAACGCACTTTACTTGTAATTGGGTAGATCTAGGATGTGTTTAATACTTCAAGAAACAAGGTTTCATGATTAAGTGTTGAAGTCATTCAAGTCTGTCCAAGAAACAAGCTGAATAGTGCAAATTCATTAAAGCTCGACAGTTGGCTCGATAGCTGCATCTATCGAGCTTAAGAAAGCTGTTTCAGCCCGGTGTGCTCGACACTTGCTCGACAGCTGCTCAACACCTCCTATCTGTCGAGGTTTTAGAAAGAAACAGAAATTCTGATTTGTTTTCTTGGAATCCGTGAATGTGTCTTTGGGCCTTCTTTTCTCCTAACCCTAGACATATAAAAGGATTGTTTTAAGGGCCGTCAAAGAGTTCACAAGTTGCACAAAAATTAAGAAAAGTTTGTTCAAAAAAATTGTGATCGGAGACAAAGTTTCGCCCTAGTTCATCTCTTTTGAAGAAGTTGCTGTGTATGTGCACCATAGGGTTTTGTAACCAAGCATCTTCTTGATCTTCATCGTGTGGATGAACTGAAGAACTTTACAGCCAACAACCTTCTCTAGTTGGTGATTGAAGTCACGTACTGGGATCTGTGCAATTGGTTAGTCACGTACTTGGGAGCTGTGCATCAAAAGGGGAAATTGTCACTACAGAACAAGTCCAATTGGGTATTGGGGTAAGGGTTCAACTGTAGGTTGGTATAAGGTACTGGGATTCCTTTACCTGTAACCGCTTGTTGTGATAATAGGGGAATTTCGGGAGTGGTGACCTGAAAATCACTCGGTGGGGTTTTTGCTGTGTAGGTTTTCCCCATTCGTAAACAAATCACCATGTCAATTTATTTTCCACTGCATACTTAGTTTAATTGGTGATTTGTTTGTGCTACCACGCGTTTGCATGATAATTTGATTAATTAATAACTTGGCTAATTAATCAATTAATTATCCACAAGGGGTCAATACGTGTTTGGCCTATCAACATTGATTCTAAGGAGTAATTTCAGCATTGCTTGCCTCTTTTGCCTTTATTTCCCCATCCGTTTTTTTTCCAAACTTGATTAGGGCCTCAATGATTTCCCTTATTTGGATATCAAACAACTCAGCAGACGAGATTGATTTGGGAAGTAATATATTTGAATTAATATTTTCCTCACCTGGAATCTAGTTCGAATTTGGTCTGGATTCATTTGAGACTGACTTCCCGTTTGGAGTAAATACAGCCTTTGTTTGTAACGTCTTCCCCTTACTCACAGTTTCAACATTTAATGGCTCTCTACATTTATTGCTTCCTTCCTCCACCGTTACCTTCATATCTGACTGGATATTTTCCGGTGAACCCGTTCCTGAGCTGGCCACCACCGGAACTGGGCATGGACTAACTTCTTTTGCCCCTCTAAAACTGGATTTTTTGCCTTCATCGAAACCTAGAATGAAAATTACATCTTCTCCCTTAGCCAAATATGGTGCTGCTTTCAGACTATAACTGAACTGTTGTTGGTCATCGAAAAATACATCTGTTTCCATGTCAGCCTAAAAATCTACTACCTGGCCAACCTCCATACTTGATTCCCTTGCTGCTCGTTTCCACCTTGCATCACGAAAGGCTTTCCATGGGAGTGGAAAATTCCTTTCGTAAAAACCAGGCGCACTAATTTCAGGCATAAAACTCGTATCCAACTGCATGCCTGAATTCCTCCATATTGGTCGACGTAGAAAGTGTAGTAGACTCATCTCAAAAGGAAAATTGTTTCCCCAGCCCCACAATAAATAAACCCCACAAGCTCCATGGATACACTTGATATGCATAGAGAGACAAAATAACAAACAAGACAAACCCCAAAACAAAACTCTCCTTCGTGTAGAAGGGACAGACATCTTCTACTATTGAAGAGAAGGAGGAAAAACCCACTTCTCTACACAACAGAAAGACAATTTTTACCCACTTGAGAATAAGTTTGGTCCAATAATACATCTAGCCTAATCTAAGTGTATATGTGTATGAAACTCCATCTTGGAGACTTGAATCCTAGCGCTTGCCCCCTACACCCCTACACCCCACAAGCACTTATACTTGTGAAATGACCATCGCACCAAGGGTGCGCGGTGATGACAATCTCCTTAAGAGAATGAGAAATTTAAATAATTAATTTGGAACTTAAAAAAATTTTGTTGTAGAAATAAAAAAGGAAAACATAACACATTATAACAAAAGTTTGAAGAATATACATCAATTTAATATCTCTTATAAAAAAAGAGAATAATATCAATTAAATACACAAATTTTTTTTCCCAAAAAAAAACAAAAAAACTCAAAATAATAGAATGATATATTTGTAGAGATAGAGAGATGGAAAATATTTTTTGAAATAGTTCAATTTTTAAGTAGAATAAATTAGTTTCAGTAAATTTTAGAAAATTAATTATACATTAAACCACATTACAAAGTAATTATATATTCCCACGCATAGCGTGGGTCTGTGACTAGTTACTAATAATATTGCTCTCGTGTTACTAATGATATTCTCCTTCTGCATCTACCAAAGAGTCAGGAAGTCAAGGGAGAAACCAAAAAGTCACATAATTAGTTTATTGTTATCCTAAAAGTTAAATTTGAATCATCACAAAGAATTAGCAATCAAAGTCTAGATTTATTTTTTATTTTCTATTTTTATTTGATGAGAAGCTTATGAGTTAACTTTTATTCAAACTGAAATAGAAACGTTTAGATCATGAGCAATAACTGCTTTTAAAAAAAATCATCAACCTGTTTTTCATTTGTACTTTCTTTTTCCTAGTTTATTTTTATCAATCATTTGGGTTATCATGGCAGTCTGGACCAGAAACTCTTGTTTTTATCGATCATTTTGATGAGGTTTAGGAATCCCTATAGTACAATTTAAAAGAGGGGAAAAGAAGTGTGAAAAAAAAACCCCTCATTGATATGTTATTTTTTGGACTCAATCAAGTAGTCTAATAATTTTGTGTTAAAAACAAGTCTAATAATTTGTTCATTTTGTTGGACTCAAATTAGAACACAAATTATAACTCCCCCCCCACCCCCCCAAAAAAAAAAAAAAAAAAAACTATTTTAAACCACATGTCTGTGTATTGTATAATACAATATGATTCTTACGATACACACCTAAGTATCGTATGATTCATGATCACTTCTAATACGCTTTTACGATATGAAATTTTTTGTACATGACATGATATGATATGTATTGTAAGATACGCAAAAACTATATTTGTATATATGATGTCTCCTCTACTTGTAAAAAACGGGTGGTTGTGGGCTCCATGTGTAATTACACAAAGTGATTGTTACACACTGTGTAATAGATTTTACCTTTATTCATATGTGTTCTCTTTTTTTTGTTTTTCCTCTCCAGGATACTCTTTTTTGAGGAACAAATAATTAATTTTGTTCCCTAAAAATATCATTTCTTATGCCGGGTATTCCTCTCTCACCCTGAGCCCAAACTAATTCCTGCTTAGCAATACTGACTATGTTAGAAACCTAGAGGTTCCTAATGGGGATGGGTATGAATTGTAGGAGAATTGATGGGAATTGTAGGGAAATTAACTTAATTCAAGGTAGTCACACTCCATAGAGAAAGAAAGAGATTAAGAGAGAAAGATGCACTAAGAAATTGTTTATTCTTCATTGATATCTAATGTTGAATTAAAATCATGTATTTATAGGAGACTAGCTCTAATGTCATTGGCCCACATGACTCAAGATAATTAACATGTGCTCTAATGTCATTGGCCCACATGGCTAGTTAATTTAACATGTGCTCTATGAATTAAGCCGTGTGTTAAATGAGCTACATGTGCTCAAATCTTAACTAACTCATCATAATCTCAACCAAATACCTAACTACCTAACTATAGGGATTACAACAATTATTTCATATTCTTAACATTTCCCTCCCCTTGAAAACACCTTGCCCATAAGGTGTTGTTGTGAAATAGCATCTTCTTCAAAGGAGATCTTCCAATGGACCAATACCTTAGCGACATTTTGATCACCATATTCATGTAGTTCTCTTTGACAAGCGGTCCCGTCCACATGAAGGTTTCTTCTTCGTAGATCTTCAAACTTTGCTCGAATTCTTGAGCCTTCAATGATTCTTCAATCTTCAAGGTCTCATTGGTTCTTTGAACCTTGGAATGTTCTTGTATCCTCAAGACCTCGTTTGATTCTAGAACCATTAAAATTGTTGGCCCTTGCATCTTGGATTCTTGGATCACTGACACTTGGATTGCTAATTTTTGAATCATAGACTCTTGAATGGAAGCCTCCGTTGGTGCATCAAGAATTGGTTCTTAGAAGATTGTCTTCACCTTCTTTGTTGGTTCTTTGAATTAAACTTCAAGGGCAGCGTGTATATGGATATCATCATCCACTTTGACACAAAAGTCAACATCCCGACTTGCAACAACAGCAATAGATTCTTGGAACTTAATTTGATCTTCGAGTTCCATTGAATCAAGAGATTGTAACTCCTCTTCTGTCATGTTCTCAAGATCACCTTGCAATCTTGAGAGCTCCTCTTTCATGGCCTTTTTAGATTCAACTAAGGCCTTGACCTTCTTTGAAACTTGATTCACCATTTGTTGTAAGTCCTTCAAGATTTCTTATCGGTCATATTCACCTGTGTCAAAATCGATGGCTCTGATACCAAATGTTAGGAAAGGTTCCTAATGGGGATGGGTATAAATTGTAGGGGAATTGATGGGAATTGTAGGGAAATTGACTTAATTCAAGGTAGTCACACTCCATAGAGAAAGAAAGAGATTAAGAGAGAAAGATGCACTAAGAAATTGTTTATTCTTCATTGATATCTAATGTTGAATTAAAATCATGTATTTATAGGAGACTAGCTCTAATGTCATTGGCCCACATGACTCAAGATAATTAACATGTGCTCTAATGTCATTGGCCCACATGGCTAGTTAATTTAACAACTACCTAACTCATTATAATCCTAACTAACTCATTATAATCTCAACCAACTACCTAACTACCTAACGAAAGGAATTACAACAATTATTTCATATTCTTAACAGACTATTTATACAGGAACAAAAGGAAATTCTGAAAAACCTTGAAAGCAAGTTGGATTTTAAGTTTTAATTGATGAAGTTTTCACATAGAACATTGCTAAACAAGAGGCTGGTGGTGAAAATGTAGGGCAACACAAACAAGTAGAAAGATGGACTGTTTATGACCAAATCAATGGTGGGTGAGTTTTAAGACTACCTATATATAGTACAATTTAAAAGAGGGGAAAAGAAAAGAAAAAGTTCTAGAGTTCTACTACTAAGGCCATATTGATAGTTTTCTGGAATTTTTGTGATCATCAAATTCAAAACAATATGGTTCAAGCTTGGTGGGCTAAAAGTTTGTTAGTAATAAAATCGAAGTGTGTATGGCTTCATGGAGAAAATGGGTGGAGAATAGTTTATGAGTTCTTCTAGTAGCCATGTAGGAAAGTTGTGGCATGCTTGTGGTACTAGAATTTTTTATTGTTTATATAGGTGGAAAATGTTGAAATAGAATGAATATCAGTAAGCATATTTCAAGGGAAAAAATCTACAGAAAATCAAATCATGGAGGCTTGTAATTGTAAAGTTGTAATGTCTACAAGCTTGTTTTATATAAATAAGTACGTATTTTGGAGTTGGATATAGAAAACAAAACCAATTTATCTATGTTTCTATCATCCTGAAATTTCTAGGGGTCCCTTGTAGTTGTAGTAGATAATGATTTCGGTCCAAGCCATTGATACAAGCTGTTCAAAAGTTATCAGCGTGAACTGTGGCAAAATTGAAGTACAATTATGGTTCTTTCATTTGACAATAACCATTATGGTGGGTGAGAGTGAGATTTAGGACTGCCCAGAGGCCATAGCACATTTGACCAGAAATTTGAAGGAAGCATTAAAAAATGTTGGGAAATTTAGACCCCGGTTGATAGAATTAACAAGTTTTAAACCCAAGTTATTAATTAGATTTATTATGAATAAAACTTGTTAAAACAAATAAACAAACATCAATATCATGTCAAAATCATGCAGCGGAAAAATAAATAAGACAAGATATGTTGACCCAGGAAAACCAATGAAACAAACTAGTTTCACAGTAAAAAACCTGAGCGGAAACCTTCCCGAAAAGCAATACACTATAGTAAAGAGAAGTTTCGGATCTAGTACAAAACCTTTGTCCCTAGACTCTACAATCCCTGTAGATGAACTTACAGCAGAAACCTTCTACTGCTTCAGAACCTCTGAACTCTTCAATATATGAACGCCACCCTTTATGCACAGATCCCAGTACATGACTAACCAAAGATGCACGACTCCAAGTACGTGACTAACACACCAACTAGAAGAAGATGATGGCTACAAAATTCTTCACTTCATTAACAATGAAGATCAAGAAGAACTTGGTTACAAAACCCTAAGGTGCAAAGACGCAGTAGCTTCTTTCAGAGAGAATAAGGTATTGGTCACCTTTTGCATATGTTCTCCTTGTATTCTTTTATGTGACAGCCTCTAAAATAAGCATTATATATGTTTAGGGTTGTGAGAAAAGAAACCCAACACAAATACAAAAGCACGAGCCGAAAATCAGATCTGAAAATCTGAATTCCCATAACCTCGATAGATACCTCGATAGATAGTATCTGTCGAGCCTCATTAAACCTCGATAGATAGCTATCTGTCGAGCAGCTATCGAGCTTTAATGAATCAGCACTTCTTCACTTGTTTCTTGGACAGACTTGTATGACTTCAATGCTAGACTTGAACTCTTGTTCTTTGAAGTACTAAACCCATCCTAGATCTACCCAATTACAAGTAAAGTGCATTTTGTCAAAGGATTAGCCAATTACATAAAATCACCAATTACATAAAATCATGACATATGTTCTTAACATGTGAAACACATATGTCCTAACAATCTCCCCCTTTGGCAATTTGTGACAAAACCACAACAAAAAAATGAACATATGAGAGAAGTCATAAATCACTCAACTCATATTCACTTGTTGAATACAAAAAAATTTATCCTAACACAAACTCTTGAAAAACTTTGCAAGAAGAGAGTTTATGGCAAGTAGACTTTGACAACCTGTATTTCTGAAACACTTTAAACAAAACTCATCAAGGCATCTTTGTGGGAAACAGAAATAATAGATTGCATACAAGATATAAGAAGCATGTGTATAAAGAGAGAAAAGAAACAACATATGTAAAGGTAGGTGAAGAAGACATACATCATCATATGTAAGGTTAAATTTTATCAACCATCTTGTTGGCTTTATTCCGTGCCAAATTTGCTTGTATTTTAGCAATTAGTAACCCTGTATTTAGGTGGGAATCATGTAAGGGTAGTGTGTGAGAGAGTGTGAAGAAATGCTTAAGATTGTGCAAAGAATCAGGGACTCGCGACTAGATCTCGCGGGTAGCTCGCAGCTTGCAAGCTACCAGAAGTTGCACACATGCCAAGCATGCAGAGAAGCTGAACCGTTATGCCAACTGTAGCACTACAGGACAAAAAGTCCAGTCTGTCCATTCAGTTACCTCACGACTGGAACTCGCGGCTCAGTCAAGTCGCGAGGCTAAGTCGCCAGCCAGCTCTGTTTTGAAAAAACTGACTCTTCGCATTCCACTCTCACCCTAGTATATATACCCCTTATACCCACGAAATGAGTAGAGCTTCCAGAGAGAATTTTGAGAGAGAAACCCTAGAGAAAAACAAGATTGACTCATCCACAATCTTCACATAGAGACTCTTCAAATTCCTCTACTCTCTTCCTCTCCATTGTTACATCCTTGAGAGGTTCTTAGCCAAATCCTTTTCTCACCATATCCATATTTGTGAGAAGGCTTTTTGGTGCTTTGGGAAGTAGTTAGGAAGGGATCAATTCACATTGGTTGATGCTATGGTCAGTAGCGGAATCCGGTAAGCTAAAGAAGAAATAGGTTCGGCGTAACCTCATTGGAGTAGGAGCTTGGAGGGCTTAGGTACACTGGGTAGATTAGGCTTGGAAGGTCTTCTGCTGTTCATGTATCCCAACTACATTCTTTAGTGGATTATTTATCTCTTGGAAGGCGGTAGAGAGGTTTTACGCCGAGGGCTTCAATTTCCTCTTCGATAACACATCGCTGTGTTGTCCTTGTGTTTGCATCTCTCTTTCCTTAATCTTTGCCATTTAATTTCTATTGTGGATGTGATTTTATTTGGTCTAGATTGTTTATCAATTCTGTTATATGCTTATGTTCATATTTCGCACATCAATTGTTTGATAATAAGCTTGAATTGGTAATTTTTTAATTGGGGGTCTAAACATTCATAGTGTTTTATGCGTTATTTGAACATTCAATTGGTATCAAAGCGGGTGCACTCTTTATGGGTTAAACACCTTAGTGCGATCCTTGACCCCGTATTGAGATGGATCGGTCTCAATCTCTTAATGCTCCACCATATTTTAATGGTAGCAATTATGCCTTTTGGAAGGTACGGATGAGAGAATTTTTGTGTTCAATAGATGAATCTGTTTGGGATGTTGTTGATATTGGATGGACTAGACCGGAGGCAGCCAAATCCACGTGGGATAAGGCAGCCCTCGCAGCGTCAAATGCTAATAGCAAAGCACTTAACGCTATCTTTTGTGGTGTATCTCCAGATGAGTTCCACAGGATATCTTACATTACCGTTGCCAAGGAGGCGTGGCAGATATTGGAGACCACGTATGAGGGAACGAATAAAGTGAAGGATACCAAGTTGCAAATGCTGACCACTCAGTTCGAGTTGCTGAAAATGAGTGAGGATGAGTCTTTTGACTCTTTCTATAGCAAGCCGAATGAAGTGGTCATCGGCAAGTTCAACTTAGGGGAGAAAACGAAGGACTCGAAAGTTGTGAGGAAAATCCTTCATTCATTGCCGGAGAGCTTCCATGCAAAGGTGACTTCAATTGAGGAGAGCAACGACCTAGATGACATCAAAGTCCAAGAGCTGATTGGGTCTCTTCAAACATATGAACTTTCATTGCCGAGCCTAAGGAAGAACAAATCCCTTGCTCTTAAGACCATAAATGAAAGGGTAGAAGCACACGACTCATCGGATGAGGATGTAGTTGAAAAGGATGTTGCTTACCTTGCAAAGAATTTCCGCAAATTTCTAAAGTTTAAGAACAGTGAGAAATTTGGTGATAAAGGAAAATTCACAAGTTCTGAAAAGGAGAAGAAGAACTTCAAAAAGAAAGACGGGAAAGAGCCCCAATCTACCCAATGAGTCACTTGTTTTGAATGTAATGGGCATGGCCATTTCAAAAAGGAATGTCCTAACTATTTGAGATCGAAGGGCAAGGCGTATGCCACCACTCTCAGTGACTCGGATTCCTCCACCTCTGATTTGGAGGAAAGCTGTGATGAAGAAGGAAATTTCTCAGCATTCATGACTATTGCTCATGTTGAGTCTTCGGAGGACTTGAATTTGCTTGTGCAAGAACTTTGGGAGTATAGTGATGAGGAATCAATGGGAATTGTGGAAGAATCGGATGCTGAAGAAGATGAAGATACAGCCTGTCTTCATGAGAATTACAATTCCCTCCTTGAAAAGACTGGTGAATATGTGAAAGTGGCTAAAGCAGCCATTAAGAAAATGAAGAAAGCAGAGCAAGACTACAAGAGTCTTTTAGTCCAATACAAGGAGACTAAGTGTGAAGTCGAGACGCTAAATGGAGAGCTGACCGAAGCCTACTCAAGGATAAAAATTTTTGAGCTTGAAGTAATTCAAGCTAATGCTAAAGTAGAGCGTGTCTCCTCTAAGAAACTTGATGAAGTGCTTGCTCATCAAAAATCTTTCTCCGAAAAAAGCGGATTGGGATACACCGGAGAGAGCAGTTCGAGTGTCAAAGTGTCCAAGGACATGAAGTTTGTGAAAGCTAAGGAACCAATGGTGAAAATATCTTCTGTTGAAAAAGTGAAGGTGGAGAAGAAGCAGAATGTGACTGACCAACGGTTTTTGTCTAGGCCACCTACCAATCAGTGGTCAGACCTAAGGCTCAAGGAAAATCTCTCCCAAAGTCACAAAGAGGTCTGAGAATTCAACTTTTCTGCTATCACTGTAAAATTCAAGGACACATCAGACCAAATTGTCGTAAGCTTTGGGCATTAAAGAATGGCACCTATCAAAGGCCAAGGGGACAAAGAAAGGATAAAGGGAACCCCAAGAAAACAAAAGGGGGAGAAGCTGTGTCTAACATTGGAGCTGCAATGAAGATGATTGATGCATTCACTACCTACTTGACAAGGTTCAACAAAAGGTTTGAAAGTCAAAACAATAGTACCCAATCCTCTAAGGATATCACCCTAAACGCACGTGCTGTGTAGGTGAAGAAGGGTACTTATGCATAAACATTACAACATGTCCATGCATTAATACTTTGTATGCTTTGTGACTTTGATTGGTTGAGTGCTTTCTGTTATCGTTCCAGCATGTGTTGAAAATTGTGCTTGTTTGCTTTTTACTTTGAATGTTTTTACATTGTTTTTTTATCAATCTTTTCTAGTTTTTGTGTCAAAAATCCAAAAACGCATAAAAAGTAGAAAATCAAAAAGTTTGATCGACATTATTGAGTTTTGTCTCAAAACATGTTTTACCTTGTACCTTTGTACTA
This sequence comes from Notholithocarpus densiflorus, assembly GCA_030021035.2. Taxonomy (NCBI): domain Eukaryota; kingdom Viridiplantae; phylum Streptophyta; class Magnoliopsida; order Fagales; family Fagaceae; genus Notholithocarpus; species Notholithocarpus densiflorus. The sequence goes on from JARYZH020000174.1 coordinate 464,020, forward strand.
ATGGCCTTGTGCATTTACGAGCGTAGCTTGTTCCTTGTGCACTTATATCATTGTGGAAGAAATCTTGACATCTATGTGATTGTTGTAAATAGATCTTCAAACTTGTCATGACTGATTAGTGAATGGTTTTGTTGATCTTGAGACATGCATAGACTTGTGCCTATATATCTTCCCACTCATTTATTTTATTGTCTTTGCTTAAAAGAGCTCACCAAATGTAAATCTCCAAATGAAAAGAGATATTGAGCTGCAAAAGCCTATCGCACATACTAGTATTTGACTAGGAAAAAGGAAAAGCGACGTTTATGAAAATTATATGATGCCCAAAGAGCCAAAGGCTAACTCATCAAATTGAAATATCAAAAATTTCAGGCATCGATCTCACAATGAGATGTATTGATTCAAAAAAATCAAATGATATGATGTATATGGAGCCAAATGAAAAGCTTCAAAGTTATGTTATCAAGTTTTCTGGGAGGTCATATATGCATATTTCTATAATTGAGATGGGTCACATTATCTAGTGCTAATTGTGTATGTCTTGGTTGAATTGATCATTGAAGCTTCACATTAGACTAAGGACTATCTCATTGATGATATCCATACACATCATACAAGTCTATGTTCAATGAATGTCATATTCATTTGTGTGATTGTACTTGATTAAATGTGTTTTCACATGCTCAATCTTTGTTGATCAAACACAAAAAGATTTTTTAGTGTTTTAGATGTTTTTGGAAAGTATTTTGTTTTTGTAAAAAGTGTCAAATTCTTCAAAAACAGTGTTGCCCTGTTCTGGCGACTCAGTCGTGGGTTGATCTAGTCGCATGCCCCAGTCGCAAGCCCACACAGAGATTTTTCGCAACTCACTGGCAAGTCAATGTCCTAGTCGCGAAAAATACTTAGAATATTTTTCAAGATTTGTTATTTTTTTTGTTTCTCGCGGCTCAGTATGGCGACTTGTTTGCGGATGGAAGGTCCAATCGTGAGGGGTACATAGAGATTTTCGCGGCTTACCTCGCGACTTCCTTGCAGGTAGACCTTCCAGTCGCAAAAAACACTTGGAAAATTTTTCAAAATTCTTGTTTTTAAGTGTTCTGGCGGTTGGCCCTAGCGACTTGCACGCGACTTGATTCAGTCACAAAAATCTCGTGTTTTGCACAAATTGGTCAGTTTTTCAAACGTTTGGGTTTTTCCCTCAAACTTTTGTGACTGTTCATTGTTTTACTCATTTGAACCCCTTTTAGAACATTTATTTAGGCAAGATTTCATGATGTTCATACATTGTTTTACATTGTTGTTCATAGTGTGCATGCTAGGTGTTTGATAAAATGTCTCGTAGGCATTTTTCTCACTTGTTTAGACTCCGATGAGTACCAAACTTTGGGGTTTCTCATGTTTCCTCATTAGAAACATGTTTGGTTCTTTGGTTGTGTATTTTACACACCTTGCCCCACATGTGCATTTTCCATGCATTGATCATACATTGCACATAGCCACCTCTTGCACACACCTTTGCTACCCTTGTCATGCATTGGTCTATATCTTGTTTCCTCATCCTAGCATGTCATGTTTACCTTATGCCTTGTAGCATTTTGTTTTGTCTTTTGTTTGAGCTTCATTTTCTCATTCATCTTGCACCCCTCATGCATCATTATCATTGTTCGTTCCTTCATCTCTTGCCCTCGTTTCTCCTTGACCCATTGTCTATTCATGACAAAAAGGGGGAGAGTATACCAGAGAGTTTTTGTCATTTCTATATGACTCTTGTGCACACTCTTAAGGGGAGAAATTCTATTTGTCATGCATATTTATTGGGGGAGAGATATTCCATAGGGGAGATGCATATACCAAGGGGGAGAAGACAGCAAGTTAATAAGAAAACTTTATTTTGTAGTCATTTCTATATAACTGTTTTGGTGTATGATCAAGTTGCTCACATGTTTCACATCATGTTTACTTGATCGTAATTTACTTGTTACATTATACTTGTCCTTTTATTACTTGCTTTACCTTGAGGTTCTAATGTGTTTTGTGCAAGTGTTTCAGGTTACAGGTATATATGTTCCAAGTGCATCACAGCTTCTCATCATTTTGAGGGGGAGAAACTTTAAGCACTTTTAATTTATATTGTGCATTTTCTTTAATACTTTTAGTACATCATAATTTGTACCCATGTTACTTTTGTAAGCTTTTAGGGTTTGTTTCCATATGGTTTGTAGGCTTTTATGGTTTGTACCATGCTTACGCAGCCTTTATGCTTTGTAGCCTAGTACTTCTAGCTAAATGTTATGCATTTTCTTTAAGTACTCTCACTCTTGTGCCCTAGTAGAATCTTGTTCCTAGATGCATATATTTCATGTATTGTGCATTGGTTGAGTGTTAGACATGCAAGTGATTTGCATTGAACTTATTAGCTTGTATGTCCGGATGTTCATTCCAAGTGTGAATGAACATTGTGGTCACTATTTTATAGTGATTGCTTGTATGGTCAACCATAGTTTATTACTTAATTCCATTTTACTTGATCGCATTGTGCTTGCCTCATATGCATTACAAGTTTTTCTACATACAATGATCATATTGTGTTGTTGTGTTTCAGGAGATACTTTCATATGATTCAAGAGCTACACAGATTCTAGAGTTAGGTGTGAGTGAGTTTTGTTCAACTGTTCCCAACTCACATGTTAAGTCTAGAGTTTGTTTTAGGGTTTTGTCACGGAATAGCCAAAGGGGGAGATTGTAAGGTTGAATTTTATCAACCATCTTGTTGGCTTTATTCCGTGCCAAATTTGCTTGTATTTTAGCAATTAGTAACCCTGTATTTAGGTGGGAATCATGTAAGGGTAGTGTGTGAGAGAGTGTGAAGAAATGCTCAAGATTGTGCAAAGAATCAGGGACTTGCGACTAGATCTCGCAGGTAGCTCGCGGCTTATAAGCCACCAGAAGTTGCACACATGCCAAGCATGCAGAGAAGCTGAACCGTCATGCTAGCTGTAACACTACAAGACAAAAAGTCCAGTCTGGCCATTCAGTTACCTCGCGGTTGAGTCAAGTCGCGAGGCCAAGTGGCTAGCCAGCTCTATTTTGAAAAAACTGACTCTTCGCATTCCACTCTCACCCTAGTATATATACCTCTTATACCCACGAAATGAGTAGAGCTTCCAGAGAGAATTTTGGGAGAGAAACCCTAGAGAAAAACAAGATTGACTCATCCACAATCTTCACATAGAGACTCTTCAAATTCCTCTACTCTCTTCCTCTCCATTGTTACATCCTTGAGAGGTTCTTAGCCAAACCTTTTCTCACCATACCCATATCTGTGAGAAGGCTTTTTGGTGCTTTGGGAAGCAGTTAGGAAAGGACCAATTCACATTGGTTGATACTATGGTCAGTAGCGGAATCCAGTAAGTTAACGAAGAAATAGGTTCGGCGTAACCTCGTTGGAGTAGGAGCTTGGAGGGCTTAGGTACACTGGGTAGATTAGGCTTGGAGGGTCTTCTGCTGTTCATGTATCCCAACTACATTCTTTAGTGGATTATTTACCGCTTAGAGGGCGGCGGAGAGATTTTATGCCAAGGGCTTCGGTTTCCTCTTCGATAACACATCGATGTGTTGTCTTTGCGTTTGCATCTCTCTTCCCTTAATCTTTTCCATTTAATTTCTACTTTGGATGTGATTTTATTTGGTCTAGATTGTTTATCAATTATGTTATATGCTTATGTTCATATTCCGCACATCAATTGTTTGATAATAAGCTTGAATTGGTAATTTGTTAATTGGGGGTCTAAACGTTCATAGTGTTTTATACGCTATTTGAACATTCATCATATATATATATATATATATATATATCAAAGATAAGCACAATGTATGTAAACATGGTCACAAGACCGATGTACAAAAAGAAAAAGGTAAGCACTCCCCTTAACAAGATGAAACACATCTCCCCCTTACAGAGGCATGTATTTCTCCTCCTAACATGTAGAATCTTAAAAAAGAAATCACAAAGTCTCCACAATTTCTCCCCCTTTTTGTCATGATTGACAAAGGGTACAAGAAGCTAGAAAGCTTCACCCGAAAGACATAAAGATGATCAAGGATGATTAAGGGGGCACAAAGAATCCATAAAAATGCATGAATGTAATGAAACAAAATGCCATGGATGACAAGATAATAGAAAGATGCAAACATGTGAAAAACAATGCATGCAAGAGGATCTCGATCAATCGAGAGGTGTCGAGCAAGGTATCGAGAAAGGTGTCGAGCATTTGTCAAGGAACAAAACATCAGATAGAAGAACAAAGGCTCGATCAATCCACCTAGCTGTCGAAGAGCTATCAAGAGGTCAGGAACTTTCTCGATCGATCCACCAGGTGTTGAGAAGCTGTCAAGATTGCGATAAGAAAAAGCTTAAGAAGCTCGATAGATAGCCAGGTGTCGTAAGGTGTCGAGGATCTGTCGAGGTTGCTAAAAACCAGTTTTTCAAGAAGGGAAAAACATAGATATGAATGTAATCAAGCATGCAACTCAACCAATAATCCAATCAACATATTAAGCTCTCAAAATCATCTCTCAACAGTAATTTTAAGCACATGGATCCCAAAAACATGCACACACACTAAACAAGTCTAACCAATTTTATATTTCAAAAACAAGTCAAGATAGTTTAGTGAGCATACATTAACACATGTAAAACCTTGTGATGGCCAAATCACATTGTACCTGCACATGTATCAAGAGTAGCAAAGAATATTGCGTGTTGTGTGTGAAAAACATCGCAAGATTGCAAATGTGTCAACATGTTATGACGATTAGAGATATGAGAAAATCACTTTAACTCACACACAATCATAACTGTTTGATGGGGATTATCACCTTTGAGGTACATCCTATAACTCCCACATCTCCTAGAATACACGCTTACAATCATATTTAAAAGCATTTTGATCTTTTTGCTTTTTATTTTCTTTGCATATTTTTCTTTTTAAGCAAATCATGCATAGGCATATAAGAGATAGAAAAGAAATACCCAATTATGTTAAGCTATTGACATTCCAATTTTGCTATGCCGAAGCACACAAATGTCATTCATGATTGGCGGGCAACAGTGGTGAGATGGTTATTTATGCCTTTCTCTTAGGATTTTCTAGTCCTTCCTGTCAAAAAGAGTGATACGAGTGTTAAGTATAAGAGATAACTTAATCTTACTCATCACAAACAAGAGCCACAAAGCTCACTTGCTTAGTTGTGCATAAAAATGCTCATGTAAGCTACAAAAGATACAAAGTTTAGAAAACTTTGTTTCAATGGCCATCCAAGGTACACAAGTACCAATGTACACAAGCACACACTATTTTTGTATTTTTCTGATTTTTCCTTTTTATTTTTATTTTGAAAACAAAAAAAAAATAAAAACTAAACAACCAAACAAAAACAGACAAACAACATGAAAGTATGAATGAAAGATGCAAATGCATGAAAGCATAATAGAAGGGTGCAGATGGATGAAAGCATGATTCCAAAAGTAGATAAGAAATCAAGCAAAGAGAGTCCTACTTTAGATAGAAAGAATTAAAGTAGAGGACAAATAGAAAAGACAATTAAGTCTTAGGCTCCTTTCTCACCCACATAGCACGAGTCTTTGGCCATGAAGATGAAAATGCACATGTCCTAGTATGTCTACTAAAGGACATAGAAGAATTAAAATTCTCCTGAAATTGAGTTAAAAAGCTCAAGACTTTTAATAACTCTCCAAACAAAGGTGTAGGTCCTTGAGAGGAAACCTGTGACCGTTTGGACACTTGCTTTTGGAGGATACAACTTGAAGTAATTAGGACAAATGTGTCCAGGAACACCACAATGGTGACAAACATGAGGTTTAACAAAGGATTTAGAATTAGCCAAATCAGTTTTGGATTTCATACATTTATCACCTTTCTCAGATTGGGGCACAAAGACAGTCCTTGATCCAGAAGCCGTGGAAAAGGAGGGGCCAGAGGAGACAATATATCCTAAGCTAGTCTTATCAAAACTAGGCTTTTGAGCACTCAAGACCTCATCAAGCTTTGCACTAGACATCCTCTCTATTTGAGTTCTAGCTTGACTAAGCTCAACCTCAAGATTCTTGACCTTCTCTTCTAATGAGGTGTTCTCCACAACAAGAGTCTCAATTAACCTTGTAGTCTCATCTAGTTTGACTAACATATTAGCTTTTTCAGTTTTTACCTCATTGAGATCTTTTCTACAAAGATGAGAAGTCTTTTTAGATTTTATGAATTCAGTGCATAGCTTATCATAGGCTTCTTAAAGGGTCATCTTCTTGGGTACTTCATCATCAGAAGAATCCTCACTGTCACTAGCACTCTCCACAATCACCTTATCGGTTGATGCAGCAAAGGCCATAACATGACTACATTCATCCATATACTCATCAGAAGAGTCATTCTTAGTATCACTCCAGGTAGCAATCAACCTTTTATCTTTTGACTCCTTGGTCTTTTCCTTCATATGGTAGTTTGGGCACTCTACCATTATATGACCAAAACCTTTGCACTCATGGCATTGGATAAGGGGTTTCTCATTCTTACCCTTCCTTGAGGATTTAGATTTCCTAGGAGGTTTGCCCTTATCCTTTTTCCTAAATTGAAGAAACTTGATAATCTCATCAATTATGAAGGTTAGATCCTCATCCTCATCATCATCTTCATCTTCATCTTCACTTTCATCTTCATCTTCAGAGTCCTCAATCTCTTCCTCTATACCCTTAAGAGCCAAGTTTCTACTCTTTCCACCTTTTCCCATTGAGCCTAATCCCATCTCATAGGTTTGAAGGTTCCCTATAAGCTCAATCAAAGGAATTTGATCAATATCCTTCACTTCTTTAATGGCAGTGATCTTGGCATGGAATCTTTCAGGTAATGACCTAAGGATTTTCCTCACAATTTTGGATTCCGCTATAGATTCTCCAAGGTTGAAAGCAGAATTCACAATATCCTTGAGTTTAGCATAGAACTCATCAAAGGTCTCATCCTCCTCCATCCTTATTTCTTCAAAGCTACTAGTGAGTCTTTGAAGCTTCACAGTCTTTACTGCCTTGGTACCTTCATCGGTGGTCTCAAGAATGGTCCATGCTTCCTTGGCAACTTCCTTGGATGATATTTTCTTGAATTCCTCATTGGTCACCCCACAAAACAAGGCATTCAAGGCCCTACTGTTGAAATTTGCTGCTATGATTGTTGCATCATCCAAATCCACCGGTGCTTCCTTTGGCTTAATCCAGCCAACTTCAATAGCTTGCCATACCTGTTCACCTAGAGCCTGCAAAAAAACTTTCATATGAACTTTCCAGTACGCATAATTAGTTCCATCAAATAAAAGAGGAATCAAAAAGAGATTGTCCACGATCCATGACAACAGGGGTCAAGGATCACACACAGGAAATTAATCCAATCAAACTGTACCCGCTCTAATACCACTTATTGGGAAATTTAGATTCCGGTTGATGGAATTAACAAGTTTTAAACCCAAGTTGTTAATTAGATTTATTATGAATAAAACTTGTTAAAACAAACAAACAAACATCAATATCATGTCAAAATCATGCAGCTAAAAACTAAATAAGACAAGATATGTTGACCCAGGAAAACCAATGAAACAAACTAGTTTCACAGTAAAAACACCTGGGGGAAACCTTCCTAAAAAGAAATTCACTATAGTAAAGAGAAGTTTCGAATCTAGTACAAAACCTTTATCCCTAGACTCTACAATCCCCGTAGATGAACTTACAGCAGAAACATTCTACCGCTTCAGAAACTCTGAACTCTTCAATATATGAACGCCACCATTTTTGTACGAATCCCAGTACGTGACTAACCAAAGATGCACGGCTCCCAATACGTGACTAACACACCAATTAGAAGAAGAAGATGATGGCTACAAAGTTCTTCACTTCATCAACAATGAAGATCAAGAAGCACTTGGTTACAAAACCCTAAAGCTCAAAGACGCAGTAGCTTCTTTCAGAGAGAGTAAGGTATTGGTCACCTTTTGCATATGTTCTCCTTGTATTCTCTTATTTGACGGCCTCTAAAATGAGCCTTATATATGTCTAAGGTTGTGAGAAAAGAAACCCTACACAAATACAAAAGCACGGGCCGAAAATCAGATCTGAAAATCTGAATTCTCATAACCTCGATAGATACCTCGATAGATAGTATCTGTCGAGCCTCATTAAACCTCAATAGATAGCTATCTATCGAGCAGCTGTCGAGCTTTAATGAATCAGCATTTCTTCACTTGTTTCTTGGACAAACTTGCATGACTTCAATGCTAGACTTGAACTCTTGTTCTTTGAAGTACTAAACTCATCCTAGATCTATCCAATTACAAGTAAAATGTGTTTTGTCAAAGGATTAGCCAATTACATAAAATCATGACATATGTTCTTAACATGTAAAACACATATGTCCTCACAAAAAATATACAAATTTTCCCATTAAAAAAGTAGAATTTTTTGTTATGAATATTACGAATTTGAAATGATTAAATATATGTTATTTAATATCATAAGTGATTGGTTAAAGTAACCTCACTTTTTTTTTTCCTTTCTTTTTTCTCTCTTAAGGCACAAAATATTCTTTTTTTTTTTTCTTCTGACTTTCTGACAAGAAAATCTTCATGTACCGATGAAATTTATATCATGGGATTTATATTAAAATACTTTTCAATGCATTTATTCTAAATCCTCGACCCCAAATGCAATCTTGAAAAGGTAAAATTGGTAATTTTCATGCTATTTTAGAGTGTTAAATATATTAGCAACGTGATGTGTTATACCATGTTGTATATGCTAGAGTGGATGTGGAAGGGGGAGCATAGAATTTGAACACCGAGAACACGACGATTGCATGGTTTAGCATTGTCGACCTACATCTACAGAGAAATCCCTTAAGGGCTACATCTTTATTGTATAAGAGTGTAGTACAAAACTTGTGTTACAATTGAATGTTCAAATAGTGTGTAAAACATAAGACAAACCAAAATGCTACAAAGCATAAAGTAAACATGAAAGCAACCCTCATTGTGTAAAACACGCGATTTTCGCGAATGAACTGAGTCACGAACAAGTAGCCAAAACCCCTGTGACAAAATTTTGAAAAATTTGTCTAAGTGTTTGTCGTGACTAGAAGGTCCACCCGCGAGGAAGTCATGAAGGGAGCCGCGAAAGTTTCTGTATAAACCTCGCGACTAGAGCTTCCACTCACAAACAAGTTGCCAAACCGAGTCACAAGAAGGCTCAGAACCTAGATTTTTGAAAAATTTTCTAAGTCTTTTTCGCGACTGGGACATTGACCAGCCAGTGAGTCGCGAAAACCCTTTGTGTAAGCTCGCGACTGAGGCATGCGACTGGCTTGACCCACGAGGCAAGTCGCTAGAACAGGGCTGCATTGTTTTTGAAATATTGACATTTCTGCAAAAACAAAATACTTTCCAAAACCAATTAAAACATTCAAAAATCTTTTTGTGTTTGATCAACATAAAATTGAGCATGTGCAACACATTTAATCAAGTACAATTACACAAATGAATAAGGCATTCATTGAATATAGACATGTGTGATGTGTGCGGGTATCAAAAATGAGATAGTCCTTAGTCTAATGTGAAGCTTCAATGATCAATTCAACCAAGTCATACACAATTAGCACTAGGAAGAATGACCCATCTCAATTATAGAAATATGCATATATGACCTCCCACAAAAACTTGATAACATAACTTTGAAGCTTTTCATTTGGCTCCATATACATCATATCATTTGATCTTTTTGAATCATTATATCTCATTTTGAGATCGATGCTTGAAATTTTTAATATTTCAATTTGATGAGTAAGCCTTTGGCTTTTTAGGCATCACACATTTTATTTTAAGTCGCTTTCCCTTTTTCTTAGTCAAATACTAGTATGTGTGACGGCTTTTGCAGCTCATTATCTCTTTTCATTTGGAGATTTACATTGGTTGAGCTCTTTAAGCAAAATCAATAAAATAAAAGAGTGGAAAGATATATAGGCACAAGTCTATGCATGTCTCAAGATCAACAAAACCATTGACTAATCATTCATGACAAGTTTGAAGATCTATTTATAACAATCACATAGATGTCAAGATTTCTCTCACAATGATATGAGTGCATAGGGAACAAGCTAAGCTCGTAAATGCACAAGGTCATTTGTACGAAGGTACAAGGCAAAATATGCTTGTGACAAAACACAACAATGCTGATCAAACTTTTTGGATTTTCTACTTTTTATGTGTTTTTGGATTTTTGACACAAAAGCAAGAAAAGATTGATAAAAAACAATGTAAAAACATTCAAAGTAACAAGCAAACAAGCACAATTTTCAACACATGCTGGAACGATAACAAAAAGCACACAACCAATCAAAGTCACAAAGCATAGGAAGTATTAATGCATGGACATGTTGTAATGCTTAAGCATGAGTACCCTTCTTCACCCACACGGTACATGCGTTTGGGGTGATATCCCTAGAGGATTGGGTACTATTGTTTTGGCTTTCAAACCTTTTGTTGAAGCTTGTCAAGTAGGTGGTGAATGCATCAATCATCTTCATTACATCTCCAATGTTAGACACAGCTTCTCTCCCTTTCAATTGCTTGGGGTTCCCTTTATCCTTTCTTTGTCCACTTGGCCTTTGATAGTTGCCATTCTTTAATGCCCAAAGCTTACGACAATTCGGTCTGGTGTGTCCTTGAATTCCACAGTGATAGTAGAAATGCTGAATTCTCGGACCTCTTTGTGACTTTGGGAGTGATTTCCCTTGAGCCTTAGGTTTGACCACTGATTGGTTAGGAGGCTTAGTCAAAAACCGTTGGTTAGTCACATTTCGCTTCTTCTCCGCCTTCACTTTTTCAACAGTAGTGATTTTCACCATTGGTTCCTTAGCTTTCACAAACTTCATATCCTTGGACACTTTGACACTCGAACTGCTCTCTCTGGTGTATCCCATTCTGCTTTTGTCGGAGAAAGGTTTTTGATGAGCAAGCACTTTATCAAGCTTCTTGGAGGAGACCCGCTCTACTTTAGCATTAGCTTGAATCACCTCAAGCTCAAGAAATTTTATCTTTGAGTAGGCTTCGGTCAGCTCTCCATTCAGCATCTCGACTTCACACTTAGTCTCCTTGTATTGGACTAAAAGACTCTTGTAGTCTTGCTCTGCTCTCTTCATTTTCTTAATGGCTGCTTTAGCCACTATCGCATATTCACTGGACTTTTCAAAGAAGGAATTGTAGGTCTCTTGTAGTCCCACTGTTCTTTCATCTTCCTCATTATCGGATTCCTCTACTATCCCCATCGACTCCATTTCGATGTCCTCACCAAGCTCTTCCACTAACACACTCAAGTCATCCGAAGATTGCACGGGAGCAATGGTCATGAATGCAGGGTAGTTTCCTTTTCTAAGACGAAGACCTTCATCAAAAGATCCAATGATGTTACTGCCTGGATGGTTTTTGATCACTCTTGATGATGGCTTCTTTGAGGTGGACACTTCATCATTCTGAGAGATAGGACGATGAACTTCTAGAGGAGTGAAAGGACTTGATGTTCTAGACATTGATCTTGTTTCCATTCTTGAGTTCATAGGAGTTGATTCCTTTTCCGGCGTAGGTTCTCTAACTTCAATATCTTGGGCTTCAACCTCAACTGTGGGTTCTTTGGAGCTTGGCCCTTCTCCATCATCAACCATCTCTACCTTTGTTATAGCATCATCAATTTCCACATTGATGGACTCCATTACCGTCTTTGTTCTCTTGTTGAATACTCTATATGCCCGGCTATTAGTAGAATACCCAAGGAAGATGCCTTCATCACTTTTCGCATCAAACTTCCCAAGGTTCTCACGATCATTGATGAATGTTCAAATAGTGTGTAAAACACCTTGAACGTTTAGACCCCCAATTTACAAATTACCAATTCAAGCTTATTATCAAACAATGTATGTGCGGAATATGAATATAAGCTAAAACAGAATTGATAAAACAATCTAAACCATAAATAATCACAACCACAGCAGTAATTAAATGGAAAAGATAAAGGGAAGAGAGATGCAAACACAAAGACAACACAGCGATGTGTTATCGAAGTGGAAACCGAAGTCCTCGGCGTAAAACCTCTCCGCCGCCCTCCAAGCGATCAATAATCCACTAGAGAATGAAGTTGGGATATATGAACAGTAGAAGACCCTCTAAGCCTAATCTACCTAGTGTACCTAAGCCCTCCAAGCTTCTTGCTCCAACGAGGTTATGCCGAACCTTTGTCTTCTCTAGCTTACCAGATTCCACAATTAGCCCATTGCAACAACCAATATCAATTGGTCCCTTCCTAATTACTTCCCAAGCACCAAATGACCTTTTCACAGATATGAGTATGGTGAGATAAGGATTTGGCTAGTGTACCTCTCAAGGATGTAACAATGGAGAGGGTGAGAGTAGAGGAATTTGGAGAATCAAATGATGAATATTGTGGCTGAGTCAATCTTGTTTTTCTCAAGGGTTTCTCTCTCAAAATTCTCTCTGGAAGCTCTCTACAATACGTGGTTATAAGGGGTATTTATACTGGTGTGTGTTTGGAATGTGAAAGGTTAGTTTTTCCCAAACAAAGTGGTCTGGCGACTTGACTGAGTCGCGAGTCTGAGTCACGAGCTAACTACCTAGCCAGAGTGGAAGTTTTGTCCTATAGTGCTCCAGCTGGCGTGACTCTTCAGCTCCTCTGCATGCTTCACACGTGTGCCTCCTTTGGCGACTTGCCAGCCGCGAGCTAGTTGCGAGATCCAGTCGCGAGGCCCTTCTTGAGTGCACACTCTTGAGCTTTTCTTCACACTCTCTCACACACTACCCTTACATGATTCCCACCTAAATACAGGGTTTCTAAATGATGAATTACAAGCAAATTTGGCACGGAATAAAGCCAACAAAATGGTTGATTAAAGTCAACCTTACAATCTCCCCCTTTGGCTATTCCGTGACAAAACCCTAAAACAAACTCTATACTTAACATGTGAGTTGGGAACAGTTGAACAAAACTCACTCACACCTAACTCTAGAATCTATATAGCTTTTGAGCCATAAGAACAAGTATCTCTTGAAAAACAACAACACAATATGATCATTGTATGCAGAAAACTTGTAATGCATATGGAGCAAGCACAATGCAATCAAGCAAAATGGAATGAAGCAATAAACCATGGCTTGACCCAAAAACGAACAATCACTATAAATAGTGACCATAATGAACATTCACACAAGAAATGAACATCTGGACATGCAAGCTAATAAGCTCAATGCAAAGTATCATTTGCATGTCCAACACTCAACCATACAAAAACTCAAAGTAATTGCATCAAGGATATAAAATCCAACAAGGGCACAAGAGTGAAGTACTTAAAGAAATGCAAAACATTTAACTAAAAGTACTAAGGTACAAAGCATAGGTACAAAACACAACAAACTAAAACAGAATATAAACATATATATATATATATATATATAAAAACCAAAGTACCACAAAAGCTTTAACCAAAAGCACTGTAACCATATCCAAGAGTTTATAAAAACTATAGGCAAGTAACTGAAAACTAAACTAGCCAAAAGTTAGGCTATCCAAAAACATGTGTGTGTATATGTATCAACTTCCTCCTCTTGAGCACACAACTCCCCCTTTCACTATGCACACTTCCCTTTGTGTTGCTCTCCCATTTACTATATGCTCTCCCCCTTTTTGGCACGAATTGCTAAAGGCTGTTCTCTTGCTTTTGCTGAATAGCATTGAGCTGTGTCTCAATGGTTGTGAGGCGCATTTGGACTTGATTGTTGGTGGAGTAGAGAACTTTTTCAAATCTGGCAATGAGCAGATGTAGACTCTCAAACAAAATACCTAACCTGTCAGTTTGAGGGCTAGATTGTTCATGCTGAGTGCTTGTCGTCTGTAGCTCAGGAGTGATGGGAGAAGCAGTCTCGGTATGCACAAGTGTAACTGAGCCATGACCTGATGGAGTGGCATGGGTGAAGGGCTCACTCTTAGGTGCTTTAGAGGAATGACTCTTGCTTGCTTGAAGTGTTATCATGGATAATGGTCGAAGACGCGCCATTATTTTTCCATCTGTTGGTGGACTGACACCTTCAAGAAGTATGATCTTCATGACGAGACTACAAAAAGGGATACATGTTCTTGCTGCCAATCGAGCCGCTGTTTTCCCAATGGTCTGAAAGATGTGAGCACATATGTCAATCGAAACTCCGGTGATGAGATCATATAGGAACTGTGCTCGTCCAAGATTGATGAAGTCGGTGTTCGATAGTGGGTAGAGATTGAAGAACACGATCAAAGTAGGGGTCTTCAATTCAGGGGTAAACTTTGCAGTGCCTATGGATGTGCCTTTGCTTGAAACCTCATGATCAGGCCCAAGACCTTGCAAAATGTCTTGTACCTTAGGAAGTCAATCATCATAAAGAGTGAGGTCCATATTTTCTGGTCTAATGATGCGAAGAACCTTGGCAATGTAATCTGGATTGATGGAGAGCTATTTTCCTCTTACCCAATACTTCAACTCAACTCCGGTGTATCTGGCATTAGAGTAGAATTCCTTAACCAATTCATCAACCGGTTCTTCGAAATTCCTGAACAGATCAGCCCAATCTTTTGCTTCAAAAATCCTAGGGATAAAAGTTATGCCCAAGGTATCAAACTTTACCACCCGTTCCACCACAGTAGGAGTATCTTCAAAGATGCTTTCGTAAGTCTGTGAATCGAGAGGAGTCCTGAATCTCTCACTGTTTGAGTCTTAAGATGAATGAGACGAGCGTCAAGTCTGTTTTGCAACAGGGGATGATGAAACATCAATCACAATATCTTTTACTCAAGAGGAACAGTGGGACATCTGCAAAAGAACAGACACACAGCAAAGGACCAAGTGCAAAACCACAAGACACAAACATCAACTTGATTAGATTCAAGCTAGTCAAAGAAATGAATACACATTGATTTTCAAAGAGAGATATCAGTCAACCACAGTACATGAGCCAAGTCCACAGTATATTAGCATAAGCAACACTTATGCATGTGGTGTGCAAATGTGACGAATGTGTAGACACAACTAAGTACACTATAATCTATGAACACCACAGAGTCACAAATAACTGTCGTTGTGATATTCTACTATGAGCATGATATGCACAGCACAGCACAGGCATGATACATAACTCACAAATAAGAATCAATTATGAACACATGTGAAATAAGCATCATACTAACATAATCAGCAAATCCCATTAAATCAAACTCAACAAAATGAACCTAACCCATATTTGAACACCATATATCTCAAACCTCAACAAAAACTCAAAAATCCAAGAAATCAAGGCTATAAACATGAAATACTTAGAGAAAGTAAGAAAACCCATACCTTTTCTTGAAGATTGAAGTTCAGATGATGAAGAACAATGGAGGTTTTTGAGAGAAACACGGTGAGTTTGAGAGAAAGAGATGAACGAACAAGGGAATGAACAGTCAAAAATGTTCGAGGGAAAGCTGAAAAGTTTTAAAAACTGTCCAAGAAGCGCAAAACACACGTTTTTTGCGACTGAACCGAGTCGCGAACAAGTTGCCAGGACAAGTCGCCAAACACCTGTGACAAAATTTTTGAAAAATTTGTCTAAGTTTTTTTCGCAATTGGAAGTTCCACCCGCGAGAAAGTCGCGAAGGGAGCTGCGAAAGTTTCTGTATGACTCTCGCGACTGGAGCTTCCACTCGCGAACAAGTCGCCAAACCGAGTCACGAGAAAGCTTAGAACCCAGATTTTTGAAAAAATTTCTAAGTCTTTTTCGCGACTGGGACTTTGACCCGCTAGTGAGTCGCGAAAACCCTCTGTATAAGCTCACGACTGGGGGCATGCAACTCGATTGACCCACGACCATGTCGCTAGAACAGGGAAACACTGTTTTTGAAATTTTTGACGTTTTTACAAAAACAAAATACTTTCCAAAACAATTAAAACACTCAAAAATCTTTTTGTGTTTGATCAACAAAAATTGAGTATGTGAAACACATTTAATCAAATACAATCACACAAATGAATACGGCATTCATTGAACATAGACATGTGTGATGTGTATGGGTATCAAAAATGAGATAGTCCATAGTCTAATGTGAAGCTTCAATGAACAATTCAACCAAGTCATACACAATTAGCACTAGGTAGAGTGACCCATCTCAATTATAGAAATATGCATATATGACCTCCCACAAAACTTGATAACATAACTTTGAAACTTTTCATTTGGCTCCATATACATCATATCATTTGATTTTTTGAATCATTACATCTCATTGTGAGATCGATGCTTGAAATTTTTTATATTTCAATTGATGAGCAAGCCTTTGGCTTTTTGGGCATCATACATTTTATTTTAAGTCGCTTTCCCTTTTCCTAGTCAAATACTAGTATGTGCGACAGGCTTTTGCAGCTCATTATCTCTTTTCATTTGAAGATTTACATTTGTTGAGCTCTTTAAGCAAAAACAATAAAATAAAAGAGTGGGAAGATATATAGGCACAAGTCTATGCATGTCTCAAGATCAACAAAACCATTGACTAAACATTCATAACAAGTTTGAAGATCTATTTACAACAATCACATAGATGTCAAGATTTCTCCCACAATGATATGAGTGCATAGGGGACAAGCTACGCTCGTAAATGCACAAGGCCATTTGTACGAAGGTACAAGGCAAAATATGCTTGTGACAAAACACAACAATGCCGATCAAACTTTTTGGATTTTCTATTTTTTATGTGTTTTTGGATTTTTGACACAAAAGCAAGAAAATATTGATAAAAAACAACAATGTAAAAACATTTAAAACAAAAAAAAACAAACAAACAATTTTCAAATCAAGCTAGCAAAAAGCACACAAGCAAGCAAAGTCACAAAACATAGGAAGTATTAATGCATGGACATGTTGTAATGCTTATGCATGAGTACCCTTCTTCACCCACACATCACGTGCGTTTGGGGTGGTATCCCTATAGGATTGGGTACGAGTGTTATGGCTTTCAAACCTTCTGTTGAAGCTTGCCAAACAGGTGGTGAAAGCATCAATCATCTTCGTCACATCCATCACTCCGGAATCACCATCTCAACCTCTTGATTGCTCAACAGCCCAATTCCTTTTTGTTTGCTTTTAGACCCCTTAAAACACAATTGGATTAACCTAGTTAATTAGTCAAGTGATTACTTAGTCCAAATTTCAGATCTAGGTTAGCACAATCATATAATCATATCAATATAAAGTGCAGAATATAAAGAACACAAAGATATGATGACTCAGGAAACCACACCGGTAAAAACCTGGGGAGGATTTAACCTAGCTATCCTCAAGGTAAACCTGAATCCACTATGAAAGAATCAAAGTTTGTACAATAGAACTTAGACCACTAACATTCTATTGCTACCCACTAGTAGAAAAACTTACTGACACAACCACGTGCAAGCTCCGAGACCACGAACTCCTTCTTTCTTGGATTCTCCAGCAAGTACAAGCACTCCTGCTTGTGTATTTTTAAGCTTTTATTGCAGCAACTGAATGATCATTAAGCTCTCAATGAAATCTCCTTCTTGATAATCCTAAGCATGTGTGAAGGCAACCACATCTCAAATCTCACAAGAGATTCACACACAGAGCAAATAGAGCTCCCAAGTCCTTAGAGAGCTTTTGGGTACAAAACCCTAAATATATAAGAGGCACACTCTTCTCTCTAAAAACTTATAAAAATGTGCTTAGAGTTTCCTTTATATACTAGGAGTAAAACACTTAACCCTACACATCATATGGGCTTAGGACTGAGTTGGAAATTTTGTAGAAAAAACATTCTGCCCGACTTTCAATCGGTCGAGTCTAATTCTCGATCGATCGAGCCAGACCGAATTGCACAATGAATTCTGCAGCAGCTCGATTCCAACTTTACATAAAACACATACTTTGAGCAAGTCTAAAACAAGACTAAAAACATGTTTTGATCATGGTTTGCCAACAATACGAATTAGAGTTCTAATACATTAGTTCCTAAGTACTTAGAACCTAACACTTTTGTCATTTCTTGGTCCTCTTGACCTTTGATCCCTTGCATTCTTCAATGCTCTAAGCTTATGACAATTAGGTCTGGTGTGTCCTTGAAGTCCACAATGATGGCAGAAATGTTTTGTTCTAGGACCTCTTTGTGATTTTGGGAGTGATTTCCCTTTAGCTTCAGGTTTAACCACTAATTGATTATGAGGTTTTATCAACACCCATTGGTCAGCCACATTCTTATTCTTCTCCACCTTTACTTTCTCAACAGTAGTGGTAACTACTATTGGCTCTTTGGCTTTCACAAACTTCACTTCCTTGGATACATTGACAATAGAACTACTCTCTACAGTATAACCCAATTTGATTCTGTCGGAGAAAGGTTTTTGATGGGAAAGGACTTCATCAAGCTTCTTGGAGGAGACTCGTTCTACTTCAGCATTCGCTTGAACCACTTCAAGCTCAAGGAATTTGACCTTTGTGTAAGCTTCAGTTAGCTCTTCATTCAGCGTCTCTATTTCACATTTGGCCTCCTTATATCGCACTAAGAGACTTCTATAATCCTTCTCTGCCTTCTTCATCTTTTTAACGACTGCCTTGGCCACTCTTGCGTATTCTCCTGACTTCTCAAGAAGGGAATTGTAGTTCTCTTGTAGTCCCACTGTACTTTCATCTTCCTCAACATCAGATTCTTCTACTACTCCCATTGATTCCTCCTCACTATGCTTCCCAAGCTCTTCCACTAGCAAACTCAAGTCCTCCGAAGACTCAACGGGAGCAATAGTCATAAAAGCGGAGTAATTCCCTTCTCCATCACAGCTCTCTTCTGAATCTGAATTGGAAGAGTCCGAATCACTAAGAGTTGTGGCATACACCTTGCCCTTCATTCTCAAATAATTGGGACATTCTTTCTTAAAATGTCCATGTCTGTTGCACTTGAAGCAAGTGATTCCTTGAGTAGATTGAGACTCCTTCCCAACTTTCCTCTTGAAGTCCTTTTTATCCTTTCCGAAACTTGGGAATTTCCCATTATTCTTGAACTTCAAGAATTTTCGAAAATTCTTCACAAGATATGCAACATCTTTCTCGATAACATCCTCATCCGATGAGTCGTGAGCTTTTACCCTTTCATTAATTGTCTTAAGAGCCAGGGATTTGCTCTTCCTTTGTGAGGGCAACGATAGCTCATATGTTTGAAGTGAGCCAATTAGTTCTTGAACTTTGATGTCATCAAGGTCCTTACTCTCTTCAATTGCTGTAACTTTTGCACGTAAGCTCTCCAGCAATGATCGAAGGATTTTCCTCACTATCTTTGAGTCCTCCGTTTTCTCACCCAAGTTGAACTTGCCAATAACCACCTCATTTAGCTTGCTATAGAATGAGTCAAATGACTCGTCTTCACTCATTTTTAGCTCTTCAAACCGAGTGGTTAGCATCTGCAACTTAGTGTCTTTCACCTTCTTTGTTCCTTCATACGTGGTCTCCAATATTTGCCACGCCTCTTTGGCAATAGTGATGTGAGAAATCCTGTGGAACTCATCCTGAGATACACCACAAAAAATAGCATTTAGTGCTTTGCTATTTGCATTAGCCGCCGCGAGGGCTGCCTTATCCCACGTGGATTTGGCAGCCTCCAGCCTAGTCCATCCAACATCAACGGCATCCCATACACTTTCATCAATTGAACACAAGAATGCCCTCATCCGGACTTTCCAAAAGGTATAATTGCTATCATCAAAATATGGTGGAGCATTTAAAGATTGAGACTGGTCCATCTTAAACTTTGTCTTCTCTAGCTTACCGAATTCTGCAATTAGCCCATTGCATCAACCAATATCAATTGGTCCCTTCCTTACTGCTTCCCAAGCACCAAATGACATTCTCACAGATATGGGTATGGTGAGATAAGGATTTGGCTAGTGTACCTCTCAAGGATGTAACAATGGAGAGGGTGAAAGTAGAGGAATTTGGAGAATCAAAGGATGAAGATTATGGATGAGTCAATCTTGTTTTTCTCTCAAAATTCTCTCTGGAAGCTCTCTACAATACGTGGGTATAAGGGGTATTTATATTGGTGTGTGTTTGGAATGCGAAAAGTCAGTTTTTCCCAAACAGAGTGGTCTGGCGACTTGACCTCGCGACTTGACTGAGTCGCAAGATAACTGCCTGGCCAGACTTGAAGTTTTGTCCTGTAGTGCTCCAGCTGGCGTGACTCTTTAGCTCCTCTGCATGCTTCACACGTGTTCCTCCTTTGGCAACTTGCTAGCCACGAGCCAGTCGCGAGGCTCTTCTTGAGTGCACACTCTTGAGCTTTTCTTCACACTCTCTCACACACTACCCTTACATGATTCCCACCTAAATACAGGGTTTTTAAATGCTGAATTACAAGCAAATTTGGTATGGAATAAAGCCAACAAAATGGTTGATTAAATTCAACCTTACAATTAAGAATGTAACACTTGCTTCCGAATACTCGGAAGTACTTCACTTTTGGCTTATTTCCATTCCAGATTTCATATGCGGTCTTCTTTGTTCCCACTCGAAAATATATTCTATTGCCAATGTGACATGAGGTGTTCACAACTTCTCCCCAAAACTTTTGAGGAATTTTCTTGTTGAGTAGCATGACCCTTGCCATTTCTTGAATTACCCAGTTTTTCCTCTCAACCACCCTATTTTGTTGAGGAGTTTTGCGAGCTAAAAATTCCTTTTTAATCCCATTCTTCTCACACAAAGAATCGAATCTTGCATTCTCAAATTCCTTCCCATGATCACTCTTTATCTTGACAATAGGAGCCCCTTTCTTATTTTAAAGCCTCTTGCACAGAGTCTCCATTTTCTCACATGGTTCTGATTTTTCCCTAAGGAATTCCACCCATGTGTATCTTGAGAAATCATCAACGATGACCATAATGTACCTTTTTCCTCTTATACTTTCAGTTCTTGTGGGTCCCATTAGATCAACATGAAGAAGCTCTAAGCATCGTGAAGTGGCGATCACATTCACCTTATGGTGACTTGTCTTTGTTTGCTTCCCCATTTAGCATGCACCACAAAAAGTCTTCTCCACCTTTCCAAATTTTGGAAGTCCCTCAACAGCTTCAAGTTTGGAAACTTTAGCCACTTGTTTGAAGTTTGCATGTCCGAATCTTTAATGCCAAAGTTCCAACATGTCAACACGAGCAATTCTACAGGAAATTGGTGCCGTAGGAACCACTCCGTAGCAATTGTCGGTAGTCCTATTTCCTTCCAAGACTTGAATCCCTTCTTCATCAATAATTATGCACCCCTTCTTTGAGAATTGAACAAGGAAGTCCTCATCACATATTTGAGTGTTGCTTAAGAGATTTGTCTTCAGCCATTTGATGTATAAGACATCCTTCAATAGAGGTAATCCTGGTATCTCAACAGTCCCTTTGCCAAGAACTTGAGCATGACTCCCATCGCCAAATGTTACATAGTCGCCAACCTTTTCTTTGAGTGACTTAAACAGTGATTTATCACCTGTCATATGACGAGAACAGCCGCTATCAAGATACCATAAACATGAATTAAATACCTTCAAGGAAGTTTGCACAAATAGGCAAGCATGGGACAAGCACTCTTGACCTTCAAACAGAAACTTATCTTAATTTTCCATGCTCTTGTTAGATTGAATTTTCTTTTTCAGATTATCAACCTTATCACACAATATTCTATTTCTTCTTTTATACTTCTTAACCAACGAATTAGACTCACATAGACTATTGTGTAAGATGTGATTCTCATCTTCCAAATATTTCAGCATGCGAACAAACATTCTAGCATGTTTCTTTGTTTTTAATAACTCTAGGAGTTCATTGTTAGGACACCCTTCAAACATACTCATAGAGTTATTATCACAAACATTTAAACCACAATTCAGCATAGCCTTTTCCATAACTTCATCCATAGCTAAGGGGTCTAGGATCGCACTTAGGTAATTAAACCACAACAAGTGCATCTACTCTGATACCAATTGAATGTTCAAATAGTGTGTAAAACACCTATGAACGTTTAGACCCCCAAATTACCAATTACCAATTCAAGCTTATTATCAAACAATGTATGTGCAGAATATGAACATAAGCTAAAACAGAATTGATAAACCCATCTAAACCAAAAATAATCGCAACCACAGCAGTAATTAAATGGCAAAGATTAAGGAAAGAGAGATGCAAACACAAAGACAACATAGCGATTTGTTATCAAAGAGGAAACCGAAGTCCTCGATGAAAAACCTCTCCGCCGCCCTCCAAGTGGTCAATAATCCGCTAGAGAATAAAGTTGGGATACATAAATAGCAGAAGACCCTCTAAGCCTAATCTACCTAGTGCACCTAAGCCCTCCAAGTTTCTTGCTCCAACAGGGTTACGCCGAACCTTGTCTTCTTTAGCTTACCGGATCCCGCAATCGCCCATTGCATCAACCAAAATGAATTGGTCCCTTCCTAACTACTTCCCAAGCACCAAATAACCTTCTCACAGATATGGGTATGATGAGATAAGGATTTGGCTAATGTACCTCTCAAGGATGTAACAATGAAGAGGGTGAGAGTAGAAGAATTTGGAGAATCAAAAGATGAAGATTATGGGTGAGTCAATCTTGTTTTTCTTTAGGGTTTCTCTCTCAAAATTCTCTCTAGAAGCTCTGTACAATATGTGGGTATAAGGGTATTTATACTGGTGTGTGTTTAGAATGCGAAAGGTCAAGTTTGTAACAAACAGAGCTGTCTGGCGACTCAGGCTTGCGACTGGAACGAGTCACGAGTTTGAGTCGTGAGCTAACTGTCTGGCTAGACTGGAATTTTTGTCCTATAGTGCTCCAACTGGTGTGACTCTTTAGCTCCCCTACATGCTTCACAAGTGTGCTTCCTTTGGCGACTCGCTAGTCGCGAGCTAGTCGCGAGATCCAATCGCGAGGCCCTCCTTGAGTGCACACTCTTAAGCTTTTCTTCACACTCTCTCACACACTACCCTTACATGATTCCCACCTAAATACAGGGTTTCTAAATGCTGAATTACAAGCAAATTTAGCACGGAATAAAACCAACAAAATGGTTGATTAAATTCAACCTTACAATAATGAACCGTAACATAAGTATATATTGGAGACTAAACTCTAGACTACTAGTACAAGCAGGAGTGGGTTTAGGCCTATTACATTGGGCTAATATGTCTAATATATCTCTAACACCCTCCCTCAAACTCAAGGCGGAAGCTCGATGAAGGCTTGAGGTTGGATAAGCATAAGAAGATCCCTTGAAGATGCCTCGAAAAATGCCTTTGAAGAAACCACAATGAAGAATGTGCCAATTGACCAATTTCATAGTTTCAAATGAAGAAATGAAGTCTAAAATTAGAATCTACATGAAAAACTAAGTAAGATAAGCCCTATTGAAAATTTTAACTTTTGGTCAAAGGTCAACGCAAAAGTCAAAGTCAACAAAAGTCAAAGTCAACGATCAGCCAATAGTCAATGGCTCAAGGTCAGTCAACGGGCTATACTGTCTGGGTCGATTCTGAGTTTCTGAGCCAGGTCATGGATCGGACTGCAGAATCGTTGACATCATACGATGACATGTCAATTACGTGGACTAGGGCTGACATGGACGTGCTTATGTGGTTGATGACATCATCAGATGAAATCATCAGATGATGTTAGATGAAATCATCCGGGGTTCTTCGGCACGTGGCTGGAGCGTGCGATGTCCACCAGCACGTGGAGGAGAAGCCAGAAACCCCGACAGCGCGTATGGGCGCGTGTTGGCTAGATCGGTGGCTGGACTTCTCGGGTTTTTCAGTTCGGCGAGCTACGAGGCTGATAGAGCGGCGCGTGTAACCATAATCCTATCTGGGATTCGAGAATTTTGGCGGTGCGTTGGAGGAGGAGCCAGAGTCATTGTCCGCGCATGGTGGTGTGTGCGGCTGCCGATAGAGGCCGAGTTCATAGGCTTTGGTTACGGGAGGCCGTGGAGCACGTCTATGGTGTTGGTTTCATTAAGGGAAGCCTCGATTTGCATAGATTTGATAGGGAGAGGCACGGATTGCTTAGGCTTAAGGATCTTGATACAGCAATGAGCCATGGCGACTGCATAATGCCGTGGAGCCTAGATCTGAAGTTAAGCAAGGGCACTATGAATCTGTGCTATGCATGTATAAATCTTCTTTACTACGTAGAGATGTTTGTTTGATGCCAAGAATGAAGTTTGGCTCTAATACCATGATAAATATAGTATTAGCAACGTGATATGTTATACCATGTTGTATATGCTAGAGTGGATGCGGAAGGGGAAGTATAAAATAGGAATACTGAGAATACGAGAGTTACATAGTTCAGCCTTGTCAGCCTACATCCATGGAGGACCGAACTTTCTTTTCATGTGCCAGACGATCTAATTCGTGTGTCTCTTTTTGCTTTAGCTCTCCTTTTCTTGGGCAGTGACTTTAGGCGTATGGTATACCCAGATATCTCTTTTCTCTTCAGCTTGTTCCACACGCCTAAAAAGTCAGTCTCCAAGGAAGTGATGCTGGCTTTTGAGTCTTTTCCAATTACCCCATTAGTAAGGTGTTTTTATCAAGCGTGGGCTAGACCATAAAGGGTATGTCCACCCTACAAAATGCCTATATCAATATGAAATAAATTGAATTTGATTTGCACTTTGAAAAATCATGACTAGATAATGACAATGACTGATTTCCGCCCAAAAGCACAACTTGATCCTTCAAAAATTCCACCTTTTTCTAACATTTTCTTGCTAAAATCTAACTTGTAGACACAAAAAACAACTTTGTACAGTATCGACAAACCAAAGGTTGTGTGTCACTAGAACTGAGTAAGTAACAAAATTTCCTTCTACATTAACAAAATTTCCAACGGTGCATTGGATGATCAAGAAGTAACTTTTTTTCCTTTCTTTTTTCTCTCTTACAACACAAAATATTTTTGTTTTTTTTTTCTTTTTTCTTTTTTCTTTCTGACAAGAAAATCTTCATGTGCTAATGAAATTTATACAAGGGATTTATATTAAAATACTTTTGAATGCATTTATTCTAAATCCTCGACCCCAAATGCAATCTTGAAAATGTTTTTCATTAGCAAAGAAATAAAGTTTGTAAAGGCCAGAGAGTCAGTTGTAGCTGCCTCTACTCCTGAGAAAGTAAAGGATGAAAAGAAGAAGAATGTGGCTAACCAACGGGTGCTGAATAAGCCTCATAACCAATCAGTGGTTAGAACTGAAGCCAAAGGGAAATCACTTCATAAATCACAAAGAGGTCCAAGAGTTCAACATTTCTGTCATCACTGTGGACAACAAGGACACACTAGACCAAATTGCCATAAGCTGAGGGCATTGAAGAATGCAAGTGATCAGAGGTTAAAAGGACCCAGAAATGACAAAAGGAATTGGGCTGTTGAGCAACCAAGAGGTCAAGATGGTGATTCCGGTGTAATGGATGTGATGAAGATGATTGATGCATTCACCACTTGTTTGGCAAGCTTCTCCAGAAGGTTTGAAGGACACAACACTCGTACCCAATCCTATAGGGATATCACCCCAAACGCATGTGCCGTGTGGGTGAAAAGGGGTACTCATGCATAAGTATCTCAATATGTCCATGCATTAATTTTTCCGATGTTTAGGGACATTTGCTCATGCATCACAACATGCATAATTTGCGTTGTGTCTATTGCTACTGGTTTCTAGCATGATTCTTTCATTAGCTTTTGCTTTGCTCTTGTTTTTGATGATTTTCGTTTCTTGTTCTGTTTTTGAGTGTGTTCAAAAATTCAAAAACCCATAAAAATTTGAAAAATCTTCAAAAAGTTTGATCGCTTGTTTTGTGTATTTCACATGTGAGTTTGGCCTAGTACCTTCGTACTAATAGCGTAGTGCATTTACGAGCTTGGCTTGTTCTTATATGCACATATATCTTTGTGGGAGAAATCTTAAAAACTAGGTGTGATTGTTGTAAATAGATCTTCAAGCTTGTCATGAATGATTGGTCAATGGTCTTGATGGTCTTGATACATGCATAGACTTGTGTCTATATCTCTTCCCACTTTATTTTATGTTTTTGCATTAGAGCTCACCAAATGTAAATCTCAAAATGAAAAAGGGATTATGAGCTGCAAAAGCTTGTCACACATACTAGTATTTGACTAGAAAAAAGGGAAAGCGACTCTTATATTGAAATGTATGGTGCTCAAAAAGCCAAAGGCTAACTCTCATTGATTGAAATATCAAAAATTTCAAGTACCGATCTCAAAAAGAGATGTCTTGTCCAAAAAGGATCAAATGTTATGATTTATGCAGAAGCCAAATGAAAATCTTCTAAGTTTTATAATCATTCTCTTGTGGGAGGTCATATATACTCATTTCTATAATTGAGATAGTCCACTTGACTTAGTACTAGTTGTGTATGACTTGATTGAATTGATCATTGAAGCTTCACTCTCGTCTATGGACTATTCCACATTTGATACTCACACACAATACACAAGTCTTTGATTCAATGAATGCTTATCTCATTTGTGTGATTGTACATGTTCAAATGTGATGTGTATGCTCAAATACTTGATGATCAAACCCAAAAAGATTTTTGAGTGTTTTATTTGTTTTTGAAAGTGATTTTATACTTTCGTGCTTTTCGTTTTTGTTCAAAATGCATTTTTTGTGTTTTTCTTCAAAAACTAGTTCAGAGGTTGTTTCACGAGAAGCTCGCGACTTAGAGCTTCCCGCGAAAAGTGCTTAAGGGAAATAAATTTTTTGTCAGTTTACACAGAAACTTTCGCTACTGTATCGCGACTATATCGCGACCAACAGCTTCTCGCGAAATGTTGTTTGGCCAAAATTGGATTTTTCCAAATTCAGACAGAAGCTATCGCGACTGTCTCGCTACTTAAAGCTTCTAGCGAAAGTTTTTGTGCTTCAGAGGTCTTTCTCACGATTACCTCGCAACTGCGTCGCTACTGCCTAACTCGCGAAAAACGCGTGTTTTCAGTTTTATACAGCAGATGTGACAGTTTTTCAAACACTTAGACATTTCCCTCGCACTAACTCTCTTCGAACCCTTTTCAACCCAAATCTCTATTTCATTCAAACCCCATCACTTTCAGGCAAAATCTCTGCAAAATCCTTTCAAGGTTTGTGTTTCTTACACTATTTTCATCTTTTATTTTCGGATTATGCAGAATCTGTGCTTAGGGTTTTGAAAATTGGGGATTTTCGAAAAATTGGGTTGGGTTTCTAAATTTTGTGAAAATGTTTCCAATTATTTGATTGGGCTGAGTCCCATTTGATGTTTGTGCATCTGTGTTGGCCCCATATGGCAGTTTGAGCATGTATTGAGGCATTTTTCCATATGTTCATGCATTATTCATTTGTGATGTTCATTGTTGCATACCAGGTGTTTGCCAAAATGTCCCAGTGACATTTTCGTGCTAAAGTGCATTCAAGTGAATTCCAATTTCTGGGTTTACATTGGTTTGACCCTGTTATCACTTGTTTTGACATATAAGTCTGTGTTTCACACACTTTGCCCATGTTGCACACACTAGAGCCCTCTAGGCACACCTCTTGCATCTCCTGATGCATCTCCATGCATCACATGCTGCACACACATGCATCAGTTGCTTACTCATGCATTATGCTTATGCTTAATTGGTTAATTTCCTTAGCATGTCGTTTGAGTTTATTTACTCTATTTTGAGTTGGTTATGCTCTGTTTTAGGTTGTTTTTACTTGTAAACTTTGAACTAACTTGAATCTAATCAAGTTTTGTGTTCTGTTCTTTGTGTTTTTGCACTTGCTGTTTGTGTTTTGTGGATATGTTTGCAGATGTCTCCGTTTAAAAGCTCAGCTGTGAAAGGAGGTTGCAACAAAGGGAAAGAGCCGGTGATTGATGTTGATGAACCTTCACCGAAGTCAAAGAGAACTCGTTTTTCAACAGGAGTGTACGACTCTGACTTGTTCAGATCCTATGCTACATTCCAGACCTACTCGAGCCAGTTTCGAGATGCTCCATTGCTGGTTGAAAGGGCCGTTGATCAACCTTCTCTCCGAGACATGGATATCCCAATATGGTTTGCCACCAAAGATTGGAATTTTCTTCTCTCAACTCTTGAGGATGCATATGAGAACTTAGTGAAAGAATTATATGCCAATGCCATTGTTGAAGGAGAGGAAATCAAGTGCTGGGTGAGAGGAAAGCGGTTCTTGGTTACACCCGCCTACTTGGCCGAAATTCTGAACATCAACAGGCCAATATTGCCTATCCCTCAGGTTTATGATGAACTCACTCCGGATGAGGAGATTCTACGAGAAGTTTTAGGAGTTAATTTGGAATTCTCCTCCAATAGGAAGTCAATAAGTGTGGCATCACTTTCTCTTGAACTAAGGCTGCTCACAATGATCATGTGTAGCAACCTCTACCCTCTGTCTAGCACCGGTTACATGAATCTCGGTCGAGCATTATTCCTACATGATCTGATCTCTGACGTGGAGATTGATGTGTGTTCTCACATTTTTCACATTCTGGCAAAAATGGTTAACCGGACTGCTTCAAGGAATTGTATTCCTTTTTGTCGCCTTATCTCACGGATTTTGAAGACCAAAGGTATGCATCCTTCGGAAGATAAGTGTCCATATCCAAGGCCAAGTCCAATTAATATCCGCTCTCTCCATGCAAGCATGAGTCACACTAAGAAGAATCCCAAGCATGAAAGTCATGCTACTCAGGGTAGCTCAAGTTCTACATCTCATGTCTCTGATGAACAGTTCGACAACATCATGGCTGCACTTCATGAGATTAATACCAAGATATCCGGACTAGCTACTATCATGCACTCCCAACACATTCGCTTTGATACGAAGTTCACATCTCTCCAAACTCAGATGGATGAAATTCAAAGGAAGCTAGAAGAAAATGGAGACTAGCTATTCCATGACAAAAAGGGGGAGATGGTGTCACTGACAGGGGGAGATGGTGTCAATAATAGGGGGACTGTAGTGATAGGGGGAGGAGAAGCTACTATTTATATTGGTTTAGATTCTATAGCTACTGTTTTTACTGATTTTGTTTAAAGCTTTGATACTCTGTTTTATATTTCAGTTTATATTCGGTATGTTTTTTGTTTCTATCTCAATGCTTTTGTAGCATTTTTTGTGTACTTTTAGATATTGTCAATATGTCTTGAGTACTTCACTCTTGTGCCCTAGTAGGATTGTTCCTAGATGCAAATACTTCGTGTATTTTGCATTGGTTGAGTGTTGGACATCCAATTGATCCTTGGAATTGTTCTTAATTGCATTGCGTGTCCGGATGAGCATTTACTTGCTAAATGTTCATTGTGGTCATTCTTTAATGAATATTTTTTGTTTGATCAAGATATGCTTCATGTTTACTGTGTTTACAAACTTGATCGCACTTTACTTGCTCATGTACGTACCTTGTGTTCAACTTGTCATAAGCTTAATGAAAGTTTTGTTTGTGTGCAAATGTTTCAGGTTACAGGTATTTACTTGCAAGTGCTTCACAGGTTCTAGATTAGGTGTGAATGAGTTTTGCCTTTGTTCCCAAACTCACGTTTAAGTTTAGAGTCTGTTTTAAGGGTTTTGTCACAGAATAGCCAAAGGGGGAGATTGTAAAGTTGTGATTTTCCAATATGTATTTTGTTGGCTTTTATTCCGTGCCAAATTTGATTATAATTGTATTCAATCTTTTGTACCCTGTATTTGTTATGGGATTTCATTGTAAGGGTTGTGTGTTAGAGAGAGAGAGTGTGTGAAGACTCAAGCATCTGAAGACTGAAGAAGTTTCGCGGGTATCTCGCGACTAAACATCCCGCGAAAGGAAGCATATGCCTTGCACATGACTAGAATGCAAAGAGTCAGGCCAGATGGAGACAGCTGTGTCTCGCGAGTATCTCGCAGGTAAGGCCTTCCCGTGAGACACCCGCAAGACATTCTGTTCTGCCAGCCTGTCCAGTCTGATACACACTTTCTGTGCCCACACTATATATGCCCACATTACCCACAAAAGATGAGGAGAGCTTCTGAGAGAAAACCCTAGCTAAAACACTTGAGAGTTAGAAATTGTTATACCAATAATTCTCTACACATTTGTTTTGGGAATTTCCTCATCTCCTACCTTTCCATTTCCATACCATTGAGAGGTTAATAGCCCAAACACTTACCACACCCTTTGAGAGTGTCAAGTGAAGTTTTAGTGCTACTGGGAAGCATTGGAAGAAGCCAAGGATGGCAGATGCAACATGGAACTTGTTGCGGGATCCGGAGAGCTAGACAAGACACGGTTCTGAGAAGCCTTGTTGGAGTAGGAGCTTGGAGGGCTTAGGTACATCGCGTAGATTAGGCTTGGAGGGTCTCTTGCTAACCCATATATCCCAACTGATTGTCTAGTGGATTGATTACCACTTGGAGGGCGGCGAAGAGGTTTTTCACCGAGTTCTTCGGTTTTCTCTTCGATAACACATCGGCGTGTTATCTGTGTTTGCATCTCTCTTCCCTACTTTTGTTCATTTCATTTTACTACTGTGTTGCTTTAAATATGGATTAGAGTAGCTCTCTCGCTTTTATGCTTGTGTTTACACTATTCCACACTTAGTATTAAGTTAGTGTAAAATCAACCAAGTCGTAACTTTGAATTGAGGGTCTAAACAGCTCTTGTGTTATTTAACACATTTTCGAGCTTTCAATAACAATGGAGAGAAAGAGAGTAGAGGAATTTGAAGAGTCTCTATATGAAGATTGGGGATGAGTCAATCTTGTTTTTCTCTAGGGTTTCTCTCTCAAAATTCTCTCTAGAAACTCTCTACATTTCGTGGGTATAAGGGGTATTTACACTAGGGTGAGAGTGGAATGCGAAGAGTCAGGTTTTTCAAAACAGAGCTAGCTTGCGGCTTGGCCTCGCGACTTGACTGAGTCGCGAGTTCAAGCCGCGAGCTAACAGAACGGCCAGGCTGGACTTTAAGTCCTGTAGTGCTCCAGCTGGCGTGACTGTTCATCTTCTCTACATGCTTCACTCGTGTGCTACAGTTGGCGGCTTGCCAGTCGCGAGTCACCCGCGAGTCCCAGCCACGGGTCTCTGCATCCTTGCATAATCTTGAGCATTTCTTCACACTCTCTCACTCACTACCCTTACATGATTCCCACCTAAATACAGGGTTACTAATTGCTAAATTACAAGCAAATTTGGCATGGAATAAAGCTAACAAGATGGTTGATTAAATTCAACCTTACAATCTCCCCCTTTGGCTATTCCATGACAAAACCCTAAAACAAACTCTAGACTTAACATGTGAGTTGGGAACAGTTGAACATAACTCACTCACACCTAACTCTAGAATCCGTGTAGCTCTTGAACCATACGAGCAAGTAACTCCTGAAACACAACAACACAATATGATCATTGTATGCAGAAAACTTGTAATGCATATAGAGCAAGCACAATGCGATCAAGTAAAATGGAATATAAGCAATAAACCATGGTTTGACCAAAAAGGAACAATCACTATAAATAGTGACCACAATGCTTATTCACACTTGGAATGAACATCCGGACATACAAGCTAATAAGATCAATGCAAATCACTTGCATGTCCAACACTCAACCAATGCACAATACATGAAGTATATGCATCTAGGAATAAAATCCTACTAGGGCACAAGAGTGAAAGTACTTAAAGAAAATGCACGACATTTAACAGCAAGTACTTAAGCTACAAAGCATGGATACAAAACATAAAGGCTGGATAAGCATGGTACAAACCATAAAAGCCTACAAATGCATGGAAACAAACCCTAAAAGCTTACAAAAGCAACATGGGTACAAAAAATAAAGTATTTTAAATAAACTAAAAGTGCTTAATTTTTCTCCCCTTCAAAATGATGAGAAGCTGTGATGCACTTGGAACGTATATACCTGTAACCTGAAACACTTGCATAAAACACATTAGACCCTCAAGGTAAAGCAAGTAATAAAAGGACAAGTATAATGTAACAAGTAAATTGCGATCAAGTAAACATGATGTAGAACATATGAGCAACTTGATCAAACATCAAAACAGTCATATAGAAATGATAGACAAAACAAAGTTTTCTTATTAACTTATTGTCTTCTCCCCCTTGGTATATGCATCTCCCCTATGGAATATCTCTCCCCCTACAAATGTGCACAAGAAATAGAATTTCTCCCCCTAAGAGTGTGCATAAGAGTCATATAGAAATGACAAAAACACTCCGGAATACTCTCTCTAGAGTATACTCTCCCCCTTTTTGTCAGGAATAGACAAAGGGTTAAAGAGAAAAGAGGGCAAGAGATGAAGGTATGAACAATGATAATGATGCATAAGGGGTGCGAGATGAATGAGAAAATGAAGTTCAAACCTAAGACAAAGTAAAATGATACAAAGCAATAGGTAAACATGACATGCTAGGATGAAGAAGCAAGGTATTGACCAATGCATGACAAGGGTAGCAAAGGTGTGTGCAAGAGGTGGCTATATGCAATGCATGACCAATGCATGGAAAATGCACATGTGGGGCAAGGTGTGTTAAATACACAACCAAAGAACCAAATATGTTCCTAATGAGGAAACATGAGAAACCCCAAAGTTTGGTACTCATCGGAGTCCAAACAGGTGAGAAAATGCCTAAAAGGCATTTTATCAAACACCTAGTGTGCACACTATGAACAATAATGTAAAACAAAGCATGAACATCATGAAATCCACCCTTAATACATGTTCTTTTTGCCACAAGGGGCCAACATCCAATGCAAATCATCAAAAGAAACCAATCCCATGAAAAAAATTTGACAAAAATTAAGTTTTTCCAACCCCTATGATGAAAATCCCAACCAAGAGCACAAAACTCTCCAAAACATAATCTAAGGATCAAAAACAATGAAAAGAGTTTATAATTACCTTAGAGATGTTAATGAAATGAAAAACCATTCAAATTAATGGGGTTTTGATGTAAAAATAGTGAAAAAGGAGTTTAAAAGAGGATGGGAGAGGTTTAAAACAGGTTACCCATGAAAAGCCCTTTAAAAAGCTATTTTTGGGCGTTTCGTGATTGGGTGAGTCGCGAAGTTCAGTCGAGAAAATTTTCGCGAGTCGCGAGTGAGTCGTGAGCAGGTCACGAGTGAGTCGCCAAAACTTCTGGATGAACTCGCGACTGGGGTTTCACGACTAGCGAGTCGCTAGCTGAGTCACAAAAATCTCTAACACCTGTTTTTCAACACAGAACATGTTTAAACAATGAAAAACAAAGTAAGCACAAAACATGAACACAAAGAGTGATAAAAATCACTTCCAAATACATATAAAATGATCAAAAATCTTTTTGGATTGATCCATATATAGATGAGCACACACACATCACATTTAAACAAGTACAATCGAACAAATGAATAAGGCATTCATTGAACATTAGGCATGTGTGTTGTGTGTATGTATCAAGTGTGGAATAGTCCTTAATCTAGAATGAAACTTCAATGATCAATTCAATCAAGTCATACACAACCAGTACTAAGTCAAGTGGTCTATCTCAATTATAGAAATGAACATATATGACCTCCCACAAGACAATGATTACATATCTTTGAAGCTTTTCATTTGGCTTCTTTACAATTCATATCATTTGATCTTTTTGAATCAATATATCTCATTTTTAGAGATCGATGCCTAAAATTTTTGATTTTCAATTTGATGAACAAGCTTTTGGCTTTTTAGGGCATCATACATTTTCATAAAAGTCGCTTTCCCTTTTTCCTAGTCGAATACTAGTATGTGCGACGGCTTTTGTAGCTCATTATCTCTTTTCATTTTGAGATTTACATTGGTTGAGCTCTTTAAGCAAAAACAATAAAAAATGTGGGAAGATATATAGGCACAGGTCTATGCAAGTATCAAAACCATCAAAACTATTGACCAATCATTCATGACAAGCTGGAAGATCGATTTACAACAATCACACATAGATTTCAAGATTTTTCCCACAAAAATAGATGTGCATGCATAACAAGCTAAGCTTGTAAATGCACTACGCCATTAGTACAAAGGTATTAGGCCAAACTCACATGTGATATGTGCTCAAACATATACGATTTAACTTTTTGAATTTTTCACTTTTTATGTGGTTTTGGATTTTTACACACACAAAACAAAGACATAAAAGGAAGATAAAAAACAAAAGACAAAACAATACATATGAAGAGATGCATGATGCACAAATGCATGACAATGAAGCATCTAATGCATGAAGGGTCCTACAAAGATTGAAAGAATTAGATCAAGGACCAAAAGAGCAAAAGCTCAACCATAGGAACCCTTCCTCATCCAAACGGAACGATTGTTTGGAATGAGTGTCTCATGAAAAGTGAGACGAGGGGAAGAATGAGAACCAGAGATGCACATAGACAAGGAGTTAAGAGCATTAAATATTTTCTTTAACAACATGCTATTTTCACTCAAATTCGGTTTACTCTTTTTAGCACAACTTCCATGAAGCTCAAGTTTCTCTTTTCTTTTGATTCTTTTAAAGGCATGAAACTTAGAGTAATGAGGTCTTAAATGACCAAAGACACCACAATGGTGACAAACAATGTGTTTAGGTCCACTAGGCTTTTTGGGAAGGGATCTAACCATATGATTTTGTTCTCTCTTCAACTTACGACATTGAGGTCTTATATGACCAATCACACCATAATGGTGGCAAGTTGGAACAAATTTAGATCCATCCAAAACCTTAGGTTGAGACCTAAACGGAGGCTTTGACTTAAGAGCCTTTCTCTCCACCTTTTGATTTCTTTTATATGGAGGAATGTACACCGATTTGTCCTTTGAGGTAGAACACATAATAGGTACAAAATCGGGTACCACAACATGATTGCAACAAATATTTTCATCTTTTTTAGTAATAGGTTCAGCAATCAAACACTTGGCATGCATCTTAAGAGATTTATTTTCACATTTAAGATCATCAACTAGTTTGTTGGACAAAACAAGTTAAGCATCCAAGTCCATATTCAAACATTCAAACTCTTTCAACTTTTCAAAAGAATTTTCAGCACGTTTCTTATATTTTTCAACCAATTTATTGGATTCATTGAGGTTAGCCATCAATTCATCATTTCACAAAATAACTTGCTCAAATCCTTATTAAACTTCATAGCCTTTTTCTTAAAGAGTTTGATGTTAGGAATATCAACAACATCCAAAGATTCATGTAAGATAGCATCATAATCATGAGTATTATCACTCATAGAGGCATTTTCACAAACACGTGGTATGTTACATTCATCAACATCCAAAATATGCATAGAGGCATACAAAGCACTATCCATGGCAAATACACACAAGGGGTCAAAGATCACACTTAGGTATTTAAACCACAACAAGTGTACCCGCTCTGATACCAATTGAGTGTTCAAAATGTGTATAAAACACCATTAAACGTTTAGACCCCCAATTTACAAATTACCAATTCAAGCTTAATATCAAACAATGTATGTGCGGAAAATGAACATAAGCTTATAACCGAATTGATAAACAATCTAAACCAAATAAAATTACATCCACAACAGAAATTAAATGGCAAAGATTAAGGGAAGAGAGATGCAAACACAAGGACAACACAACGATGTATTATCGAAGAGGAAACCGAAGCTCTCAGCGTAAAACCTCTCCGCCACCCTCTAAGCGGTCAATAATCTACTAGAAAATGTAGTTGGCATACATGAACAGCAATAAACCCTCCAAGCCTAATCTACCTAATGTACCTAAACCCTCCAAGCTTCTTGCTCCAACGAGGTTGCACCAAACCTTTGTATTTTCTAGCTTACCGGATTCCGCTATAGCCCATAGCATCAACCAATAACCATTGGTCCCTTCCTAATTGCTTCCCAAAGCACCAAAAAGCCTTCTCACTGATATGGGTAAGGTGAGAAAAGGATTTGGCTAAGAACCTCTCAAGGATGTAACAATGGAGAGGAAGAGAGTAGAGGAATTTGAAGAGTCTCTATGTGAAGATTAGGGATGAGTTAATCTTGTTTTTCTCTAGGGTTTCTCTCTCAAAATTCTCTCTGGAAGCTCTCTACATTTCGTGGGTATAAGGGATATTTATACTAGAGTGAGAGTGGAATGCGAAAAGTCAGGTTTTTCAAAACAGAACTGGCTGGCAGCTTGGCCTCGCGACTTGACTGAGTCGCGAGTTCAAGCCGCGAGCTAACAGAACGTCCAAGCTGGACTTTTTGTCTTGTAGTGCTCCAGCTGGCGTGACTGTTCATCTTCTCTACACGCTTCACTCGTGTGCTACAGTTGGCGGCTTGCCAATCGCGAGTCACCCGCGAGTCCCAGCCGCGAGTCTCTGCATCCTTGCACAATCTTGAGCATTTTTTCACACTCTCTCACTCACTACCCTTACATGATTCCCACTTAAATACAGGGTTACTAATTGCTAAATTACAAGCAAATTTGGCACGGAATAAAGCCAACAAGATGGTTGATTAAATTCAACCTTACAGTTATGTACCTTAGATTTTGTATTGTTTAATTTGTTTTAGGCTAAAATGTGAATTACATCTTTTAAGTTTGGTTGAAATTCATTTAAGTTCTAATTTTATTTTCATTCATTTGAATCATTCAAGTTTTAAATTTATTCAATTAAGTTTTTCTATCCAATTTTAGTTAAAAAAATTTCCCTCAAAAAAATTGTTTTCACATGAAAAAATATATAAAATTAGTAAAAATATATTATAAATTTTTTTATGTAAGAATATTTTTTTTTCAAAAAATATTTTTTTATTAGTTAATTGCATACTTAATAGATTTTTATTTTATTTTATTATTTTATGAAATTGAATAAAAAGCTTGAATTTGAATAACTTTGAATTTTATAGGATTCAATTGAAAGAAAGTAAAATTAGAAGACTGAAATGAATTTCACTCAAACTTAGAATGTGCATTTTGCATTTTAGTATTTCTTTTAATTATGTTCCCTTTCACCAAAAAAAAAAAAAAAAAAAAAAAAAAAAAAAAAAAAAGATTATCCATTTCTTTGAAATGAAAATCTCCTTTGTATTTTTTATTTCCCAATCAAACAAATTCATACGTACAAAAATACTTCATCTTTCTCAACTTTCAATTCTCAAATCTACAAGTTAGAAATATCAAATAACCACCTTCAATCTCTTTCTAATCTCTATCCTTTACGTTCTTCCATTTGTACTTTTATTTTCGGGTAAATTACATTAATCTTCTCTGAAATTTCACATAATAAAAGTGCCACTAAACATAGTACGAAATGACACTCCACCTTCAAAGTTTATATAAATACAAATTATAAGTCCATACTTGATCTTCGAAAAAGATATTCCATTTTTTCTAAAAGGATCATATTAAAACTTTTGGACAAAATAAGACCTCCCTCCCGTGAGGTTTGCATAAAAAAATGGAGAATTATACTTTATCACTCTAAATTATTCTTCAGATTACACTTTGCACCATAAACTTTTCGAATGCGCATTTTGCACATTAAAAGCTACAACCTTCCGAAAATCCAAACTCTCCATTTTCTCCCATCACTACTGATTCATACTCACAACAACAACAGCAGCAGAAACTCACAGTCACACACCACATTCTGTATTTTAGCCATTTGAGAAAGACTAAAACCTTAGCTACCTGCTCTCTTGGTCACACTCATGGGCCATATTATATAGTTGGATTAAAGATTCCTTTTTTGCTTGGAAATTGATCTTGTCCGTTCATTTTTGTTAGGTGGGTTGTTCCTATCTACTTTTTCTTTTTTCCATGCATGTGGGTCCACGTGTTTCCTATCCGAATTTCTCTTTAGTCTGTCTGTCAACAGCTTGGAAGATGCGAAATTAATTTATTAAAGTCTAGTGTCACGACACGGATTTTGTTAAAGTCTTTAAGTTATGGAAAAATTTAGGCCGTTTCTTTTAAGTTACGGGGAAATATTTGTAAATGAAAAAAATGTGTGAAAATATGTATTGTGGTGTTTAATTAATAGTTTTTATTGTTTAAACATTGTTATTAAACAGGACCTATGACAAACTACAATGTAACTTCTATGTCACAATTTACAATAAGGTTAAGCACCGAATAGTGAAAAAAAATTGATGATTCATGTGTAAGTGATTGAAAATTACTCATAGTATATTATATAAGAGTTGTAATAAAAAGTTGTGGAATAGTTTATGGTTTTAGAACTGGCTGCAAATATGAACAATACTTATAAGACTACAACTTACTATGTGACAAGTTATGAATGATGGAAAAAAAGTGATAGATTCATACATTCTTCACTTATAACTTGTCACATAATTAGTTTATGGCAAAAATTGTATAAAAAATTGTAGATCTAGCATCTTTTGGTACATATTTTCAAAATATAGAAGCATAACTTTTTATGTGAAAATAAGAGGTAACTAATCCAATTTGTTACGTTGAGAGTTGTACAAAAAATTATAAATTTGTTTGTAACAATAGAAGGACTTATCCGCCATGAATAGCGAATAAGTGTTCACGTCCAGTCCATCCTTAAGTTGCAACAAAAAATCAAAAAGTCGATCCCCACAAACTTTGCCACATATTTTGCCATAATTTTATACAATGTTAAGTGTGAGTCCATGTGAATGTGACTGAGGACACACCCAAGAGAGGGCCCCGGGCCCTCCTGGCCCAATTTTTTTTTTTTAATTAGGCACATTTTGAATTTTTTACAGCTGGCCTACTTTTTTTCAAAACCTTAGCCCCACTCCTATGATTATTAGCCCGGACAGCCAACTGTATCTCCAAAAAATTAAAACCCATTAGCCATTACTAGCGTGACTAATATTTAAATGAAGCTCAAATTTTTATGTTGACTTTTAAGCCTTCTACCCTCCTCCATATCACCTAGTTTTTTTAATAATATAAAATTAGCTTATGCCTTTTTCTTCTTTTATCATATAGATACATTTTAATCATATCGTATTCTGAAAAATTAATTGTTAATTTGATAATATTTGTATTAAATATATATTTTAGGTTTAAAGATTAATATACTAATTGAAATATGCACTTATAGTTTTGAGATCCTTAGGGCTTGTTTGGTACATATGTTTAAATAACAGTTTTCAGTTTTTTTGGAAATACGTGTGGGTAAAAAAATGTGTGAAAATGCATGTAATGTTATTTAAAAACTGAAAACATGTGTTTAAACACATGTACCAAACACCCCCTTAATAATTTATAAGTGTTTTAATCAATATCATATATATAAAATAGTGAAAAACCCCGAAATGGAAAACCAAAATAAGCCAATATTGAAATATTTCATTCTAATGGACAAACCAAAACGGAAATTCATAACATTGTTCATAATGCTATAATTAATATATTTTAAATTAGATAAATTTGTAATTGAAAACTAGTAAATCCCACATTGCCCACATTGCTAACTCATAAGACAAAAAAAAAAAAAAAAAAATCACTTATGGCCCCCTTTAGCTTGTAATCTTAGGTCCGTCCCTAAATGTGATGACAGTCAATAACAATCTACCACGTAGAAAAGTTGTGGCAAAATTTTGAGTTTGTTCATGATAGTATAAAAAGTTATCGGGTGTGAGTAGCAAGAAAATACCCACCGCTAGTCCATCCTTAAGTAGGGATGGCAAATATAACTCGACTTGCAAGTACCCGACCCGACTCGACCATAATGAGTCGGGTTTTACCCGACCAGCTAAACAATAGGATCGAGTTTGGGTTTTAAAAATCAAACCCAAAGAGGGTTCGGGTTGGGTCCGGGTTTTATGCATACCCGACCCGAACCTGACCTGTATACATATATATTATTAAACAAATTAAAAAAAAACCCTAGTATAAATACTCCTATTTCATTTCAGATCATTTTTCTAAACCTAACCCTCAATCCCTTATCTCTCAGCCGCCCTCTCTCTCTCTCTCTCAAGCTCTCACTGTCGGCCACCCTCTCTCGACCTCACACAAACACTCCCCTAATGGCCTCACGGCCCCATGGCCTAGTTTAGCCTCACGCTCCCCTCACAGCCTCGTTCAGCCCCACGGCCTCACTTAGCCTCACCGCCCCTTACCTCTCTCACTCTCACTCTCGTTTTCTCTCAGCCACCCCTCACCTAGTCACCCTCACTTTCATTCACTCACCAATCCACCCCGACCCTCACCCTCACTCTCATGATGTGGTGGTTGCTATTTGTCACAAAGGAGCACAAAATTGTTAAATCGGAGCATGGGATTGTTAGATCGGAGAGATGTGATGATCGGAGGATGAGATTGTGTTTCTATTTGTGATTTGTGATTTGTGATTTGTGTTTCTGTTTATGTTTGTGTTTGTGATATGTGCTTCTATTTCTGTGGTTGTAAAATCAATTATTTATTTATTTAAAGATTGGGTCGGATTGGGCCACGTCTTTAGATTAGGCCCAGAAGTGGCTGGATGGGGCTTGCGGAGGTCCGACGGGGCAGGTTT
The DNA here is from genome assembly GCA_030021035.2 of Notholithocarpus densiflorus. NCBI lineage: Eukaryota > Viridiplantae > Streptophyta > Magnoliopsida > Fagales > Fagaceae > Notholithocarpus > Notholithocarpus densiflorus. The sequence continues at coordinate 504,716 of JARYZH020000174.1, forward strand.
GGGGTTAAAAAAAACTCTTTATTAAACGGGCTGGGTTCGAGTAAGGAGGAGGGCTTGTGGGTCGAGTTCGGATATCAAAAAACCTAACCCAAACCCAGCCCGTTGCCATTCCTATCCTAAAGTTGCAACAAAAATCAAAAAGTCAATTTACACAAACTTTGCCACATATTTTGCCGTAACCTTTTTTTTTTTTTTAGAAATTTTGCCATAACTTATACAATATAAAGTGCAATTGGATTATTTTTCTTCAAATATCACTGGTGATTTGATGTGTAAATGACGTGATCTAATCACAATTAATCCATGGTTTGGGTGGATTGAATAATAGATAATAAAATTATGTTAGTGGTGGGGTTAAATATTTTAGAGTAGTGCTATTTATAGGTGTTACAAACTGTACTACACTGAGCTTAGAAACTGATGTGTCACCAATTAAAAAAAAAAGCGATTCAAATATTCAATAATGAAATGGTTAAAGCATATCAATCACATTCATTATCATATCTGTTTGTTAATTTTAAATAGTAAAAGTATTTTTCATTTATAATTGTTAAGGTGATAAATTGTGATCAATAGATTATAAATGAGAAATGTTAAGTCTACAATATTTTTATAACAAATCCTAAGTAACAAGCTATTATTAGCTGTTATTGATAAGTAAAAAAGTAATTTAAGTAGTGAGACAAGATTATAACCGGTTACCATCTAAAATTTGTTGTGAAAATGTTATAGATAGAGCATTATTCATTATAAAGTGATGTTAGTGGTAAGTCAAAATGAAAATTAATAAAAACATGTCAATTCAACTGTTGTGAAAATTATTATTATTATTTAATAGTTACAACAAGAGAAGAGATTTAAATCTTAAATGTCTCTTTAGAAATACCAAGAAGTGCTAATTGTGCCAATAACATTACTCATAAAGTAGAAAAATGAATAAATATAGTGACAAATTGATTCTTCATCACTATAGTAACTAGTAAATAGGATAGGAGAGAAAATAAAATTTATTTCTTCATCTTTACCCAAAAAAAAAAAATTAAAATAAATAAATAAATAAGAGTTATTAGGTGGAATTGAACCAGCAGAAAAGAGATAGATGGGATAGTGGCAAATTCTAAAGAATGACATCGTTTATCACTTTTAAATTGGGCAGTAAAACACCCTTTTTTTTGTTTAGAAGATGCCCTTATTATTCTTTAGCTAAAGTGCAAACTACACCTCTTAAATTCGAGGATCTTTGGATTTTACATACTGGATTTTCAGAATTTGAATCTTACCCCCTGAATTTATATTTTGTTTGCATTAGTAGCCTTTCCATCCATATTTTTTATTAAGTTCCACATAAACTTGTCATACATGTTTAATTCGTCTAATAAAATAAAGTCATCTGTCATAATGAAAATGACATTGCATAATGAAAACGGCATGACATTATATTATTTGAGTTAGTCTTCAAAATTTTGTACCAATAATTAATAAATAAATGATAGTTGAAATTATTTTATTTGATTTGCTTAAATAGAATGATGTTGATGTATAAACTTATAAAAATTATATTTACAGATCTTTAATTGTTTAATAATTATCATTTTCATTTTAAAATGGAATGTATATATTTATCAATAAATTATAAGTACTAATTTGATAATTTAGGAACTTATTTTCAAACTTACAAAATCAAACATTTAATATAATTTTAATATTTGGTATAAATGCATAATACTCATCACACCCCTAGGTTTTTTTGTGATTAAAAAACATAGTAATCCCAAATTATAATGGATACAAATTATTAACTTTTTTCTAAAAAAATAAAAGAGCTTCTGAGCACGCATGTGAGCGCGTGCTCAAAGGCTAGTTTTCTATAAAAAGTTTATAAAAGTATTATCTAAATTAATTTTCTTAGGGCATTGTTTACTTTTCCCATTAATTTTTTAAAACCTTTTTTCATTGGAAAAAGTTAACAAATATCTTAAGAGTATTGGTTTATAATCTATATTTAGAAACTTTTTATGGAAAAAAATATATCTAATTTTTTTTTACAACTTTTTATATTTTCCATGGAAGTGGGATTAAAACTTTCCTAAAATAGTCCATTAACAAATATCCTCAGAGACTCTTCTATTTTGTTTTTTGGAAAGAAGTTAATAATGAGATCTTACACCAAAAATTAACACCAAATTGGCAATAAAGTCGTTTTTCGTGAGTGGTGTGTTCACTTTTTAGTTCTAGTCTGCTAGATCTCATCATACTCATGATTGGCAAACAAATAAATGTCATTTGCAAACATAAATCACAAATGGTAAAAAATATAAAAAATTTTATATCAACCAGAAAATAGAAAAGTTTTCGGGCATGCAATGAGGCTAGTTAAGTGATAAAAGCAGAACTATCAACCTAAAAAATATACAACCATCAAGTGTCTCAAGAATATTGGCAAAATAAAACAGATTGGAAGGATTCACCCACTCAATAAAGATTTGAAAAATAAAAGCTTCTAATTAAGAATAATTTTTTTTACGATCCTCAAAACTTCTAGCATTTCTCTCTCCAAAGCGCGGAGACCCACCACTGTTGAGAAATTTGACAAAATATAACATACCCTCATCAAGTCGATGTCTTGTTATGCGGAAATCCCCAAATAGTAATGAAAATAGATAATAATGTAAAACAAATAGATTTTTAAAAGATCTGTAGCAAAAAAAATTAAAATAATTGAATCAAAAAACTCACCACCATTGTAGTCTTATGGCCATTAAACTAATGAGGAGGAAATAAGGATGGCCAAATTTCTGTCAAAAGTGAAGATCTATCTTCTTCTTCTTCCTCTTCTTCTTTTTTAGAAGAAAACTGAAAATCTGAAAGGACAATTTTGAATGTGGGTAGCTTTAGCGAGAACTTTGTGTGGGGAATAGGTTCTTGTTTTTTGGCTTGGGTGGGAGTTAGAGATAGAAACGGGTCTTTTGAAATTTGTAATTGCACATTGTTGGCCTAAACTATTCTCTTGATTACACTTTGCACCCTAAGCTTTAGATTTCCATTCAAATTAATGGCAAACTTAACGTCGGGGTGCAAAGTGTAACCAGGGTCAAAGTTTATGGTGCAAAACGTGCATTCGAAAAGTTTAGGGTGCAAAGTGTAATCTTGAGTATAGTATAGGGTGCTAAAGGTAAAGTGTAATTTTTCCTAAACTTTTCGAATGCACATTTTGCACCCTAAACTATGACCATTGTTACACTTTACACCCTAACGTTAAGTTTGCCATTAACTTAGATGAAAAGGCATGACATCATGTAAAAAGACTCAATTGCCCATTTTCTCAATCCCTTCAAAACAAAGAAGAAATTATACTTTACCACCCTAAACTATACTCTTGATTACACTTTGCATCCTAAACTTTACCACCCTAAACTATACACTTGATTACCACCCTAAACCTTACCTAAGGGAATATTTATTTTTTAAATATCACTCATTTGTACAAACCATTTGAGGTTAAATTTTATTTAGGGAAAATTACAGTTTACCTTTACCACCCTAAACTATACTCTTTTTTTCTTTTTTTGAGATAACCTAAACTATACTCTTGATTACACTTTGCACCCTAAACTTTAGATTTCCATTCAAGTTAATGGCAAACTTAACGTCGAAGTGCAAAGTGTAACAAAGGTCATAGTTTAAGGTGCAAAACATGCATTCAAAAAGTTTAGGGTGCAAAGTGTAATTTAGGATATAGTTTAGGGTACTAAAGGTAAACTGTAATTTTCTCTAAATAAAATTTAACCTCAAATGGTTTGTACAAATGAGTGATATTTAAAAAATAAATATTCCCTTAGGTAAGTAATTAATACTATGAGAGGGCATGAGTTTATTTGTTACATTTATAATAACCCCAAGGGGTAATGTCATTTATACAGCAGTTTGGAAGGAGTATTATTTTGTTCAATATCAAAAAAGGTTGGTGCAATTTATCTATTTTTTCTTTCTCTCGCTGTAGTCTTATTCAAGCAAACAGCAAGCCACATTATGATCTACATCTCACTTCTCACTTCTCCGTCTCCAATTTTAATTTTTCTATTTCAATCTTTCATTCGATTGTTGATGACTGCACTGTTGTATTTGATATAAAATTCTGAAAAAATGTGCGAGAAGGTCAAAACCTATTATGGCGGTTTAAAACCGCCCTTATAGAGACTACAAAACCTCTAGTTATTGAACATATAAAATCCACAACTTCTTTTTTAGAATAATGTAAGGTTGAATTTAATCAACCAGTCTGTTGGCTTTATTCCGTGCCAAATTTTCTTGTATTTCAGTATTTAGAAACCCTGTATTTAGGTGGGAATCATGTAAGGGTAGTGAGTGAGAGAGTGTGAAGAAATGCTCGAGACTGTGCACTGAAGCAGAGACTCGTGACTAGATCTCACGGGTGGCTCGCGACTGGCAAGCCGCCAAATGATGCACACGAGTGAAGCATGTAGATAAGCTGAACCGTCATGCCAGCTGGAGCACTACAGGACAAAAAGTCTAGACTGGCCCTTTCAGTTAGCTTGCGGCTTGAACTCGTGACTCAATCAAGTTACGAGGCCAAGTCGTCAGCCAACTTTATTTTGGAAAAACTGACTCTTCGCATTCCATTCTCACTCCAGTATAAATACCCCTTATACCCACGAAATGTAGAGAGCTTCCAGAGAGAGTTTTGAGAGAGAAACCCTAGAGAAAAACAAGATTGACTCATCCACAATCTTTACATAGTGACTCTTCAAATTCCTCTACTCTCACTCTCTCCATTGTTACATCCTTGAGAGGTTCTTAGCCAAATCCTTTTCTCACCATACCCACATCTGTGAGAAGGCTTTTTGGTGCTTCGGGAAGCAGTTAGGAAGGTACCAATGGTTATTGGATGATGCTATGGGCTATAGCGGAATCTGGTAAGCTAGAAAAGACAAAGGTTCGGCGTAATCTCATTGGAGCAAGAAGCTTTGAGGGCTTAGGTACACTGGGTAGATTAGGCTTGGAGGGTTTCCTGTTGTTCATGTATCCCAACTTCATATTCTAGTGGATTATTGACCGCTTGGAGGGCGGCGGAGAGGTTTTACGTCGAGGGCTTCGGTCTCCTCTTCGATAACACATCGTTGTGTTGTCCTTGTGTTTACATCTCTCTTCCCTTAATCTTTGCCATTTAATTTCTACTATAGATGTGATTTTATTTGGTTTAGATTGTTTATCAATTCTGTTATTAGCTTATGTTCATATTCCGCACATATATTGTTTGACATTAAGCTTGAATTGGTAATTTTGTAATTTGGTGCCTAAACGTTCATAGTGTTTTTATACGCTATTTGAACTTTCAAATAAAAATAATTCACAATTAATAAATTTAAGTTTATATATAAAGATACAAAATTACATAAGAGGGATATGAATTCTAATTTCCTAATAAAATAGAGCAATTTATGCCACCCTTCACTATGTATTTAAGCTAATAATATCAATATTAGCTCTTAAATTTTTTTAAGGAAAAATGGATTTGAACCCTAGTTTCCCTAATAAAGGAAAGTTTTTTTTTTTTGTTTTTTTTATTTATTTATTTTTTTATATTGGTTAAATCAGAGTAGTTTATTTACGCCGCTCTTGACAGTGTATTTAAGCTTAATACAACTTGTTTTTTGGAGAAGAATAAGCTTAATACAATTGATATTAGCTTTAAATTTTTTCACTCTTGATAAACATTTCTATAGGGATATCAATCTGTGGATGAGATTAGAAGTGTGGAATCTTTGCAGTTAGGCTTTGGCACTATTAAAGTTGCAACAGATGACTTTTCTGATGCAAATAAACTTGGACAAGGTGGATTTGGTGTTGTTTACAAGGTAAATCTAACATTATCAATAACCTTAAAAAGGATAATTTAATGGGCAGGACCAGCCTCATGATTGAAATAGGATATTGATTCAGAAACTTTCCCTCCCACCCCCTCCCCCACCCCAAATTGGAAAAGTTTGTAGTCATGATGCACATGTTAAGTCCAAAGGGCTAAATATGTTCTAATCTAATACGGTTTCAGGGTAAACTCTCCGATGGACAAGTTATTGCTGTGAAAAGGCTTTCAAAAAATTCTGGTCAAGGAGATCTTGAATTTAAGAATGAAGTTTTGTTAGTGGCCAAGCTACAACACCGAAATTTAGTTAGACTTCTAGGATTTTGCTTGGAAGGAATTGAAAAGCTTCTAATTTATGAGTTTATGCCCAATGGAAGTCTTGATAACTTCATTTTTGGTATGATTTTACTTCTTTCTTTATTTCAAAATTATATTCATTGTAATTTATTTTGATTACTTGTCTTTTGTCGATAGATTTCCTTCACATTTTAGTCCAATAAAATATATTTGATTGACTATGTAGATCCAATCAAGTGTGTACAACTGGATTGGGCAAAACGCTACAATATCATAGGAGGCATTGCACGAGGTCTTCTCTACCTTCATGAAGACTCTCGACTTCGTATTATTCATCGGGATCTCAAAGCAAGCAATATCCTGTTAGATTCTGAAATGAATTCAAAAATTTCAGATTTTGGTATGGCAAGATTGTTTGAACTTAGTCAAAGCGAAGGCAGTACTAGTAGAATTGTGGGGACCTAGTAAGTATCAAACTTTTTTTTTTGACAATCTAGTATCTTACATAGGTATACTTTATGTTTACATTGTATCAAAAGATACAATATGAAAGGCTAATAAGTATTGCTGAAAATAATTGTGAATGTGCAGTGGATATATGCCTCCAGAGTATGCAATGCATGGACAATTCTCAGTAAAGTCTGATGTCTTTAGTTTTGGTGTGTTAATGTTAGAGATAATAAGTGGACGAAAGAATAGCTCCTTCCAAAATGGAGAGAATATTGAGAGCCTTCTAAGCTATGTAAGTATTTTTATTTTTGGGTCTAATGGCACATACACCCCATAAGTATAGAGTGGTAGGTCGGACTGCATGTTCAAATACCACCATGTGGTGGGGTGGGGTGGGGGTGAGGGGATTAAATGGCTCAACGGAGTGGAAAAAATTTGAAACAATACCCTTTTATCTTTAGGATGTGGAGTATCAAGTATTCTACCCGTTGGCCTGTACCTATTAGTATGGCACTAATATTGTCCATGAAGTTACAAATTATTGATGTAGCTTGTATAGCTAGTTGGCTTTATACCAAATACATAGGAATCTAGCACAAATGAAGGATGAGGAGGTTAAAGGAAATGAAGAAATGCATCAAGTTGTGTAGCCCAAATACATTTCTTTTTAAAACACAATAAAATAATGTTTTCTTGAATACTAAATTAGTCAGTTTAAATTATCTTGCAGGCATGGAAAAATTGGAAACAGGGTATAGTTTCAAATCTTGTAGATCCCATGTTGAAGGCAGGTTCGACAACCGAAATAATGAGATGCATTCACATTGGATTACTATGTGTTCAAGAAAACGTAGCTCATAGACCAACGATGACATCTGTTGTTCTCATGCTTAATAGCTACTCTATTTCTCTACCAATACCTTCAGAACCTGCATTTTTATTGAACAGTGGTACTGAATCAAACATTTGCTTGCAATGGGAGCATGATTCAAGGGTGACAGAGTCAAATCAATCTAAAAGTAACTCTGTCCAAGCTTCGATAAATGAGGTGTCAATCACAGAGTTATCTCCTCGCTAATGTTTAATGAATTTGAAATGTAATATTACAATTTTCCTAATTTATTTTTTTTAATTGAAAAATACACAATATAACAATATATGAGTTATTGATGATACATTAACAACGGTAGCATTCTTTTCAAAACCCGAACTATTTAGTGACCCAAAAGAAAATTGGTTTAATTTATCCATTTGTTCTTTCTCTAGCTCTAGTCTTATTCAAGAAAACAGAAAGCCACATTATGATTTGCCAATCTTATTGTCTCCTATTTCAATTTTTCTATTTGAATCATATGATATAAAATTGAATTATAAAAAAAGGGTTTGATATAAAATTAATTTTATGTATAATAAAGATATTGTCATGTGATGTCTTGTAATATTTTACTTATATAGGATGCTAGTGGCATTTTTTCATGATTCCGTATTACTGGATTGAAATTCAAAGTTAATAATTTTGGTGATTCTAAAAAAAAAAAAAAATGGTAATGTTGAAACATTGATTTTGCATAAGATTTAAAGTTTGGCAACATGAGGGAAAACTAAAGAAAGGGGGAAAAAGTGGAGTACTTTTCTATTTTTCACTTCTTGTCCCCATTTTTTATTGAATTTTGTTGCCTTACTTAGATGAAATAATTCTAAAGAAATAGTTTTTATTTTTCATAAAATTATCAAAATAATTGAAGTAACAAACTGTTATTGATAAACAATAAAAAAAAAAAAAAAAAAAAAAAAAAAGTATCAGTTATTGTTAGCCTACTTAAAAATCAATAACTCTATCCTCTTCAGTCAACAAAGAAAAATAAAATAAAATCAATAACAATTTGTGTATCTTTAACATTACTCCATTTAGATGCCATTCCATATGCTGTACGTGTTGAATGGGATGGGAGTCCACTAAGACCACTATGTTGTGTTAGGACATATGTGTTTCACATGTTAGGAACATATGTCATTATTTTACGTAATTGGCTAATCCTTTGATAAAACGCACTTTACTTGTAATTGGGTAGATCTAGGATGTATTTAATACTTCAAGGAACAAGAGTTTAAGTCTAGTATTGAAGCCATGCAAATCTGTCCAAGAAACAAGTGAAGAAGTGTTGATTTTTTAAAGCTCGATAGCTGCTCGACACCTCTCGACAGCTAGGCTATCTATCGAGCACTTCAGTTGATTTTTATCGCAATCTCGACACCTCTCGATAGCTAGGTCGATCGATCGAGCAACTTTCTGTCCCCTCGATAGCTCCTCGATAGCTCACAACAGATAGGCTCGACACCTCCTCGACACCTCTCGATCGATTGAGCATCAGCTTAATAGATAGCTATCTATCGAGGTATCTATCGAGATTTACGAAATTCAGATTTCCAAATTTGATTTTCGGCCCAGGCTTATGTATTTGTGTAGGGTTTTTTTTCTCACAACCCTAGACATATATAAGGCTTATTTTAGAGGCCGTCACATAGGAGAATACAAGGAGAACACATGCAAAAGGTGACCGATGCCTTATTCTCTCTAAAAGAAGCTACTGCGTCTTTGCGCCTTAGGGTTTTGTAACCAAGTGCTTCTTGATTTTCATTATTGATAAGGTGAAGAACTTTGCAGCCAACATTCTTCTTTTGCAAGTTGGTGAGTGAGTCACGTACTGGGATTCGTGCAAAGAAATTAGTCACGTATTGGGATCTGTGCATTAAAGGGTGGCGTTCATATATTGAAGAGTTTAGAGGTTCTGAAGCAGTAGAAGGTTTTTGCTATAAGTTCATATACGGGGATTATAGAGTCTAGGGACAAAGGTTTTATACTAGATCTGAAACTTCTCTTTACTATAGTGAATTGCTTTTCGGGAAGGTTTCCCTTAGGTTTTTTACTGTGAAACTAGTTTGTTTCATTGGTTTTCCTAGGTCATCATATCTTGTCTTATTTATTTTCCGCTGCATGATTTTGACATGATATTGATGTTTGTTTGTTTTAACAAGGTTTATTCATAATAAATCTAATTAACAACTTGGGTTTAAAACTTGTTAATTCTATCAACCGGAGTCTAAATTTCCCAACAAGTGGTATCAGAGCAGGTACACTCTGATTGGATTAATTTCCTGAGTATGATCCTTGACCCCTGTTGTCATGGATCGTGGACAATCTCTTTTGATTCCTCCTTTATTTGATGGAACTAATTATGTGTACTGGAAAGTTCGTATGAAAGTTTTTTTGTAAGCTTTAGGTGAACATGTATGGCAAGCTGTTGAGGTTGACTAGATTAAACCAAAGGAAGCACTGGTGGATTGGGATGATGCAACAATCATAGCGGCAAATTTCAACAGTAGGGCCTTGAATGCCTTGTTTTGTGGGGTGACCAATGAGGAACTCAAGAAAATATCATCCACGGAAGTTGCCAAGGAAGCATGGACCATTCTTGAGACCACCTATGAAGGTACCAAGGCAGTAAAGACTGTGAAACTTCAAAAACTCACTAGTAGTTTTAAAGAAATAAGGATGGAGGAGGATGAGACCTTTGATGAGTTCTATGCTAAACTCAATGATATTGTGAATTCTACCTTCAACCTTGGAGAATCTATAGCAGAATCCAAAATTGTTAGGAAAATCTTTAGGTCCTTACCTGAAAGATTCCATGCCAAGATCACTGCCATTGAAGAAGTGAAGGATACTGATCAAATTCCTTTAATTGAGCTTGTAGGGAATTTTCAAACCTATGAGATGGGATTAGGCTCAATGGGAAAAGGTGGAAAGAGTAAAAACTTTGCTCTTAAGGGTATAGAGGAAGAGATTGAGGACTCTGAAGATGAAGATGAAATTGAAGATGAAGATGAAGATGATAATGAGGATGAGGATCTAACTTTCATAACTGATGAGATTATCAAGCTTCTTCAATTTAGGAAAAAGGATAAGGGCAAACCTCCTAGGAAATCTAAATCCTCAAGGAAGGGCAAGAATGAGAAACCCGTCATCCAGTGCCATGAGTGCAAAGGTTTTGGTCATATGAGGATAGAGTGCCCAAACTACCTTATGAAGGAAAAGACCAAGGAGTCAAAAGATAAAGGGTTGGTTGCTACTTGGAGTGATACTGAGAATGACTCTTCTGATGAGTATGTGGATGAATGTAGTCACGTTATGGCCTTTGCTGCCACAATCGATAAGGTGATTGTGGAGAGTGCTAGTGATAGTGAGGATTCTTCTGATAATGTAGTACCCAAGAAGTTGCCCCTTCAGGAAGACTATGATAAGCTATGCACTGAATTCATAAAATCTGAAAAGACTTCTCATCTTTGTAGAAAAGAGCTTAATGAGGTAAAAACTGAAAAAGCTGAATTGTTAGTCAAACTAGATGAGACTACAAGGTTAGTTGAGACTCTTTTATGGAGAACACCTCATTAGAAGAGAAGGTCAAGAATCTTGAGGTTGAGCTTAGTCAAGCTAGAACTCAAATAGAGAGGATGTCTAGTGCAAAGCTTGATGAGGTCTCGAGTGCTCAAAAGCTTAGTTCTGATAAGACTGACTCAGGATATGTTGTCTCCTCTGGTCTCTCCTTTTCCACGGCTTCTGGATCAAGAACTGTCTTTGTGCCCCAATCTAAGAAAGGTGATAAAGGTATGAAATTCAAAACTAATTTGTCTAATTCTAAATCCTTTGTTAAACCTCATGTTTGTCACCATTGTGGTGTTTCTAGACACATTTGTCCTAATTGCTTTAAGTTGTATCCTCAAAAGCAAGTGTCCAAACGGTTACAAATTTCCTCTCAAGGACCTACACCTTTGTTTGGAGAGTTATTAAAATCCTTGAACTTTTTAACTCAATTTCAGGAGAATTTTAATTCTTCTATATCCTTTAGTAGACATACTAGGACACGTGCCTTTTTATCTTCACGGCCAAAGACTCGTGCTATGTGGGTGAGAAAGGAGTCTAAGACTTAATTGTCTTTTCTGTTTGTCCTCTACTTTAACTCTTTCTATCTAAAGTAGGACTCTCTTTGTTTAATTTCTTATCTTCTTTTGGAATCATGCTTTCATGCATCTGTACCCTTCTATCATGCCTTAACGCATATGCATCTTTCTTTCATGCTTTTCATGTTGTTTGTCTGTTTTTGTTTGATTTTTTAGTTTTTTTTTTTTAAATAAAAATTGAAAAATCAGAAAAATACAAAAATAGTGTGTGTTTGTGTACATTGGTACTTGTGTACCTTGGATGGCCATTAAAACAAAGTTTTCTAAACTTTGTATCTTTTGTAACTTAGATGGGCATCTTTATGCACAACTAAGCAAGTGAGTTTTGTGGCTCTTGTTTGTGATGAGTAAAATTAAGTTATCTCTTGTACTTAGTACTCGTATCACTCTTTTTGACGGGAAGGACTAAAAAATCCTAAGAGAAAGGCATAAATAACCATCTCACCACTGTTACCCGCCAATCATGAATGACATTTGTATGTTTCGGCATAGTAAAATTGGAATGTCAATAGCTTAACATAATTGAGTATTTCTTTTCTATCTCTTATATGCCTATGTATGATATGCTTAAAAAGAAAAATATGCAAAGAAAAATAAAAAGCAAAAAGATCAAAATACTTTTAAATATGATTGCAAGCGTGTATTCTAGGAGATGTGGGAGTTATAGGATGTACCTCGAAGGTGATAGTCCTCATCAAACAGTTATGATTGTGTATGAGTTAAAATGATTTTCTCATATATTAAATCGTCATAACATATAGACACTTATGCAATCTTGCGATGTTTTTCACACACAACACGCAATATTTTTTGCTGCTCTTGATACACGTGCAGGTATAATATGATTTGGCCATCACAAGGTTTACATGTGTTAATGCATGCTCACTAAAATGTCTTAACTTGTTTTTGAAATATAAAATTGGTTAGACTTGTTTAGTGTGTGTGTGTGTGTGTTTTGAATCTATGAGCATGACATTTTTTTTCTTGTTGAGATATTTTTTTTTCACATGTTTTGCATCTTTCTTTTATCTTGTCATCCATAGCATCTTATTTCATTACATTTCTGTCTCATTTATATAGATTTCTTGTGCCCTTTTGATCATCTTTATGTCTCTCGAGTAAAGCTTTCTAGCTTCTTGTACCTTTTGTCAATCATGACAAAAAGGGGGAGAAATTGTGGAGACTTTGTGGTTTCTTTTTTAAGATTTTACATGTTAGGAGGAGAAATACATGCCTCTGTAAGGGGAGATGTGTTTCTTCTTGTTAGGGGGAGTGCTTACATCCTTCTTCTTGTACACCGATCTTGTGACCATTTTTACATACATTGTGCTTATCGTTGATATATATATATATATATATATATATATATTTATGATGATGTATGTCTTCTTCACCTACCTCTACATGTGTTGTTTCTTTTCTCTCTTTATTCACATGTTTCTTATTATTTGTATGCAATCTATTATTTCTGTTTCACACAAAGATGCCTTGATGAGTTTTGTATAAAGTTTTTCAGAAATACAGGTTGTCAAAGTCTACTTGCCATAAACTCTCTTCTTGCAAAGTTTTTCAAGAGTTTGTGTTAGGATAGATTTTATTGTATTCAACAAGTGAATATAAGTTGAGTGATTTATGACTTCTCTCATATGTTCATTTGTTTGTTGTGGTTTTGTCACGGATTACCAAAGGGGTAGATTGTTAGGACATATGTGTTTCACATGTTAGGAACATATGTCATTATTTTATATAATTGGCTAATCCTTTGACAAAATGCACTTTACTTGTAATTGGGTAGATCTAGGATGTATTTAATACTTCAAGGAACAAGAGTTCAAGTTTAGTATTGAAGCCATGCAAATCTGTCCAAGAAAGAAGTGAAGAAGTGCTGATTTTTTAAAGCTCGATAGTTGCTCGACACCTTTCAACAGCTAAGCTATCTATCGAGCTCTTCAGTTGATTTTTATCGCAATCTTGACACCTCTCGATAGCTAGGTCAATCGATCGAGCAACTTTCTGTCCCATCGATAGCTCCTCGATACCTCTCGATAGCTTGCAACAAATAGGCTCGACACCTCCTCGACACCTCTTGATTGATCAAGCATCAGCTCGACAGATAGCTATCTATCGAGGTATCTATCGAGATTTACGAAATTCAGATTTTCAGATCTGATTTTCGGCCCAGGCTTATGTATTTGTGTAGGGTTTCTTTTCTCACAACCCTAGACATATATAAAGCTTATTTTAGAGGCCGTCACATAGGAGAATACATGGAGAACACATGCAAAAGGTGACCGATGCTTTATTCTCTCTAAAAGAAGCTACTGCATCTTTGCACCTTAGGGTTTTGTAACCAAGTGTTTCTTGATCTTCATTGTTGATGAAGTTTAGAACTTTGCAGCCAACATTCTTCTTCTTAAAGTTGGTGAGTGAGTCACGTACTGGGATTCGTGCAAAGGAGTTAGTCACGTATAGGGATTTGTGAATTAAAGGGTGGCGTTCATATATTGAAGAATTTAGAGGTTCTGAAGCGGTAGAAGGTTTCCGCTTTAAGTTCATCTACGAGGATTGTAGAGTCTAGGGACAAAGGTTTTGTACTAGATTTGAAACTTCTCTTTACTATAGTGAATTACTTTTCGGGAAGGTTTCCCCCCAGGTTTTTTACTGTGAAACTAGTTCGTTTCATTGGTTTTCCTGGGTCATCATATCTTGTTTTATTTATTTTTCTGCTGCATGATTTTGACATGATATTGATGTTTATTTGTTTTAACAAGGTTTATTCATAATAAATCTAATTAACAACATGGGTTTAAAACTTGTTAATTCTATCAACGGGGGTCTAAATTTCCCAACATGTTGAATACCATTTTTAAAGTTTACAAAAGAGTGTCTCCCACTAGTCAGAAGAACATGCATCAATCATTGGATTCATGTTCACTTTTTACGGCCTGTTCGCTGTCCCCATCCACTGGCGGTGTAAAGTTGAAGTAGGTGAAGTAAGACTTGGCTTCACTAAAATTTTGATAAACTAGTATTTACTTATTTATCTCCATCATTATAAAACCAATATGATATGAGAAGTATAATGCATATATTGAATATATGTGATAATTGTTGCTATTTAGTAAAGGTATGACTAAAATGATAGGAGTCTTTTAGTTCAATTAACACCTCCTAAAGTCATGAGGTTCAAATCAAACTACCCTCAACTATAAAATTATAAAAATAAATAATAAATAAAAACATAAGCACAAAAGAGACCAATATAATGGTTGCTCTCTATAATAGGTCAACCATGCAAGTCCTATATATAAAGAAAAATTTTTATGAGCAAATATTTTAGAGTTGTTGTGTAAATAGCACATCAGGAGTCAAATCAATAACAGTAAATAAGCGAAAATTAAATAACCAGCACGCATAAAGAATACAAGAATTTACGTGGTTCAGCAAACTACCTACCTCCACGGTGACGATGGAGAAATTTCACTATAAAATAGGGAGATACAATAGTATACAAGAACACTCTCAAGAAACCCAAATCTCAATTACACCCTAACTTTATCTCACAAGAAAAACACAAGAATGAAGAACCCACAATTTTTTCTCTGATGCGGTTGTACTTCTCTTCCTATTTTATTCTTAAACAGTTATACGATACTAGGACTTTTTACTATTACACTTGCTGCTACATATCACAAAAGCGTGCGCGCCCACACACACACACATGTTACTTTATCAAGTTGGCTCCAGGACTCCAAATATATATATATATATATATATATATATATATTTATATTAGGCTTGGTTGGGCCTTATGGGCTTGTGGCAATTCAAGCCACACACGCAGGCCCCCTTCAACAAGAGCTAACCTTTTTTTTTTTTTTTTAATTTAATTTAATTTAATTTTTATTTTTTTTATTGATATCCTAATCAAAACTTTATGTTCAACAAAATGAAGGGGGAAAAGGGTATTTATCCCTAATTTGAAAACTATGTAGCAAAATACTCATGTTTTGAAATTATTTATTAAAATGCTCATGTTTTAATTAGAACTCAATTTCAACAAAATTGAGTTTGGTGAAAACTCGATATCTTCAAAATCAAATTTTATGTATATTTTTAAGTAGAACTCGACATTGCTAATGTTGAGTTCCACCTGTAACTCGATTTTGTTAATGCCATGCTCCCCTGGTAAAAGAAATGGGTAGTTGTGACTACCGAGGTAGTTCGCCTAGTGGTCATGGACTTATTTTTAAGGGTTTGGGAAATGGAGGATTTAGGTTCAATTCCCGTAATAAAAAGCGCTTCAAAAATAACTGCATGCTCACTAAATGCTCCCTTACCCATTTTTTGTTCAAAAAAAAAAGAAAAAAGGGTGG
Source organism: Notholithocarpus densiflorus (assembly GCA_030021035.2). NCBI lineage: Eukaryota > Viridiplantae > Streptophyta > Magnoliopsida > Fagales > Fagaceae > Notholithocarpus > Notholithocarpus densiflorus. The sequence goes on from JARYZH020000174.1 coordinate 520,742, forward strand.
TTGTAAGCTCCATGTCTAATTTATCAGTAAAAAGAAATTATTCATTGGGGGTGGTTGTTACATACAGTGTGACACAACACTCTGTGTGTTTTATCTATAAACTCACGTTTGCAATTATGAAAACACAATGTGTTTTATCCTTATTCATTTATGTTCTTTCTTTTCCTCCCCATGATAATCTTCTTTTAGGAAAAATAATTAATTTTGTTACTTGAAAACATCATTTGTTGTGCCGGGTATTCCTTTCTCACCCTAAGTCCAAACTAGTTCCAACCTTGCCATCTCATTTCCCATATGGACTATTTATACACGAACAAAAGGAATCTTTGAAAAAACTTGAAAGCAAGTTGGAATATAATTTTTAAGTTTTAACTGATGAAGTTGCCACATATATAGAACGCTGCTCAACCTATCAAAAATAAGAGGCTGGTGGTGAAAATGTAGGGCAACACATAAAAGTAGAAAGATAGGCTGTTTATGGCCAAATCAATGGTGGGTGAGGTTTAAGACTGCCATCCATTTCTCTCTATCGTTTTACCTTTCTCTGTTTGTCTTTTATTTTTGGGTATTAACCAATCTTCTCTGAGATTTCACTGAATAAAAGTCCCACTAAACATTGGCCGAAATGATACTCCTTCAAGGTTTATATAAATGAAAAATATATGTCAATGTTTGACTTTCAAAAAAGATATTGCATTTTTTTATATAACTGATCATGCCAAAACGATGGACAAAATAAGATCTCCCCTCCCGTGAGGTTTGTATAAATAAAACTTAACCTCAAATGGTTTGTAAAAATGAGTAATATTTTTAAAAATAAAAAATAAATATTTCATTAGGTAAGTAATATTGTGAGGCGTCATTTATAAACGCGTTTGGGAGGAGTATCATTTTGATCAACATCAAAGAAGATTAGTGCAATTTATCCATCTGTTCCTTCCCTAGCCCTAGTCTTATATATTCATGCAATCAGGAAGCCACATTGCGATATGCCAATCTCACTTTATCTCCAATTTCAGGTTTTTAATTTAAAATTTTCATTCGATTGTCGATAACGGTGCTGTTGGATTTGAATCATATGGTATAAAATTTAAATAAAAATGAAAATGGATTTGATATAAAATTAATTTTATGTATATTAAAGATATTGTTAATTAGGTGATGTTAGGGAATATTTTATTTATATATGATGGTAATGGCCTTTTTTTTCATGAATCCGTATTACTGGATTGAAATTCTAAGTTAGTAATTTTGGTGATTCTAAAAATAAAAGGTTAATAATGTTGGATCATTGATTTTGCATAAGATTTGAAGTGTGGAAACATGGAGAGGAGGGGAAAAGAAAAGAAAGTAAAGAGAAAATGGAGTGCTATTCTATTTTTCTTTTCTAGCTGGTTGCCTTTTTTTATTGTATTTTGTTGTCATGGATGCAATAATTCTAGAGAAACAATTTTTTTCCATAGAATTGTTACAATAATTGATAGTATAAGTTGTGAGCCTACATAAAAATTAATAGCAATTTGCACAAAAATATTGTGAAAAATATTGCATACTTCTAAAATTACTTCATTTAGATTCCATTCCATGTGCCATACGTGTTCAATGGGATGGGAGTCCACTAAGACCACTGCACCTGTATAGTTGACTACCATTTTTAAAGTTTGTAGAAAAGTCTCTCCCGTAAGTCCCCATCCAGTGGGGGCGCAAAGTGGAAGTAGGGCAAGTAAGACTCGGCTTCCCTAAAATTTTGATAAACTAGTATTTATCTCCATGATTATGCTAAATTTGCAAGGTCAAAAAATGTAGCCACATCCACGTATATGTTACGTAAGAAAACGCATCTTTATGGTGCCACGCACAATAAATTTAAGCTAAAGAGTATTTAATGCCAAAAAAAGGGCTTGATGTTCTTAAATGTCTAATAAAACCAGTTTTTTTCTTCTTCTCTCGGGGTAGTATTCATCGCTTGAGCCAAAAATGTTTTTGAGGAAGAAAATTTGCAAGGTCATATCATACATGTTTAGATAGCCATGTAACGCGAGAAAATTAGTACTAATGGGACAAGAAAAATTTTAAGCTAAAGAATGTTTAATTATTGTCCATTTATATAATAATACAAACCATATAAACATTTGTATATATATAAATAGGCAGGTGCTGTAAGTGGATCATGTATAAGCTCCAACAATTGGGCCATTAAAAAAAGAGGGCCGGTCTTGGTGTCCACATTTAGCCCCGTCAGTACAGTCTGCACAATCATTTTCTCTATGGCCACCTTAGGAGAAACCGTTAATATTGGAAGGTAAACTAGTTAATTTTAGTGCTCATTCGGAATATTATTTGTGATGCTGGAAAATTTTGCTTTCAATGTATATCTTATTGCTAATCACTCTTACAATGCAGCCTTGCTGGTATGTTCCTCATGTTCACTGGCCTTTACTTTGTGCTTTGGGCTAAAGGAAAAGAAGGTTATTATGAGGGGGATGGCCTCGAAAGTGAGTTCGATGCAGCGAAGCCTCTATTAAGTTAATATTGTAGTTAGCAAATGTGTAATAATATGTTTTTCATCGTTAAAAATTAGAAGAAAATGCTTTTCAGCTAAAATTAGAAGAATATGTTTTTCATCCACTAAGACACTCGATTACCTTTTCAGCTAAAATTCACAGACCACAAGCTTGTCCAATAGAAGGATACAATAAATAAGACAAGTATGAGCATCCATCAAATTTTTCGGCCAAAATCTGTAGGAAATTCCGAATGGCATTGATTGCTGCTAAACCTAGTAAAAATAAAATTCAAATCAGCAACCAAGGGTAAAAGTAGGTATGGGTTGAGGTTATTTGGCTCATGCAAAGAGGTTGTAAAGTTGTAATTCACAACTATGTGTTTTGTTGGCTTTAATTCCGTACCAAATTTCATTGTAATTCTGTTCATTCTTTTGTACCCTGTATTTAATGTGGGATTTAATTGTAAGGGTTGTGTGTGAGAGAGATAGTGTGAATACTTAAGGCAAATTGAAGACTGAAGTGTTTTCGCGGGTAGCTCGCGACTAAACATCCCGTGAAGTGATACATGTGCCCTACACATGTCTGAAATGCGAAGAGTCAGGACATGATGGAGACAGCTGTGTTTCGCGAGTAGCTCGCGGGTAAGGCATTCTCGCGAGACACTCGTGAAACATTCTGTTTTGCTAGATTGTCATATCTGATACACACTTTCTGTACCCACACTATATATATCCACATTACCCACATATGTTGAGGAGTGCTTTTAAGAGAAAACCCTAGCCACAAAACTTGAGAGTTAGAGATTGTTATACCCACAATTCTTTACACAATTGCTTGTGGATTTTCCTCAACTCCTACCTCTCCATTTCCATACCATTGAGAGGTTGATAGCCTAAACACTTACCACACTCTTTCAGAGTGTCAAGTGAGGTTTTGGTGCAACTGGGAAGCATTGGAAGAAGCTAGGTTTTGGCGGATGCAATAGGGCGTATTGCGGGATTCGGAGAGCTAGACAAGACACAGTTCCGAGAAGCCTTGCTGGAGTAGAAGCTTGGAGGGCTTAGGTACATCGGGTAAATTAGGCTTGGAGGGTCTCTTGCTAACTCATGTATCCCAACTGATTGTCTAGTGGATCGATTACTTCTTGGAGGGCGGCGGAGAGGTTTTTCACCGAGTTCTTCGGTTTCCTCTTCGATAACACATCGGCGTGTTATCTTGTGTTTGCATTCTTCTTCCCTACTCTTTTACATTTTATTTTACTACTGTGTTATTATGATTATGGATTAGAGTAGCTTGTTTGTTTATCCGCTCGCATTTACTCTATTCCGCACTTAGTATTAAGTTAGAGTAAAATCAATCGAGCCGTAACTTTAATTTGGGGGTCTAAATAGCTCTTGTGTTTCACACATTTTCGAGCATTCAATTGGTATCAGATCAGGGACATTTGATTTGGTTTTATTACCTTAATGTGATCCTAGACCCCTTGGCTTGCTATGGATAGTGCTATGGCAAAGGTCAACATGAAGCGTAGTAAAGGTGTTTGTGATAATGACTCTATGAGCATATTTGGAGATTGTCCTAGTAATGAGCTTTTAGAGTTATTCAAATCAAAGAAACATGCTAGAATTTTTCTACACATGCTGAAATTGTTAGTTCATAGGAATCATGATATTCATAATAGCTTGTGTGAGTCAAATTCCTTAATTGATAAATATAAGAGAGGGAATAGACATTTGTGTGATAAACTTGATTGTTTGAAGAGAAAACTTCACTCATCTTTGAATGAAGTTAAGAAAGATGAGTCTTGCTTTGACGGTCAAGAATGTCTATCTCATGCTTGTCTTTTTGTTCATACCGTATTGAAAGTGTTTAATTCATGTTTGTGGTATCTTGACAGCAGTTGTTCAAGGCATATGACTGGAGATAAATCTTTGTTCAAAACTCTCAAAGAGAAGGAAGAGGGCTTTGTGACATTTGGAGATGGTAGCCACTCACAAGTTCTTGGAAAGGGAACCGTTGATATTCCGGGACTGCCCTTATTGACTGATGTGCTGTACATTAGAGGATTGAAAGTGAACTTGCTGAGTATCACCCAAATATGCGATGAAGACTTCTTAGTCCAATTTTCAAAGAAAGGGTGTCTAATCCTAAATGAAGAAGGTGTTCAAGTTTTTAAGGGATTTAGGACCACCAACAATTGTTATGGTGTCATTCCCAAACCAAGCATAGCATGTCGAAGTGCTCGAGTGAACCTTTTGGAGTTATGGCATCAACGACTTGGGCATGCGAATTACAAGCAAGTGGCAAAAGTCTCAAAGCTTGAAGCAGTGGTTGGATTACCAAAGTTTGGAAAAATTGAGAAGAATGTTTGTGGTCCATGTCAAATGGGAAAACAAACAAAGTCAACCCATCCTAAGGTAAATGTAGTTGCTACTTCACGTCCTTTGGAGTTACTTTATGTGGATCTAATAGGTCCAACGAGAACTAATAGCATGGGAGGAAAGCGCTATATTATGGTGGTAGTTGATGATTTCTCAAGGTACTCTTGGGTAGAATTCCTTAGAGAGAAGTCAGAAGCATGTGACAAGATGGAAAGGCTATGCAAGAGGCTACAAAATGAAAAGGGAGTTCCCATAGTCAAGATCCGAAGTGATCATGGGAAGGAATTTGAAAATGCTAAGTTTGAAGCTTTTTGCAATGAGCATAGTATCAAGAAGGAATTCTCAGCTCTGAAGACTCCACAACAGAATGGGGTGGTTGAAAGGAAGAAACGAGTGATCCAAGAGATGGCAAGAGTCATGTTACTCAACAAAAACATTCCACAAAAATTTTGGGTTGAAGCTATGAATACTTCATGTTGCATTGGGAATAGAATTTACTTCTGAGCAGGGACAAAGAAGACATCATATGAAATTTGGAGAGAAAAGAAGCCGAAGGTGAAATATTTCCGAATATTTGGAAGTAAGTGCTACATTCTCAATGATAGGGAGAATCTTGAAAATTTTGATGCTAAGAGTGATGAAGGGATATTCCTAGGATACTCCACAAATAGCCAAGCATATAGAGTGTACAACAAGCGCACTAATACGGTGAAGGAGTCAATTGTAAAGTTGTGATTTACAACTATGTTTTATGTTGGCTTTATTCCATGACAAAAAGTGTTGTAATTGCTTTAATTTTATTCCTTGTATTTTGTGGGATTTTATTGTATTGGGTTTAGTATCAAGTTGGTGAAGAATCAGTAGATTTCGCAAGAAGCTCGTGAGAAGCTAACCCATGAAAGAGCCACGTGAGGAGCACATGTCTGGAAGCTGAAGAGTCGTGCCAAGCTGTCGTTTTTGCGAGTGTCTCGCGGGTAAGGCCTTCCTACAAGATAGTCACGAAACTTTCTGCTTAGAGTTTTTTTAAGTGTGACTTGCTTACCCTTCACCCATGCTATATATACCCTCATTACCCACAAATGTAAAGGAGGCCATTCAGAGAGAAAAACCCTAGATAGGTTTTCTACAACACACACACCCATCTTTTTGAGAGAGAGTTACTCATCCTTAGTGAGAAATCATTGTAGCCTCTTCTCCATCCCTCTCCCATTGTCATACCTTGAGAGGAGATTTGTACCCAAACACAACCCACACCTTTTCAGAGTGTAGTGAGTGTTTTTGGTGTTGCTGGGAAGCATTGGAAGAAGCCAAGGATGGCAGATGCAACATGGAGCTTGTTGCGGGATCCGGAGAGCTAGACAAGACACGGTTCTGAGAAGCCTTGTTGGAGTAGGAGCTTGGAGGGCTTAGGTACAGCGGGTAGATTAGGCTTGGAGGGTCTTTTGCTAACCCATGTATCCCAACTGATTGTCTAGTGGATCGATTACCACTTGGAGGGCGGTGGAGAGGTTTTTCGCCGAGTTCTTCGGTTTCCTCTTCAATAACACATCGGCGTGTTATCTGTGTTTGCATTCTTTTTCCCTACTCCTTTACATTTCATTTTACTGCTGTGTTTAGATGAATATGTGCTAGAGTAGCTTGTTTGTTTATCCACTCGCATTTACACTATTCCGCACTTAGAATTAAGTTAGTGTAAAATCTATTGAGTCGTAACTTTGATTGGGGGGTCTAAACAGCTCTTGTGTTTTTAACACATTTTCGAGCTTTCATCAATAAATGTGGTCATAGATGAAACCATCTCAGAAAAGGACATTGATGATGATGGTGAGGGGCTAAACCTTAAGAAGAATGAGGATGATGATAATATGTCTCTAGGTGATGATGCTGAGAAAGAATCACCGGAAAAGGAGTCTACACCTCCTATATCAAGAAGGGAGACTAGATCAACACAAGGATCTTTAAGCCCACTCACTCCTCTGGAAGTCCAACCTCCAATCTCTCGTGATGAGGAACCTTCCACTTCCAAGAAACCATCGTCAAAAGTAACTCTCAATCATCCCACAAGCAATATCATTGGTGATGTAAATGAGGGACTTCGTTTGAGAAGAGGACCGGGGTATAGTGTGAATCATGTGACGTACAACTGTTATCTTGCTCAATTTGAACCCAAGAAAGTAGAGGAAGCTTTAAAAGTGAGAATTGGATAGAGTCCATGCACCAAGAGTTGCATCAATTTGTTAGAAATGATGTATGGGAGTTAGTTCCAAGGCCCATGGATACACATGTAATCGGTACCAAATGGATCTTCAAGAACAAGACCGATGAAGATGGTGAAGTTGTCCAAAACAAGTCTAGACTGGTGGCTCAAGGATATAATCAAGTTGAAGGCATAGACTTTGATGAGTCATTTGCTCTAGTAGCAAGACTAGAGTCAATCCAAATTCTTCTCTCCATAGCGTGTATTATAAACTTCAAGCTATACTAAATGGATGTAAAGAGTGCCTTCTTGAACGGTTTTCTAAACGAAGAAGTGTTTGTTGAGCAACCAAAGGGGTTTCAAGACCCTCACTTTCCGGATAATGTGATAAGGTTGAAGAAGGCATTATATGGGCAAAAGCAAGCACCAAGAGCTTGGTATGATCATCTCACCACATATCTATTGGATCATGGTTTCAAGAGAGGTTAAGCCGATCGAACATTGTTTGTTAAAAGAGACGAGAAATATCTCCTTGTTGCTCAAGTGTATGTGGATGACATTGTTTTTGGATCCACAATTGATAACCTCGCTCATGAATTTTCGGAAGAAATGAAAAGAGAATTTGAGATGAGCATGGTGGGGGAGCTAAACTACTTCCTAGGACTTCAAGTGAAACAACGGAAAGATGGGATATTTATTTTTCAAGATAAGTATGCCAAAAATCTTGTCAAGAGATTCAGTTTAGACTCTAAGAAATATACTTCCACTCCTATGAGTTCCTTAGCAAAACTGAGCCTTGATGCAGCCGGTATGGACGTAGACCTAACACTATCGAAGCATGATTGGTAGTCTTCTCTATCTCACTACAAGTAGACCGGACATCGCTTTTAGTGTCAGGTATGTGCACGATTTCAAGCAGCTCCCAAAGAGTCCCACTTGACGGCAGTCAAGCGAATTATTCGCTATATCAATGGCACATCTGATTATGGAATTTGGTATTCAAAAGACTCAAATGAGTGCTTGGCTAGATATTCAAATGCTGATTGGGTCGGGTGCATTGATGATAGGAAAAGAACTTCCGGTGGTTGTTTCTATCTTGGAAATAACTTGGTCTCATGGATGAGCAAAAAGAAAAATTCAATCTCTCTTTCAATGGCTAAAGCTGAATATATAGCAGCAGGAAGTTGTTGTGCACAACTATTATGGATGAGGAAGCTTCTACATGACTATGGTATACTCAAGACACTATGTGTGTGTTCTATGATAACACGAGTGCCATAAATTTTTCAAAAAATCCAGTTCAACATTCGAAATCAAAGCATATCGAGATCCGATATCACTTCATTCAAGACTTGGTGGAGGAAAAGATTGTGTGTCTAGAGTTTTTCAACATTGACAACTAAAAGGCAGACATATTCACTAAACCTCTTAATGGTCTGAGGTTTGAATCTTTGCATAAGACCATTAGTGTCGGTATCATTCCTTGAACTCTATCTCCCATGTGACCTCATTGTGTTCATTATTGCATATTTGCTTTATAGGTCACATATTTTAAGTTGGCTGTTGTCATGTTTCTTTTACAAGTTTTGTTTTGTACTTGTTTTTGTTGATCTTACTTTACTTGTTCTGTTTTTGAGTGTGTTCAAAAATTTAAAAACCCATAAAAATTGAAAAAATCTCCAAAAAGTTTGATTGCTTGTGTTGTGTATATCACATGTGAGTTTGGCCTAATACCTTCGTGCTAATGGCGTAGTACATTTACGAGCTTAGCTTGTTATGTATGCACATATCTTTGTGGGAGAAATCTTGAAAACTATGTGTGATTGTTGTAAATAGATCTTCAAGCTTGTCATGAATGATTGGTTAATAGTCTTGATGGTCTTGATACTTGGATAGACTTGTGCCAATATCTCTTCCCACCTTTATTTTTATGTTTTTGCAATATAGCTCACCAAATGTAAATCTCAAAATGAAAAAGAGATTATGAGTTGCAAAAGCCGTCGCACATACTAGTATTTGACTAGGAAAAAGGGAAAGCGACATTTTAAATTGAAATGTATGGTGCTCAAAAAGCCAAAGGCTAACTCTCAATGTTGAAATATCAAAAATTTCAAGCACCGATCTAAAAAATGAGATGTATTGTTCAAAACGATCAAATGTTATGATTTGTGCAGAAGCCAAATGAAAAGCTTCTAAGATTTGTAATCATTCTCTTGTGGGAGGTCATATATGTTCATTTCTATAATTGAGATAGACCGCTTGACTTAGTATCAGTTGCGTATGACTTGATTGAATTGATCATTGAAGTTTCACTCTGGTCTAAGGACTATTCCACATTTGATACTCACCCACAACACACAAGACTTAGTTCTATTAATGCTTATCTCATTTGTGTGATTGTACATGTTCAAATGTGGTGTGTATGCTCAATTCCTTGTCGATCAAACCCAAAAAGATTTTTGAGAATTTTTATATGTTTTTAAAAGTAATTTTATACTTTCGTGCTTTTAGTTTTTGTTTAAAACGTTTTTTGTGTTGATTTACAAAAACTGGTTCAGAGGCAGTTTCGCGAGAAGATCGCGACTTAGAGCTTCCTGCGAAAAGTGTTTAAGGGAAACCTAAAATTTTTCAATTTCATACAGAGAGTCTTGCGACTGTCTCGCGAGTATTTCGCGACTAAACCCTTCTCGCGAAATGATTTTTAGGCAAAAACTGGAAAAACACAAGTTTCATACAGAGGTTATCGTGACTGTTTCGCGACTAACTGGAAAGCTTCTGTGCTTCAGTGGTGTTTTTCGCGACTAATTTCGCGACTCCCTAACCCACAAAAAACGCGTGTTTTTAGTTTTGTAAGGCTGATGTGATAGTTTTTCAAACACTCTCTATTTCCCTCGCACTGCCTCTCTCGAACCTATCTCAACCCAAAATTGATTTTCTTTCAAAACCCCATCAATTTCAAGCTTGTTTTTTGCAAAATCAACATCAAGGTATGTTTTCGAAAACAGTCTTTTCATTTTTGTCTAAGATTATGTAGAAATTAACTTAGGTTTATAAATTTTGGGGATTTTTGAAACAAGGGTTGGGTTCATGATTTTTAGGCAAATTTTTTTTTTTTAAATTTTGATTGGGCTGAGTCCCATTTGGTCTGTTTGTATCTGTGTTGGCCCCTTATGGAATTTTAAACGTATATTGAGGCATTTTTTCATGTGTTCATACATTGTCCATTCATGTTGTGCAGTGTTGCATGCCAAGTGTTTGTCAAAATGTTCAAGTGACATTTTTGTGGTGTTTTGGATTCAATTGAGTTTCAATGCTTGGGTTTACCCTTGATTGAACATGCTTGACATGTTTTGATCATTGGGTGTGTGTTTTACACACTTTGTCTAATTTGTGCCTCACAATGTCATGCCATGCATCACCTAGGCACACATTAGGCACACACCAAGCATTACCTCATGCACAGTTGATGCACACACATGCACAATTGCTATTTTCTTACTTTTTGCTAATGTTTACATGTTTTAGCACTTTAAGCATGTTGTTTTAACTTTGTTTAGTTCTGTTTAAGTTTTTATACTTATGTCTTGGACTAACTTGAATCTAATCAAGTTGTGTGTTCTGTTTGTGTGTTTTTGCACTTGTTTCCTTTCTTTGTCTTCTGTTTACTTGTGCAGATGTCTCCCACCAAACATTCAGCTCCCAAGAGATCCTCCAAGCGTCCTTGAGCAGATTCTGATAACTTCAAGTCCATTGAGGTAGATTTAAAATACAATGATTGCTACAAACGAGCTACGATCATCATGGAGAGGGTTGTCAAACTGGATACCCTTAAGGACACTTTCATACCTGAAGTGTTCAAGGAAAAGATGTGGACGAAGCTGCTGAATTCGAGTGGAGTTGTATACTCGGAAATCATAAAAGAATTCTTTTCGAATGCTAGTGTGGATAGAGACCACATTAATTGCTGGGTGAGACACAAAGAGTTTGTTATCACAAAGGAAAGCATAAAAGAGTTCTTGGAAGTTCGTCCTCCCTCACAGCCAATCACTGTGCAATATGATGATCGTTTGGAATCGATTGAGGAGATGGTGACAATTCTTGGTGGTACACTTAAAAAGTCCTCCATGAACAGAATTCCATTCAATCCGGAGATGAGGGCTCTAGCTCATGTGATGATCCACAATCTGTATCCGGTCACCAACTTGACAACATTGTCTACTCCAAGGACAATTTTCTTGTACGATCTCTTCACTCATAAGGAGATTGACATTTGTGGACACATCTTCCACCTATTGACCAAGAGTATTGAAAAGCAGAACTCCAAGACTATCATGCCATTCCCCACTCTCATTATGGGCCTCATTGCAAAGACAAGGCTCAAACTTCCGAGTGGTCTCACCGTGGTACATAGAGATTACCCTATTGGCGCACAAACGGTGACTCATAGCTCAGCTCACATTAAAGGATCCAAAACCGATGTGTCTCAAATGTTGGGATTAGTGCCCTTAAATCCTATTGTATGATGCTATGTATGACATTATGTATGACTTAATATTGTGTTTAATAAAGTTGTTTTATTATTATCTAAAATAATGGTAACATGAATATTCGGACATTATCATATAGTCTATGAGATGCATAGTATGTGATTTATGTGAAAAGTCACAGAAGATATAAATTACAAGTTTTTTGTAAACTTACAATTGTAGTTCATAGTCAGTGATGAGATTGGGTGTTTCATCTGCGAAGACTATAACATATCAACTAAGATGATTTGTCTTGATCATGGAAGTGGAGACTTCTAGTTGATATGTTTTAAGAGTTAAGACATATTGAACTGGACCACTGTGAGATTTATTATTCTCCTAACGATTGTCAATTGAATAATAAATCTCACGACTTCTATTTACATAAACTCTTAATCCTGAGAGAATAATGGACCTGATCATGAAGTGTAGGTTGCTTTGATATATCAGGAGTGAGATTTAAAGTAACAGTCAAAACCTCAGTATGTTGGGCAACCACATTTAGTGTTGATGGAACATATATTCTCAAGATGGAATTCATATTCTCTTAACGAAGATATAAAATATTCACTTGAGATAAGTTTAATGGGTTTGTTATTCAGAGAGTTAGGCCTAATTACTTTAGTAAGACTAAAGTATATATTTATGAAATTGGATTTCATAAATATATGGTGAATAACTTAAAAGGATTAAACTGGGTACTCAAGGATTAAGATGTAGTAATTCACAAAGTGGCAGTCTTCATTCATGATTTTGTGTTACTACGAATATTTTATGAAGGGGTTGCATGTACAATAAAGTCTTGGGATATAATTTATTAATAAGGCCTAGAGTGTAATTATATTTATATAGTGGTATTAAATATAATTAATGGTAACTTTGGACTTGTCAAGAGTTGACAGAAAAGCCCAAGGCCTATTGGAGCTAGAGTCTTATTTGTTCCCTTTTGGTCCCACTCCAAGCCACATACTAAAGCCCAATTGGAAAAGCCCAAAAGGATAGCCTAATTAGATAATCAGTTATAAGGAGAGAAACATACAGAATTTTGTAAGTGAATGAATTGGTATGTGTGTGAGTGTTAGACACTCTTTCATTCTCTCTAGAACATACACATATAACTGATTGAAAGACCACACATCTTGGGCATCAAGTGGAATTGGAGTGAAGATTAAAAGTATTCCCAAGCGCTTCTGATCTTCGGTTTTGAATTTCACCGCATCAAGGTACACTCTCTAATTCTTAATTCTGAAACTTTCATAGTACATGTTATCAATTGCGAATGAAGTAGATCCGTTAATTTTCCACTGTGTACATGTTATCAAATACCGAGGGATCGTGTTGTGGACGAGGGAAGAGATACATAGGAGGAGATTGAGAGATTCACCTCTGCACTAGAGAGTTCAGCTCAGCCATCATCTTCAGCACCAGCACGAGGACCCAACAGACTTAATCGCCTCATTGCCAGAGTAGAGCAGATGTATACTATGCTAGACTCCCATGTGCAGCACACCGCGAACAGTTTGCATACATCTAGGGTTAGATCACCGCATTATCTTCACAGATCGATGATATATCCATGGAGCAAGGTTCAGATTAAGAGTCCGACCAATTCTCGCCTCTTTGGCCATTCCGGTCAAAAAAAGGGACAAAATTTTGAGGGTGAGCTTGCACAGTTAAGGGGGAGCATAGCTTAGACCATAGATATTGGTCCATTTATGGTGGTTTAGCATTGTTTTTGTTTGGTTTAAACTCTTTTAATTTTTATAACTCTTGGATAGTTTTATTGCTTTTCTTTAAAACTTAAGTACACTGTTTTTAATTTCAGTTTAATATTCAGTACTTGTGTTTATCTCAATGCTTTGTAGCATTTTTTTTGTACTTTTAGATGTTGATAATATGTCTTAAGTACCTCACACTTGTACCCTTGTAGCATCTTGTATCCTAGATGCAAATACTTCGTGTATTTTGCATTAATTGTGTGTTGGACATGCAATTGATCATTGTGATTGCGCTTTATTGCTTTGCATGTCCGAATGAGCATTTACTAGCTAAATGTTCATTGTAGTTATTCTTTAATAACTGACCTTGTTTGATCAAGATATGCTTATATGTTATATAGTGTTTATGAACTTGATCACACTTTACTTGCTCATGTACGTACCATGTATTCAACTTGTCATAAGCTTAATGAAAATTTTGTTTGTGTGCGAGTGTTTCAGGTTACAGGTATATACGTGCAAGTGCTTCACAGCTTCTAGATTAGGTGTGAGTGAGTTTTTCCACTATTCCCAAACTCACGTTTAAGTCTAGAGTCTGTTTTAGGGGTTTTGTCATGGAATAGCCAAATGGGGAGATTGTAAACTTGTAATTTACAACTATGTGTTTTGTTGGCTTTAATTCCGTGCCAAATTTGATTGTAATTCTATTCAATCTTTTGTACCCTCTATTTAATATGGGAATTAATTGTAAGGGTTGTGTGTGAGAGAGATAGTGTGAAGGCTCAAGGCAAATTGAAGACTAAAGTGTTTTCGCTGGTAACTCGTGACTAAGCATCCCGCGAAGTGATGCATGTGCCCTGCACATGTCTGGAATGCGAAGAGTTAGGACAGGATGGAGACAGATGTGTTTCGCGAGTAGCTCGCGGGTAAGGCGTTCCCATGAGACACTCGCGAAACATTCTGTTTTGCCAAATTGTCATATCTGATACACACTTTCTATACCCATACTATATATACCCACATTACCCACATATGTTAAGGAGTGCTTTTGAAAGAAAACTCTAGCCACAAACCTTGAGAGTTAGATATTGTTATACCCACAATTCTTTACACAATTGCTTGTGGATTTTCCTCAACTCCTACCTCTCCATTTCCATACCATTGAGGTTGATAGCCCAAACACTTACCACACCCTTTCAGAATGTCAAGTGAGGTTTTGGTGCTGCTGGGAAGCATTGGAAGAAGCCAGGCTTTGGCGGATGCAATCGGGCATATTATGGGATTCAGAGAGCTAGACAAGACACGGTTTCGAGAAGCCTTGTTAGAGTAGGAGCTTGGAGGGCTTAGGTACATCGGGTAGATTAGGCTTGGAGGGTTTCTTGCTAACCCATGTATCCCAACTGATTGTCTAGTGGATCGATTACCGCTTGGAGGGTGGCGGAGAGGTTTTTTGCCAAATTCTTCGATTTTCTCTTCGATAACACATCGGCGTGTTATCTTGTGTTTGCATTCTTCTTCCCTACTCTTTTACATTTCATTTTACTACTGTGTTATTATGATTGTGGATTACAGTAGCTTGTTTGTTTATCCGCTCGCATTTACTCTAATTTGGGGGTCTAAATAGCTCTTGTGTTTCACACATTTTCGAGCATTCAGAGGTCAACTAATGATATTTTTTTGTTAGTACTTTAATCCTATAGTATTTTGACTCAGCTTTTAGGTGATTGGGGTGTTATTGATCTGTTATGTACCAGACTTTGTACTCCCCCTTCTTTCTTTTTTTTTTTTTTGGTGGAGAATCATCCTTTTATTTTTTTTAGTAAAAGGAGAATCAAACTGTACACTTAACTTCATTTAATTAATGCAGCAGAAAATAAATTTGACACAGGTGATTGGTTTACGAATGGGGAAAACCGCCGAGGCAAAACCCCATTGGGTGATTTTAAGGTCACCACTCCCAAGAATCCACTATTATCAATCACAAGTGGTTACAAGTATAAGGAATCTTACCAAACCTTTTGGCCTATCCCGAAATATCAACCTACAGTTGAACTCGTACCCCAATACCCAATTTGAGTTGTATTGTAGCGGCAATCTTTCAGTTAAATGCACGAACCCCAGTACGTGACTAACCAATGATGCACGGATACAAGTATGTGTCTGGCACAAGCAACTTGAAGAAGACGTAGTAGCTTTTTCAATGAGAATAATGAACTAGGTCACTTTCTGCTTATGTTCTCCATGTATAACGGCCTTTAAAATAAGCCTTATATATGTCTAGGGTTGTGAGAAAAGAAACCCTAGACATACATGTCAGTTAGGGCCAAAAATTAAATCTGGAAATTCTGATTTCGTAAATCTCGACAGATTCAGTTTCTGTCGAGTTTCGTTCTTAATTCTCGATAGATACTGTTTCTGTTGAGGTATCTGTCGAGCTTTAATGAACAATTTTTCTTTACTTGTTTCTTGGTCAGATCTTCATGGCTTTAACACTTGACTTGAACAACATGTTTCTTGAAGTTTTAAACCCATCTTAGATCTACCCAATTACAAGTAAAGTGCATTTTGTCAAAGGATTAGCCAATTACAAAATATATGTCCCTAACGTAATTTATATTTCCTTTCACCAAAAAAATAAAATAAAAAATAAAAATATTGATGATCCCTTTCTCTGAAATAAAGATTCCTTTTTCTCCCTAATACAGACAAATCACATCACATGTACAAAAAGACTTTGTCTTTCTCAACTTGTCAATTCTCAAATTGACAAGTTATAAATAAATAAATATATATATATATATATAAATATATATATATATATAACTACCATTAATCTTATCAAAAAAAAAAAAAAAAAAAACTCACCATTGACTTCTCTCTATCTTTTCACCTTTCTTTCTTTGTCTTATTTTTGGGTAAATTAAACCAATCTTATCTGAAATTTCTCCAAATAAAAATCCCACTAAAATTACTTCATTTAGATTCCATTCCATATGCCATACGTGTTCAATGGGATGGGAGTCCACTAAGACGATTGCACCTGTATAGTTGACTACCATTTTTAAAGTTTGCAGAAAAGTCTCTCCCATAAGTCCCCATCCAGTGGGGGTGAAAAGTGGAAGTAGGGCAAGACTCGGCTTCCCTAAAATTTTGATAAACTAGTATTTATCTCCATGATTATGAACCAAATTGGCAATAAAAAGTATGATGCATATATTTAATGTATGAGATAATTGTTGTTATCTGATAAATGTAAGATTATAAGAACAAGAATCTTGTAACTCAATTTACATATCGTGGAGTCTAGGGTTCATACACACACCCTAGTTTATCAAATTATAAAAAAAAAAAAAAAAAAAAAAAAAAAGAAGGGGCCGAAGAGAATAATATATTGGTGGCTTTCTTTAATATGTTAACCATGTAAGTCCTATCAAGAACAATTATTATGAGCAGTATTGCATAGCTAGAAATTCTTAAGCAAAATCTCTTTAGTTTTTCTAATTGATATCCTAAGCAAATTAATCGTTATGTTCAACAAAATGAAGATGCGGTATTATTTATGGTCGCCTTTGATGATTACGTTTTCATTCTATTTTATGGAATACAGACACCCTTTGCCACAGCCCTGCAAGACAATCTTTGTGTTTCTGGAGGTTCTTATATTTGTGTTGGAATTTGGGATTGTGTTCTTGTGTACGAAGTTTTTGAGTTTGTGTTTTTGTGCAAGTTGAACTCAGATTTGAATTCAAGTTTTTTTTTTTTTTTTTTGGTTAAAATTGAAAAATTAATTTTTCAAAATTAGGTGATAATGTGGATGCTGACGCGAAATTTTTTATTATTATTATTTTAATGTCCACATAGGTACCGTGTGTATCAGCTATATATATATGCACTCCATCTGCCACGTAGGCGATTTCTTTTAATAAGATGACAAAAGAGACCAAAATAGTAACAATTTTCAATTTTCAGGGACAAACATAAGCGCTCCAAAAAAGTAAAGACCAAAATGAAAATTAGTCCAAAATATATGAACCAAAAGTGCATTTCCGCCTATATTGTTTACAATTTCATGGTTACGCATTTTAGCTCCTCTTCATATAAATAAGAACTTGCACCTATTTTTCCCCAGATAGTATGTTAAAAGGGTAATACAACATCATCAATTTGTTGTTGCTTAGGATATCGGGAAAAAAAGGTTTTACTGATTAGGAATTTCTAGTTCTGCAATATTGCTCATGTCAACGTTCCCACTGTATAGGACTTGCTTACATAATTGACTAATTTTAAGGACCCACCAATTATTGTATTGGTCCCTTATTTCCTCCCAGTCTCAATAAAAAAATTGTGTCTATATTTTTCATTATATATTTTATCAATCAAACCTTGTTAGATATTCTTCTTTCTTTTTCCTTTTTTTTTTTTCTAAAAAATAATCAAAATTTAAATGAAAAAAATTAAATAAAACCATAACAAATGGTAATTGGTGACATATAAAATAAGACATTAAAAAATAGGACATGAGGATTTTCACCAAGGGAGTATGTTTTCGTTACTTCTGCAAAAAGTATTTTAGAAACAAATGGTTGAATGTTTCAAGATCATGGACTTACAATGCTTCAAAGTCTTTGCTCAGCTCCCCTAGTTCACCCTTCTCCCTAGCTATAAGCCTATACCATAGTTGTTTAGACAATGGTAACTACACAAGCAACAGTACCTACAAAGCAAACTTCAATCAACTACTCTCCTCCCTCTCTTCCAACATTGAAATTGACTATGGGTTCTACAATTTTTCTTATGGCCAAAACCCTGACAAAGTCTATTCAATTGGACTTTGTAGAGGAGATGTTAAACCGGATAATTGCCGTAGTTGCCTCAATAACGCCACAAATCTTCTCCCACAGTTTTGTCCTAATCAGAAGGAAGCAATAGTATGGTATGAAGGTTGCATTTTACAGTACTCATTCTGCGACATATTTAACATCAAGGAAACTAGTCCTCCTTACTTTATGTCGAGCGGCGCTAGCGTATCAGCCAATTATTTGGATCAGTTCAATCAGGTCCTGAGGAACTTTTTGGATAGCAAAAGAATTCAAGCTACAGCAAGTGGTTCTCTTCGTAAGTTTGCAGAGGGAAATGCAACAGCACCAGACTTCCAAACATTATTTTCACTTGTGCAACGCACACCTGATTTGTCTGAGCAAAATTGCAGAGATTGCTTGGTTGAGGCTTTTGGGAATATTCCACAATGTTGTGGCGGCAAGCAAGGAGGAAGATTTCATACACCCAGCTGTTATTTTATTTTTGAGAACTACCCCTACTATGACACCTCACATCCGCCATTTACATCTCCATCACCACCACCACCACCAGTATCTTCTCCATGTTGAGGAGATAAACACCTTGGAGAGTTTCTTTGAATAATTAATATAATATATAGAGACACATTTTAACCCAAAAGGCCTAAGCCCAGTGGATATGTGCTTAATTATGTTATATTAACTACTCATTCTTCTAATCTTTATTCAATGTGGGACTTTACTCACACATATACGCCCAACAATCTCCCCCACACGTGTGAGTCTCTGCCTCTCTATAGGCTTCAAGACCTCTCTGTGGGCCATGAATAAGTCCTACTCGCTCCCCCTTGCCTAATGGGCTTTTTCCTTTACTAGTGCATCATCCAAGGGCCTTCATGTGTCAACCCCGCACATCTTTTATCCTCCATGGGAACCTCGCACCTTATTGTTGTCTAGCACCATTGGCAATAATACTCCTTTGTTAGGCCTTTTCCAAGATCGTTTGTGTGGGTTTCATGGGCTTGCTTGGTGTAATATATCGTCCCCGCTTTAACTGCGAAAGGGACCTGCCCTGCTCCATTTGTGAAAAGGCTTCAAGTACACACACCCCGTTCCCTCTCCAACTGCGAAAGGAACTTCGATAACCTCGCCACCTTTGCCCTACACCACCATGGGCTCTGATACCACTTGTGAGGAATTTAACCCGAAATTCCCAACCCGTGAGAAACAAAAATAGAGAAAACACACGCCAAAGAAAAAATAATTACATGCACAAGATAGTAGCATCTTTATCCCTTTCTCACTCATGTGACCAAGTCTGCGGTGCCATAGGCTTGTATCAGTACTTGCTTCAACAACTGCAATTGTGTCTCTTGGACTTGAGGTCATATATAAAGTACCAGTCTTCTTTCCACGAGCCAATACCCTGGCTCCCTTTGTAACCTTCCAAGTACCACCAACAAATAGTATTGCATGCCTTTCATCATCAAGTTGTCCAATAGAAATCAGATTCCTCCTCAGGTCAGGGATATGTCAAACCTTCTCCAGTAACCAAACATAATAGGCCAAAAACGAATTGACCCCTTGTGATAAATTAACCAATTAATTTCGCCAAGTGAATTAATTAAGTTAATTAACATGCAAACGCGTGGTAGCACAAACAAATCACCAATAAACTAAGTATGCAGCGGAAATTAAATTTGACACGATAATTTGTTTATGAATGGGGAAAATCTAATGGCAAAAACCCCACCAGGTGATTTTCAGGTCACCACTCCCAAAATTCCACTATTATCACAACAAGCGGTTACAAGTAAAGGAATCTCAATACCTTATACCAACCTACAGTTGAACCCTTACCCCAATACCCAATTGGACTTGTTCTATAGTGACAATTTTCCATTTTGATGCACGCACTACAACAAAATGTACTTTTAGTGACGAAAAAATTCGTCACTAAAAGTCCAGTTTTTCGTCACTAAGAACCTTTAGTGACGAAATCGGACTTTTAGTGACGAAATCGGACTTTTAGCGACGAAATTTGTTTCGTCGCTGTAGCCCCGTCGCTAAAAGTCCTGGCGACGAAAAATTTCGTCACTAAAAGTCCGATTTGTTTAAAAAAGAAAAAACTTTTAGCGACGAAATCGTTTCGTCGCTAAATGTTTTCCTTGCTAAAAACAATATTTAGTGACGAAAATTATTCGTCACTAAAACCATTTCAGTTTATTAAATCATATTTAGTGACGAATAATTTCATCGCTAAAACTACTTTCGGGTACATATAGTGACGAAAAAATTCGTCACTAAAACTATTTTTAAGAAAATCCAAGCACATATAGTGACGAAAAGTTTCGTCACTAAAACCATTTCTTACAAAATTCTGCTACATTTAGTGATGAAATATTTCGTCACTAAAACAATTTTTTGTTGCTATATTTGTGACGAAAAAATTCATCGCTAAAACTTATTTTCTGTTTTTATTATTTTCATGGCTTTAATATTAACCTATAACCTGTCATTACATTATTAAAACCTTACATTTGATTAACACATTTATTTCAACAACACATTTATAAAAAAATGATCCATACATTCCACAAGTTAAAATTAAAACAAATATCCAATTCAAACTCCTTCCATACAATAATTGTTTGCAACACATACAATAACATAAGATTTTTTATAACAATACAAAAAATGTAGCATAATATAATTAGAACCAAAGGAAGATGTCTTCATATGTCTTCAAATAATGCCAGAAGTAAATCTCCAAAAGCCACCAATAAGAAATCTGCACAAATATAAAAACACTACTACATTAAAATCATAAAGTAAAAACATTAACTATGTTATAAGAAAACATTTCTAACAATGCATTAAGAATAGCCATACCAATAAATTAAAATCACAACTCCTAATGTATAAGTTGTAGAAAGCAAATATAAATTTTCAAGTGTAATATAATAGAATTAGTTTCAAATGATACATAAAAAATGAAGTGTTTTAACTTGAAGATAAAGTACTAACCAATAAGTAATTTAACTTGAAGATGAACAACCCCCATAGGTAAAACCGTCATCATAACCCTTGCTCCTCAAAAAATTAAGAATATTCTTTTGAACCTCATCTTGCTTAGCTCGCGCCTCTTGCTCCCTAGCTCGCTCCTCTTCGTCCCTAGCTCTTGCCTCTTTGAGCTCAATTATCTCATTTTCTAACCGATGGATATACTCTACTGAGGAACTAGATGAGGCAGTGGTTACTAGAGAAGAGGAAGGTCTCATGCCAAGTCCTTTTACAATACCAGATTTCTTCTTAAAAACCAAGTTTGAGATCTCCTCTTGTGTAAGGGGAATTGCATTAGGATCTTGACAATGATCCTTTTGCACTTTGAGAATAGTTTCCTACCATTTGAAAGAGAGAAAAAATAAGCAATCACAACATTAATATTACATATGTTATAGCTTTACAAACATTATAGGGATGAAATGATACACATACATATGTCGTTACATCCTCATGATGTATCCACCTATTTGTATTTGGATTGAAATGAACATCTTTGTAGATTTTTGCCAATTCAGGAACTTGACCGTCATTATTATTTGTCTGATTAATTAACATTCGAGTGTTAGATAGTTATAGTTAATTAATCACAACATGTAATATACTAAGGTTTAAGAAAATGAAAAAACAAGCACCTCCTCATCAACCCTAACAGCAAGTGCTTTTGTCCCGCATCTATGTTTGCCTGAAGTTTTGCTCCTATTTTCAGAGTTCTTTCTTGATTTTTCCTAATAAAGAACATTCAAGATATTTATTAGATCATGAATAAAACAGTATACATTTACTTCATCTAAGTATTAATCTAATCATTTGACAACATAATATAATAAATATTAGATAATAATAATATACGCATAAATAATTTACCAGCCAATCCTTATTGGTCCATCTCCCTTCAATGAGTCCAGTCCACTGCTCAAGTGTAGCATTCTTTGGCGGGTGGCTTTTTGCATAGTCAGCACCATGAGATTCTATGAGCTTTTTATAAGTCTGATACAACTTGTTAGAGCCACTACTCAATAATCTTCCACATTTTGTATTTATTGTTTTCGTTACCAAGTTGGAATCTCCTTCTAGCTCAAAACCTAGAAGGAGACCATAGTCACGGCTCCCAAGTACATGACTAACCAATTGCGCGGATCCCAGTACGCAACTTCAATCACCAACTAGAGAAGGTTGTTGGTTGTAAAGTTCTTCAGTTCATCCATACGATGAATATCAAGAAGATGCTTGGTTACAAAACCCTATGGTGCACATACATAGTAACTTCTTTAGAAAAGATGAACTAGGGCAAAACTTTGTCTCCGGTCACAATTTGCTTGAACAAACTTTTCTCAATGTTTGTGCAACTTGTGAACCCTTTGACGGCCCTTAAAAAATCCTTTTATATGTCTAGGGTTAGGAGAAAAGAAGGCTCAAAGACACATTCATGGCCTCCAAGAAAATAGATCAGAATTTCTGTTTCTTTCTTAAACCTCGACAAATAGAAGGTGTCGAGCAGGTGTCAAGCACACGGGGTTGAAACAGCTTTCTTAAGCTTGATAGATGCAGCTGTCGGGCCAGCTGTCGAGCTTTAATGAATTTGCACTATTTAGCTTGTTTCTTGGATAGACTTGAATGACTTCAACACTTGATCTTGAAACCTTATTTCTTGAAGTATTAAACACATCCTAAATCTACCCAATTACAAGTAAAGTGTGTTTTGTCAAAGGATTAGCCAATTACATAAAAGAATAACATATGTTCTTAACAAGCGAAACACATATGTCCTAACAATCTCCCCCTTTGACAATCCATGACAAAACCACAACAAACAAATGAACATATGAAAGAAGTCATAAACCACTCAACTCATATTCACTTGTTGAATACAATAAAATCTATCTTAACACAAACTCTTGAAAAACTTTGCAAGAAGAGAGTTTATGGCAAATAGACTTTGACAACCTATATTTCTGAAACACTTTAAACAAAACTCATCAAGGCATCTTAGTGTGAAACAGAAACAATAGATTGTATACAAGTAATAAGAAACATGTGTATAAATGGAGAAAAGAAACAACACATGTAAGGATAGGTGAAAGAAAAACATACATCCATATATAGAGAAGAATAAGTACAATGTATGTCAATAAATGGTCACAAGGCCTAAGATTCAAGAACAATGTATCTATAAAAGAAAGAAAAGAAAAGATACATAATATCCTCACTACATCCCTCAAAAATATTAACACTCCCCCTAACAAAAATGTCCTATACTAACTCTCCCCTTAAGAATGACTACTCTCATATCCCAAAACTACTTCCCCTTTTTGTCATAAGTGACAAAGAGTAAGAGTGTTAAGTAGACATCTCATCAGTAGAGCTAGCATCTCCATCAGCATCATCAGAAGCATCATCGTCATCACCATCATCATCATCATCATCCTCAACATTAGAAGCCACTGGAGGAGGTGGTGGAGGAGAAGCCTCAAAAGCATAGCCACCTATAGCCGCCTGCCGTCATGCAATACGACCGACATGAAAGTTCACCTGATACAACTCAGTAGAGAGGGTATCAAGGCGAGCATCCATGCGCTGCAGTTGCGCCATGATGTCTCCGAGTGACACATCGCTCGTAGAAGAGGAAGGAGCGGATGTGGATTGGGTAGAACCAGATGGAGCCGAACGGGAGGGAGGAGCTGCTGAATCTGTTTGTCGCGACCTAAACTGCGCCTCACTACATTTTACGGTAGCATAGTCTATGGCACACATGACAGAAAAATGGTCAGACGCTGGAAAAAGGACAGAAAAATGGCGTAATATCCTTATGATAGCGGAAAGAAAGATGAGCTTATCACGGGATGCCGAATCCAGATGAACATCTATAATGGAAAGAATAAAATGAGAAGGAAAATCTATAGTAAGATGCTCAATGAGGGATAACAAAAATTGAGCACGAGGCTCTGTAATGGAGTTATAATGCGAGAGAGGATAGAGTACAAAGGTCATCATCATGTTTATGAATCAGGACCTTTAGCAAAAGGTCTACATGATGTAAACTGACGATCACTCCAATCAGAAGGGCGCTCGCAGAAAGCAGCCATGAGCTCATCCTTGGACACAGTCCTTAGACGCTCACAACTAGGATAGTCAGGAAACTCTATCCTAAGAACCCAAAGCACATCCGTAACAAGGTGCGGTGTGACAAGAATGCGCATACCTCGAACGCAAGTGAAGAAAAGAGGTACTGATCGATCAATTCCATGCATGTTGGAGTACAACTCCTGGATCAGAACGAAAGGACATGTGACTGGGACGTCACACAGTGATTCCCAACCCCGACTGTGAATGACAGTGGGTAGGTCAGTGTTGGCGAAGTCTGCCAGAATGACTTGGCGTTCAGAATGAATGCCTCGTCGGGAAAAGTTCTCCAAGAAAGCCTTACGGGCATCCTCATCACGGAACTGAATATTAGAAGGAGTAGGATCATAAGACGAAGATGTCCCGGAATGAAGAGGGTTCCGAGACAGAGTAGATTTACGCTTAGGTGCCATAAACACGACTAACGTAAACAGAAGAAGAGGGAGAGAGAGAGACAATTAGAAAAGTCTCAACACATTTCAAATATAACAAGTATATTGAAAAGAGAGTACGAATGCATGAGAAATGCATGAACATGTGACATGCAAAGTAAATTGCATCATGGGCTCAGCCCAATCCAATCTTACCAGCACACAATCAAATTGCACACATCTAAATGCATGAAAATACTATTATAATGCATATGTGATGCAATGCATGAGATTTTAAACTCTTATAAGTGAAAACCCATCCCAAAATTTCAAGAATAACTCATCAATTTTGAAAAAACCCCAAAATTTCTCAACAACCCCTAGGTTTCAAAACATGAAAATGCATGAAAATGAGAGATTAGAAGCTTACCAAGTGAAGAAAATCTTGAAAAAGCTTGAAACCTTGAGGAAGAAGTTTGGAGTGAGTGAGAGAGGTTTGGGAGGTGAAGAAATAGAGCTATTGAGAGAGAGATTGAGAGAAATGAGGATCGGATCGCACAGGAAGAATATATAGAACCTCAGTAAAGCTCGACAGATGAAGGTGTCGAGAGGTGTCGAGACATCTGTTGAGGAAGGTGTCGAGAAAGACAACGTCGATAGATTAAGCTATCGAGAAGGTGTCGAGGGACACATCAACAAAGGCTAAAAAGATCTCGATCGATCCACCAGGTGTCGAGAAGCTATCGAGGAGAAAGGAGCTTTCTCGATCGATTCACCAAGTGTCGGGGAGCTATCGAGGAGACAGGAGCTTTCTCGATCGATCCACCAGGTGTCGAGGAGCTGTTGAGATTATGATAAGAAAAAGCTTGAGAAGCTCGACAGATAGCTAGGTATCGAGGAGCTGTCGAGGAGCTGTCGAGCTAGCTTTTAAAAATAGTTTTTCGAGAAGTGAAAAACACAGACATGAATGCAATCAACCAATGATCCAAACACCATTTTAAGCTCTCAAAATCATCTCTCAACAATAATTTTAAGCACTTGGATCTCAAAAACACACACACTAAACACGTCTAACCAATTTTATATTTCAAAAATAAGTCAAGACAGTTTAGTGAGCGTACATTAACACATGTAAACCTTGTGATGGCCAAATCACATTGTACCTGCACATGTATCAAGAGTAGCAAAGAATATTGCGTGTTGTGTGTGATAAACATCGCAAGATTACATAAGTGTAATCATGTTATGACGATTTGAGATATGAGAAAATCACTTTAACTCACACACAGTCATAACTGTTTGATGGGGACTATCACCTTCGAGGTACATCCTATAACTCCCACATCTCTTAGAATACACGCTTGCAATCATATTTAAAGCATTTTGATTTTTTTGCTTTTTATTTTTCTTTGCATATTTTTCTTTTGTTGAGCATATCATGCATAGGCATATAAGAGTTAGAAAAGAAATACCCAATGATATTTGACATTCCAATTTTGCTATGCCGAAACACACAAATGTCATTGACATCACAATTTTACTATGCCGAAGCATACAGATGTCATTTCATGATTGGTGGGCAACAGTGGTGAGATGGTCATTTATGCCTTTCTCTTAAGATTTTTTAGTCCTACCCGTCAAAAAGAGTGATATGAGTGTTAAGTATAAGAGATTACTTAATCTTACTCATCACAAACAAGAGCCACAAGCTCACTTACTTAGTTGTGCATAGAGATGCTCATCTAAGCTACAAGAGATACAAAGTTTAGAAAACTTTGTTTCAATGGCCATCCAAGGTACACAAGTACCAATGTACACAAAGCACACACTGTTTTTGTATTTTTCTGATTTTTCAAATTTTTTTATTATTTTTATATCAAAAACAAAATAAATAAAACTAAAAACAAACAAAAACATGTTAAACAAAGCAAAGCAAAGCAAAGAAAAAACTAGACTGACTCAAAATAAAAGCAAAACACACAAGTTATGCATAAGCAAAAACACGAAGAGAGAGAAGAAAGTAATAGAATCACTTGGAATCCTTTTTCTTCCACACCTTGGAAGAACCTTTCCTTTGATTAAACCCTTGAACCGGCGATGAGGGGGAAGAATTGAAACCGTTCAAGTTCGAAAGGAACATGAGGGCTTTGAGAATATCTCCAAGAGGAGCAAGAGAGGATTGAAGCTGATTCTGGTTCCCAGATGCTATCATGCCGTTGGTCTGTTGAGTGGCTAACCACTTATAGCAATTTGGTCGAGTATGATCGGCAACTCCACAATGATGACAGAGATGCTGCTTCTTTTGTTTAGGCTTTTGAGAGTTAGCCTTCTTAGCCCTAGGGTTTTTAACATCTTTCTTCTCAAGCTTAAGGGGTGCTTCTAAGATAGATTTACCTTTGTCTAAGTTCTCACTAGCTAATTCAGTTTTAATCTCATTGTTCTCAATTTTAACCTTATTAGCAGGAAGAATAAAAACAGTAGTACTAGTAGAAGCAATATTAGAGGAAAAGAGATCATACCCTAAACCTGTTTGATCTGAAGCAGATTTCTGAATGCTGAGCATCTCGTCAAGCTTCGCACTTGAAGTCCTCTCCAATTGAGACAGCTCCGCTTCAAGTTTCTTGGTCTTCTCAGCCAAGAAATTATTCTCAAACCTCAGTGCTCCAATAGTCTGATTAGCCTCATCAAACTTTGTGGACAACTCTTCACGGTCAAGTTCCACATCACTGAGTTTCTTGGTGGCCAGCCTATAGAGTTTCTCATGATTTTCAGAAACTTTGTACAATTTCTCATAGGCTGTATGGATATCATCTTGATCATCCATCTTCAACAATCCCGTCACTAGGATTGGCAGTGGCAGTGAAGGCATTCAAGATTCCGTCATCCTCATTGTCAAAATCATCCTCAGTCTCAGTGTCGTTCAAAGTAGCAGCAAATGCCTTGCTCTTCCCAATGCTCTTGAGATATGTAGGACACTCCTGTTTCATGTGACCGAAGTCTTGACACCCAAAACACTTAGGTCCTGCAGGAACAGTGTACTGACCGCCATCCCTAGCATCCTTCTTCCCTTTGTCTTGACTCTTGAACTGAGAAGAACTAGATTGCCTACGGTCCTTGTCGAAGCCCTTTCCATTGGCATTCTTCATAAACTTCTTGAACTGCCTGGTGATGTAGGACTTCATCTTAGAGTCTTCATCATCTGAAGACTTATCTGTCTCATTGCTCTTGGCCTTCAGTGCCATGCTCTTGCCTTTACCCGTCTTGCCAATCCTTGATAATCCAAGCTCGTAGGTTTGTAGATTACCAACCAGCTCTGTCAAAGGAACCTTGTCAATATCCTTTGATTCCTCTATCGCCGTAATCTTGGTATAGAATCTCTTGGGTAGAGATCTAAGCACTTTCCTCACAATCTTGGGTTTAGGAATGGTTTCCCCAAGATTGAAAGCTAAGTTCACTATGTCCTTGAGCTTGGCATAGAACTCATCAAACGACTCATCCTCCTCCATCTTAATCTCTTCGAAGCTTGTAGTGAGCCTTTGTAGCTTCAAATCCTTGACAGCCTTGGTTCCCTCATAGGTTGTCTAAAGGATGGTCCATGCCTCCTTAGTAGTTTCAGTAGAGGATATCTTCTTGAACTCCTCATTAGTGACTGCACTGAATAAAGCATTCAATGCCCTGCTGTTGAAGTTTGTCGCCTTGATCTTGGCATCATCCCAATCGGCCGGTGCTTCCTTTGGCTTGGTCCAGCCAATCTCTACAACTTGCCACACCTTCTCATCTAGAGACTGCAAGAAAGCTCTCATGCGTACTTTCTAGTATGCATAGTTAGTACTATCAAATAAAAGAGGTATAATTAATGACTGTCCTCTATCCATGACAAACAGGGGTCAATGGATCAAACACAGAAAAGATTAACCCTAATTAGAGTGTGCCCGCTCTGATACCACTTGATAGGCTAAAAACAAATTGACCCCTTGTGATAAATTAACCAATTGATTTAGCCAAGTGAATTAATTAAGTTAATTAACACGACTCCCAAGTACGTGACTAACCAATTGCGCGGATCCCAGTACGCGACTTCAATCACCAACTAAAGAAGGTTGTTGGCTACAAAGTTCTTCAGTTCATCCACACGATGAAGATCAAGAAGATGCTTGGTTACAAAACCCTATGGTGCACATACACAGTAACTTCTTCAGAAGAGATGAACTAGGGCAAAACTTTGTCTCCGGTCACAATTTGCTTGAACAAAATTTTCTCAATGTTTGTGCAACTTGTGAACCCTTTGACGGCCCTTAAAACAGTCTTTTTATATGTCTAGGGTTAGGAGAAAAGAAGGCCCAAAGACACATTCATGGATTCCAAGAAAACAGATCAGAATTTCTGTTTCTTTCTTAAACCTCAACAGATAGGAGGTGTCGAGCAGCTGTCGAGCAAGTGTTAAGCACATGGGGCTGAAACAGCTTTCTTAAGCTCGATAGATGTAGCTGTTGAGCCAGCTGTCAAGTTTTAATGAATTTGCACTATTCAGCTTGTTTCTTGGATAGACTTGAATGACTTCAACACTTGATCTTGAAACCTTGTTTCTTGAAGTATTAAACATATCCTAGATCTACTCAATTACATAAAGGATTAGCCAATTACATAAAGGAATGACATATGTTCTTAACAAGTGAAACACATATGTCCTAACAAAACAGACCCATTGGGCAACAATATTCGGACCTCTCCTATACCTACAACATCCAAGGCTGAACCATCAGCCAAATACACCTTACCAAAATCACCTGCAACATAATTCTGTATGATTTTTCGGTGTGGAGTGGTATGAAACGAACCTCTTGAGTCCAAAACCCAATCATCAAGTGGACTGTCTACTGCAAGAAGTAATGCATCATGTACCTCTTCTGTTACAGCATTAGCAGAATAATCTTCATTCTTCTTCTTAGGACTTTTGCATTGCCTCCTAAAGTGACCTGTTTTCCCACAGTTCTAGCATTGTACATGTTGGCCTGATCTAGATTTACTTCTATTCCGATTAGAATTTCTAGATTTTGATCTGCCCCGATTAGAATTTCTATCATTATCTCTGCCTCTTGTCTTAAGGTTTAAGGCAGAACCAGATCCTGAGGTTTCACCTGCATCTCTTTTGCGAACCTGCTCAGCCAAAATTAAATCTCGTATGTCGTTGTACTTGAGCTTTTCCTTTCCTGTAGAATTGCTTACTACCATCCTTATTGCCTCCCAACTGTTTGGCAAAGAAGCTAAAACGATTAGTGCACGGATCTCATCATCAAAATCAATTTCTACAGACGACAATTGATTTGTGATAGTGTTAAATTCGTTCAGATGTTGTGCTACTGATGCGTTCTCTGCCATCTTCAGATTGAACAGTTTCTTCATCAAATGCACCTTATTGTTTCCTGACGGCTTTTCATACATACTAGACAAAGGCTTCATCAAATCTGTTGTGGTCTTCTCCTTTACAACATTGTGTGCAACAGACCTAGACAGAGTTAACCTGATAACTCCTAGTATCTGTCTATCAAGAAGAGCCCATTCCTCAGCCTTCATAGTCTCAGGTTTTTCCCCTAGAAGTGGCAGATGCAACTTCTTCCCATAAAGATAATCCTCAGTTTGCATCCTCCAGAATCCAAAGTCTGTGCCTTCGAACTTTTCTATTCTAGACGCCATTCCTGCTTCCTCTGCCATTGCTCCCACTCAAACCTAAGGCTCTGAAACTAGTTGTTGGGGAGATAAACACCTTGGGGAGTTTCCTTGAATAATTAATATAACATATAGAGACACACTTTAACCCAAATGGCCTAAGCCCAATGGGTATGTGCTTAATTATGTTATATTAACTACTCATTCTTCTAATCTTTATTCAATGTTGGACTTTACTCACACATGTACGCCCAACACTCCACCAATAGAAAATACCTCTGCTACAATAGGTACCAATGCCACTTTAAGCTTAAAGCACAATAGATTAGGATGTAACTTTTCGCTAAATACTTCTTGAAAGTTGATTAGAATATATAGTTATATCTTTAAAAACAATGTTTATTACACACTAGTTTATTATACACAAGGTACACACAATTCAGTTTAAAATTGAAATCATAATTTCAAGAAATGATTTTAGTTCAAAAACAAAATTATACATACGGTGTGTGCAACAAGTAGTATGCATTAACAATTACCTTTCTTTTCAATTAAAAAAAAAACTATTATAAAGTTGTATGGAGAAGCAAATAAGCTTAAAAGCTTCCAAATATTAATTTCCATATAATTTCTATGCTTTCGAAACTATAATCTGAAGCTCTTTTCATTTATCTGCTTGAAAATTTTAACATTCATTCGTCCAAATTTTGTGTGTGAACATATTTCTGGTTTTTGCAGGAAATGAGAGTAACAAATCCCGAACTGTCATTGTAGTTGAGCCCATTATTGCTTTTGTGGTACTAATAATGATTTCAATCTACATCTACGTAAGAGTCAGGAAACCAAAGGAGAAACCAAAAGGTAAGTAAAAAATTATTCGTTTATTGTGGTTTGTGTTGGAAATATTTTAGTGATTAAACAAGTTTTGATACAAAATTAAAATCCCAAATAATTAGCAAGAACATAAAATAAAAAGGAGTTTAGAACGATCTCACAATGCTATAGAATCACGCTGTGAAAGCATTGTTCTTAAAGGTTAATTCGTGCCACCCGGAGTAAAACTCGATGCGACTAGTTCTCTTGGCCAAACAACCCCCCAGGATGGACTGTCTCACACCATAAGGATGGACTCATCACTAACCTCCTTATCGAGATAACGGAAAACACATAACAAATGACAGTGTCCATATGGACCACTAATTGTTGGAAAAATACATGTTTGTAATGCATACAAAACATACGCAGCAAAAAAATTAACAAATCTAATTCATTCGCAATTGATAACATGTACTATGTAAATTTTAGAATTAAAGAACAAGAAAGCGTTCCTTCGTGCAGTGAAATTCAAAACCAAAGATCTAGAAGTACTTGGGAATACTTTTAATCTTCACTCTAATTCCACTTAATGCCCAAGATATGTGGTTTCTCAATCAGTTTCCAAGAAGAGAATAAGAGAGTGTCCAACACTCATATACAAACCATTTCATTCCTTATGTGATCATAATGAAAAACCACTATGAAAGTCTTATGAAAACCTTCATCTTAACCTTATGAAAAAGCACTTATCAAATTCTGTATGTTTCTCTCCTTATATACAACTGATTATCTAATTGGGCTAGCCTTTTGGGCCATTCCAATTGGGCTCTAGTATGTGGTTTGGAGTGGGACCAAAAGGGAACAAATAAGACTCTAGCTCCAATGGGCCTTGGGCTTTTCTGTCAACTCTTGACAAGTCCAAAGTTACCATTAATTTTATTCAATACCACTATAAGAATATAATTGCACACTAAGCCTTATTAATAAATTATATCTCAAGACTTTATTATACATGCAACCCCTTCATTATAATATTCGTAGTAATACAAAGTCATGAAAGTAGACTGCCACTTTGAAGATTACTACATCTTAATCCTTGAGTACCCGGTTTAATCATTTACGTTATTCATCATATATTTATGAAATCCAATTTCATAAATATATACTTTAGTAACTCCTTACTAAAGTGGTTGGGCCCAACACTCTAAATAACCAAACCCATTAAACTTATCTCAAGGGAATATTTTATATCTCCGTTAAGAGATTATGAATTCCATCTTGAGAATATATGTTCCATCAACATTAAATGCGGCTGCCCAACATACTGAGGTTTTGACCGTGACTTATAGATCTCACTCCTGATATATCAAAACAACCTACATCTCATGATCAAGTCCATTATTCTCTCAGGATTTAGAGTTGATGTAAATAGAAGTCGTGAGATTTATTATTCAGTTGATAGTCGTTAGGAGAATAATAAATCTCACAGCGGTCTAATTCAATATGTCTTAACTCTTAAAACATATCAACATACCAACTAAAAGATGAAACGCCCAATTTCATCACCGACTACGAACTAAAATTCTGAGTTTACAAAGAACTTATGATTTATATCTTCTGTGACTAAATCACATACTATGCATCTCATGGACTAAGATAATGTCCCATTAGTTCATTTATAGGTAGTCTCATATAATTAAGCTATTTAATTATTTATAACATGCCAATAAATTGGATTTTAGGGCATAAACCCCAACACTAATGACCTCTACCCATTTAACCTCTTGCATGGAATCACCCATCATAGAGGTTGGGCATTAGCCATAGTGTCACAACTTGGGTATCAGTCCAATCCCCCTAGATGTCTTACTCACTAGCCTTTTTGCTAGTGGTTTGGTCAAAGGATCGGCCAAGTTCCTTTCAGACCTCACAAAGTCCAATGACATAACATCATGAATGCTCAAAATGTGTGAAAACATAAGAGCTATTTAGACCCCCAAATTAAAGTTACGGCTTGATTGATTTTACACTAACTTAATACTAAGTGCGGAATAGTGTAAATGCGAGCAGATAAACAAACAAGCTACTCTAATCCATATTCAAAACAACACAGCAGTAAAATGGAATGTAAAAGAGTAGGGAAGAAGAATTTAAATACAAGATAACACGCCGATGTGTTATCGAAGAGGAAACCGAAGAACTCGGTGAAAAACCTCTCCGCCGCCCTCCAAGCGGTAATCAATCCACTAGACAATCAATTGGGATACATGAGTTAGCAAGAGACCCTCCAAGCCTAATCTACCCACTGTACCTAAGCCCTCCAAGCTCCTACTCCAACAAGGCTTCTTGGAACCATGTCTTGTCTGGCTCTCTAAATCCCGCAATACGCCCAATTGCATTCGCCAAAGCCTGGCTTCTTCCAATGCTTCCCAGTAGTACCAAAACCTCACTTGACACTCTGAAAGGGTGTGGTAAGTGCTTGGGCTATCAACCTCTCAATGGTATGGAAATGGAGAGGTAGGAGTTGAGGAAATCCACAAGCAAATGTGTAGAGATATGTAGGCATAACAATCTCTAACTCTCAAGGTGTTTGGCTAGGGTTTTCTCTCTGAAGCACTCCTCAACATTTGTGGGTAATATGGGTATATATAGTGTGGGTGCAGAAAGTGTGTATCAGATAGCATAGACTGGCAAAACAAAATGTTTCGCGAGTGTCTCGCGGGAAGGCCTTACCCGCGAGCTACTCACGAAACACAACTGTCTCCATCTGTCCTGACTCTTCGCATTTCAATCATGTGCAAAGCACATGCATCATTTTGCGGGATGCTTAGTCGTGAGCTACCCGCGAGAACTCTTCAGTCTTCAATTGCTTGAGTCTTCACACACTCTCTCTCTCTCACCCAACCCTTACTATCAAATCCCACAATAAATATAGGGTATAAAAGATTGAACATAATTACAATCAAATTTGGCACGGAATTAAAGCCAACAAAACACATAGTTGTAAATTACAAGTTTACACATCATTAGCAATAAGCTGCCTCAGCCTCAATTGGATATGTTGACTTTTCCCATTTCACAAAGTCCAATGACATAACATCATTTTCAATAAGCTGTGTCAATCTCAATTGGATATGTCGACTTTTCCCATTATAAACTTTGCTCTTAACACGTGTTATGGTAGTCTAGCAATCACAAGGAAAGCAAATAGAGACAACAGAATTAGTAAATAGAGGCATATCAATTAATAAACTCCTAATCCATATAGCTTCGGACCTAGCCTTCTCTAAGGCCACTAACTCTATTTCCATATATTATATCTCACTATGCAAGTCTTTTTGGATGACTTCCAAGAGATAGCCCTTCTAGCTAGTGTGAACACATATCTACTAGTAAGCTTCACATAATCTATATCAGAGATCTAGTTAGCATCACAATATCCTTCTAAAACAACAGGATAACCACAATATGACAAAAATAAAAAGTCCCCTTTGAACATATCAATAATATAGATATTGTATCCCAATGCTCAACACTAGGACTATGAGTGTATCTACTCATCTACCAACATTATATGCAATATCAAGATGACTACAGTTTGTCAAAAATATTAAACAATCAATAATTTGTGTTTATTTATCTTGTGATACATTATCACCACAATTTTTAACCAAGTGTACCTTTAAGTCATACATAATAGACATAGGTCATGTAGAGAGACGAATTGCGGACCAAGCCCAATAGGTATGGGAGATTGGTCTAGTGCACCCTGTACAATGAATTTGTAGAGAGTGGGTCAAAGAACTAGGCCCAGTGGACTAGACAACGGCTAGTATGGAGTTAGAAGGTGATCCAACAAACACAGAAGGCCCTGGACTGAATATACTCAACGTTCGAGGAGGTAAGTTTTATGATAAATCAGTTAAACAAATTACAAATGCAAATGTGATTGCTACAGTGTTTTTTTTTATCTTTTCTTCCCTCCCTCTTTTGTGGTTTACACTCTAATTTATACTACACATTTGATGGAAATATGCATGTGCGCAGCGGAAAATTAACGAATCTACTTCATTCGCAATTGATAACATGCACTATGTAAATTTCAGAATACAAGAACAAGAGAGTGTACCTTGGTGTGGTGAATTTCAAAACAAAGATTCCAAGTTCTTGAGAACACTTTTAATCTTCACTCCAATTCTACTAACGCCCAAAATGTGTGGTCTCTCAATCAGTTATATGAAATGTTCAAGAGAGAATTCAAGAGTGTCCAACACTCACATACACCATTTCATGTAAGTTGTTCTATCTAAAAATTCTGTATGTTTCTCTCCTTATAACTGATTATCTAATTGGGCTAGCCTTTTGGGCCTTTCCAATTGGGCTCTAGTATGTGGCTTGGAGTGGGACCAAAAAGACACTAGCTCCAATGGGCCTTGGGCTTTTCTGTCAACTTTTGACAAGTCCAAAGTTACCATTAACTATATTTAATACCACTATATAAATATAGTTGCACTCTAGGTCTTATCTATAAATTATATCCTAAGACTTTATCGTACATGCAACCTCTTCATAAAATATTCGTAGTAATACAAAGTCATGAATGTAGACTGCCACTTTGTAAATTACTATATCTTAATCCTTGAGTACCCGGTTTAATCCTTTTAAGTTATTCACCATATATCTATGAAATCCAATTTCATAAATATATACTTTAGTCTTACTAAAGTGGTTAGGCCTAACTCTCTGAATAACAAACTCATTAAACATATCTCAAGGGAATATTTTGTATCTCCGTCAAGAGACTATGAATTCCATCTTAAGAATATATGTTCCATCAACACTAAATGTGGCTACCCAACATACTGAGGTTTTGACCATTACTTTAGATCTCACTCCTGATATATCAAAGTAACCTACACCTCATGATCAGGTCCATTATTCTCTCAGGATTAAGAGTTCATGCAAATATAAGTCGTGAGATTTATTATTCATTTGACAGTCATTAGAAGAATAATGAATCTCACAGCGGTCCAGTTCAATATGTCTTAACTCTTAAAACATATCAACATATCAACTAGAAGTCTCCACTTCCATGATCAAGACAAATCATCTTAGTTGATATGTTATAGTCTTCGCAGATGAAACGCCCAATTTCATCACCGACTACGAACTACAATTCTGAGTTTACAAAGAACTTGTGACTTATATCTTCTGTGACTAAATCACATAAATCACATACTATGCATCTCATGGACTATATGATAATGTCCGAATATTCATGTTACCATTATTTCAGATAATAATAAAACAACTTTATTAAACACAATATTAAGTCATACATAATGTCATACTTAATATTATACATAGCATCATACAATAGGATTTAAGGGCACTAATCCTAACAACATTCTCTCATCTCTGCCCTACACGTGTACGGCTAATTGCTTATCAT
Organism: Notholithocarpus densiflorus; assembly: GCA_030021035.2. Taxonomy (NCBI): domain Eukaryota; kingdom Viridiplantae; phylum Streptophyta; class Magnoliopsida; order Fagales; family Fagaceae; genus Notholithocarpus; species Notholithocarpus densiflorus. Next base: position 557,359 of record JARYZH020000174.1, read on the forward strand.
GTAACTTGTCACAACAACCTCCCCTAGAACACTGTTCAGAGATCACTTCACCATTAATGTGGCCAGAGGGTTAGTTGCAGGGCATTCAATGCGATGGTAGCAGCCTTCCTTTAGGCATTTCTTGGGTACCGTCCTTTCTTGTACTTTCCTGGTGCACATCCCCATCATTGGAGCTCCTCAGAAGGTCACCTTAATCATTAGGACTTACTTCCAATCAGAGCACCACCCATTCTTATTTGGCTCATGTAGTACTGAGTTTAACTCTATTTATTACTATTCATCCGTCCTCGGACTGCCCGTATTCTTGGACAAGGCCTACGGTTTTTTCCCTCTCGTCCAAGGAGAAAAGTGGGGTTTTGTCTCTAAGAGTGTGATATTCAAATTCTTTACCCGCACGTGTGAGAAGACCGTTTTGTGTGCCTCATAATTGCTTTATGATGTTTCGCAGCCCACGAAGCATCATTAATTGCTCCAGGCGGCGTGTTGTTCCCCAGATCCAACGGCGAGGCCCAGATCCAACGGCTGAGCTTTCCCTTGGAAATTTGAGCGGGATAACTCCCACTCATTTCCACTCCCTATATAAAACATACGGGGAAATTACTTCACCATTTTACAAGTCCACGACCTCTCCAGAGATATCAAGTACTCGAACTCTCTAAAACTCCCTAAGTTTCCCAAACTCTCCACACTCCTCCTTCACAAAACCCTTGCGAAATTTTCTAAAGGTATAACAAATTAGTACACGCTTTAGTTCTCGCAAGTTTAGATTCTTCTAACATCACGTTCTCTCCTCTCCAATCTCCTTTGCCTTAGGCTGTCCGGATGGGTAGATTCGAGAGCTTAGTGAATTCCCTTACCAAAATAGAAATCTTTAAAGAGAAGTATCACATCCCCCAGGAAGTTGGCTTGCGATATTGTTCCACAGAACAAATCGTATCACATAGAGAGGAAGGGGAGGTTATCATCCCCATAATAGCCTTCACAGAAAGTGGGATGACCCTTCCCATGGGTAGGATTACATGGGACTACCTTCTCAATCATAAGTTGTGTCCCCATCAGTATGCACCTAATTTGTTTAGAATTCTAGGTTGTGTTGATGCTCTCAACGAGCATCTAGGCTTAAGGCTTACTTGGCACGACGTGATACACATGTATGAATGCCACTCTCAAGCCGATAGAGGATATTACCTTAAGTTTAGGTCATCCCTGTTCAGACTTATATCGTGTCTCCCTAAATCCAATAAGGGATGAAGGACGACTTCCTCATCGCATCAATGGCGTGGCACAATGGTCTCCATTGCCCAGTCTGAGAGGGAAAGCCAGGTGGGACACCTTGGAGATAGGCACCTTAGAAAGCACTTAGATCCTTTAACTTCTGACTAAATCATTGCCTTTCTGTCATTCTGCATATATATGCATTTTTCATAATAGAACTTAATTTTCTAACTCTATTTTGCTCATTGGCCATACTTGCAGACAAAGACCACGTTGCTCCTCAGCTCAGCCACACCAACGTTGTAGCCCTCAACTTCCTGCTCAGGTCGGAAATTTTCGTGAGCGCAGACCGACAGTTGTGAGCAGTTCATTTGGTCTTGGATTTTGATCCCATCTTGAAGGCATTTTAACCTATCAGCAACGCTATCACAGCAAACGACTAGAGGATAAACCGAATTGACATGTCGAGGCCAAATTTTCTCGCTCCGTACGACCTTCCCCCCGTAGTACTTCCAGCTCAGCCAAACCCTGTTCCTTTTGCAATACCACTGCAGCAAGCCCCACCTGAAGCAGCAGCTGCAGTAGAGGAAGGGGTTGGCTCCTCCCGTATAACATTGGAGGAAGAGATAGACCAATTCCACTTTGAAGAGGAGGAAGGAGCTCCTGATAAGCCTGTGGAGCTTTCGGATTCCGAGACCGAGTCCGACCGTCTTTCTACAGCTCAAGTACCAAAACTAGTTGTTACTCGAATTGATTCTAGTTCCTTGGAGGAAGAACAAATGGACTTGAAGAAAAGATCCAGCTTGAGGGGTTTGATAGCCAATAGGAACACTGAGGGAACTTCGAAGAATGTCCCCAAAACCCAAGTGCCTCCTTCTCTCCCACCTCCTCCAGCAGACCTTGGACTGCGCACTGACCATGATCCGAAGAAGAAGAGGCCACTGCAGGAGTTGGAAGAGGAGGAGGTGCCTCCACAGAGGGGCACCAAGTAGCAAAAAGTCCAAGACCCCAAGGATAAAAGGGGAAAGTCTGTAGATAGCAGGGACGATGCTGAGGTGTGCCGACAGCAGCACACGTGGGCTCTTGTGATTGAGTTGGACGGAGGCCCTATCCCTTATGATTCTACCATAAGGGAGTCTAGTCAGGGGCACGCCACCCATTTAGCTCAAGCCTTGGAGCAACCCCTTCTCCTCCCTAAGGATATTGAGGCTTTTCGGTGCACTAGGCAACCTGACCTGTTTATGTTGTTGAAAAAAGACCTCGCCATGGTAAGCCATCTTCTATATATACGTACGAATGCTAAGAGTCCTTTCCATTTGTTATCACCATCATCATTTTTGTGATTCTTTTGTTACTATTATGGAAGTCACCCAGCAAGTTTACGTGGCCAAGGAGTGGGTTCGAAATGCCTACAACAAAACCGATGCTAAGATCCGCTCTTGGCACGAGGTCGAGAAGTCTCTTGGTGCCCTCAAGGAAGATTATGGAAGACTGAACACCAAGCTGAAGGAGACCGAGAGCGCACGTCTGAGTGCCGAGGCGGGCTTACAAAACGTCCAGACTCAGATAAAGGATCAACGCCAAAAACTTCATCTGACTGAAATTGACCTAGCGACCTAGAAGGCGATGGTCTTAAGTCTAAAGGCCGAGTTACAGAAAGCCAAAGACGAAGCTCGGGTGATCAGGGAGGCTGCTGAGGCTGCGAAGGCGGCAGCTTTTGAGCATGGGGTGGTCGAAACAGAGCAGAGGCTGGCCGAGGAGGTAGCCGAAGTGTGCAGGGACTACTACACTATAACTTGGAATGAAGCTCTTAATAGTGCAGGGGTCCCTGCGGACTCCGAGCTGAGGAAGGCTGAGAACATGTTTTTCCCTAAACACATTAGAGAAGTTCCAGCCAACCTCCCCTCCACTGCCCTGTCCCTGCCCCCTCCTAAGCAGGCTTCAAGCATTCAAGATCTTACCCTTGATACCTAAGCTTCCACAGGGGCAGGTAAGGGCAAGGGGGACCTGCCTCTAGCCAAAGATGCTCAGCCTGAAGACTCCCTTATGATCAAGGATGTAGTCTCCCAGGCTAAGGCAGCTGAGAAGTCCAAGGCTAGGGAGGCCAAGATCAAGGCCGCTGATACTAAGGAGGATCCTCAGCCAACAAAGAAGTAGTTGTAGGGTTTTTTTTTTTTTTTTTTTTTTTTTTTTTTTTTTTTTTTATGTACTTCCTTTTGTTTTCTTTTCTCGTGGCTTCTGCCACTGCTTGTAACGTACTTTTCTTTAAATTAATGAATGAACTTTTCCTTCTTATTTCTTGTGTCTTTACTTTATATGCTTTCGTGCCTATTGCTATTGCAAACAAGTTTGAGTTGTTGTTGCTCCATTTCCAGTTGTTGTTGCTCCATTTCCAATATATTCTAACAGTAATTCATTACTGTCATTTCAAGAAATCTGACTAAGTATCAGCAAGAGCAAGAGTTATTACACTCTTGTATTATAGATTAACCCTTATACAATGAATGTTGAACTTGAAGGAAATAAGTAACATACCTTGTAATTTAAGTTTTGTTTAACATTTATAAGGATGTCCTTGAATATTAATTTCCCCCAAGCCTGTGGTCCGAGGAGTCATGCAGGACTTAGGTTCTGTTTAATACTTGAATAGATGCCCAAGTTATTAATTTCCCCCAAGCCTGTGGTCCGAGGAGCCATGCAGGACTTAAGTTCTGTTTAATACTTGAATAGATGCCATAAGTTATTAATTTCCCCCAAGCCTGTCGTCCGAGGAGCTATGCAGGACTTAGGTTCTGTTTAATACTTGAATAGATGCCCAAGTTATTAATTTCCCCCAAGCTTGTGGCCCGAGGAGCCATGCAGGACTTAGGTTCTGTTTAATACTTGAATAGATGCCCAAGTTATTAATTTCTCCCAAGCCTATGGTCTGAGGAGCCATGCAAGACTTAGGTTTTGTTTAATACTTGAATAGATGTCATAAGTTATTAATTTCCCCCAAGCCTGTGGTCCGAGGAGCCATGCAGGACTTAGGTTCTGTTTAATACTTGAATAGATGCCATAAGTTATTAATTTCCCCCAAGCCTGTGGTCCGAGGAGCCATGCAGGACTTAGGTTCTGTTTATTACTTGAATAGAATGAATAGTCAGAAGTACAATGCCTTTACGCAACAAAAGAATTTATTGGTAAAAGAAACTTTCATTAATAATGATACCTTTTTAGGTTGTTTACATTTCAAGGGCGTGGTATTACATGTTCATCTAAGTCTTCAAGAAAATATGCTCCTATACTAGCTACCGAGGTGATGCGATACGGTCCTTCCCAATTGGGCCCTAGCTTTCCCCATGCTGGATTCTTTGTAGTGCCCAGAACTTTCCTTAACACCAAGTTACCAGGTGCCAATGGTCTTAGCTTCAAGTTAGCATCATATCCTTGCTTGAGCTTGTGCTGGTAATATGCCAATTGAACCATTGCATTTTCTCTTCTTTCTTCAATGAAGTCCAAACTCTTTTCTAGCAGTTCATCATTATCGCTCGGATTGAAAGAGCTAGTCCTCAATGTCAGGAAGCTAGTTTCCAAATGAATAACAGCCTCGGCTCCATAAGTCATTGAAAAGGGGGTCTCCCCTGTTGATCTGCGAGGTGTGGTTCGATATGTCCAAAGGACATGTGGCAGCTCTTCCACCCACTTTCCCTTTGCATCATCCAACCTTTTCTTGAGCCCATTCACTATGACTTTATTCACTGCCTCGGTTTGACCATTCCCTTGGGGATAAGCTGGGGTAGAATATCTATTCGTAATTCCTATGTCACAGCAGTATCTCTGAAAAGATTCGCTATCGAATTGAAGGCCATTGTCCGAGATAAGGGTGTGAGGGATCCCAAACCTTATGACAATGTTTTTCCAGACAAACTTCTTAGCATCCACATTTTTGATATTTGCCAAGGGTTCAGCTTCAACCCACTTAGTGAAATAGTCCGTGCCGACCAGCAAATATCTCTTGTTTCCTGCTGCCTTGGGAAAAGGTCCGACAATATCCAAGCCTCATTGAGCAAAAGGCCAAGGGCTGGACAGAGGATTAAGAATCCCTCCTGGTTGGTGTATGTTCGACGCGAATCTTTGGCATTGGTCGCACTTCTTCACATATTCTTGTGCTTCTTTCTACATGTTGGGCCACTAATAGCTTTATGTGATGGCCTTATGAGATAAAGATCTGCCTCCCGTGTGGCTCCCACAAATCCCTTCATGTAACTCCTCCAAGATTAGTTCTGACACCTTATGGTGTATGTAGAGTAGGTAGGGTCCAGAAAAGGAGCGTTTATAGAGCTTCTGGTCCTCGGATAGCCAGAAACGAGAAGCCTTTCTTCGTATCTTGTCAGCCTTTGACTTTTCCTCGGGCAAGAGGTCATCTTTCAGAAATAGCACTAGAAGGTCCATCCGGCTAGGCCCCACTCTAACTTGGTGGATATGGACCACTTCTCTCCGCATCACTATGGGTTTGCACAAGTCTTCTACAAGGATGACCCGGGGTAGGCTCTGAGCCGAGGAGGTTGCAAGTGTGGCCAAGGAATCAGCATGTGTGTTTCCACTTCTAGGGACATACAGTAGGCTAAAAGAATTGAAATGTGACTGTAGGTGCCTAACTTGGCTGAGATATCCCCGCATTCTTTCATCTCTTGATTCTAGTTCTCCACTCACTTGGCCAAAGACCAGTCTTGAGTCCAAGAACATTTCCACTGTCTTTCCGCCCATCTTTTGAACCATGGACATTCCTTCCAATAGGGCCTCCTACTCGGCCTCATTATTCGTGGCCGAGAAGTCCAGTTTTAGTGACTTTTCGATTATGACCCCTTCAGGAGAAACCAGAACTAGTCCCACCCCGAAGCCCCTGTTGTTCGCTGCACCATCAGTGTATACTTTCTAGCATGAAGGTCCTTGTAGAGAGATTGTGCCAACTGATTTTCCATCCATGCTCGATGTCTCCATTGCATCTTCTAACAAGGGCTCAGCAAACTCAGCCACCAAATCTGCAAGCATGGCCTTCTCCAGAGGTAAATAATGGACTTCGGCTTCATGTAATGATTTGCTTACATAATAAACTGGTCGTTGTAATCCGCTCTCAACTCGTATCAGTACCAGGCTTACTGCATGAGGGGCCACAGCGATATATATGACCAGGACTTCATCAACCTCTGCGCTGGACATGATAGAGGGCCGAGATAGATACTATTTAAGCTACTGGAAGGCCAAAGCACACCCCTCGGTCCACTCAAATCCCTTCCACTTATTCAACAAGAGGAAGAAAGGTCTGTACCTATCCGCCGATCGAGAAATAAAGCGGTTCAAGGCGGCAATCATTCCTGTAAGCTTCTGGACCTCTTTGGGATTCCGAGGTGGTTGCAAACTATTAACATCTTTGATCTGATCGGGACTAACTTCAATTCCCCTATGAGTTACCATGTAGCCTAAGAACTTGCCTGATCCTACACCAAATGAGCACTTGGAAGCATTTAGGCACAGCTTGTGTTTCCTCAGAATTTCGAAGATGCTTCCGAGATCTCTTACATGTTCAGACACCACTTTGCTCTTCACTACCATGTCGTTTATATAGACTTCAATGTTCTTGCCCAATTGTGTCTCAAACATTCTGGTCATCATCCTTTGATAGGTAGACCCTGAAATTTTCAAGCCAAATGGCATCACCTTGTAATGGTAGTTTCCAATGGGAGTGGCAAAAGCTGTCTTTTCCTGGTCACCTAGGATTAATCGTATCTGATGATATCCTTGAAAGGCATCTAAGAAGCTCATCCGAGGATGGCCCGCAGTTGCGTCCACCAATTAATCTATTCGAGGCATAGGGAAAGGATCTTTTGGGCATGCCTTATTCAGATCTGTGAAATCTACGCAGACTCGCCACTTCCAGCTCTTTTTCTTCACCACCACAGTATTGGCCAACCATTCAGGGTAAAAAAACCTCCTTGATAGCCCCTTCTCGCTTAAGCTTTATCACCTCGTCCTTGACAGCGTTAGCATGTTCTTTATATGGGCGCCGAGGTGGTTGCTTTTTAGGGGGGATAGATGGGTTAACATTTAGATGGTGACAGATAAAGTTCAGATCAACCCCAGGGGCCTCGTAAGCGTCCCATGCGAACACGTCAACATTTCTCTGAGAAACTCTACCAACTCTTCCTTCTCCTAAGGAAGCAACTGAACTCCTACCTGAAAGAACTTCTCCGGGTCATCGCCAATAACCACCTTTTCTAAATCTTCACATTTTGCCTCCTCGGCTAGCGTATTAACAGGCGATGCCAGACCTTTTGATTGCTATAATCTTCTTTCGACCGAGGCCGAGGACTCAGCTTCAGGCCAATGTGAGATGGCAGCTATTAGACACTGCCTTGCCGTGGATTGACAACCACGAATCTCCACAACTTGGCCATCGGATGGAAATTTCACCTTTTGGTACAGAGTGGAGGATACGGCCCCTAGAGTATGAAGCCAGGGCCTGCCTATAATGGCCGTGTAAGGGGAATAAGTGTCCACCACAATGAAATCCACTTCCACCACTTCCAGGCTAGTCTGCACAAGTAGTCTAATTTGGCCCTTCGGAATGACAATCTTCCCATCAAAACTCACCAAGGGAGAGTTGTAGGGCGTTAAGTCCTCGAGTCTCAACTTCAGCCCCTTGTACAGGTCGGGGTACATAATCTCAGCACTGCTACCATCATCTACCATCACCCTCTTCACGTCATACCCTCAAATTCGAAGTGTGGTTACCAAGGCATCATCATGAGGCTGTATGGTTCCAACCTTGTCCTCCTCTAAAAAACTCAATACTGGAGGAACATCCACCTTAGCCCTCTTTGGCTTTGAATTGCAGTCCTCGACAGACGACCGAGCCACAAACATAACCCTGGAGGGACAAGACCTAGTCCTTCCTAGAGCAGCAAAAATGACATTTATCGTTCCTATAGGAGGTCTGAAGGAAGTGTCTCTCCGAGGTTCCTGATTCGCCTGGCCTTGCTGACCACTAGAATGATGCAAGAGGTGCTTTAATTTTCCTTATCGGACCAGCTGGTCCAAGTGATTCCATAAGTTTCTGCAATCCTCTGTGGTGTGTCCTTAGTCCTGATGGTATTGGCAATATAGGTTTTGATTACGTCTTAAACGGTCTCCTGCCATCTTATTTGGCCATTTGAAGAATGGCTTGTTCTTGATCTTCTCTAGAACCTAGTGTACTAGTTCTCGGAACATAGCATTGACTGCCTATGTGTTGGCAGATCCAGACTACCTTGCAAAGTCCCTCTTTGGCCGGTTATTATTGTATCGGTCCGACCTGAAGTCCCTCCTCTCCTGAGGGATAACCTTGGCTTTTCCTTTTTCCTGTCATTGGTCTTCCTCAACCCTTTTGTATTTGTCAATCCGGTCCACGAGTTTGCGTACACTGGTAACAAGTTTGCCTGTCAAAGATTTTCTCAAATCATGCTCAACTGGGAGACTGACCTTAAAGGTATTGATCGCCACGTCATCGAAGTCACTGTCAATCTCATTGAACATCTCCCAGTATCTGTCCGAGTATGCTTTTAAGCTCTCCCATTCTCACATAGATAAGGACAATAGTGAATCTAAAGGTTGGGGAACCCTACTACATGTGATGAATCGGGAGCCAAAGGCTCGAGTGAGTTCCTTAAAGGAATTTATGGAGTTTTCCTTCAAACCATCGAACCATCTCATTGCCACGGGCCTTAGACTGGATGGGAACATCTTGCACATCAAAGCCTCGTCCTTGGAATGGACAGCCATCTTCTGATTGTAGTGGCTCACATGTTCTACCAGGTCCGTCTGACCATTATACATGATGAACATGGGTTGAGGGAAGCGCCGAGGCAGTTTAGCCCTCTCTATCTTGCGTGCGAAAGGTGACTTGGAGATTTGGTTTAACGCCTTGCTCATGGTGTCATTTCCCAAACCTCTACGAGGCGGGCTTTTGTGTCTGCATTTATGGTGGTGTTCTTCTTCATAAGAGAAGGTCTCACTTGGCGGAGTTCTTGACCTTTGCCTATAATTATCATCCTCTTCATCATTAGAGGAAGTGTCAGAACTGGAAGGAGCTCGCCTCTTCTGTGCACGTCATAGTTTCTTTTTCAAGTCATCAATTTCTCGCTGCATGGCTTGGTTGCTATTTTGCCTTTGAGATACGTGACTTCCCACTCGAGAGTGGCTTCTGCTCGTTTGGGTAGTGTGCACACTACCCTCTCGATATCTTTCATTCTCCTGATTTTGTTCATGCTCAGGGTTAGGAAAATTATCCTGTCGTTGAGATCCTGAGGGCACCGCTTGATGCGGACCTGCTTGGTGTGGACCTGCTTGGTGTGGACTTGATCCCACCATGTCTAACAACTGCACTCACTGGTACACAAGTTCTTCCTACAGACGGCGCCAATTGCAGGGACACGAATTGCGGACCAAGCCCAATAGGTATAGGAGATTGGCCCAGTGCACCCTGTACAATGAATTTGTAGAGAGTGGGTCAAAGAACTAGGCCTAGTGGACTGGACAACGGCTAGTATGGAGTTAGAAGGTGATCCAACAAACACAGAAGGCCCTGGACTGAATATACTCAACATCCGAGGAGGTAAGTTTTATGATAAATCAGTTAAACAAATTACAAATGCAAACGTGATTGCTATAGTGTTCTTTTTGATCTTTTCTTCCCCCCCCCCTCTTTTGTGGTTTACACTCTAATTTATACTACACATTCTCTCATCCCTGCCCTACACGTGTACGGCTGATTGCTTATCATGGAACTTGTCACATCAGCCTCCCCTAGAAGTCCTTGGAAACGGTTATAGGGTTGAGGGAACACTGTTCAGAGATCACTTCACCATTAATGTGGCCTGAGGGTTAGCTGTAGGGCATTGAATGCGGTGGTAGCAGCCTTCCCTTAAGCATTTCTTGGGTACCGTCCTTTCTTGTACTTTCCTGGTGCACGTCCCTATCATTGGAGCTCCTCAGAAGGTCACCTTAATCATTAGGACTTACTTCCGATCTGTATTTAGCCTATCCGAGGAGATGGTTCTCCTCGGACCACCACCTATTCTTATCTGGCTCATGTAGTACTGAGTTTAACTTTATTTATTACTATTCATTCATCCTCGGACTGCCCGTATTCTTGGACAAGGCCCACGGCCCAATATACGCTTTGGGCCCTTAACCACACAGGTCACATATCAAAGTGGTTTTTTTTTTTCTCCATATAATGAGATTGTGATAGTACACTGCAATCATCATCCCTAAGGATCTTGATGCCTAAAATAACATTTGCCTCAACCAAAATTTTCATATCAAATTTAGAGGCCAGAAAACATTTAGTATCATGCACAAAATTATGGCTAGTTCCAAATATAAGTAAGTCATCAACATATAAACAAATAATGACACCTTCATTATTGTTTAACTTATTATATATGCATTTATCCTCATGACCATAAATCACAAATCCATGTGTAAGCATCATATATCAAAATTTTCATGTCATTGTATAGGTGCTTGTTTTAATCTATACAAGGATTTAACCAATTTACAAACTTTATGTTATTGTCTAAGGAAAACACAACCCTTGGGTTGCTCCATATAATTTTTTTTTTTTTTTTTAATTTTTAAATTCACCTATTAGAAAAACAGTTTTAACATCCATATGATGTATAATAGGTTTGTAAATAGATACAATGACAAACAACATTTTTATAGATGAAATTCTAATAAAACGAAGAATAAGTATCAAATAATCGACATGATATTTTGCTTATAATCTTTAGTTATCGAGCATGCCTTATACTTATCTATGATCCCATTCGGTTATAATTTCTTTTAGAAACCCACTTGCAACCATACAATTTTGTTTTAAACACCCACTTACAACTAATAGGCTTAACCTTAGGTGGAAGCTCAACCCATTCCAAGTGTGATTAGACATAATCTAATGATTTGTTAAAAGCTTCCAACCATAATGGTCCATTAGCAAATTTAATTGAATCATAATAACTTACATGTTCATCTTCAACAATATTGGTAAGAAAATTGTTACCATAACTCTTTTTCTCCCTAGTTCGCTTACTTCTTCTCAATTTTTGCACATCACAACAAGATCATTAGAAGTATCAATAGGTTCATGTAAGGTTGAATTTAATCAACTATTTTGTTGGCTTTATTCCGTGCCAATTTGCTTGTATTTCAACATTTAGAAACCCTGTATTTAGGTGGGAATCATGTAAGGGTAGTGTGTGAGAGAGTGTGAAGAAAAGCTCAAGGTTGCGCACTTAGCAAGGGACTCGCGATTGGATCTCGCAACTTGCAAGTCGCCAAAGGATGCACACAGGACAAAACTTCCAGTTTGGCCATTCAGTTAGCTTGCAGCTTGGACTCGTGACTCAGTCAAGTCGCGAGGCCAAGTCGCCAGACCACTCTGTTTGGGAAAAACTGACTCTTCGCATCCCAAACACACACCAGTATAAATACCCTTTATACCCACGAAATGTAGAAAGCCTTCAGAGAGAATTTTGAGAGAGAAACCCTAGAGAAAAACAAGATTGACTCATCCACAATCTTATACATTGACTCTCCAAATTCCTCAACTCTCACCCTCTCCATTGATACATCCTTGAGAGGTTCATTAGCCAAATCCTTTTCTCACCATACCCATATCTGTGAGAAGAATATTTGGTGCTTAGGAAGCAGTTCAGAAGGGACCAATTGATATTGGTTGATGCTATGGGCTATAGCGGAATCCTGTAAGCTAGAGAAGACAAAGGTTCAGAGTAACCTCGTTGGAGTAGGAGCTTGGAGGGCTTAGGTACACTAGGTAGATTAGGCTTGGAGGGTCTTCTACTGTTCATGTATCCCAACTTGATTCTCTAGTGGATTATTGACTGCTTGAAGGGCGGCGGAAAGGTTTTACGCCGAAGACTTTGGTTTCCTCTTCGTTAACACATCGCTGTGTTGTCCTTGTGTTTGCATCTCTCTTCCCTTAATCTTTGCCATTTAATTTCTACTGTGGATGTGATTTTATTTGGTTTAGATTATTTATCAATTCTTTTTTAAGCTTATGTTCATATTCCGCACATAAATTGTTTGATAATAAGCTTGAATTGGTAATTTGTAATTTGGGGGTCTAAACGTTCATAGTGTTTTACACGCTATTTGAACATTCAATTGGTATCAGAGCAGGTGCACTTGCTGTGGTTTAAATACCTTAGTGCGATCCTTGACCCCGTTTGAGATGGACCGGTCTCAATCTTTAAATGCTCCACCATATTTTGATGGTAGCAATTATGCCTTTTGGAAAGTCCAGATGAGGGCATTTTTATGTTCAATAGATGAAAGTGTTTGGGATGCCGTTGATATAGGATGGACTAGGCTGGAGGCTGCCAAATCCACGTGGGATAAGGCAACTCTCGCGGCATCTAATGCAAATAGCAAAGCGCTAAATGCTATTTTTTGTGGTGTATCTCCAGATGAGTTCCACAGGATATCTCACATTACTATTGCCAAGGAGACGTGGCAGATATTGGAGACCACGTATGAAGGAACGAAGAAAGTGAAAGACACTAAGTTGTAGATGCTGACCACCCGGTTTGAGGAGCTGGAAATGAGTGAGGACGAGTCTTTTAACTCCTTCTATAGCAAGCTGAATGAGGTGGTCATTGGCAAGTTTAACTTGGGTGAGAAAACGGAGGACTCAAAGATAGTGAGGAAAATCCTTCGATCATTGCCGAAGAGCTTCCGTGCCAAGGTTATAGCAATTGAAGAGAGTAAGAACCTTGATGATATCAAAGTCCAAGAACTGATTGTCTCACTTCAAACTTATGAGCTCGTTGCCCTCACAAAGGAAGAGCAAATCCCTTGCTCTTAAGACGATTAATGAAAGGGTAGAAGCTCACAACTCATCGAATGAGGATGTTGTCGAGAAAGATGTTGCATACCTTGTGAAAAATTTCCAGAAATTCTTGAATTCAAGAACAATGGAAAATTTGGTGATAAAGGGAAATTCCAAAGTTCCAAAAAGGAGAAAAAGGACTTCAAAAGGAAAGATGGAAAGGAGTCCCAATCGACTCAAGAAAGAATGTCCTAATTATTTAAGAATGAAGGGCAAGGTGTATGCCACCACTCTTAGTGACTCAGACTCTTCCAATTCTGATTTGGAGGAAAGCTGCAATGGAGAAGGGAACTACTCCATTTTTATGACTATTAATCACGTTGAATTGTCGGATGAGTTGAGTTTGCTCGTAGAAGAGCTTGGGGAGCATAGTGATGAAGAATCAATGGGAGTAGTTGAAGAATCCGATGCTGAGGAAGATGAAAGAACAGTAGGACTTCAAGAGAACTACAACTCCCTCCTTGAGAAATCAGGAGAATATGCAAGAGTGGCCAAGACAACTGTTAAAAAGATGAAGAAGGCAGAGGAGGACTATAGAAGTCTTCTAGTGTGACATAAGGAGGCCAAATGTGAAATAGAGATGCTGAATGGAAAATTGACTGAAGCTTACACAAAGATTAAATTTCTTGAGCTTGAAGTGGTTCAAGCAAATGCTAAAGTAGAGCGAGTCTCCTCCAAGAAGCTTGATGAAGTTCTTTCTCATCAAAAACCTTTCTCCAACAAAATCGGTTTGGGATATACTGGAGAAAGTAGTTCAGCTGTCAAAATCTCCAAGGAAGTAAAATTTGTGAAAGCCAAAGAACTGATAGTAGCTGCCACTACTCTTGAGAAAGTAAAGGTGAAGAATAGAAATGTGGCTGACCAACGGGTGTTGAATAAGCCTCGTAACCAATCAGTGGTCAGGTTTGAAGCCAAAGGGAAGTCACTTCCAAAATCATAAAGAGGTCCGAGAACAAAACATTTCTGCCATCATTGTGGACTTCAAGGACACACCAGACCAAATTGTCATAAGCTTAGAGCATTGAAGAATGCAAGTGATAAGAAGTCAAGAGGACCAAGAAATGACAAAAGGAATTGTGCTATTGAGCAATCAAGAGGTCGAGATGGTAATTCCGGAGTGATGGATGTGATGAAGATGATTGATGCATTCACCACCTATTTGGCAAGCTTCAACTGTAGGTTTGAAAGCCACAACACTCGTACCCAATCCTATAGGGATATCACTCCAAATGCACGTGATGTGTGAGTAAAGAAGGGTACTCATGCATAAGCATTACAACATGTCCATGCATTAATACTTTCTGTGTTTTGTGACTTTGCTTGGTTGTGTGCTTTTTGTTGTGATGCTAGCTTGTTTTGAAAAAGTTGTGTTTGTTTGTTTGCTTTTGTTTTTAAATGTTTTTACATTATTGTTTTTTATCAATCTTTTCTTGCTTATGTGTCAAAAATTCAAAAACACATAAAAAAGTAGAAAATCCAAAAAGTTTGATCAGAATTGTTGTGTTTTGTCACAAGCATGTTTTGCCTTGTACCTTCGTACAAATGGCTTTGTGCATTTACGAGCGTAGCTTGTTCTCTATGCACTCATATCATTGTGGGAAAAATCTTGAAATCTATGTGATTGTTGTAAATAGATCTTCAAACTTGTCATGAATGATTAGTCAATGGTTTTGTTGATCTTGAGACATGCATAAACTTGTGCCTATATATCTTCCCACTCTTTTATTTTATTGTTTTGCTTAAAGAGCTCAACAAATGTAAATCTCCAAATGAAAAGAGATAATGAGCTGCAAAAACCGTCGCACATACTAGTATTTGACTAGGAAAAAGGGAAAGCGACTTAAAATAAAATGTATGATGCCCAAAAAGCCAAAGGCTTGCTCATCAAATTGAAATATAAAAAATTTCAGGCATCGATCTCACAATGAGATGTAATGATTCAAAAAGATCAAACGATATGATGTATATGGAGCCAAATGAAAAGTTTCAAAGTTATGTTATCAAGTTTTGTGGGAAGTCATATATGCATATTTCTATAATTGAGATGAGTCACTCTATCTAGTGCTAATTGTGTATGCCTTGGTTGAATTGATCATTGAAGACTCACATTAGACTAAGGACTATCTCATTTTTGATACCCACACACATCACACATGTCTATGTTCAATGAATGCCATATTCATTCGTGTGATTGTACTTGATTAAACGTGTTTCACATACTCAATTTTTGTTGATCAAACACAAAAAGATTTTTGAGTGTTTTAATTGTTTTTGGAAAGTATTTTGCTTTTGCAAAAATGTCAAAAATTTCAAAAACTGTGTTGCCCTGTTCTAGTGACTTGGTCGCGGGTCAATCCAATCGCATGCCCCCAGTCGCAAGCTTATACAAAGGGTTTTCGCGACTCACTGGCGGGTCAATGTCCCAGTCGCGAAAAAGACTTAGAAAATTTTCCAAAATTCTGGGTTTTTAAAGTTCTCGCGACTTGGTTTGGCGACTTGTTCACGAGTGGAAGCTCCAGTCACAAGGGTATACAGAAATTTTCGCAGCTCCCTTCGCGATTTACTCGCGGGTGGACCTTCCAGTCACGAAAAACACTTACACAAATTTTTCAAAATTTTGTCTCTAAGGTGTTTGGCGACTTGTCCTGGCGACTTGGTTCAGTCGCGAAAAACGCGTGTTTTACGCTTTAAAGTCAGTTTTTAAAACTTTTTAGTTTTCCCTCGAACATTTTTGTCTGTTCATTGTCTTGTCCTTTCAACTCTCTCTCAAACTCACCGTGTTCCTCTCAAAAACCTTCATTTTTCTTCATCATCTCAACTTCAATCTTCAAGAAAAGGTATGGGTTTTCTTATTTTCTCCAAGTATTTCATGATTATAGCCTTGTTTTCTTGGATTTTTTAGTTATTGTTGAGTTTTGAGATATATGTGTTTAAACATGGGTTGGGGTTATTTTTGTGAGTTTAATTAGATGGGTTTTGTTGGATTTGATAATCTGTTGCTTGATATGCTTGTTCTCATGTTTGATTTTCATTCTTGAGTATGTTTGTTGTTCTGATTTCTGTTATGCATATCATACCCATTGTAAAATGTCTTGTAGACATTAGCTTAAGTTTTAGGGATTTTGTGAGATGGAATGATTATGAGTTGCCTTTGGTTCACACTGTTTGCTTATTGCTTAGCTGCCTATGTGTTTAGCTTTGTGCCCTAGGTTGTTCTTGATGTGTTTGTGCACACTGTCATTTTGTGTTATGCTTAAAAGTTTGTGATGAAACTTTACTGTTTTCTACAGTGGTGTGTTTTCTCATGTCTTGTTGATTCTAAACCTTGTGTAGAATAAGTCTTAGGTATAACTCTCTGTCCCTTACAGTGCTACTAATTTGTTACTAATGTTTTGAGTTTCCATCTGTTGTGCTTTGTTTTTGTGGTCTTTGCTACTGTGTTTTGCAGATGACTCCTTCTCCTACAAAGAAGAAGACTACTGCCAAAAAGGGTGACAAGAGGTTGAAAATGGACAATACAAAGTTCAGGTCTACCAAACATTTTGAGATATACACTCAGTTCTACTTGAAGGAACCCATCATCCAAGAAAGATTTGTGGACTTGGTTGATTTGTAGGACACTTTTATTCCCAGTTGTTTTCAGAACAGAGGTTGGGATAAGCTACTGAGTGATGTGCCTGGGGTGTGTGAACCCCTGATTAGGAAATTCTATGCTAATGCTGTTTTAAGAGAGCATAAGATCAACTGTTGGATACGAGGACATGAATTCAGCATAGATGTGGATGACATTGATGTGGTGTTGGGTTTTGAGGATTTGGATGGCCATGATTTCACACACTACAAGGACAGAATGCTCGCCATAGAAATTGTCCAATCTCATATTGGTGGAGTTAGAGAAGGGAGATGCCTCAACACTACTACTTTTCCAACTGACATGAGATGTCTTACAGCGATCATGATGTTTAATTTGTACCCTGTGAAAGAGATGACCACCATTAATAATGCTAGAAGCATTTTTCTTATGGAGCTCAAGGAGAACACTTACATTGATATAAGTGCTTATATCTTCTACATTATTGCTAATGAGACAAGAACCACTACAAGGTTAAAGCTGATTTTCCCCAGTCTACTTATAAGACTTTTTAGAGCAAAGGGTGTGGAAATCCCTCAAGACATCAGTTTCATGCCCACTCTCTCAGCCATTAATACTCTAACTATTACACGGATAAGAGTTTGTCTTCCGGGTGATGAAGAGGAGGGTGATCAAGAAGAGGGAGAACCTATGCAGACTGAGATAGAAGCTGAAGGACAACCATCAAGTTCAAGAGGCCGTGGCAAAAGAAGCAGAGCTTCATCGTCCTCCGCAGTACCTCCAGATGCATTCCAGATCATCCTTGAAAGGATTAATGGACTCCGAGATGTCTAGAATGAGCAATCTGACAGGCTAGCTACTATCCAAGAACAGATGAACCTTCTTTCAGCAAAGTTTGATAGTTTTACTACCCAGTAGTAGCCCTTTGGCCATTCCAATCAAAAAGGGGGAGAATTTTGGGGGTAGCTCTTGAGGGAGAGCACCATCTTGAGGGGGAGCAAGTCAAAAACTTCTTACTTTATGTTAACTGTGGTTTTTATTGTTATGTTTTGGATAATTTTTATTATGGGATTGCTAAGCACTATGTTAAGTACTTTGGTTAAATACTTGATTTAAACTCATGGATGGTTTTAGTGCTTTTGTTTAAAGTTTTTGTGGTACTTTGGTTTATTTATATATGTTTATATTCAGTATTGTGTTTTGTACCCATGCTTATGTAGCCTAGTACATGTTGTTAAATGTTATGCATTTTCTTTAAGTACATCATTCTTGTGCCCTTGTTGGATTTCTATCCTTAATACAATTACCTTGTGTTGTTGTATTGGTTGAGTGTTGGACATGCAAATGATACTTTGCATTGAGCTTATTAGCTTTCATGTTCGGATGTTCATTCCTTATGTGAATGTTCATTGTGGTCACTATTTATAGTGATTGTTAGTTTTTGGTCAAGCCATGGTTTATTGCTTAAGTCCATTTTGCTTGATCGCATTGTGCTTGCTTCATATGCATTACAAGTTTTCTACACACAATGATCATATTGTGTTATTGTTTTTCAGGAGATACTTGTTCTTATGGTTCAAGAGCTTCACAGATTCTAGAGTTAGGTGTGAGTGAGTTTTGTTCAACTATTCCCAACTCACGTGTTAAGTCTAGAGTTTGTTGTAGGGTTTTGTCATGAAAAATCCAAAGGGGGAGATTGTAAGGTTGAATTTAATCAACCATTTTGTTGGCTTTATTCCATGCCAATTTGCTTGTATTTCAACATTTAGAAACTCCGTATTTAGGTGGGAATCATGTAAGGGTAGTGTGTGAGAGAGTGTGAAGAAAAGCTCAAGGTTGTGCTCGCAGCTTGCAAATTGCCAAAGGATGCACATGTGTGAAGCATGTAGAGAAGCTGAACAGTCACGCCAGCTGGAGCACTACAGGACAAAACTTCCAGTCTGGCCATTCAGTTAGCTCACGGCTTGGACTCGCTACTCAGTCAAGTTGCGAGGCTAAGTAGCTAGACCACTCTGTTTGGGAAAAACTGACTCTTCGCATTCCAAACACACACTAGTATAAATACCCCTTATACCCACGAAATGTGGAGAGCCTCCAGAGAGAATTCTGAGAGACAAACCCTAGAGAAAAACAAGATTGACTCATCCACAATCTTATACATTGATTCTCTAAATTCCTCAACTCTCACCCTCTCCATTGATACATCCTTGAGAGGTTCATTAGCCAAATCCTTTTCTCACCATACCCATATCTGTGAGAAGGTTATTTGGTGCTTGGGAAGCAGTTCGAAAGGGACCAATTGATATTGGTTGATGCTATGGGCTATAGCGGAATCCAACAAGCTAGAGAAGACAAAGGTTCGGCGTAATCTCGTTGGAGTAGGAGCTTGGAGGGCTTAGGTACACTGGGTAGATTAGGCTTGGAGAGTATTCTGCTGTTCATGTATCCTAACTTGATTCTCTAGTGGATTATTGCCGCTTGGAGGGCGGCGGAGAGGTTTTACGTCGAGGACTTTGATTTCCTCTTCGATAACACATCGCTGTGTTGTCCTTGTGTTTGCATCTCTCTTCCCTTAATCTTTGCCATTTAATTTCTGATGTGGATGTGATTTTATTTGGTTTAGATTGTTTATCAATTCTATTTTAAGCTTATGTTCATATTCCGCACATACATTGCTTGATAATAAGCTTGAATTTGTAATTTGTAATTTGGGGGTCTAAACGTTCATTGTGTTTAATCATTATACCACAATTGTATAATACAATACAAACGTTTAATCATCCACAATTTCTTTTTCACATGACCATAAATGATTACTTGAATACTTTAGCAAGGAAAATAAACTCTACAAAAGATATAAGTAATTATATCTAAGAATATAACTATTAGAATTTTTTTTTTCTTTATAAACATAATATCATATCACTGCATTAAATTTCATCATCAATAACTTGTTTATCCATTTTGAAACACGAAAATTAACCTTTAAGTTTGTTGGAAATATTTTAGTGAATAAAAAATTTTTGATACAAAATTAAAATTCCAAATAATTAGCAAGAACATAAATTAAAAAAGAGTTTAGAACGTTCTCACAATACTATAGAATCACACTGCGAAAGCTTTGTCCTTAAAGGTTAATTCATACCACCCGAAGTAAAACTCGGTGCAACTAGTTCTCTTGGCTAAACAACCCCTCAGGATTAGACTATAGCATCAACCTTCGTGATGGACACACTTTCACTCATGAAGGTTTAAGAACAACCCTCTATTGTCTTTCCTTAGAACAAATAAAAATTATAGAAAAATATGTGGAAGAGACATATAATAAGATTGTGTATATCTAAATATAGAGTAGTAAAATATGACTTATCAGAAAGAGTGTGATGATGGGTATTATATAGGCTATTCTTGACAATAATAACATATAGTTATTGGTAACTAATACCCATAAAAGCCCAACGGCTATATTATCCATTATTGCCTAACGGATATTTTTCTCATAATTGTCAACGGGTATTTTACTCATAAATTCCCAACAGCTAGAAAATAAATAATAATAAAAGTGTTTGGAACTCACACCCGCACCAACAGTTTGTTATATAAAAATTTGAAATATGGTAAAGATAATAACAAACAAACAAAGAAATTATGTGCTTGTATTTATAGATGTGCTTCCTAATTAAAGTTCTCAGGTATATATAGCCGTATAGGTGATATTTGTGGGAATAAAATTCCACGTATATTATAAGGACAAATTTCCAGGCAATTATTATGGTAAAACACGACATAAGTTGGGGAATCTTTTTCATAAAACGATTCTTATTAGCTACTACAAATTAACAATAATCAATTTGTTCCGTCAATAAATTAACTTTAACTTTAACTACCTTTTATAAAATAGAAGAAACAATTGACATTCACTAAAACAAATCACATTATTAATTATTATATACTAACAGACATTACTTTTCATTGTTGTTGCATGCGCACGTATTTTAAATTGTGTTGCTCTTTAAATAATGCACTAACGTCTTGTTCAGGCGAATCTGTGGATGAGATTAGAAGTGTGGAATCCTTGCAGTTAGGCTTTGACACCGTTAAAGTTGCAACAAATAACTTTTTTGATGCAAATAAGCTTGGAGAAGGTGGATTTGGTGTTGTTTACAAGGTAAACGTAACATTATTATTAACCTTAAGCATATTAAGTCCAAAAAGTGGAATTGCCTTAAGGGTTAAATATGTTTTAATCTAATACATTTCAGGGTAAACTCTCTGATGGGCAAGTTATTGCTGTGAAAAGGCTTTCAACAAATTCTGGACAAGGAAATCTTGAATTTAAGAATGAATTTCAGTTGGTGGCCAAGCTTCAACACCGAAATTTAGTTAGACTCTTAGGATTTTGCTTGGAAAGAAATGAAAAGCTTTTAATTTATGAGTTTGTGCCCAATAGAAGTCTTGATTACTTTATTTTTAGTATGATTTTACTCCTACCTTAATTTCAAATTTATATTCATTGTAATTTATTATGGATTACATGTCTTCTATAAATAAAATTTTCACATTTTAGTCCAATATAATATATATGACTGAATATGTAGATCCAATCAAGCGTGCACAGCTGGATTGGGAAAGTCGCTACAAAATCATAGGAGGCATTGCTCGAGGTCTTCTTTACCTTCATGAAGATTCTCAACTTCGAATTATTCATCGGGATCTCAAAGCAAGCAATATTCTATTAGATTCTAAAATGAATCCAAAAATTTCAGACTTTGGTATGGCAAGATTATGTGAACTTGATCAAAGTAAAGACAATACAAATAGAATCATGGGTACCTAGTAAGTATCATACTTTTTTATCTTTATGATGTGGAGTATGCTATCCATTGACATATATCTATTAGTAGGGGTGACTTTAAATAAAAATTTTGTGTCTATATATATAATTTTTTTTCCTAGTTTAATTTACCCTTAAAAATATTTTAGCACACCCAAACTTAAAATCTTGCATTCCCTTATCACATATCAGCCTAGCCTAAAATTGAACAACACAGATCACAGATCTCTCTCTCTCTCTCTCTCTTTCTCTCTCTCTCTCAGAGTATATCTTACTCTAAAAGTAAAGAGTAAGCATTTATGAGTTGTGAGTATCTCTCTCTTTAGTTTAAATATATATATTATGTGTGTGGGTGTGTCTAATACTAATTATGTGCATTATTTTTTTTTTTTTTATAATGTTGTTTGTATGAATTGTGATGTGTGTGCATATATAGTATAAACATAATATAAATTTACATAATTTAATAATTAGGAAATACATAGAGTTTGTTATATGTGTATATATAGTTATCAAGTTATAATAACTTTTTATTATAAATTTAGTGATTTAATAAAAAAAATACAGTAATAAAGTTAGTGATTGTTTAAGCATTTGATTGGTTAACTAGACAATTCATGTATTATTTATGTATGGATGAGTTTTTTCATTTAGTTTAAAATATTTTTATAAAAACAATGACAAATAGATAATGTCAACTACAAAAATAAAATTGTTATAAAAAAAAAAAAAAAACAAAATAAAATAGTCACACTTACCCATATTGACAATAGATAATGACAACTGAGAATGATATCATATAACGATTTCAAAATATGAAAACTCTTCAATTATTAGCGTGTGTGTGTGTGTTTTTTTTGTGTGTGTTGATAACTTGATATATTCAAGTTTTCTTTTTATTAAATTTTGTTTAATTTAAGTTTCTTAATGACCCCCTGAAAAAAAATGTATGGAGCCGCCACAGTCGATTATGACACTAATAATGTCCATAAAGTTACAAATTATGGTGTAGCTTGTATAGTTAGTTTGCAAATACATAGAATTCTAGCAAACATAAAGGATATGAGGAGCTTCAAGGAAAGGAAGAAAAGAGTCCAGTTGTGTAGCACAAATATTTTTCTTTTTAAAACACAAAATAAAATAATATTCTTTTGAATACTAAATTTGTCAATTTAAATTATCTTATAGGCATGGAAAAATTGGAAACAAGGTATAGCTTCAAATCTTGTAGATCCCACATTAAAGGCAGGTTTGACAACTGAAATAATGAGATGTATTCACATTGGATTGCTTTGTGTTCAAGAAAACGTAGTAGATAGACCAACTATGGCATCTGTTGTTCTTATGCTTAGTAGCTACTCTATTACTCTACCAACACCTTCAAAACCTGCATTTTTTTTATGCACAATAGTATTGAATCAAACAATTTTTTGCAATGGGAGCATGATTCAAGGGTTTCAGAGCCAAATCTACCTATACAAGCAAACACAAGATAACATGCCGATGTGTTATCGAAGAGGAAACCAAAGAACTCGGCGAAAAACCTCTCCGCCGCCCTCCAAGCGGTAATCAATCCACTAGACAATCAGTTGGGATACATGGGTTAGTACAAGACCCTCCAAGCCTAATCTACCCTATGTACCTAAGCCCTCCAAACTCCTACTCCAACAAAGCTCCTCGGAACCGTGTCTTGTCTAGCTCTGCAGATCCCGCAATACGCACGATTGCATCCTCGGAACCGTGTCTTGTCTGGCTTCTTCCAATGCTTCCCAGTAGCACCAAAACCTCACTTGACACTCAACCTCTCAATGGTATGGAAATGGAGAGATAGGAGTTGAGGAAAATCCACAAGCAATTGTGTAAAGATATGTAGGTATAACAATCTCTAACTCTCAAGGTTTGCGGATAGAGTTTTCTCTTTAAAGCACTCCTCAACATATGTGGGTAATATGGGTATATATAGTGTGGGTACAGAAAGTGTGTATCAGATAGCACAGTCTGGCAAAACAGAATGTTTCGCAAGTGTCTCGCAGGAAGGCCTTACCCGCGAGCTACACGCGAAACACAACTGTCTCCATCCTGTCCTGACTCTTCGCATTCCAGTCATGTGCAGGGCACATGCATCATTTCGCAGGATGCTTAGTCACGAGCTACCCGCGAAAACTCATCAGTCTTTAATTTGCCTTGAGTCTTCACACTCTCTCTCTCTCTCACACAACCCTTACAATAAAATCCCACATTAAATACAGGGTACAAAAGATTGAACATAATTACAATCAAATTTGGCACGGAATTAAAGCCAACAAAACACATAGTTGTAAATTACAACTTTACAGAAATGTAATACATGTACTACTTTTTTCCTTATTTATTTTTTTAATTTAAGAATAAGCAATGTATGAGTTATTAAGAACTTATCATTCTTTCAAAACTAGACCATTTAGTGACCAAAAAAAGAAAGGTTGAGATTTTTTTACCGTATCATGGTGTTTGATTGCCAAAGTCCTCAAACACTATGCTTGATTCGCATTCCTCATGTGTTTCCCACTGAAGCATCTAATGCAAAAACATAGGTCTCAATATAGTGTCAAATCACTCAACCAAATTACCAAAACTGAGGCACATTACATGCTTCCAGATGCAACCCAGTACCAGTAGCAATATTTTAATTCCAGAATGTGTCTTTAGAATGGCTGTCATCTCTTCTATTATGGTAAATCAAGTTTAGCTTGTCAACATCATCATTTAAGTATATATTCTTTTTTCTTTACAAAAAATTGTTAATATTACTGATTAAATATTAATATTAGTTATTGATGAGGTATATATATGAATAATTTGATATTTCCTTCTTCTAGGAAGAAAATGCTTATTTCAAGTCACAATATACAAGCTGTTTAAACAGCTTGTATATTGTGACTATATTTTAAATTTTTGGCAAGTTATAAATAATCATTAAAAAATTCACTGCCTTTTTGGATAAAGTAACCCAATACTTACCAAAATTCTTATTAAATTAGGTTTGATATTATTTAAACAAATTGTAATTAGTGTCCTTTAAAGTTTTAAGATTGTGTTTTCTCCTCTACGTAGGAGTTTTTCTCTCTCGTTCAACGAGTATTTTCGCTCCCTTAGAATATCTTAAGGGCTTGCTTTTTCTTTTTCTTCTCTTTTGCTCATACAATCATGGCAGACGATGTGATAAACAGTCTAGAGAATATGAAGTTGACAGCTGAAGAAGAAGAAGTGATCACAGTTCCGGATGAAGGTCGAAAAGATGAGATAGAAAGTTGCAACCTGAGTTTGATAGGAAAATTTCTTACATGTAAACCCTACAATAAGAGAGCGGCACAAAATACGTTGAGAAAAGCATGGGGCTTGGATGAAAGGGTTCAGATTTTGGAAGTGGGAGCAAGTCTGTTCCAATTCAAATTTCAAACCGAATTTGATTTGGACAGGGTGATGAGTGGGGGCCCTTGGACTTTTGACAATCAGGCGCTTATGTTACGCAAGTGGCAGAAAGGAATGACGGCTAGCAATGTAAAATTTGATTCAATGTCCTTATGGGTCCAGATTTGGGGTGCATCCTTCGATATGTTCTCTCCCAAGGTGGCAAGGGAAGTAGGAAGCAGGATGGGTGTCGTGGAAGAGGTTGAAAAAAGGCCAAAACAGGAGGCTCAGAGTCCTTTCATGCGAGTTAAAGTCTCTCTTCCAATATCTAAACCACTCCGGAGAGGGAGTTATATTGCAGGATCAGATGGGGGACGTTCTTGGGTTACTTTTAAGTATGAGAGGCTCCCTATGTTTCGTCACTATTATGGCTTACTCGGCCATAACATTCGACATTATGCAGGCCATTATGCGGCATTGAAGAATGGGAAGGAAGTGGTATGCCAGTATGGGGATTGGCTGAAAGCTGTGGGAGTCTGTTATGTGTTACCGTCTAAGAAAAAACCAAATCAGTCAACTGCAATTGATGAAGGTGTCGGGGAGAAGAAGAAGGACAATGACAGCCCCAGCCCACCGTACAGCATAGTGGCGGCAGTGATTGCTCACACTACAAACCCTACTGAAGGTGGAAGCTATGAAAAAGGAAAGAGCAATAATCAAGGGACCGTTACTGATCTTCAGGCAGTTACCAATCCGAGCAATGAAGAAAAGAGGTCAGCTACGGATAACATATCTCCTTTTAATTCAGAGTTTATTTTGAAGTGCCAGCTACACGTGAGAAGTTGCCCACTGGAAGTGAACCTAATAAAAATGGGCCTATTGAGGGATCTCACACATCCAGGCCCAAGTGGACCAGATTAATTAGGATGGATTGTGGGCCTGGGACTTCAAAGCAAAGTGAACGAAAGGAAATATTAGGGAAAAAGGCTTCATCACAGATTAACACAGAGGAGGCAGGGGACGATGTGGAGGTGCATATGGAGAAGAGACGGCGAGTCAAGGATGATCTTGTTGGAAAAATACATGATTGTATCGCATACAAAACATACGCAGCGGAAAATTAACGGATCTACTTCATTCGCAATTGATAACATGTACTATGTAAGTTTCAGAATTTAAGAACAAGAAAGTGTACCTTGATACGGTGAAATTCAAACCAAAAGATTAGAAGCACTTGGGAACACTTTTAATCTTCACTCCAATTCTACTAGCGCCCAAGATGTGTGGTCTCTCTCAATCAGTTTCCAAGGAGAGAATAAAGAGTGTCCAACACTCACATAATAACCATTTTATTCCTTATGAGAATTCTTATGAAAGATTTATATGAAATGTCTCATGAAAAAACACTTATTAAATTCTGTATGTTTTTCTCCTTCTATACAACTGATTATCTAATTGGGTTAGCCTTTTGGGCCATTCCAATTGGGCTCTAGTATGTGACTTGGAGTGGGACCAAAAGTGACCAATAAGACACTAGCTCCAATGGGCCTTAGGTTTTTCTGTCAATTCTTGACAAGTCCAAAGTTACCATTAACTATATTTAACACCACTATATAAATATAGTTGCACTCTAGGCCTTATCTATAAATTATATCCCAAGACTTTATTGTACATGCAACCCCTTCATTAAAATATTCGTAGTAATACAAAATCATGAATGTTGACTGCCACTTTGAAGATTACTACATCTTAATCCTTGAGTACCCGATTTAATCCTTTATGTTATTCAATATATATTTATGAAATCCAATTTCATATATATACTTTAGTAACTCCTTACTAAAGTGGTTGGGCCCAACACTCTGAATAACCAAACTCATTAAACTTATCTCAAGGGAATATTTTATATCTCTGTTAAGAAATTATGAATTTCATCTTGAGAATATATGTTCCATCAACACTAAATGCGGCTGCCCAAGATATTGAGGTTTTGATCGTGACTCATAGATCTCACTCCTGATATATCAAAGCAACCTACATCTCATGATCAGGTCCATTATTCTATCAGAATTTAGAGTTGATGTAAGTAGAAGTCGTGAGATTTGTTATTCATTTGACAGTCATTAGGAGAATAATAAATCTCACAGCGGTCTAGTTCAATATGTCTTAACTCTTAAAACATATCAACATACCAACTAGAAGTCTCCACTTCCATGATCAAGACAAATCATCGTAGTTGATATGTTATAGTCTTCGCGGATGAAACGCCCAATTTCATCACCGACTACGAACTAAAATTCTGAGTTTACAAAGAACTTGTGATTTATATCTTCTGTGACTAAATCACATAAATCACATACTATGCATCTCATAGACTAAGATAATGTCCTATTAGTTCATTTACAAATAGTCTCATATAATTAAACAATTTAATTATTTATGACATGCCATTAAATTGGATTTTAGGACATAAACCCCGACAGATCATTTCATTATTGAAGTAGCGGGGGTGCTTGAACACCCTTGCCAATCACAATGAGGATGTTAAGTTGGAACTGCCAAGGGCTTGGGAACCCTTGGATAGTTCGAAGCCTTTGCAAACTTGTGAAGGATCAAGCTCCCATGGTGTGTTTTCTAATGGAAACGTGATTAGACAAAAAGGGTTTTGCGAAGCATTGTAGAGAAGTACCTTTTCCCAACAAATTCATTGTCAAGAAGCCAGATTTTGGTGGTGGTTTGGCCCTGTTGTGGAAAGCGGAAGCAAAAATAGATGTCATTAATTTCACTGAACATCACATACTGGCTAAGGTGGTAGAGGAAGATGGTTTTCAATGGTACCTGACCTGCTTTTATGGA
The DNA here is from genome assembly GCA_030021035.2 of Notholithocarpus densiflorus. NCBI lineage: Eukaryota > Viridiplantae > Streptophyta > Magnoliopsida > Fagales > Fagaceae > Notholithocarpus > Notholithocarpus densiflorus. Next base: position 585,178 of record JARYZH020000174.1, read on the forward strand.
TGGCCAGAACACAGTCAGAAGGTTAAGTCTTGGGCTCTCTTATCTCACCTTGTCACGTTTGTAGATGGGTCATGGCTTTTTATAGGAGATTTTAATGCCATCTTACATTCTACAGAGAAACAAAGTATTCGGCCTCCCTCATATGTTCAAATGGATGATTTTCGGACTGCATTGGGGCAATGTAACTTGGTTGATCTGGGTTTTCTAGGCTACCAATTCACTTGGAATAATAAGCGTCCTGGACATGCAAACACGAGGCAGCGACTAGACCGGGCTGTGGCAAATGCGGGGTGGAGTTCGAAATTCCCAACTAGCTTGGTCACACATCTGTTTTCTCACGCCTCTGACCATCTACCCATTTTTCTTCAGACCAAGACTGATAGGTGTACAAACTTAAGGAGCAGAAAGGGCTTTAAGTTCGAAGAAACATGGTTTCTTTGGGATGAATGTGAGGATGTGGTTCGTGCAGCATGGACTACAAATGGAGAGGCACTCTCAGCTCTTGGTGATGTTAAGGACAAAATTACAATGTGTGGGATTGATTTTCATGCATGAGGGGCTGCTAGAACAACTTCAGACACGGAAAGGATTAAAGTATTACAAAAACAAGTGGAGTTCCTCACCAAGTCCGAACTGACAGAAGCAACTGAAGCTGACTTTGCCTCAGTCAGCAAGGAGTTAGATGAACTCTTACTCAAACAGGAGATCTATTGGGCACAGAGGTCCCGTATCTTGTGGCTGAGACATGGGGATAAAAACACCAAGTATTTCCATTCCAAAGCATCACAAAGACGGCGGAGAAATTTTATTCAAGGGATCTAAAACCAAGACAATATTTGGCTAGAGGAGGTAGAGGATATTACAGATGTGGCCATCAAGTACTTTGAGAATATGTTCAAGTCAGGTACATGTCACAGATTGGAAGAATGCATTGTTGTGGTCCCACACAAGGTGACTAATGATATGCAAACAATTTTGACCGGGGAGTATAGTGCAGAAGAAATTAAAGTGGCGTTATTCCAAATGGGACCAACAAAGGCTCCAGGACCCGTTGGTATGAATGCTCTCTTTTACCAAAAATTTTGGCATATTGTTGGTGATAATGTGGTTAATTTAGTTTTGGAATTTTTGAATACTAGATATATGGAACCTGACCTTAACTACACTCACATAGTTCTTATCCCGAAAATAAAATCACCGGAGAAAATGTCTGATTATAGACCAATAAGCCTATGTAATGTCATTTACAAAATTATCTCTAAGGTCCTTGCTAATAGGCTAAAGTTAATTCTCCCACAATTGATAGCTCCTTCCCAAAGTGCTTTTGTTCCAAGTCGTCTCATTACAGATAATGTATTGGTTGCCTATGAAACTTTACATGCTATGCATTGTCGAAGAAAGGGGAAAAAGGATCCCTTGCTTTGAAATTGCACATTAGTAAGGCCTACGACAAAGTTGAGTGGGACTTTCTTCGAGGCATAATGACGAAGTTAGGCTTTCCTGAAATTTGGATTGATCGAGTGATGTGTTGTGTCTCTACTCCATCATTCTCAGTTTGTTTCAATGGCAAAGCATATGGCAAAATTACACCATCTAGGGGGCTCTGATAAGGAGACTCGTTATCTCCTTATTTGTTTCTTTTATGTGCAAAAGGTTTCATATCCTTATTGACAAGAGCGAAGAGGAGTTGATACATGGAGTGTCCATATATAGGAGAGCACCCAGCATCTCACACTTACTCTTTGCGGATGACTCCTTGCTTTTTTGTCAAGCTAGCAGAGAGGAAATGAAAGTGGTTAAAGAGGTGCTACAGTTATATGCCACGGCTTCCGGACAATGTATAAACCTTGAGAAGTCATCCATTTTCTATAGTAGCAATATGGGGGGTGATCACAATGAGTGGATAACAAATTGTTTGGGGGTTAGGGAGGTGGACAAGTTTGAGACTTATTTGGGGCTAACTACTCTAATTGGCCGCTCAAAATATCAAGCCTTCACTTTTCTAAGAGATAGTGTTTGGAAAAAATTGCAAGGATGGAAAGGAACAATGTTGTCAAGAGCGGGGAAGGAGGTACTTATTAAAACGGTGGCTCAATCAATTCCAACTTATACAATGGGTGTGTTTCAATTACCAGTGAAGCTATGTAACGAGCTTAATTCAATGTATGCAAATGTTTGGTGGGGTCAAGTGGGCAACGAAAGGAAAATACATTCGAAGAGTTGGAGTCTCTTGTCTAAACTGTAAAGTTGTGATTTACAACTATGTTTTAGTGTTGGCTTATTCCATGACAAAAAGTGTTGTAATTGTTTTAATTTTGTTCCTTGTATTTTTGTGGGATTTTATTGTATTAGGTTTAGTATTAAGTTGGTGAAGACTCAATCTTAATTAAAGATCAAGTGGATTTCGCGAGAACCTCGCGAGAAGCTAACTCGCGAAGTAGCCACGTGAGAAGCACATGACTGGAAGCTGAAGAGTCGTGCCAAGTTGTCAGTTTCACGAGTGTCTCGCGAGTAAGGCCTTCCCATAAGGTAGTTGCAAAACATTTTTCCTGGAGGATTTTTAAATGTGACTTTCTTACCCTTCACCCATACTATATATACCCTCATTATCCACAAAAGTAAGAAGGCCATTCAGAGAGAAAAACCCTAGATAGGTTTTCTACAACACACACACCCATCTTTTAGAGAGAGAGCTACTCATCCTTAGTGAGAAATCATTCTAGCCTCTTCTGCTTCCCTCTCCCATTGACATACCTTGAGAGGAGATTTGTACCCAAACACAACTCACACATTTTTAGAGTGTAGTGAGTGTTTTGGAGCTTAGGAAGCTTTGGGGATTTGCTGAAAGAAGCCGGTGAGGCTTGGCAGATACAATCGGGCGTATTGCAGAATCCGGAAAGCTAGACAAGACACGGTTCCGAGAAGCCTTGTTGGAGTAGGAGCTTGGAGGGCTTAGGTACATTGGGTAGATTAGAATTGGAGGGTCTCTTACTATTCATGTATCCCAACTTACTGTCTAGTGGATCGATTTATCGCTTGGAGGGCGGTGGAGAGGTTTTTCGCCGAGTTCTTCAGTTTCCTCTTCGATAACACATCGACGTGTTATCTTGTGTTTGCATTCTTCTTCCCTACTCTTTTAGCTTTCATTTTACTGCTGCGTTTTAATGAATATGGCTTAGAGTAGCTTCATTATTTATCCGCTCGCATTTACTCTATTCCGCACTTAGTTTAAGTTAGAGTAAAATCAACCGAGCCGTTATTTTAATTTGGGGGCCTAAACAGCTCTTGTGTTTTGACACAATTTTGAGCTTTCAATTGGAATCAGAGTGGGTGCACTTGTATTGGTTTCACTACCTAAGTGTGATCCTTAACCCCTTGTGTGTATTGCCATGGATAGTGTTTTGTATACTTCTATGGATGTTTTGGATATTGTTGAGTGTAACATGCCATGTGTTTGTGAAAATGCCTCTATAAGTGTTAATCCTCATAATTGTGATGACATGTTACATGAATCTATAGGTGTTGTTGTTGATATTCAAAATGTCAAACTCTTAAAGAAAAAGGCTAAGAAGTTTCATAAGAATTTTAGCAAGTTCATTTGTGAAAAGGATGATTTGATTGTTAAGCTCAATGAATCCAATAAATTGGTTGAAAAGTATAAGAAAGTTGCTGAACAGTCTCTTGAAAAACTAAAGGAGTTTAAGTATTTGAATATGGACTTGGATGCTAAACTTGTTTTGTCTAAAAAACTTGTTGATGAGCTAAAATATGAAAATGAATCTCTTAAGATGCATGCCAAGTGTTTTATTGTTGAACCTATTACTAATAAGGATGAAAATATTTGTTGCAATCATGTTGTGGTACCCGATTTTGTGCCTATTGTGTGTTCTACCTCAAAGGACAAATCGGTGTACATTCCTCCACATAAAAGAAATCAAAAGGTGGAGAGAAAGGCTCTTAAGCCTAAGCCTATGTTTAGGTCCCATCCTAGGAAATTTAGTGGATCTAAGTTTGTTCCTAATTGCCACCATTGGGGTGTGATCGGTCACATAAGACCTCAATACCCCATGTTGAAGAAAGAGCAAAATCATGGTGCTAGATCCCTCCACAAAAAGCCTAGTGGACCTAAACCCATTGTTTGTCACCATTGTGGTGCCTTTGGTCATCTAAGACCTCATTGCTCTAAGTTTCAAGCTCTTAAAAGAATAAAAAGAAAAGAGAAACTTGAGTTTTTTGGAAGTTGTGCTTTGCAAGCTAAACCGAATTTGATGGAAAATGGTAAGTTGTTGAAGAAAGTTTTTAATGTTCTTACCTCCTTGTCTATGTGCATTTGTGGTTCTCATTCTTCCAACCCTCGTCTCACTTCTCATGAGAGACTCATTCCAAACAATCATTTCGTTTGGATGAGGAAGGTTTCTTATGGTTGAGCTTATGCTCTTTTGGTCCTTGATCAAATTTTTTCAATCTTTGTAGGACCCTTCATGCATTAGATGCTTCATTATCATGCATTTGTGCATCTTGCATCTCTTTATATGCATTGTTTTTGTTGTTTTTGCATTTGATCTTACTTTTATGCTTTTGTTTTTGTGTGTGTAAAAAAAATCCAAAATCACATGAGATATGTTTGAGCACATATCTCATGTGAGTTTGGCCTAGTACCTTCGTACTAATAGCGTAGTACATTTACAAGCTTAGCTTGTTATGTATGCGCATCTATCTTTGTGGGAAAAATCTTGAAATCTATGTGTGATTGTTGTAAATCGATCTTCAAGCTTGTCATGAATGATTAGTCAATAGTCTTGATGGTTTTGATACATGCATAGACTTATGCCTATATATCTTCCCACTCACTCTTTTATGTTTTTGCATTAGAGCTCAACAAATGTAAATCTCAAAATGAAAAGAGATAATGAGCTGCAAAAACCGTTACACATACTAGTATTTGACTAGGAAAAAGAGAAAGCGACTTGTATTGAAATGTATGGTGCCCAAAAAGCCAAAGGCTTACTCAGGAAAATGAAATATCAAAAATTTCAAGCATCGATCTCAAAATGAGATGTATTGTTCTTAAATGATCAAAAGTTATGAGTTGATTGAAGCCAAAAGAAATGCTTCCAAATTATGTAGTCATTTTCTTGTGGGAGGTCATATATGCTCATTTCTATAATTGAGATAGACCACTTGACTTAGTACTAATTGTGTATGACTTGATTGAACTGATCATTGAAACTTCACTCTAGACTAAGGACTATTCCACATTTGATACATATACACAACACACAAGTCTAATGTTCAATGAATGTGTATTTCATTTGTGTGATTGTACATGTTCAAATGTGATGTGTGTGTGCACAACTATATGTGGATCAAACCAAAAAGATTTTTGTTCTTTTTGTTTGCTTTTGGAAGTTGAATGTTCAATAAGCGTGTAAAACACCTATGAACATTTAGACCTCCAAATTACAAATTACCAATTCAAGCTTATTATCAAATAATGTATGTGCGGAATATGAAAATAAGTTAAAACAGAATTCGTAAGGTTGAATTTAATCAACCAGTCTGTTGGCTTTATTCCATGCCAAATTTGCTTGTATTTTAGCAATTAGAAACTCTGTATTTAGGTGGGAATCATGTAAGGGTAGTGAGTCAGAGAGTGTGAAGAAATGCTCAAGACTGTGCACTGAAGCAGGGACTCGCGGCTGGAACTCGTGAGTGACTCGTAACTGGCAAGCCGCCAAATGCTACACACGAGTGAAGCATGAAGAGAAGCTGAACCATCTGCCAGCTGGAGCACTACAGGACAAAAAATCCAGACGGGCCCATTCAGTTAGCTCGCGGCTTGAACTCGCGACTCAGTCAAGTCACAAGGCCAAGCCTCCAGCCAACTATGTTTTGAAAAACTGATTCATCGCATTCCATTCTCACTCCAGTATAAATACACCTTATACCCACGAAATGTAGAGAGTTTCCAGAGAGAATTTTGAGAGAGAAACCCTAGAAAAAAACAAGATTGACTCATCCACAATCTTTACATAGAGACTTTTCAAATTCCTCTACTCTCACCCTCTCCATTGTTACATCCTTGAGAGGTTCTTAGCCAAATCATTTTCTCACCATACCCACATCTGTGAGAAAGCTTTTCGGTGTTTTGGGAAGCAGTTAGGAAGGGACCAATTGATATTGGTTGATGCTATGGGCTATAGCGGAATCCGGTAAGCTAGAAAAGACAAAGGTTCGGTGTAACCTCGTTGGAGCAAGAAGCTTGGAGGGCTTAGGTACACTGGGTAGATTAGGCTTGGAGGGTCTTCTGCTGTTTATGTATCCCAACTTCATTTTCTAGTGGATTATTGACCGCTTGGAGGGCGGCGAAGAGGTTTTATTCCGAGAGCTTCAGTTTCCTCTTCGATAAAACATCGTTGTGTTGTCCTTGTTTTTGCATCTCTCTTCCCTTAATCTTTGCCATTTAATTTCTGCTGTGGATGTGATTTTATTTGGTTTAGATTGTTTATCAATTCTGTTATTAGCTTATGTTCATTTTCCGCACATATATTGTTTGACATTAAGCTTGAATTGGTAAATTGTAAATTGGGGGTCTAAATTTCATAGTGTTTTATACGCTATTTGAACTTTCAATTGGTATCAGAGCAGGTACACTTTTATTGGTTTCATTACCTTAGTGTGATCCTTGACCCCTTGTGTGTTTTGCCATGGATAATGCTTTGTATGCTTCTATGGTTGTTTTGGATGTTGATGAATGTAACATGACACATGTTTGTGAAAATGCCTCTGTGAGTGATAATCCTCATGATTGTGATGCTATATTACATGAATCTTTGGGTGTTGTTGATATTCCTAACATCAAACTCTTTAAGAAAAATGCTAAGAAGTTTCAAAAAGATTTAAGCAAGTTATTTTGTGAAAATGATAATTTGATTGCTCAGCTCAATGAATCCAACAAATTGGTTGATAAATATAAGAAACTTGCTGAAAATTCTCTTGAAAAGTTGAAAGAGTTTGAATGTTTGAATATTGACTTGGATGCTAAACTTGTTTTGTCTAACAAACTTGTTGATGAGCTAAAATGTGAAAATGAATCTCTTAAGATGCATGCCAAGTGTTTGATTGATGAACCTACTGTTAATAAGGATGAAAATATTTGTTGCAATCATGTTGTGGTACCTAATTTTGTGCCTAATGTGTGTTCTACCTCTAAGGGCGAATCGGTGTACATTCCTCCACACAAAAGAAATCAAAAAGTGGAGAGAAAGGCTCTTAAACCAAAGCCTCTGTTTAGGTCTCAACCTGAGGTTTTGGATGGATCTAAATTTTGTTCCAACTTGTCACCATTGTGGTGTGTTTGGTCATATAAGACCTCAATGTCATAAGTTGAAGAGAGAACAAAGCCATGTTGCTAGATCCCTTCCCAAAAAACCTAGTGGACCTAAACACATTGTTTGTCACCATTGTAGTGCTTTTGGTCATCTAAGACCTCATTGCTCTAAGTTTCATGCTCCTAAAAGAATCAAAAGAAAAGAGATACTTGAGCTTCTTGGAAGTTGTGCTGAAATGAGTAAACTGGATTTGAGTGAAAATAGCATGTTGTTAAAGAAAGTGTTTAATGCTCTTAATTCCTTGATTATGTGCATCTCTGGTTCTAATTCTTTCAACCCTTGTCTCACTTCTCATGAGACACTCATTCCAAACAATTTTTCCGTTTGGATGAGGAAGGGTTCCTACGGTTGAGCTTTTTCTCTTTTAGTCATTGATATAATTCTTTCGATCTTTGTAGGACCATTCATGCATTAGATGTTATATATTCATGCATTTTTGCATCTTGCATTTATTTGTATGCATTGCTTTTGTTTTTGATCTTACCTTTATGTTGTAGTTTTGTGTGAGTAAAAAATCCAAAACCACATAAAAAGTGAAAAATTCAAAAATTTGACCGTATATGTTTAAGCATATATCACATGTGAGTTTTGCCTTGTACCTTCGTACAAATGGCTTTATGCATTTACGAGCTTAGCTTGTTCTTTATACACTTATATCTTTGTGGGAAAAATCTTGAAATCTATGTGTGATTGTTGTAAATCAATCTTCAAGCTTGTCATAAATGATTGGTCAATAGTCTTGATGGTTTTGATACTTGCATAGACTTGTTCCTATATATCTTCCCACACTTTTTATTGTTTTTGCTTAAAGAGCTCAACAAATGTAAATCTCAGAATGAAAAGAGATAGTGAGCTGCAAAAACCGTCGCATATACTAGTATTTGACTAAGAAAAAGAGAAAGCGACTTGTATTGAAAATGTATGATGCCCAAAAGCCAAAGGCTTGTTCATCAAATTGAAATATCAAAAATTTCAAGCATCAATCTCAAAATGAGATGTATTGATTCAAAATGATCAAATGTTATGAATTGTAAAGAAGCCAAATGAAAAACTTCAAAGATATGTAACCATTTTCTAGTGGGAGGTCATATATGTTCATTTCTATAATTGAGATAGACCACTTGACTTAGTACTAGTTGTGTATGACTTGATTGAATTCATCATTGAAACTTCATTCTAGAGTAAGGACTATTCCACACTTGATACACACACATGACACACATGCCTAATGTTCAATGAATGCCTTATTCATTTGTTCAATTGTACTTGTTTAAATGTGATGTGTGTGTGCTCAACTATATATGGATCAATCCAAAAAGATTTTTGATCATTTTATATTTTTTTGGAAGTGATTTTTATCACTCTTTGTGTTCATGTTTAGTGCTTACTTTGTGTTTCATTGTTTAAACATGTTCTGTTTTGAAAAACAAGTGTCGGAATTTTTAGCAACTCGTTTTGGCAAATTGTAAGCCGCGAGACCCAGTCACAAGCTTACACAAAATGGTTTTACGACTCACTCGCGACTCAGCTCGTGACTCGCTAGTCACGAAAAGCCCAAAAACAGCTTTTTAAAGAGCTTTTTCGTGAGAAACCTGTTTTAAACCTCTCCCATCCTCTTTTAAACCCCTCTTTCAATATTTTTACATCAAAACCAATTAATTTGAATATTTTTTCATTCCATTGACATCTCTAAGGTAATTCTAAACTCTTTTCATTGTTTTTGATCCTTAGAATATGTTTTGGAGAGTTTTGTGCTCTTGGTTGGGATTTTCATCATAGGGGTTGGGAAAACATAATTTTTGTCAAATTTTTGCATGGGATTGGTTTCTTTTGATGATTTTCTTTGGTTGTTGGTCCCTTGTGGCAAAAAGAACAAGTATTAAAGGTGGATTTCATGATGTTTATGCATTTTTTTACATTGTAATTCATAGTGTGCACGCTAGGTGTTTGATAAAATGCCTCTTAGGCATTTTCTCACTTGTTTGGACTCTGATGAGTACCAAACTTTGGGGTTTCTCATGTTTCCTCATTAGGAACATTTTGGTTCATTGGTTGTGTATTTAACACTCCCTGCCCCACACGTGCATTTTCCATGCATTGCACACAGCCACCTCTAACACACACCTTTGCTACCCTTGTCATGCATTGGTCTATACCTTGTTTCTTCGTCCTAGCATGTGATATTTATCTTATGCTTTGTAGCATTTTGTTTTGTCTTTTGTTTGAGTTTCATTTTCTCATTCCTCTTGCACCTCTCATGCATCATTATCATTGTTAGTTCCTTCATCTCTTGCCCTCGTTTTTCCTTGACCCTTTGTCTATTCCTAACAAAAAGGAGGAGAGTATACTCTAGAGAGTATACCAGAGAGTTTTGTCATTTCTATATGACTTTTGTGCACACTCTTAGGAGGTGAAATTCTATTACTTGTGCACATTTGTAGGGGGAAAGATATTTCATAGGGGAGATGCATATACCAAAGGGGATAAGACATTATGTTAATAAGAAAACTTTGTTTTGTCTATCATTTCTTTATGACTTTTTTGGTGTATGATCAAGTTGCTCACATGTTTCACATCATGTTTACTTGATCGCAATTTACTTGTTTCATTATACTTGTCCTTTTATTACTTGCTTTACCTTGAGGGTCTAATGTGTTTTGTGCAAGTGTTTCAGGTTACAGGTATATATGTTCCAAGTACATCACAGTTTCTCATCATTTTGAGGGGGAGAAATTTTAAGCACTTTTAGTTTATTTAAAATATTTTATGTTTTGTACCTTTGCTTTTGTAGCTTTTTATTATGTACCCATGCTTTGTAGCCTAAGTACTTGTTGTTATGTTATGCATTACTTTAAGTACATCACTCTTATGCCCTTGTTGGATCTTATATCCTTGATGCATTTACCTAGTGTTTATGCATTGGTTAAGTGTTGGACATGCAAATAATACTTTGCATTAAACTTATTAGCTTGCATGTCCGGATGTTCATTACTTGTGTGAATGAGCATTGTGATCACTATTTATAGTGATTGTTTTTTCTTTTTGGTCCAGCCATGGTTTACTGTTTAAGTCCATTTTGCTTGATCGCGTTGTGCTGACTCCATATGAATTACAAGTTTTTTGCATACAACGATCAATATTCTGTTGTTGTGTTTCAGGAGATACTTGTTCATATGGTTCATGAGCTTCACAGATTCTAGAGTTAGGTGTGAGTGAGTTTTGTTCAATTGTTCCCAACTCACGCGTTAAGTCTAGAGTTTGTTGTAGGGCTTTGTCACGGAATAGCCAAAGGGGGAGATTGTAAGGTTGAATTTAATCAACCAGTCTGTTGGCTTTATTTCGTGCCAAATTTTCTTGTATTTTAGCAATTAGAAACCCTATATTTAGGTGGGAATCATGTAAGGGTAGTGAGTGAGAGAGTGTGAAGAAATGCTCAAGACTGTGCACTGAAGCAGGGACTCGCGGATGGAACTCGCCGGTGACTCGCGACTGGCAAACCGCCAAATGCTGCACACGAGTGAAGCATGCAGAGAAGCTGAACCGTCTGCCAGCTGGGGCACTACAGGACAAAAAATCCAGACTGGCCCATTCAGTTAGCTCGCGGCTTGAACTCGCGATTCAGTCAAGTCACAAGGCCAAGCCGCCAGCCAACTCTGTTTTGAAAAACTGACTCTTCGCATTCCATTCTCACTCCAGTATAAATACACCTTATACCCACGAAATGTAGAGAGCTTCCAGAGAGAATTTTGAGAGAGAAACCCTAGCAAAAAACAAGATTGACTCATCCACAATCTTTACATAGAGACTCTTCAAATTCCTCTACTCTCACCCTCTCCATTGTTACATCCTTGAGAGGTTCTTAGCCAAATCATTTTCTCCACATACCCACATCTGTGAGAAGGCTTTTTGGTGCTTTGGAAAGAAGTTAGGAAGGGACCAATTGATATTGGTTGATGCTATGGGCTATAGCGGAATCCGGTAAGCTAGAAAAGACAAAGGTTCGGCGTAACCTCGTTGGAGTAAGAAGCTTGGAGGGCTTAGGTACACTGGGTAGATTAGGCTTGGTGGGTCTTCTGCTGTTCATGTATCCCAACTTCATTTTCTAGTGGATTATTGACCGCTTGGAGGGCGGCGAAGAGGTTTTATGCCGAGGGCTTCAGTTTCCTCTTCGATAACACATCGTTGTGTTGTCCTTGTGTTTGCATCTCTTTTCCCTTAATATTTTCCATTTAATTTCTGCTGTGGATGTGATTTTATTTGGTTTAGATTGTTTATCAATTCTGTTATTAGCTTATGTTCATTTTCTGCACATATATTGTTTGACATTAAGCTTGAATTGGTAAATTGTAAATTGGGGGTCTAAATTTCATAGTGTTTTATACGCTATTTGAACTTTCAATTGGTATCAGAGCAGGTACACTTTTATTGGTTTCACTACCTTAGTGTGATCCTTGACCCCTTGTGTGTTTTGCCATGGATAATGCTTTGTATGCTTCTATGGTTGTTTTGGATGTTAATGAATGTAACATGCCACATGTTTGTGAAAATGCCTCTGTGAGTGATAATCCTCATGATTGTGATGCTATGTTACATGAATCTTTGGGTGTTGTTGATATTCCTAACATCAAACTCTTTAGGAAAAATGCTAAGAAGTTTCAAAAGGATTTAAGCAAGTTATTTTGTGAAACGGATAATTTGATTGCTAAGCTCAATGAATCCAACAAATTGGTTGATAAATATAAGAAACTTGCTGAAAATTCTCTTGAAAAGTTGAAAGAGTTTGAATGTTTGAATATGGACTTGGATGCTAAACTTGTTTTGTCTAACAAACTTGTTGATGAGCTAAAATGTGAAAATGAATCTCTTAAGATGCATGCCAAGTGTTTGATTGATGAACCTACTGTTAATAAGGATGACAATATTTGTTGCAATCATGTTGTGGTACCTGATTTTGTGCCTAATGTGTGTTCTACCTCTAAGGGCAAATCGGTGTACATTCCTCCACACAAAAGAAATCAAAAAGTGGAGAGAAAGGCTCTTAAGCCAAAGCCTCTGTTTAGGTTTCAACCTAAGGTTTTGGATGGATCTAAATTTTGTTCCAACTTGTCACCATTGTGGTGTGTTTGGTCATATAAGACCTCAATGTCATAAGTTGAAGAGAGAACAAAGCCATGTTGCTAGATCCCTTCCCAAAAAACCTAGTGGACCTAAACACATTGTTTGTCACCATTGTAGTGCTTTTGGTCATCTAAGACCTCATTGCTCTAAGTTTCATACTCTTAAAAGAATCAAAAGAAAAGAGATACTTGAGCTTCTTGGAAGTTGTGCTGAAATGAGTAAACTGGATTTGAGTGAAAATAGCATGTTGTTAAAGAAAGTGTTTAATGCTCTTAATTCCTTGATTATGTGCATCTCCGGTTCTAATTCTTCCAACCCTTGTCTCACTTCTCATGAGACACTCATTCCAAACAATTGTTCCGTTTGGATGAGGAAGGGTTCCTATAGTTGAGCTTTCTCTCTTTTGGTCCTTGATCTAATTCTTTCGATCTTTGTAGTACCATTCATGCATTAGATGTTATATATTCATGCATTTTTGCATCTTGCATTTATTTGTATGCATTGCTTTTGTTTTTGATCTTACCTTTATGTTTTAGTTTTGTGTGAGTAAAAAATCCAAAACCACATAAAAAGTGAAAAATTCAAAAATTTGACCGTATATGTTTAAGCACATATCACATGTGAGTTTTGCCTTGTACCTTCGTACAAATGGCTTTATGCATTTACGAGCTTAGCTTGTTCTTTATGCACTTATATCTTTGTGGGAAAAATCTTGAAATCTATGTGTGATTGTTGTAAATCGATCTTCAAGCTTGTCATGAATGATTGGTCAATAGTCTTGATGGTTTTGATACTTGCATAGACTTGTGCCTATATATCTTCCCACACTTTTTATTGTTTTTGCAGAAAGAGCTCAACAAATGTAAATCTCAGAATGAAAAGAGATAGTGAGCTGCAAAAACCGTCGCATATACTAGTATTTGACTAAGAAAAAGGGAAAGCGACTTGTATTGAAAATGTATGATGCCCTAAAGCCAAAGGCTTGTTAATCAAATTGAAATATCAAAAATTTCAAGCATCAATCTCAAAATGAGATGTATTGATTCAAAATGATCAAATGTTATGAATTGTAAAGAAGCCAAATGAAAAGCTTCAAAGATATGTAATCATTTTCTAGTGGGAGGTCATATATGTTCATTTCTATAATTGAGATAGACCACTTGACTTAGTACTAGTTGTGTATGACTTAATTGAATTGATCATTGAAGTTTCATTCTAGACTAAGGACTATTCCACACTTGATACACACACATGACACACATGCCTAATGTTCAATGAATGCCTTATTCATTTGTTCGATTGTACTTGTTTAAATGTGATGTGTGTGTGCTTAACTATATATGGATCAATCCAAAAAGATTTTTGATCATTTTATATTTTTTTGGAAGTGATTTTTATCACTCTTTGTGTTCATGTTTAGTGCTCACTTTGTGTTTCATTGTTTAAACATGTTCTATGTTGAAAAACAAGTGTCGAAATTTTTGGCTACTCGTTTTGGCAACTTGTAAGCCACGAGACCCAGTCACAAGCTTACACAGAACGGTTTTGTGACTCACTCGCGACTCACCAGTCGCGAAACGCCCAGAAACAGCTTTTTAAAGAGCTTTTTCGTGAGAAACCTGTTTTAAACCTCTCCCATCCTCTCTTAAACCCCTCTTTCAATATTTTTACATCAAAACCCAATCAATTTGAATAGTTTTTCATTCCATTGACATCTCTAAGGTAATTCTAAACTCTTTTCATTGTTTTTGATCCTTAGAATATGTTTTGGAGAGTTTTGTGCTCTTGGTTGGGATTTTCATCAGAGGGGTTGGGAAAACTTAATTTTTGTCAAATTTTTGCATGGGATTGGTTTCTTTTGATGATTTGCTTTGGTTGTTGGCCCCTTGTGGCAAAAAGAACATGTATTAAGGGTGGATTTCATGATGTTTATGCATTGTTTTACATTGTAATTCATGGTGTGCACGCTAGGTGTTTGATAAAATGCCTCTTAGGCATTTTCTCACTTGTTTGGACTCTGATGAGTACCAAACTTTGGGGTTTCCCATGTTTCCTCATTAGGAATATGTTTGGTTCATTAGTTGTGTATTTAACACTCCTTGCCCCACATGTGCATTTTCCATGCATTGGCCATGCATTGCACATAGCCACCTCTTGCACACACCTTTGCTACCCTTGTCATGCATTGGTCTATACCTTGTTTCTTCGTCCTAGCATGTGATATTTATCTTATGCTTTGTAGCATTTTGTTTTTTCTTTTGTTTGAGTTTCATTTTCTCATTCTTCTTGCACCTCTCATGCATCATTATCATTGTTCGTTCCTTCATCTCTTGCCCTCGTTTCTCCTTGACCCTTTGTCTGTTCCTAACAAAAAGGGAGAGAGTGTACTCTAGAGAGTATACCAGAAAGTTTTGTCATTTCTATATGACTCTTGTGCACACTCTTAGGAGGAGAAATTCTATTACTTGTGCACATTTGTAGGGGGAAAGATATTCCATAGGGGAGATTCATATACCAAAGGGGATAAGACATTGTGTTAATAAGAAAACTTTGTTTTCTCTATCATTTTTATGACTGTTTTGGTGTATGATCAAGTTGCTCACATGTTTCACATCATGTTTACTTGATCGCAATTTACTTGTTTCATTATACTTGTCCTTTTATTACTTGCTCTACCTTGAGGGTCTAATGTGTTTTGTGCAAGTGTTTCAGGTTACAGGTATATATGTTCCAAGTACATCACAGCTTCTCATCATTTTGAGGGGGAGAAATTTTAAGCACTTTTAGTTTATTTAAATTATTTTATGTTTTGTACCTTTGCTTTTGTAGCTTTTTATTATGTACCCATGCTTTGTAGCCTAAGTACTTGTTGTTATGTTATGCATTACTTTAAGTACATCACTCTTATGCCCTTGTTGGATCTTATATCCTTGATGCATTTACCTAGTGTTTATGCATTGGTTAAGTGTTGGACATGCAAATAATACTTTGCATTAAGCTTATTAGCTTGCATGTCCGGATGTTCATTCCTTGTGTGAATGAGCATTGTGATCACTATTTATAGTGATTGTTTTTTCTTTTTGGTCAAGCCATGGTTTACTGTTTAAGTCCATTTTTCTTGATCGCATTGTGCTTACTCCATATGAATTACAAGTTTTTTGCATACAATGATCAATATTGTGTTGTTGTGTTTCAGGAGATACTTGTTCTTATGGTTCAAGAGCTTCACAGATTCTAGAGTTAGGTGTGAGTGAGTTTTGTTCAACTGTTCCCAACTCACGCGTTAAGTCTAGAGTTTGTTGTAGGGCTTTGTCACGGAATAGCCAAAGGGAGAGATTGTAAGGTTGAATTTAATCAACCAGTCTATTGGCTTTATTCCGTGCCAAATTTTCTTGTATTTTAGCAATTAGAAACCCTGTATTTAGGTGGGAATCATGTAAGGGTAGTGAATGAGAGAGTGTGAAGAAATGCTCAAGACTGTGCACTGAAGCAGGGACTCGCAGCTGGAACTCGCGGGTGACTCGCGACTGGCAAGCTGCTAAATGCTGCACACGAGTGAAGCATGCAGAGAAGCAGAACCGTCTGCCAGCTGGAGCACTACAGGACAAAAAATCCAAACTGGCCCATTCAGTTAGCTCACGGCTTGAACTCGCGACTCAGTCAAGTCACAAGGCCAAGCCGCCAGCCAACTCTGTTTTGAAAAACTGACTCTTCGTATTCCATTCTCACTCCAATATAAATACAACTTATACCCACGAAATGTAGAGAGCTTCCAGGGAGAATTTTGAGAGAGAAACCCTAGCGAAAAACAAGATTGACTCATCCACAATCTTTACATAGAGACTCTTCAAATTCCTCTACTCTCACCCTCTCCATTGTTACATCCTTGAGAGGTTCTTAGCCAAATCATTTTCTCACCATACCCACATCTGTGAGAAGGCTTTTTGGTGCTTTGGGAAGCAGTTAGGAAGGGACCAATTGATATTAGTTGATGCTATGGGCTATAGCGGAATCCGGTAAGCTAGAAAAGACAAAGGTTCGACGTAACTTTGTTGGAGCAAGAAGTTTGGAGGGCTTAGGTACACTGGGTAGATTAGGCTTGGAGGGTCTTCTACTGTTCATGTATCCCAACTTCATTTTCTAGTGGATTATTGACCGCTTGGAGAGCGGCGGAGAGGTTTTACGCCGAGGGCTTCGGTTTCCTCTTCGATAACACATCGTTGTGTTGTCCTTGTATTTGCATCTCTCTTCCCTTAATCTTTGCCGTTTAATTTCTACTGTGGATGTGATTTTATTTGGTTTAGATTGTTTATCAATTCTGTTATTAGCTTATGTTCATTTTCCGCACATATATTGTTTGACATTAAGCTTGAATTGGTAAATTGGAAATTGGGGGTCTAAACGTTCATAGTGTTTCATACGCTATTTGAACTTTCAGAATTGATAAACCAATCTAAACCAAAAATAATCACGACCACAGTAGTAATTAAATGGCAAAGATTAAGGGAAGAGAGATGAAAACACAAAGACAACACTGTGATGTGTTATCGAAGAGGAAACCGAAGTCCTCGGCGTAAAACCTCTCCGCCGCCCTCCAAGCAGTTAATAATCCACTAGAGAATGAAGTTGGGATACATGAACAGCATAAGACCCTCCAATCCTAATCTACCTAGTGTACCTAAGCCCTCCAAGCTTCTTACTCCAACAAGGTTACGCCGAACCTTATCTTCTCTAGCTTACCGGATCCCACAATTAGCCCATTGCATCAACCAATATCAATTGGCCCCTTCCTAACTGCTTCCTAGGCACCAAATAACCTTCTCACAAATATGGGTATGGTGAGATAAGGATTTGGCTAAAGGTACCTCTTAAGGATGTAACAATGGAGAGGGTGAGAGTTGAGGAATTTGGAGAATCAAAGGATGAAGATTGTGGATGAGTCAATCTTGTTTTTCTTTAGGGTTTCTCTCTCAAAATTCTCTCTGGAAGCTCTCTACAATACGTGGGTATAAGGGTATTTATACTAATATGTGTTTGGAATGCGAAAGGTCAGGTTTCTTACAAACAGAGTGGTTTGGCGACTTGACCTTGCGACTGGAATGAGTCGCAAGTCTGAGTCGCGAGCTAACAGAATGGCCAGACTGGAATTTTTGTCTTGTAATGCTCCAGCTGGCGTGACTCTTCAGCTCTTCTGCATACTTCACATATGTGCCTCCTTTAGTGACTTTCCAGTCGTGAGCTAGTCGCGAGGCCCTTCTTGAGTGCACACTCTTGAGCTTTTTTTCACACTCTCTCACACACTACCTTTACATTATTCTCACCTAAATACAGGGGTTCTAAATGTTGAATTACAAGCAAATTTGGCATGAAATAAAGCCAACAAAATGGTTGATTAAATTCAACCTTATAGAAGTGATTTGTATCACCCATGTTTTTCAAAGTTTTTCAAGTTGTTTTTGTGTGAAAAACATGTTTTCTGGGTGTTTTCGTGACCTGTTTCATGTGTAAGCTCTACTGGGAGTTAAATGATCCAATTCTCAAGTTTTGCCACTATGGACAGAGAGTTTCGCGACTGTTTTGCGACTGTTTTGCGAGTAAGGCTTACCAGCGAAATTTCGCAGGATGCTAACCAATGAAAATTCCCAGCTTCCCATGAAAATCACCAGACTAGCTTTTTAAAGGGCATTTCATGGGACATTTGTTTTAAACGTCTCCCATTTACTCCCAAACCCCTAGTTTTATGTTTCTACATTAAACCCCAACTAAATTCAATTGTTTTCATTCCATTAACATCTCTAAGGTAATATTTAATCCATTTCATTGATTTTGATCCTTAGATTATGTTTTTGGGGGTTTTATGTTCATAGTTGGGATTTTCTCAAATGGGAGTTGGAAAACTTAATTTTTGTCAATCTTTTTGATTGGGTTTTGTTTTGAATGATAATTTGCTTTGGATGTTGGACCCTTGTGGCAATAATAACATATATTTAGGCAAGATTTTCACATGTTCATGCATTGTTTAACATACATGTGTAGTGTGTGCACTCTAAATGTTTGATAAAATGCCCAAATGGCATTTTGTTGTTGTTTTGGACTCTAATGAGTATCAAACTTTGGAGATTACCATAATTATTCATGTTTATCATGTTTTAATCATTGGTTATGTGTTTTATACACTTTTCCCCATGAGTGCTTGCTTATGCATCTCAAATGCTCTCTAGATGCACACTAGATGCACCATTGCTGCACACATTCTAACACTTGACATGTTTTGCATTCACTCATACTAGTTAAGTCTTTTTAGACCTGTTAGCTCATATAACATGTCTCTTGTGTCTATGTCATGCCTAGGTCTATATTATGTTCCATCATCCTTAGCATGTCATGTTTACTCTATGCTTTGTAGCATTTTTTTGATGTTTTTGTTTTTCGTTTGAGTTTCATTTTCTCATTCATCTTGCACCCCTCATGCATCATCTTTTACCCTTGCTCATATCTTCTTTCCTTTCCCTCATTCCTCTTGATTCATTTGTATATTTGTGACAAAAAGGGGGAGAGTATACCGGAGAGTATACCAGACTGTTTCGTCATTTCTTTTTGACTCATGTGCACATTCTTAGAGAGAGAAATTCTACCTTGTGCACACTTGTTGGGGGAGAAAGACATAGGGGAGATGCATATACTAAGGGGGAGAAGACATATTTTTTTTAGAAAACCTTATTGTGTTTTTTTTACTTTATGCTTATTTTCTCATTGTTCTACGGTGCTTTGAGTTATATTTAGTATCTATGCTTTGTTGCTCTTATCGCATCATACTTAAGTGTTGGACATGCATACATCTTTATGCTATTGTGCTTTATTGGTTGCATGTTTAGATGATCATTTGCTTTGCTCTATGATCATTGTGGTCATTTCCATATGATTGTTTTGTGTTTGATCAAGTTGCTCATATGTTTTACAACATGTTTACTTGATCACAATTTAATTGTTACATTATACTTGTCTTTTTATTACTTGCTTTACCTTGAAAGTCTAATGTGTTTTGTGCAAGTGTTTCAGGTTATAGGTATATATGTTCCAAGTGCATCACAGCTTCTAGAATTAGGTGTGAGTGAGTTTTGCCATTGTTCCCAAACTCATGTTTAAGTCTAAATTCTGTTTTAGGGTGTTTTGTCACGGAATAGCTAAAGGGGGGGATTGTAAAGTTGTGATTTACAACTATGTTTTAGTGTTAGCTTATTCCATGACAAAAAGTGTTGTAATTGCTTTAATTTTGTTCCTTGTATTTTTGTGGGATTTTATTGTATTGGGTTTAGTATTAAGTTGGTGAAGACTAAAGCTTAATTGAAGATCAAGTGGATTTTGCGAGAAGCTCGCGAGAAGCTAACCCGCGAAGTAGCCACGTGAGAAGCACATGACTGGAAGCTGAAGAGTCGTGCCAGGTTGTTAGTTTCGCGAGTGTCTCGCGGGTAAGGCCTTCCCACAAGGTAGTCGCGAAACATTCTGCTTGGAGGATTTTTAAGTGTGACTTTCTTACCCTTCACTCATACTATATATACCCTCATTACCCACAAAAGTAAGGAGGCCATTCAAAGAAAAAAACCCTAGATAGGTTTTCTTAACACACACACCCACCTTTTAGAGAGAGAGCTACTCATTCTTAGTAAGAAATCATTCTAGCCTCTTCTCCTTCCCTCTCCCATTGACATATCTTGAGAGGAGATTTGTACCCAAACACAACCCACACATTTTCAGAGTTTAGTGAATGTTTTGTGAGCTTGGGAAGCTTTGGGGATTTGCCAAAAGAAGCCAGTGAGGCATGGCAGATGTAATCGAGCGTATTGCGGGATCCGTAAAGCTAGACAAGACACGATTCCGAGAAGTCTTATTGGAGTAGGAGCTTGGAGGGCTTCGGTGCATTGGGTAGATTAGGCTTGGAGTGTCTCTTGCTATTTGTGTATCCCAACTTATTGTCTAGTGGATCAATTTACCTCTTGGAGGGCGGTGGAGAGGTTTTTCTCCGAGTTCTTCAGTTTTCTCTTCGATAACACATCGACGTGTTATCTTGTGTTTGATTTTGAATTTTTTGGGTTTGTGTTAAATTTTAAATTTTTTGGGTTTGTGTTTGATTTTGATTTAGCTGGGAAAAAAAAAAAAACCCCAAAAAACCCTTTTTTTTTTTTTTTAAACCTATAGCCGCGTTTCAAAAACGCAGCTGTAGGAGGCTTTAGCCGCATTTCTAAAACGCAGCCAAAACTGTACCTATATCTGTGTTTTGAAAACGCATCACAAACAGGGTCTACAGTCGCATTTTTAAAAACTGTAAAGTTATGATTTACAACTATTTTTTATGTTGGCTTTATTCCATGACAAAAAGTGTTGTAATTGCTTCAATTTTGTTCCTTGTATTTTGTGGAATTTTATTGTATTGGGTTTAGTATTAAGTTGGTGAAGACTCAAGCTTAAATGAAGAATCAGTGAATTTCGCGAGAAGCTCGCGAGAAGCTAAGCCGCGAAAGAGCACGTAAGGAGCACATGACTAGAAGCTGAAGAGTCGTGCCAGGCTGTCGTTTTCACGAGTGTCTCGCAGGTAAGGCCTTCCCGTGAGACAGTTGCGAAGCATTCGGCCTGGAGGATTTTTAAGTGAGACTTTCATACCCTTCACCCATACTATATATACCCTCATTACCCACAAATGAAAGTGAGGCCATTCAGAGAGAAAAACCCTAGATAGGTTTTCTACAACACACACACCCATCTTTTTGAGAGAGAGCTACTCATTCTTAGTGAGAAATCATTGTAGCCTCTTCTCCATCCCTCTCCCATTGTCATACCTTGAGAGGAGATTTGTACCCAAACACAACACACACCTATTCAGAGTGTAGAGAGTGTTTTGGAGCTTGGGAAGTTTTGGGGAATTGCCAAAAGAAGCCGGTGAGGTTTGGTGGAAGCAATCGGGTGGATTGCGGGATCCGGAGAGCTAGACAAGACACGGTTCTGAGAATCCTTGTTGGAGTAGGAGCTTGGAGGGCTTAGGTACATCGGTAGATTAAGCTTGGAGGGTCTCTTGCTAACCCATGTATCCCAACTAATTGTCTAGTGGATCGATTACCGCTTGGAGGGCGGCGGAGAGGTTTTTCGCCGAGTTCTTCGGTTTCCTCTTCGATAACACATCGGCGTGTTATCTTGTGTTTGCATTCTCTCTTCCCTTACTCTTGTACTTTACTTTTAATGTTTGTTGTTCATGTTTATGCACTAGAGTAGTATCGGTTTATTGTGCTTCATTTACTCTTGTTTCCGCACTTAGATAAGTTAAGAGTAAAAGCAATCTAACCGTAATTTTAATTGGGGGTCTAAACAGCTCTTGTGTTTTTTAACACATTTTCGAGCTTTCAATTGGTATCAGAGCGGGTACACTTGATTTGGGTTCATTACCTAAGTGTGATCCTTGACCCCTTGCGTGTTTTGCCATGGATAATGTTTTGTATGCTTCTATGGATGTTGTTGATTGTAACATGCCATGTGTTTGTGAAAATGCCTCTATGAGTGTTTATCCTCATGATTGTGATGCCATGTTACATGATTCTATGGGTGTTGTTGATATTCCTAACATCAAACTCTTCAATAAAGATGCTAAGAAGTTTCAAAAGAATTTGAGCAAGTTATTTTGTGAAAAGGATGATTTGATTGCTAAGCTCAATGGATCCAACAAATTGGTTGAGAAATATAAGAATCTTGCTGAAATCTCTCTTGAAAAGCTGAAAGAGTTTGAATGTTTGAATGTGGACTTGGATGCTAAACTTGTTTTGTCTAACAAACTTGTTGATGATCTTAAATCTGAAAATGAATCTCTTAAGATGCATGCCAAGTGTTTGATTGCTGAACCTGTTGCTAAAACGGAAGAAAATATATGTTGCAATCATGTTGTGGTACTTGATTTTGTACCTATTGTGTGCTCTACCTCAAATGACAAATCTGTGTACATTCCTCCACACAAAAGAAATCAAAAAGTGGAAAGAAAGGCTCTTAAGCCTAAGCCTCTGTTTAGGTCCCATCCTAGGGAATTGAGTGGATCTAAGTTTGTTCCTACTTGCCACCATTGTGGTGTGATTGGTCACATAAGACCCCAATGCCCCAAGTTAAAGAGAGAACAAACTCATGTTGCTAGATCCCTTCCCAAAAGGCCTAGTGGACCTAAACACATTGTTTGTCACCATTGTGGTGCCCTTGGTCATCTTAGACCTCATTGCTCTAAGTTTCAAGCTCTTAAAAGAATAAAAAGAAAAGAGAAACTTGAGCTTCTTGGAAGTTGTGCTAAAAAGGGTAAACCAAATTTGAGTGATAATAGCATGTTGTTAAAGAAAGTGTTTAATGCTCTTAACTCCTTGTCTATGTGCATCTCCGGTTCTCATTCTTCCAACCCTCGTCTCACTTCTCGTGAGACACTCATTCCAAACAATCATTCTGTTTGGATGAGGAAGGGTTCCTATGGTTGAGCTTTTTGCTCTTTGGTCATTGATCTAATTCTTTCGATCTTTGTAGGACCCTTCATGCATTAAATGTCATATCTTCATGCATTTTGTGCATCTTGCATTTATTTTTATGCATTGCTTTTGTTTTGATCTTACTTTTATGTTTTAGTTTTGTGTGAGTAAAAAATCCAAAACCACATAAAAAGTGAAATATTCAAAAAGGTTTGATCGTATATGTTTGAGCACATATCTCATGTGAGTTTGGCCTAGTATCTTCGTACTAATGGCGTAGTGCATTTACGAGCTTAGCTTGTTCTGTATGCACATTTATCTTTGTGGGAAAAATTTGGAAAACTATGTGTGATTGTTGTAAATAGATCTTTAAGTTTGTCATGAATGATTGGTCAATAGTCTTGATGGTCTTAACACTTGCATAGACTTGTTCCTATATATCTTCCTACCTTTATTTTTTTGTTTTTGCAATAGAGCTCACCAAATGTAAATCTCAAAATGAAAAAAAGATTATGAGCTGCAAAAGCCGTCACACATACTAGTATTTGACTAGGAAAAAGGGAAAGCGACATTTTTAAATTGAAATGTATGGTGCTGAAAAGGCCAAAGGCTTATTCTCAATATTGAAATATCAAAATTTTCAAGCACCGATCTCAAAATGAGATGTATTGTTCAAAAATGATCAAGCACCGATCTCTACAAGTTCTAGACTTCAAATAGAATCTAATTCTATTCACATAACCCTGATCCAATAATCCATATTCATATCATCTATTGCCTCTACGTAGGACCGAGGATCAAATTCATATCCTTGTGGAATGACTTCAAAAGTTTATTCCAAAAGTATGAATTTATTTGGTAATTGATAATCCTCCCACTACGATATTGTACCAGTGTATTAACTATATATCTAGAATAATACCTTATGGTGTATCTAATACAACCATCTCATTTCTAAATGTATTTTAAGGTTTTTCTACAACAAATTCTGACATTTGGCTTCTAGAACATTTCTATATTTGGCTTTAAGATCATTCACATAGTTATCATCAAAAAACTTTGTACAAACACCTTGTTTTCTTTATAACTACCAAAATAATCTTCTGCAATTCCTTTTGGATACTCATCATAAACACACATTTTTCTACCTTTTGATTTCAATTTGTCAAACTTCCTTTCTAGCACAAGTGTTGGACACCTCCAAAAGTGAAAGTATCATATACTAGGTTTTCATCCAATCCACAATTTGACAAATGTCCTAGGAACAAACTTTTGAAATCAATTTTAGAAAATGTACAGTAATACATAGAGTATATCTCCAAAAGAAATAAGCTAATGGAAATACTTATCATGTACTTTACTATTTCTAAAAGAGCCTTATTCCTCCTTCATGTATGCACTGACTTAAAGAAGTCATTAATACTATATTCCTTTATAATAAAGGAGCCCTAGATCTTATTATCCTCTAAATAGAATTCATAGATTGGGAATATAACAAAATAATGGTTCTAAAAGCCCATCTTTCACCAATCTTGAATAACATTTAGATTAATAAGATCTAGACATAAGTGCCAAAACATACATTACCAAAGGATGGAAACTTTCTCTTTAAAAATAAAACATGTAAATTTCCATCTAGAAAACAATCATGGACAATGCTTAGCTTTACCAAAACAGAAACACTTTCCTTTTGGTCATACTTTTTAATCTAATTTCCTTTTTGCAACTACTAGGACAACTAGCTTGTCCATCTATTTGGTATTATAATTGTTCTTCTTACCACCCTTACCTTTCGGTCTAGGCTAAGAATTTGAATTAAATCATATTGATTCTAGCTTTAGCATTTAGGATGTCTTCCGTTGCGTAGAACTCACTCATCAATTCAGATAATATAAAAAGAATTTATATTCAAAACAATCTGAATTGATCAAATGATTATAACAAGGACTTGTGGATCATATCCATATGAGATTAACATTTAATCTCTACATCCAACAATTCCAATTCATTTTAAAAATAAAACATTTTCATAAAATGACATAGAATTGGAACTCCTTAAGATTTTCTTAGCACTCAATATGATTCATACCAAACATCTCATTTAGACTTAATATAAAGTATAAGTCTAGTACTAACTCTTGCATCTCATGCTGTAGTACAATTGAGATAGAAGCCAATGAAACATTTTAGCATTTCAATGGAGACTATGATCACATCATAAGCTATCTTCCATCAATGCATCATGTACAAGAAATTATGACAACGCTGAATCGAAACATAAAAATGTACTTCAATTCCTTTAAGCACCATGTCCAAAATTATTTCTTAGTTAACATGATTCAATTAAAATAGTAGCTAGAGAACAAAATTTATGACAACTTTATTTTGAGACTATGAACTTAAATACTAGGACATTATCATTTTGCATCCATAACCATATAATATGGAACCCGAAAACCATACTATACTAGGTGCAACGACAACCCAATCCATGTCTATAATTCCTTGATAGCAAGTTTATTATAAACACATTAATTGATTGAGAACTATTCTCATTATTAGTGCTATCATGATAACTCCTATCATACACTAATAATATGCCGTATTAACTTTAGCCTCTAAGTAATAATGACATAGCTCCTTTGGGAGGTTAACATTACACTTAGTCTAGTGTACACCATTATCTAGAATCATGTGTAGCCACATTTCATCTTCCTTTATAGTGTTTAAACTTGTAGTGCCATGAAACAAAACACCCTCCTTTGGGATCGCGAGGCATATACGCCAAGACGAGGTGCTTGTTCACACTACTTTAAACGGGTAAGTTCAATCTTGTAGTACTATGAAGTAAACACCCTCCTTTGGGATCGCGAGGCATATACGCCAAGACGAGGTGTTTACCCACACTACTATGAACCGATAATGGGGTCTGTGAGATCCAACTCTTGTATCTCTCTCCCACTAGAAATTTAAAAACAAGTGGATTGTCATGAAATCATTGTGATCTAATCACAATTTTAACCCTACACATTAAATGTGTTTATTTGTTTAAATTCAGTATGATGTAACTAAGTCACGTCACTATATCGTAACGAACATTCGCGCTATCACAACGAAGTTTAACCTTGTAATCCGTGAAATAAATACCCTCCGCATGGAATGCAAGACTCGAAGTTAAGACAAAGTATCTATTCACATTACAATAAACTTAACAAAAGGGTTATTTCAATACTCCCACTGGTTATATTGGGTTTTTCTTAAATAATTGTGATCCCATCACAACTAATAACCTTGCACTTGTTGAAGACTCTAATCTTATTAGAATCACTAACTAAAATGGAAGTCCTAAACTATTTAGGATTCCTTAAACAATAATGAATCAAAAATTAGTTATATAGAACTCTATCCTTAATTTACTAGATAAAGTATTCTAATCTCATTAGAAACTATATAACTTTAATTAGAATTTTAATCTCATTAAAAACCTCTAATTAAAATAAATTGAGAGCTTTTAATCATACAACAATTCTAATCTCATTAGAATGTTTCTTAAAAGACAAGTCCCAAACTATTTAGGACTAAGAGTTCTATTTAACCAATATCTTTGATCTCATTAGGTCTTTTAGTTAGAACAATGTGTAATCTAATCACACATAGCCTTATACTTTATAAATTTGAAAACACTTAGAAAAATTCAAAAAATTCCCAAGCTCGACAGCTGGTCGATCAATTAAGAAAGAATCTTGCTATCTCGACAGTTGATCGATAGCTGGTCGATCGATCGAGAAATCTTCTGCTTGCTTGATCGATTCTCGTTAGCTTCTCAATCGATCGAGCTTTTGAATCTCCAGGCTCGATCGATGCTTGATAGCTTCTCGATCGATCGAGCTTCGCGAATTTTGAATTTCCAGAATTTCTCTAAAGGCAGTTTTTAACCGTTTTTCATGAACAAACAGCCATCATATGAACATGATAGACAGAGATTGATGTCAAAACTAAATTCCATTGATGCTATAGCCCTAAAGTTCAATTTAACATACTTAAATTCAAATTTACTTAAATTCATAACATCAATATCAGTTTTCATCAAATCATAGTTTCAACAACCATGCAGAAAATAAAATATAAAATTTTCTAACATCATGAAACTACCATCTCTAATTCCAAAAATCACAAAACATGTTATACATATTCGAAATGAAAACCGCTCTGATACCATTTGTTGGAAAATACATGTTTGTAACGCATACAAAACATACGTAGCGGAAAATTAACGGATCTACTTCATTCGCAATAGATAACATGTACTATGTAAGTTTCAGAATTTAAGAACAAGAAAGAGTACCTTGGTGTGGTGAAATTCAAAACCAAAGATGTAGAAGTACTTGGGAAAACTCTTAATCTTCACTCCAATTCCACTTAATGCCCAAGATGTGTGGTCTCTCAATCAGTTTCCAAGGAGGGAATGGGAGAGTGTTCAACACTCACATACAAAACATTTCATCATTTCATTCTCTCATATGATCTTATTGAAGACCTTATGAAAAACTTATGAAAACTCTCTTATGAAATTCTGTATGTTTCTCTTCTTATATACAATTGATTATCTAATTGGGCTAGCCTTTTGGGCCATTCCAATTGGGCTCTAGTATGTGGCTTGGAGTGGGACCAAAAGGGAACAAATAAGACTCTTAACTCCAATGGGTCTTGGGCATTTCTGTCAACTCTTGACAAGTCCAAAGTTACCATTAATTATATTCAATACCACTATAAAAATATAATTGCACTCTAGGCTTTATTAATAAATTATATCCCAAGACTTTATTATATATGCAACCCATTCATTA
Source organism: Notholithocarpus densiflorus (assembly GCA_030021035.2). NCBI lineage: Eukaryota > Viridiplantae > Streptophyta > Magnoliopsida > Fagales > Fagaceae > Notholithocarpus > Notholithocarpus densiflorus. The sequence continues at coordinate 613,018 of JARYZH020000174.1, forward strand.
AAATATTCGTAGTAATACAAAGTCATGAATGTAGATTGCCACTTTGAAGATTACTACATCTTAATCCTTGAGTACCCAATTTAATCCTTTACGTTATTCATCATATATTTATGAAATCCAATTCCATAAATATATACTTTAGTAACTCCTTACTAAAGTGGTTGGGCCCAACACTCTGAATAACCAAATCCATTAAACTTATCTCAAGGGAATATTTTATATCTCCGTTAAGAGATTATGAATTCCATCTTGAGAATATATATTCCATCAATATTAAATGTGGCTGCCCAACATACTGAGGTTTTAACCGTAACTTATAGATCTCACTCCTGATATATCAAAACAACCTACACCTTATGATCAGGTCCATTATTCTCTCAGGATTTAGAGTTGATGTAAATAGAAGTCGTGAGATTTATTATTCATTTAACAGTCGTTAGGAGAATAATAAATCTCACAGCGGTCCAGTTCAATATGTCTTAATTCTTAAAACATATCAACATACCAACTAGAAGTCTCTACTTCCATGATCAAGACAAATCATCGCAGTTGATATGTTATAGTCTTCGCAGATGAAACGCCCAATTTCATCACCGACTACGAACTAAAATTCTGAGTTTACAAAGAACTTGTGATTTATATCTTCTGTGATTTTTCACATAAATCACATACTATGCATCTCATGGACAAAGATAATATCCCATTAGTTCATTTATAAATAGTCTCATATAATTAAACAATTTAATTATTTATGACATGCCAATAAATTATATTTTTAGGGCATAAACCCCAACACCTGGCGACTTGCACGCGATTTGACTCAATCGCGAAAAACGCGTGTTGCGTTTTAAAGACAGTTTTATTTTAAAACTTTTCAGTTTTCCCTCGAACTCTTTGACTATTCATTGTCTTCCCTCTCACAAACCCACCGTGTTACTCACACAAACCTCTATTTTTGCATCTTTTCAACTTTAAATCTCCAAGAAAAAGGTATGGGTTTTTCTATCCTCACTCTATATTTCATGTTTTTAGCCCTATTTTCTTGGATTTGTGTGTTTTTGTTGTGTTTTGAGTTATATGGGTTTCGAACATGGGTATGTTTCTTTTGTTGGCTTTGGGGGTTTGGGATCTATTGATTTTGGCTTTAAGATGCTAAATATGTTTGATTTCAGGTTTGGTGCCTCTGTTTTGAATATTTTGACTAATCTGTGTTGGTTGGTAAATCTCATACCCATTATGTTATGACTCATTGTCATTTTTTTTGGGTTTACTGTGATATACTCTTTGTGTGAGTATGGTTGGTTCAATATGGTTGTGTTTTGATGGTGGAGTTATAATGTTTCTGACCTTATGTTGCTATTGACTATGAATACCATGTGTCTTGCTTCTGTCCTGTGGATATTGTCTGCTTTGTTTTGATTTGAGCTTCTCATACTCATTAAGATATGTCTCATAGACATATGCTTTCTTTTGAATGAATGTGGTATACACTGCCTTAATACTGCTAATTATTGCATGTTGTAGTCTATGCTTGGGAATGTACCTAGAGTGTTCTTGTCTGAGTTGTTGTGTTGACAGGTTGTTCTATACCTTTCTGATTTGAGCTTTCTCTTTCAACACCAGACTCTGAACTGTGTCTAGACTGATTGTTTTGGTGCAATATTTTTATATTAACATGTTACTAATGTTTTGAGTGTCCACCTATTGTGCTCTGTTTTGTGGCATTTTCTGCTGTGTCTACAAATGGCTCCTTCTCCTACAAAGAAGAAAACTACTGCCAAGAAGAGTTACAAAAGGCTAAAAATGGACAACACCAAGTTCAGATCTCTTCAACATTTTGAAAGATATAGAGATTTCTACTTGAGGGCAACCATCATTCAGGAAAGGTTTGTAGACTTGGTGGATTTGAAGGACACCTTCATTCCAAGCTGTTTTGAGGGAAGAGGTTGGGAAAGGTTGCTGAGTGACTTGCCTAGAGTGTGTGAGCCTCTTATCAGAGAATTTTACGCAAATGCTGTGCTGAGAGAAGATGAGTTAAACTGTTGGATTAGAGGAAAGGAATTCAATATAGATGCAGGTGATGTAGATAAGGTGCTAGGTCTTGAAGGACTAGATGACCATGACTTCACCAACTACAAGGACAGGATGCTATCCATAGAAACTGTCCAATCTCACATTGGTGGAGCAAGAGAGGGGAGATGCCTCAACACTACTGCCTTCCCAGCTGACATAAGGTGTCTAACCACCATCATGATGTTCAACTTGTACCCATTTAGGAAGCTGACCACAATCAATAATGTCAGAGCTATATTTCTCATAGAGCTCAAGGAAAACACCTTCATAGACATCAACTCTCACATCTTTGACACCATTGTGGATGAGACTAGAACAACCTCTAGGACCAAGCTGATTTTTCCCAGCCTTCTTATGAGGCTTTTTAGACTAAAAGGAGTTGTCATCCCTCAAGATATCAGTCTCATGCCTACACCCTCAGCCATCAACAAACTGACCATCACAAGGATACAAGTTCGTCTCCCAAGTGATGAAGAGGAAGGTGACCAAGCTGAAGCTAAACCCATGGAGACTGAGACAGTGGCTGCGGGACAAACTTCAACACCCAGAAGCCGAGGCAAGAGGAGCAGAGCTTCAACCTCATCAGAGGTACCTCCAGATGCATTCCAGATCATCTTGGAGAGGATTGATGGACTCAGAGAGGTCCAGAATGAACATACTGACAGGATGGTAGCAATTCAGGATCAGCTCAACATACTTTCAGCTAAGTTTGACAGCATCAACACCCAACAGTGACCCTTTAGCCATTCCGGTCAAAAAGGGGGAGAATTTTTGAGGGGCAACTCTTGAGGGGGAGTGCCATTTTGAGGGGGAGCATGCCATGTACAGTGTTTATTCAGTTTATGTTTTAGTTTTACTTTATGTTTAGTTTATGTTTCAGTTTTACTTTATGTTTCAGTTTTACTTTATGTTTCGTTTATGTTTTAATTTTACTTTATGTTTCAGTTTTACTTTATGTTTCGTTTATGTTTGGATAATGCTCTCATTATGGGTTTGATACACTGTGGTTAAAGTTTTGGTTTACAGGTTTAAAACTCATGGTGTGAAACTTTGGTTTATTAATGCTTAAGATGTTATTTACCGTACATGTAGTTATACCTTGCTTTTGTAAGCTTTTTAATTTGTACCCTTGCCTTCTAGCCTTGTACTTGTTAAATGTTATGCATTTTTCTTTAAGTACTTTCACTCTTGTGCCCCAGTAGGATTTTATTCCTAGATGCATATACTTCTTGTATTGTGCATTGGTTAAGTGTTGCACATGCAAGTGATTTGCATTGAGCTTATTAGCTTGTATGTCCGGATGTTCATTCCAAGTGTGAATGAGCATTGTGGTCACTATTTATAGTGATTGTTCATTTTTTGTCAAGCCATGGTTTATTGCTTATATTCCATTTTGCTTGATCGCATTATGCTTGCTCCATATGCATTACAAGTTTTCTGCATACAATGATCATATTGTGTTATTGTGTTTCGGGAGTTACTTGTTCTTATGATTCAAGAGCTACACAGATTCTAGAGTTAGGTGTGAGTGAGTTATGTTCAACTGTTCCCAACTCACATGTTAAGTCTAGAGTTTGTTTTAGGGTTTTGTCATGGAATAGCCAAAGGGGGAGATTGTAAGGTTGAATTTAATCAACCATTCTGTTGGCTTTATTCCATGCCAAATTTGCTTGTAATTTAGTAATTAGTAACCTTGTATTTAGGTGGGAATCATGTAAGGGTAGTGAGTGAGAGAGTGTGAAGAAATGCTCAAGATTGTGCAAGGATGCAGAGACTCGCGGGTGACTCACGACTGGCAAGCCGCCAACTGTAGCACACGAGTGAAGCGTGCAGAGAAGATGAATAGTCACACTAGCTTTAGCACTACAGGACAAAAAGTCCAGCCTGGCCGTTCTGTTAGCTCGCGGCTTGAACTTGCGACTCAGTCAAGTCGCGAGGCCAAGCCGCCAGCCAGCTCTGTTTTGAAAAAACCTGACTCTTCGCATTCCACTCTCACCCCAGTATAAATACCCCTTATACCCACGAAATCTAGAGAGCTTCTAGAGAGAATTTTGAGAGAGAAACCCTAGAGAAAAACAAGATTGACTCATCCCCAATCTTCACATAGAGACTCTTCAAATTCCTCTACTCTCACCCTCTCCATTGTCACATCCTTGGGAGATTCTTGACCAAAACCTTTTCTCACCATATCCATATCTGTGAGAAGGCCTTTTGGTTCTTTGGGAAGCAGTCAAGAAGGGACCAATTTCATATTGGTTGATGCTATGGTCAAGTAGCGGAATTTGGTAAGCTAGAAAAGACAAAGGTTCGGCGCAACCTCATTGGAGCAAGAAGCTTGAAGGGCTTAGGTACACTGGGTAGATTAGGCTTTGAGGGTCTATTGCTGTTCATGTATCCCAACTACATTTTCTAGTGGATTATTGACCGCTTGGAGGGCAGCGGAGAGGTTTTACGCCGAGGGCTTCGATTTCCTCTTCGATAACACATCGTTGTGTTGTTCTTGTGTTTGCATCTCTCTTCCCTTAATCTTTGCCATTTAATTTCTGCTGTGGATGTGATTTTATTTTATTTAGATTGTTTGTCAATTCGGTTATAAGCTTATATTCATTTTCCGCACATACATTGTTTGATATTAAGCTTGAATTGGTAACTTGTAAATTGGGGGTCTAAACATTCAAGGGTGTTTTATACGCTATTTGAACTTTCAAAATTAAAAACATAAAAAGAACCTTAGGTTATGTTTCTGTAGGGATATCAAAACTAAACTAGTAAATAAATTGAATACATTGATTTAAGTGCCTTAGTTAATTTCTATTGTTTGAGTATCGATTGAATATTGTAAGGTTGAATTTAATCAACCATTCTGTTTGCTTTATTCCGTGCCAAATTTGCTTGTATTTCAGCATCTAGAAACACTGTATTTAGGTGGGAATCATGTAAGGGTTATGTGTGAGAGAGTGTGAAGAAAAGCTCAAAATTGTGCACTCAGCAAGTGGCTTGCGACTGGATCTCGTGGCTTGCTCGCGGCTTGCAAGTCGCCAAAAGCTGCACACGTGCGGAGCATGCTGAGGAGCTAAACAGTCACGCCAGTTGGAGCACTACAGGAAAAAAAGTCCAAACTGGCCATTCAGTTAGCTCGCGGCTTGAACTCGCGACTCAGTTAAGTCGCGAGGCCAAGTCACCAGTCCACTCTGTTTTGGAAAAACTAACTCTTCGTATTCCAAACACACCCCAATATAAATACCCCTTATACCCACGAAATGTAGAGAGCTTCCAGAGATAATTTTGAGAGAGAAACCCTAGAGAAAAACAAGATTGACTCATCCACAATCTTTACATAGTGACTCTTCAAATTCCTCAACTCTCACCCTCTCCATTGTTATATCCTTGAAAGGTTCATTAGCCTAATCCTTTTCTCACCATACCCATATCTGTGAGAAGGCTTTTTAGTGCTTTGCGAAGCAGTTCAGAAGGGACCAATTGATATTGGTTGATGCTATGGGCTATAGCGGAATTCGGTAAGCTAGAGAAGAAAAAGGTTCGGCATAACCTCATTGGAGTAGGAGCTTGGAGGGCTTAGGTACACTGGGTAGATTAGACTTGGAGGGTCTTCTGCTGTTCATGTATCCCAACTTCATTTTCTTGTGGATTATTGACCACTTGGAGGGCAGCGGAGAGGTTTTACGCCGAAGGCTTCGGTTTCCTCTTTGATAACACATTGTTGTGTGGTCCTTGTGTTTGCATCTCTCTTCCCTTAATCTTTGCCATTTAATTTCTGCTGTGGATGTGATTTTATTTAGTTTAGATTGTTTATCAATTTTGTTATAAGCTTTTGTTCATTTTCCGCACATACATTGTTTGATTTAAAGCTTGAATTGGTAATTTGTAAATTGGGGGTCCAAACGTTCATAGTATTTTATACGCTATTTGAACTTTCAATTGGTATCAGAGCAGGTGCACTCTTTGTGGTTTAAACACCTTAGTGCGATCCTTGACCCCATATTGAGATGGACTGGTCTTAATCTTTCTATAGATGAGACTGCTTGGGATGCCGTTGATATAGGATGGACTAGGCCGGAAGCTGCCAAATCCACGTGGGATAAGGTAGCACTTGCGGTGTCTAATGCGAATAGTAAAGCACTAAACGCTATTTTTTGTGGTGTATCTCCGGATGAGTTCCACAGGATATCTCACATCACTGTTGCCAATGAGGCATGGCAGATATTGGAGACCACTTATGAAGGAACGAAGAAAGTGAAAGACACCAAGCTGCAGATGCTGACCACCCGGTTTGAAGAGCTCAAAATGAGTGAGGATGAGTCCTTTGACTCTTTCTATAGCAAGCTGAATGAGGTGGTCATCGGCAAGTTTAATTTGGGGCAGAAAACGGAGGATTCCAAGATAGTGAGGAAGATCCTTTGATCATTGCTGGAAAGCTTCCGTGCCAAGGTGACAATGATTGAAGAGCGTAAGGACCTTGATGATATCAAAGTCCAAGAACTGATTGGCTCGCTTCAGACTTATGAACTGTCGTTGCCCACACAAAGGAAGAGTAAATCTCTTGCTCTTAAGACCATTAATGAAAGGGTAGAGGCTCACGACTCATCAGATGAAGATGTTGTCGAAAAGGATGTTGCTTACATTGTGAAAAATTTCTGAAAATTCTTGAAATTCAAGAACAATGCAAAGTTTGGTGATAAAGGAAAATTCCAAAGTTCCGAGAAGGAGAAAAAGGAATTTAAAAGGAAAGATGGAAAGGAGTCCCAATCTACTCAAGGAGTCACTTGCTTCGAGTGCAATGGACATGGACACTTCAAGAAAGAATGTCCTAATTATTTAAGAATGAAGGGCAAGGCGTATGCCACAACTCTTAGTGACTTGGATTCATCCAATTCTGATTTTGAGGAAAGCTGTGATGGAGAAGGGAATTACTCCGATTTTATAACTATTGCTCATGTTGAGTCTTCAGAGGACTTGAATTTGCTTGTACAAGAGCTTGGGGAGCATAGTGATGAGGAATCAATGGGAGTTGTAGAAGAATCGGATGTTAAAGAAGATAAGAGTTCAGGGGGTCTTCAAGAGAACTACAATTCACTCCTTGAGAAGTCGAGAGAATATGCAAGGGTGGCCAAGGCGGCTGTGAAAAAGATAAAGAAGGCAGAGGAGGACTATAGAAGTCTTCTAATGCAATATAAGGAGGCCAAGTGTGAGATAGAGAAGCTGAATGGAGAGTTGTCAGAAGCTTACAAAAAGGTGAAATTCCTTGAGCTTAAGGTGGTTTAAGCAAATGTCAAAGTGGAGAGAGTATCCTCCAAGAAGCTAGATGATGTCCTTTCCTCTCAAAAACATTTCTCTGATGGAATCGGGTTGGGATATATTAGAGAAAGTAGGTCAAATGTCAAAATCTCCAAGGAAGTGAAGTTTGTGAAAGCCAAAGAACCAGTAGTGGCTGTCTCTACTCCTAAGAAAGTTAAGGATGAAAAGAAGAAGAATGTTTTTGACCAACTGGTGTTGAATAAGCCCCGTAACCAATCAGTGGTCAAACCTGAAGCTAGAGGGAAATCACTTCCATGATCACAAAAAGGTCCGAGAAAGAACCATTTTTGCCATCATTGTGGACTTCAAGGACACACCAGACCAAATTGTCATAAGTTGAGAGCATTGAATAATGCAAGTAATCAAATGTCAAGAGGACCAAGAAATGACAAGAGGACTTGGGCTGTTGAGCAATCAAGAGGTCGAGATGGTGATTCCGGATTGATGGATGTGATGAAGATGATCGGTGCATTCACCACCTTCTTGGAAAGCTTCACTAGAAGGTTTGAAAGTCCTAACACTCGTACCCAATCCTATTGGGATATCACCCCAAACGCACGTGACGTGTGGGTAAAGAAGGGTACTCATGCATAAGTATTACAACATGTCCATGCATTAATACTTCCTATGATTTGTGACTATGCTTGGTTGTGTGCTTTTTTCTAGTTTGAGTTGAAAATTGTTTGTTTGTTTGTTTTTTTTACTTTAAATGTTTTTACATTGTTGTTTTTGTTTATCAATCTTTTCTTGCTTGTGTGTCAAAAATCCAAAAACACATAAAAAGTAGAAAATCCAAAAAGTTTGATCAACATTATTGTGTTTTGTCATAAACATATTTTGCCTTGTACCTTTGTACAAATGGCTTTGTGCATCTACGAGCACAGCTTGTTCTCTATGCACTCATATCATTGTGGGAAAAATCTTGAAATCTATGTGATTGTTGTAGATAGATCTTCAAACTTGTCATGAATGATTAGTCAATGGTTTTGTTGATCTTGAGACATGCATAGACTTGTGCCTATATATCTTCCCACTGTTTATTTTATTATTTTTGCTTAAAGAGCTCAACAAATGTAAATCTCCAAATGAAAAGAGATAATGAGCTGCAAAAGCCTGTCACACATACTAGTATTTGACTAGGAAAAAGGGAAAGCGACCTAAAATAAAATGTATGATGCCCAAAAAGCCAAAGGCTAACTCATCAAATTGAAATATCAAAAATTCCAGGCATTGATCTCACAATGAGATGTATTGATTCAAAAAGATCAAATGATATGATGTATATGGAGCCAAATGAAAAGCTTCAAAGTAATTTTATCAAGTTTTGTGGGGAGTCATATATGCATATTTCTATAATTGAGATGGGTCACTCTATCTAGTGCTAGTTGTGTATGCCTTGGTTGAATTGATCATTGAAGCTTCACATTAGACTAAGGACTATCTCATTTTCGATACCCACACACATCACACATGTCTATGTTCAGTGAATGCCTTATTCATTCGTGTGATTTTACTTGATTAAATGTGTTTCACATTCTCAATTTTTGTTGATCAAACACAAAAAGATTTTTGAGTGTTTTAGTTGTTTTTGGAAAGTATTTTGTTTTTACAAAAATTGTCAAAATATTCAAAAAATAGTGTTGCCCTATTTTGGCGACTTGGTCGCAGGTCGGTCCAGTCGCATGCCCTCAGTCGCGAGCTCATACAGTAGGTTTTCACGACTCACTGGCGGGTCAAAGTCCCAATTGCGAAAAATACTTAGAAAATTTTTCAAAAATCTGGGTTTTTAGGTTTCTCGCGACTCAGTCTGGCGACTTGTTCGCGAGTGGAGGTCTAGTCACGAGAGTCATACCGAAAGTTTCGTGGCTCAACTTGCAACTCTTTCACGGGTGGAACTTCCAGTCGCGAAAAACACTTAGAAATTTTTTTTAAAATTTTTGTTTTAAGTTTTTTGGCTACTTAACCTGGCAACTTGACTCAGTCGTGAAAATCACGTGTTTTGCACAAATAGGTCTGTTTTTAAAACCTTTTGAGTTTTCCCTCGAACTTTTGTGTCTATTCACTGTCTTCCCTGTTTATCACTCTCTCAAAATCACCGTGCTTCTCATAAAAACCACCATTGTTGGTCATCATTTCTACTTCAATCGTCAAGAAAAAGGTATGGCATACCACCACATCTTTGTATCGCATACAAAACATACGCAGCGGAAAAAATTAACGGATCTACTTCATTCGCAATTGATAACATGTACTATGTAAGTTTCAGAATTTGAGAACAAGAATGCGTACCTTGATGTGGTGAAATTAAAAACCGAAGATTAGAAGTTCTTGGGAAGACTTTTAATCTTCGCTCCAATTCCACTTGATGCCCAAGATGTGTGGTCTCTTAATCAATTTCCAAGGAGAGAATAAAGAGTGTCCAACACTCACATACAAATCATTTCAATCCTTATGAGAACTCTCATGAAAAGACTCATGAAAAAGCCTTATGAAATTCTGTATGTTTCTCTCCTTATATACAACTGATTATCTAATTGGGCTAACCTTTTGGGCTATTCCAATTGGGCTCTAATATGTGGCTTGGAGTGGGACCAAAAGGGACCAATAAGACACTAGCTCCAATGGGCCTTGGGCTTTTCTATCAACTCTTGACAAGTCCAAAGTTACCATTAACTATATTTAATACCACTATATAAATATAGTTGCACTCTAGGCCTTATCTATAAATTATATCCCAAGACTTTATTCTACATGCAACCCTTCATTAAAATATTCGAAGTAATACAAAGTCATGAATGTAGACTGTCACTTTGAAAATTACTACTTCTTAATCCTTGAGTACCCGGTTTAATCCTTTACGTTATTCATCATATATTTATGAAATCCAATTTCATAAATATATAATTTAGTAACTCTTTACTAAAGTGGTTGGACCCAACTCTCTTGAATTACCAAACCCATTAAACTTATCTCAAGGGAATATTTTGTCTCCGTTAAGAGATTATGAATTCCATCTTGAAAATATATGTTCCATCAACACTTAATGCGGCTGCCCAACATACTGAGGTTTTGACCGTGACTAATAGATCTCACTCCTGATATATCAAAGCAACCTACACCTCATGATCAGGTCCATTATTCTCTCAGGATTTAGAGTTGATGTAAATAGAAGTCGTGAGATTTTTTTATTTATTTGACAGTCATTAGGAGAATAATAAATCTCACAGCGGTCCAGTTCAATATGTCTTAACTCTTAAAAGATATCAACATACCAACTAGAAGTCTCCACTTCCATGATCAAGACAAATCATCGTAGTTGATATGTTATAGTCTTCGCAGATGAAATGCCCAATTTCATCACCGACTACGAACTAAAATTCTGAGTTTACAAAGAACTTGTGGTTTATATCTTTTGTGACTAAATCACATAAATCACATACTATGCATCTCATGGACTCAGATAATGTCCCATTAGTTCATTTATAAACAGTCCCATATAATTAAACAAATTAATCATTTATAACATGCCAATAAATTGGATTTTAGGGCACAAATCCCAACATCATCCTTATCAGCTATACCTCCAAATGCATTCCAAATCATCCTTGAGAGGATTGATGGGTTCAGAGATGTCCAGAATGAGCAATCTGACAGGTTGGCTGCACTCCAAGATCAGATGACCCTTCTTTCAGCAAAATTTGATAGCTTCACCTCCCAGCAGTGACCCTTTGGCCATTCCGGTCAAAAATGGGAGATTTTTTGGAAGGTAGCTCTTGAGGGGGAGTGCCATTTTGAGGGGGAGCATGCCAAAAACTAAATTTCAGCAGTGTTTACTTTATGATTATGCTATTTATGTGTTTTGGTGTTATGTTTTGGATAATTTTTAATTATGAGTTTGCTACATACAATGTTAAACACTTTGGTTAATTTGTTGGTTTAAACTCATGGAGGATGTTTTTAGTACTTGTGAAACTTTTGTGGTACTTTGGTTTATATATATTTAAGATGTTATTTAGTATTGTGTTTTGTACCTTTGCTTATGTAGCTTTTATTATGTACCCATGCATTGTAGCTTAGTACTTGATGTTATGCTATGCATTTCATTTAAGTACATCACTTTTATGCCCTTACTGGATTTTATATCCTTAATACAATTACCTTGTGTTGTTGTATTGGTTGAGTGTTGGGCATGCAAATGATGCTTTGCATTGAGCTTATTAGCTTGCATGTCCGGATGTTCATTCCTTGTGTGAATGAGCATTGTGATCACTATTTATAGTGATTGTTCATTTTTGGTCAAGCCATGGTTTATTGCTTAAGTCCATTTTGCTTGATCGCATTGTGCTTGCTCCATATGCATTACAAGTTTTCTACATACAATGATCATATTGTGTTGTTGTGTTTCAGGAGATACTTGTTCTTATGGTTCAAGAGCTTCACAGATTCTAGAGTTAGGTGTGAGTGAGTTTTGTTCAATTGTTCCCAGCTCACGCGTTAAGTCTAGAGTTTGTTGTAGGGTTTTGTCACGGAATAGCCAAAGGGGGAGATTGTAAGGTTGAATTTAATCAACCATTCTGTTGGCTTTATTCCGTGCCAAATTTGCTTGTATTTCAGCATTTTAGAAACCCTGTATTTAGGTAGGAATCATGTAAGGGTAGTGTGTGAGAGAGTGAAGAAAAGCTCAAGATTGTGCACTCAGCAAGTGGCTCGCGACTGGATCTTGCGGCTTGCAAATCGCCAAAAGCTGCACACGTGCGGAGCATACAGAGGAGCTGAACAGTCACGCCAGCTGGAGCACTACAGGACAAAAAGTCCAGACTGGCCATTCAGCTAGCTCGTGGCTTGAACTCGCGACTTAGTCAAGTCGCGAGGCCAAGCCGCCAATCCACTCTGTTTTGGAAAAACTGACTCTTCACATTCCAAACACACACCAGTATAAATACCCTTTATACCCACGAAATGTAAAGAGCTTCCAGAGAGAATTTTGAGAGAGAAACCCTAGAGAAAACAAGATTGACTCATCCACAATCTTTACATAGTGACTCTTCAAATTCCTCAACTCTCACCCTCTCCATTGTTATATCCTTAAGAGGTTCATTAGCCAAATCCTTTTCTCACCATACCCATATCTGTGAGAAGGCTTTTTGGTGCTTTGGAAAGCAGTTCGGAAGGGACCAATTGATATTGGTTGATGCTATGGGCTTTAGCAGAATCCGGAAAGGTAGAGAAGAAAAAGGTTCAGCATAAACTCGTTGGAGTAGGAGCTTGGAGGGCTTAGGTACACTGGGTAGATTAGACTTGGAGGGTCTTCTACTATTCATGTATCCCAACTTCATTTTCTAGTGAATTATTGACCGCTTGAAGGGCGGCGGAGAGGTTTTACGCCAAGGGCTTTGGTTTCCTCTTCGATAACACATCGTTGTGTTGTCCTTGTGTTTGCATCTCTCTTCCCTTAATCTTTGCCATTTAATTTCTGCTGTGGATGTGATTTTATTTGGTTTAGATTGTTTATCAATTCTGTTATATGATTTTGTTCATTTTCCGCACATACATTGTTTGATATAAAGCTTGAATTGGTAATTTGTAAATTGGGGGTCTAAACGTTCATAGTGTTTTATACGCTATTTGAACTTTCAAATATCTATCAAAATCTGTAACATGATCAATCGAGATTTGATCGAGTGACTGTCAAATTCTAGATAGATTTTCTTTTTGAGCTATTTCAGCAAACCTTTGAATTCATGAATAATAGTTATTTTATGTTTACTCAAAAAAAAAAAAAATGAATAATAGTTATTGTAAATGATACATAGTCATGGACATAAATGCTAACCTAAAAACTAAAAATCTTCTCTTTGGCAACTCCATGACGTAGTAGATTTTGAGCCTGACTGAAATACCCATTGTTCTTCGTTCTTCTTGAATTGAAGTAGATTTTGAGATTGTTGTTCTTCTTGCTTGAATGATTATGACAAAAAGCAAGCTTTAGATATATGAATTTATTCTATTCGTTTGTTTTGATTAGGCCTTAGAGAACTCTTATTTATTTATTTATTTCCCCTCTCTATTAAAGAGTTATTGGATGATCATTAAAGAAAGTAGTCACTCAAACTATCACCGTTTTAAAAACCAAACCAAATAAAAAGAAAGAAGTCAGTAGGTGGCAGTAAGTGAGGGTATTTAAAGTGAGGTGTTGACTTTTGAGTGATAAGACTAATAGGGTGTTTCTTTTAGAGCATCCACATCAATGGATGCAAAAATTTTATAAATTTACACACTGAGACCTACTTTTTCTATTATACACTCCCATTTTTACAAAGCACCCATATCAGTTTGTCTATTATACACATTTATTCAAATAAAATATTCATCTTCTGATCAATCCATACCCACCCAGCCACCACCATCATCCCACCCATCAACCCACCCACCCAGCCACCACCATCAACCCACCCACCCAGCCACCATCATCAACCCACCATCATCAACCACCATCACCCCAAAACCCACTGATCAAACAGAAAATCCAAACCCTACAGAAAATCAAGAAATCCAAAACCCACAGAAAATCGAGACCCCTAAACCCCATCATCAACGACTCTTATCATCTCGATCCTTTTTCTTTTTTTTTCACTATCCCTAAACCCCACAGAAAATCAAGACCAAAACCCCACAGAAAATTGAGACCTCGGCGGCGCAAGCATGGTCCGCCAAAACCCACGGCGGGTCACGGCACTAGAGGAGGTTCGAGACCTCAAAGAAGGTCCAGGTAGTAACGAGCTTCATCGTGGTTCTAATTCTCCAGGGCCAAGATGTCATCGATCAAGCCCAATTCGGTACCGGAAAAACCTCCATGATTGGCCTCATCGGGCCGAGATGTCATCACTCAAGCCGAGATGTCATCTCTTCTCCTTTCTATACTAATCATGTCGGTGAGGCTGGACTGAGGGACTAGAGATAAAAGAGAGAGAGGTGAGAGTAGAAGCTGAAAAGGAGAGAGTGAGGTGAGGAGAGAGAAAAAAAAATGTAAAATAATAAATACAAAAGCTACAGTAACCGTGCATATATGCACAGTTACTGTAGCAATTGTGCATAAATACAGAATTTTACACCTACTGATGTGGGTGTTTTTTTGGGTCAAAATGTGTAAAATGGGTACCTTTTTCTATTTTAGAAGACTATACACATACTGATGGGGTTGCTCTTACATCTCTTTCTATTCCAAATGTTTTGACTTTCTCTTTCTCCATTCAGTGTAGTATTAATTTCCAAGAGTCCTAGAGTATTGTTATTATTTGTTTTTGGGTCACGTTAATGGATACCCTTAGAATAATTGTTAATAAATCATAATAGGAAAGTTTTGACGCCACTTTCATAGGAAATATAAAAAGCTGTTAACAACATTTATTATTTTATCATTCTCTCAATAAAATGTTTCTAAAAATAGTTCTTAAACCAATGCCCTTAGGGTATTGGTTAACAATTCCCTCTATTTTTTAGTGAACTCCTAAAGCCATTTATTGCTTTCCATTCATAAAAGAAAATGTTAATGAATGCCCGCAATTGTTAGTTAACCATTTTTTTTTAAAAAAAAATTATGGGGAAAAAAGAACAATTAATGTTTTAATAGTTTTTCAATTTCTCATAAAAGTGGTATAAAAACTTTTCCAAAATGGTTTATTAACAAAGGTCATGCTAACGAGTGCCCCTGGGGCAATAGTTAACAATCCATTTAAATTTATGGGAAAAGAAAAAAAAATTAATATTTTGACAGCTTATTTCATTTCCAATAAAAGTTCTATCAAAATCTTTTTTTAAATGGATTATTAACCATTACCCTAAAGGCATTTGTTAGCACGATCCTATTAACAATTTTCCCAATGTTAAGGACATCTTTTATGTAATTGGCTAATCTTTTGACAAAACGCACTTTACTTGTATTTGGGTAGATCTAGGATGTGTTCAATACTTCAAGAAACCTTGTTTCAAGTTCAAGTGTTGAAGTCAAACAAGTCTATCCAAGATTCAAGTGAAGAAGTGCTGATTTTTTAAAGCTCGATAGCTGCTCGACACCTCTCGACCGCTAGGCTATCTATCGAGCCTCTTAAGGTGTTTCTTATCGCAATCTCGACACCTTCTCGATAGCTAGTCGATCGATCGAGAAAGCTTCTGTCCCCTCGATAGCTTCTCAACACCTAGTGGATCGATTGAGCCTCATCTCTTGTGTCTGATGTTTTAATCCTCGACACCTGCTCGACACATTCTCGATCGATCGAGAATTACTGAGCCATACGAAATTCAGATTTCCAGATCTGATTTTTGACCCATGATGACATGTATGTGTAGGGTTTCTTTTCTCACAACCCTAGACCTATATAAGGCTTATTTTAGAGGCCGTCACATAAGAGAATACAAGGAGAACATATGCAAAAGGTGACCGATGCCTTATTTTCTCTGAAAGAAGCTACTGCGTCTTTTGCGCTTTAGGTTTTGTAACCAAGTGCTTCTTAATCTTCATTGTTGATGAAGTGAAGAACTTTGCAGCCAACATCTTCTTCTAGTTGGTGATTGAAGTCGCGTACTGGGATCCGCACAATTGGTTAGTCAAGTACTGGGATTCATGCATCAAAGGGTGGCGTTCATATATTGAAGAGTTCAGAAGTTCTGAAGCGGTAGAAAGTTTCTGCTGTGAGTTCATCTACGAGGATTGTAGAGTCTAGGGACAAAGGTTTTGTACTAGATCTAAAACTCCTTTTCATTATAGTGGATTGCTTTTCGGGAAGGTTTCCCCCTAGGTTTTTTACTGTAAAACTAGTTTGTTTCATTGGTTTTCCTGGGTCATCATATCTTGTCTTATTTATTTTTTCCGCTGCATGATTTTGACATGATATTGATGTTTGTTTGTTTTAACAAGGTTTATTAATAATTAATCTAATTAACAACTTGGGTTAATAACTTGTTAATTCTATCAACCGGGGTCTAAATTTCCTAACAAGTGGTATCAGAGCAAGCACACTCTGATTAGGTTTTAATCATTGCTGTGTGATCCATTGACCCCCGTTGTCATGGAAGTTCTTGATTGATTTGATTTACATGATCTTGTGTTGAATGATGATGATGATGTTCAAGATGCCTATTGCAAACTTTATAATTTTTGTATGAAATCTCTTGAATATTCTACAAAATTAAAAGCTAAATTTAAAAAGGTAAAGCTTGAAAAAGATAATTTGATTACAAAATTGGATGAAGCCAATAATTTGAATGAGAATTTTAAAAATCAAATTTCATCTCAGGTGGACAAAATTAAAAGTTTGGAAGAGCAACTAGTTGAATCTAAAACTGAAGTTAAAAAATTAACTAGTGCCAAACTTGTTGTTAAGCCTAACTCAAAAGAAAAGGATTTTTATATTCCTCCATTTAAAAGGAATAATCAAGAGTTGAAGGCTAATATTGCTAGGATAGACAAAGGTAAAAATTATGATGTTAACACTGATGTTTCTAAACCTATGTCTAAAACTGCTCCTAGGTTGAATGAACAATCTGAATTTGTCCCCATTTGTCATCATTGTCATATTATTGGTCATATTAAGCCAAATTTTCCTAAGTTGAGGTCTCTGTCTACCTTTAAGGTTAGACCTCCTTCAAGGAAGCCGAGTAGTTCTAAAACTGCACATGTTTGTCACCATTGTGGTGTTTCTGGACACATTCGTCCTAATTGCTTTAGGTTGTATCCTTATAAGCAATTGTCCAAACGATCACAGATTTCCTCTCAAGGACCTATACCTTTGTTTGGAGAGTTATTAAAAGCTTTGAGCCTTTTAACTCAATTTCAGGAGAATTTTAATTCTTCTATGTCCTTTAGTAAACATACTAGAACACGTGCCTTTTCATCTTCACGCCCAAAGACTCGTGCTGTGTGGGTGAGAAAGGAGCCTAAGACTTAATTGTCTTTTCTGTTTGTCCTCTGCTTTAATTTTTTCTATCTAAAGTAGGACTCTCTTTACTTGATTTCTTATCTGCTTTTGGAATCATGCTTTCATGCATCTGCACCTTTCTATCATGCCTTCATGCATATGCATCTTTCTTTTATGCTTTCATGTGTTTGTCTGTTTTTGTTTGGTTATTTAGTTTTTATTTTGTTTATTTTTCAAAATAAAAAGGAAAAATTAGAAAAATACAGAAACAGTGTGTGTATGTGTACATTGGTACTTGTGTACCTTGGATGGCCATTGAAACAAAGTTTTCTAAACTTTGTATCTCTTGTAGCTTAGATGAGCATCTCTATGCACAACTAAGCAAGTGAGCTTTGTGGCTCTTGTTTGTGATGAGTAAGATTAAGTTATCTCTTGTACTTAACACTCATATCACTCTTTTTGACGGGAAGGATTAGAAAATCCTAAGAGAAAGGCATAAATAACCATCTCACCACTGTTGCCCGCCAATCATAATGACACATGTATGCTTCGGCATAGCAAAAGTGCAGTGTGAATGACATTTATGTGATTTGGCATAGCAAAATTGGAATGTCATATATCATTGGGTATTTCTTTTCTCTCTCTTATATGCCCATGCATGATTGCAAGCGTGTTTTCTAGGAGATATGGGAGTTATAGGATGTACCTCGAAGGTGATAATCTCCATCAAACGGTTATGATTGTGTGTGAGTTAAAGTGATTTTCTCATATCTCAAATTGTCAAAACATGTTGACACATTTGCAATCTTGCGATGTTTTTCACACACAACACGCAATATTCTTTGCTACTTTTGATACATGTGCAGGTACAATGTGATTTGGCCATCACAAAAGTTTACATGTGTTAATGTATGCTCACTAAACTGTCTTGACTTGTTTTTTAAAATATAAAATTGATTAGACTTGTTTAGTGTGTGTGTGTGTTTTGGAATCTATGTGCTTAACATTTTTCTTGTTGAGAGATTTGTTTTTCACATGTTTTGCATCCTTCTATTATCTTGTCATCCATAACATCTTGTTTCATTACATTCATGCATTTATATGGATTTCTTGTGTCCCCTTGATCATCCTTGATCATTTTTATGTCTTTCGGGTGAAGCTTTCTAGCTTCTTGTACCCTTTGTCAATCATGACAAAAAGGGGGAGAAATTGTGATGTGCTTTCTTTTTTTAAGATTCTACATGTTAGGGGGAGAAATACATTCCTTTGTAAGGGGGAGATGTGTTTCATCTTGTTAGGTGGAGTGCTTACTTCCTTCTTCGTGTACACCGGTTTTGTGACCATGTTTACATACATTGAACTTATCTTCTTTATATGTTGATTTATGTCTTCTTCACCTACCTCTACATGTGTTGTTTCTCTTCTTCCTTTATACACATGCTTCTTATACTTGTATGCAATCTATTATTTCTGTTTCACACAAAGATGCCTTGATGAGTTTTGTTTAAAGTGTTTCAAAAATACAGGTTGTCAAAGTCTACTTGCCATAAACTCTCTTCTTGCAAAGTTTTTCCAGAGTTTGTGTTAGGATAGATTTTATTGTATTCAACAAGTGAATATGAGTTAAGTGATTTATGACTTCTCTCATATGTTCATTTGTTTGTTGTGGTTTTGTCACGGATTGCCAAAGGGAGAGATTGTTAAGGACATATTTTATGTAATTGGCTAATCCTTTGACAAAACTCACTTTACTTGTATTTGGGTAGATCTAGGATGTGTTCAATACTTCAAGAAACCTTGTTTCAAGTTCAAGTGTTGAAGCCATGCAAGTCTATCCAAGATTTAAGTGAAGAAGTGCTGATTTTTTAAAGCTCGATAGCTGCTCGACACCTTTCGACAGCTAGGCTATCTATCGAGCCTCTTAAGGTGTTTCTTATCACAATCTCGACAGCTTCTCGATAGCTGGTCGATCGATCGAGAAAGCTTCTGTCCCCTCGATAGCTTTTCAACACCTGGTGGATCGATCGAGCCTCATCTCTTGTGTCTAATGTTTTAATCCTCGACACCTGCTCGACACCTCCTCGATAGAATTGAGAATTACTGAGCCTTACGAAATTCAGATTTCCAGATCTGATTTTTGGCCCATAATGACATGTATGTGTAGGGTTCTTTTCTCACAACCCTAAACCTATATAAGGCTTATTTTAGAGGCCGTCACATAAGAGAATACAAGGAGAACATATGCAAAAGGTGACCGATGCCTTATTTTCTCTGAAAGAAGCTACCGCGTCTTTTGCACCTTAGGTTTTGTAACCAAGTGCTTCTTAATCTTCATTGTTGATGAAGTGAAGAACTTTGCAGCCAACATCTTCTTCTAGTTGGTGAGTGAAGTCGCGTACTGGGATCCGCGCAATTGGTTAGTCACGTACTGGGATTCGTGCATCAAAGAGTGACGTTCATATATTGAAGAGTTTAGAGGTTCTGAAGCGGTAGAAGGTTTCTACTGTGAGTTCATCTACGGGGATTGTAGAGTTTAGGGACAACGGTTTTGTACTAGATCTGAAACTCCTTTTCATTTTAGTGGATTGTTTTTCGGGAAGGTTTCCCCCCAGGTTTTTTACTGTGAAACTAGTTTGTTTCATTGGTTTTCCTGGGTCATCATATCTTGTCTTATTTATTTTTTCCGCTGCATGATTTTGACATGATATTGATGTTTGTTTGTTTTAACAAGGTTTATTAATAATTAATCTAATTAACAACTTGGGTTAATAACTTGTTAATTCTATCAACCGGGATCTAAATTTCCCAACACCCAAAGTCACCCATTAGCAAGACCCAAAAAAGAAACCAAACAATAATTAATAGCCTTTTTTTTTCTGGGAAAAAACATAGCCATATAGTGATACAAATACAACACAAACATTGACATAAATATAATTTAAATCTAATAAATGCTTTTTTAAATATATATATATATAAGTGGTAATTATTTGATAATAATAAATATATAAATTAAAAAATAAATGAACTTTAGTATAACTTTGCTATTATGTCTTGTGAATTATTGTTTCTAATTTTTTGAAATATATTTTTAAATTAAATATTACAAGTTATAAATTTATTATATATCTTATTATTTATTTTTATAAATTTAAAATTATTAATTATTTATTTATGACGTTACTAATTCGAACCAAAAAATCAATTACCCTTCTCTTTTTCTATTCTTTGATTGGTCCAGTTTCTAAAACCATGAAAGCAATAGTAAAAGTTTTAATTTAAATCATGTTTTGTAAATGCCTTTAGGTTAACTCGCAACAATTGTCTTTAAAAAACCTTGTCTTCACTTTAAAAAGAAATGCAGTTTCTTATTGGAAAGCAAACCAAAAAGTTCTTCCTATTTTCATATAAAAGGGCGCATTTGCAATGCAAAACCATTAAACCAAGTGGCCTAACCAAATTTATTCTTCAAATAAAGTTTTTTAAAAAAAAAAAAACTAAATAAGGCGTTTTATGACCTTTATTTATTTATTTATTTATTTATTAGAAACAAATTAGACTTTATGACCCATTCTTCAACGAAACAAAAGATATAGTAAGGTATCATTGGACTCTTTACATACGTTCTTTGTTTTAAATATTGTTAAATAAGCAAATTTTGGTGGATATGAAATTTTACAGTAATTGTTATTTCTATAAATTAAAATAAAATATAATCATTATAGGTTACTATATATATATATATATATCTTTCTTTTTTTTTAATCGTTAGGTCGGATAGGAAAAGTTTGGTTTACTCGTGTATATAAAAGCCTTTAATTAGTAGCCATTATTATGTCATCGTGTGACTCTCTCTCAAAGCTTGAAATTCAATGGCAAGCTGCATCAGATTTCATCCATGCTTTCTTGTTGCCTCTATTCTCTCATATTATATATGTTATAGGCTTTTTGGCTACAACCGATAATAATGTCCCCCAAGCACAAATAACAAGATACGAAGGTCAGCATCTCATGAAGGTCTCAATTGGTACTCCACTTGTAGACATCTATGGTCATGCCGATACAGCTAGTGACTTTGTGTGGACACAATGTCTACCTTGTGATGTCTGCTTCAATCAGATTAATCCTATACGCTTTTAGACCCCTTAAAACACAACCAGATTAACCTAGTTAATAAGCCAAGTAATTACTTAGTCAAATTATTCAGATCTAGGTTAACACATGTAAATCATATCATGTAAAACAGTGGAAAAATAAATAACACAACGATATGATAACCCAGGAAAACCAAACCAGTAAAAAACCTGGGGAGGATTTGACCTAGCTATTCTCAAGGTAAAACAGATCAACTATGAAAGAATTGAAGTTTACACAATAGCGACTTAGACCACTAACATTTTATTCCTACCTTGAGTAGGAAACTTACTACCACGACCACGTGACAGCTCCGAGTTCGCGGACTACTTCTTTCTTGATCCACAGCAACCACAAGTACTCCCACTTGTGTTTCTTTAAGCTCTTTATACAGCAACTGAAACGATCATCAAGCTCTTGACATAATCTTGATTCTTGATAACCCTAAGTATATCTGAAGGCAAACACCTCTAAATCTCACAAGAGATTCATATACACAGCATAAACAACAACCTAAAAACGTGGCTAGGGTTTTTCCTTTTATACTTAAGGCAAAATATAAAACCCTACACGTTAAACGGGATTGGGCTGAGTTGGAAAATTCTGCAGAAAAACAATCTGCAAGAGCTTCGATCGATCGATTCTAATTTTCGATCGATCGAGCCTTGCAGATTTACACAGTAAATCCTGCAGTACACTCGATTCCAACTTTACATAAACACACACTTTGAGAAAGTTTAAAACAAGACTAAATGTTTTGATCATGGTTTGCCAACATTACACATTGAAGTTCTAATACATTAGTTCCTAGTTCCTTAGAACCTAACAAACTCCCCCTTTGGCAATCCGTGACAAAACACAAAATAAACAAAATGCTCAAAGTTACAAAAACAACCCATTACAATAACATTGCCCAACAAAAACAAATTCAACCTAATTACTATCTATCAGTTGCAAGTGTAGACAGTAGCATGACTAAATCAACCTGTATATTACTGTAACACTCAACAAACACATAAACGCATGTGTGGAAAATACAATTAAAACAAAATAACTTCTTGATTTCACATAACATAAAAATAAAGACATATATCATGAATAACCTCATAAATATAAATCAATAAACAATGTATCATAATGTGAAACAAGAAAGAAAAACATAAATACATCAAAGTATCCCCCCCTATCATAGACAACTCAAATAAAACAAAAACAAAAACAAACAAAAAAAACATCATGAGCCAAAAAATATAAATACAAGATGAAGCACCAAGATACAATCTAAAGCTCCACAACTCCAAAACACAAAATCTCCCCCTATCAACAAAATCTCCTCTCCATATGTACTCCCCTTTTTTGTGACGAATTGCCAAAGGGCAATCATGACTCATCATCAAAAGGAGGTGGTGGAGGTGATCATCTAAGACTCGCCAAATCTACTCGCAAGGACTAAAGCTCGGTAAGCACATCCACCAAAAGCTGACCATGAGCCGCCTAAACGGTCATAACAGTCTCCAATATACGACAAATGCTCAATCATCCAAAGTAGAAGGTGGAGGAACAGCAGCAACAGTCGGATCTACGTATGCCTTGTTAGGACAAATGTGATTCACTTGTTAGGAACATATGTCACTATTTTATGTAATTGGCTTATCCTTTGACAAAAAGCACTTTACTTGTATTTAGGTATATTTAGGATGTATTTAAATACTTCAAGAAACCATGTTTTAAGATCAATTGTTAAAGCCTTCAAGTCTGTCCAAGAAAACAAGCTGAAAGTGTAGAGTTACTAAAGCTCGATAGCTAGCATGTGTCGAGGTTTAAGAAGCTGTTTCAGCCCTGTGGCTCGACAGCTAGCTCTACAGATGCTCGACAGCTTCTATCTGTCGAGGTTTACAAAAACAGAATTTTTGATCTGTTTTTCTTGGGATCCGTAGATGTGTCTTTGGGCCTTCTTTTCTCCTAACCCTAGACATATAAAAAGATTGTTTTAAGGGCCGTCAAAGTGTTCACAAGTTGCACAAGTATTGAGCAAACTCTATTCAAGCAAATTGTGACCGGAGACGAAGTTCTTGCCCTAGTTCATCTCTTTCTCTTAAAGAAGTTGCTGTGTATGTGCACCGTAGGGTTTTGTAACCAAGCATCTTCTTGATCTTCATCGTGTGGATGAACTAAAAAACTTCGCAGCCAACAACCTTCTTAGTTGGTGATTAAAGTCGCGTATTGGGATCCGCGCAATTGGTTAGTCACGTACTTAGGAGCCGTGCATCGAAAGGAGGAACTGTCACTACAGAACAAGTCCAATTGGGTATTGGAGTAAGGTTTCAACTATAGGTTGGTAAGGTACTTAGGATTCCTTTACTTGTAACCGCTTATTATGATAATAGTGGAGTTTCGGGAGTGGTGACCTGAAAATCACCCGATGGGGTTTTTGCCGTTAGGTTTTCCCCATTTGTAAAAAAATCGCCGTGTTATTTATTTTCTGCTACATAATTAATTTATTGGTGATTTGTTTGTGCTACCACGCATTTGCATGTTAATTTGATTAATTAATAAAATTGGCTAATTAATCAATTAATTCATCACAAGGGATCAATATGTTTTTGGCCTATAAAGTGGTATCAGAGCAAGCACACTCTAATTAGGTTTTAATCTTTGTTGTGTTGATCCATTGACCCCTATTTGTCATGGATAGAGGACAGTCTTTAATCATACCTCCTTTATTTGATGGCACTAACTATACATACTGGAAAGTACGCATGAGAGCTTTCTTATAGTCTTTAGATGAGAAAGTGTGGCAAGCTGTTGAGATAGGCTGGACCAAGCAGAAGGAAGCACCGGCCGACTGGGATGATGCCAAGATCAAGGCGGCAAACTTCAACAGCAGAGCGTTGAATGTCTTATTTAGTACGGTCACCAATGAGGAGTTTAAGAAGATATCCTCAACTGAAACTGCCAAGGAGGCTTGGACCATTCTCCAAACAACCTATGAGGGAACCAAGGCTGTCAAAGATTCAAAGCTACAAAGGCTTACTACAAGCTTTGAAGAGATTAAGATAGAGGAGGATGAGTCGTTTGATGAGTTCTATGCCAAGCTCAAGGACATAGTAAACTCTGCGTTCAATCTTGGGGAAACCATTCCTGAACCCAAGATTGTGAGAAAAGTGCTCAGATCTCTACTTAAGAGATTCCATGCCAAGATCACCGCAATTGAGGAATCAAAGGATATTGACGAGATTCCTTTAACAGAGCTAGTTGGTAATCTGCATACCTACGAGCTAGGGTTATCAAGGATTGGCAAGACGGGTAAAGGCAAGAGCATGGCACTAAAGGCCAAGAGCAGTGAAACAGACGAGTCTTCAGATGATGAAGATTCTAAGATGAAGTCCTACATCACTAGGCAGTTCAAGAAGTTTATGAAGAATGCCAATGGAAAGGGCTTCGACAAGGACCGTAGGCAATCCAGTTTTTCTCAGTTCAAGAGCCAAGATAAAGGGAAGAAAGATGCAAAGGATGGCGATCAGTACACTGTTCCCGCAGGACCTAAGTGCTTTGGGTGTCAAGGCTTCAGTCACATGAAACACGAGTGTCCTACATATCTCAAGAGCATTGGGAAGAGTAAGGCACATGCTGCTACCTTGAGCGACACCGAGCTTGAGGATGATTCCGACAATGAGGACGACAGAATCTTGAATGCCTTCACTGCCACTGTTAATCCTACTGATGGGATTGTTGAAGATGTGGTTGAAGAAGAGGAATTGGTGGAATCCAAGTTTGAGAAGATGGATGATCAAGATGACATCCATACAGCCTATGAGAAACTGTACAAGCTTTCTGAGAAGCATGAGAAACTGTATAGGCTAACCACCAAGAAGCTCAATGATGTGGAACTTGATCGTGAAGAGCTGTCCACAAAGTTTGATGAGGCTAATCAGACTATTGGAGCACTAAGGTATGAGAACAATTTCTTGGTTGAGAAAACCAAGAAGCTTGAAGCGGAGCTGTTTCAAGTCAGAGCTCAATTGGAGAGGACTTCAAGTGCAAAGCTTGATGAGATGCTCAGTCTTCAAAAATCTGCTTCTGATCGAACAGGTTTAGGGTATGGTTTCTCTTCCTCTAATACCGCTTCTACTAGTACTACTGTTTTTGTTCCTCCTAGCAATAATGTTAAAACTGATTTAGGTAGTGAGAACTTAGACAAAGGTAAATCTATCTTAGGAGCACCCCCTAAGCAAGATAAGAAGGAAGCTAAGAACCCTAGAGCTAAGAAGTCTAACTCTCAAAAGCCTAAACAAAAGAAGCAGCATCTCTGTCATCATTGTGGAGTCGCCAGTCATACTCGACCAAATTGCTATAAGTGGCTTGCCACTCAACAAAGCAATGGCATGATAGCATCTGGAAGCCAGAATCAACTTCAATCCACTTTTACTCCCCTTGGAGATCTTCTTAAAGCCCTCATGTTCCTTTCGAACTTGAACGGTTTTAATTCTTCCCCCTCACCGCCAGTTCAAGGGTTTAATCAAAGGAAAGGTTCTTCCAGGGTGTGGAAGGAATAGGGCTCCAAGTGATTCTATCACTTTTCTCTTTCTCTCTTCTTGTTTTTGTGTGTGCATTACTTGTGTGTTTTGCTTTCAAGTTTTGAGTCAGTCTAGTTTTTATACTTTGCTTAGTTTAACATGTTTTTATTTGGTTATTTTTCAGTTTTGCTTTGTTTTTTTTTCATATAAAAAAAATTGAAAAATCAGAAAAATACAAAAACAGTGTGTGTATGTGTACATTGGTACTTGTGTACCTTGGATGGCAATTGAAACAAAGTTTTCTAAACTTTGTATCTTTTGTAGCTTAGATGAGCATCTCTATGCACAACTAAGCAAGTGAGCTTTGTGGCTCTTATTTGTGATGAGTAAGATTAAGTTATCTCTTTTACTTAACACTCGTATCACTTTTTTTGATAGGAAGGACTAAAAAATCCTAAGAGAAAGACATAAATAACCATCTCACCACTGTTGCTCGCTAATCATAATATGACACATGTATGCTTCGGCATAGCAAAAGTACTGTGTCAATGACATTTGTGTGCTTCGGCATAGAAAAATTGGAATGTCAAATGCTTACTATCATTGGGTATTTCTTTTCTATCTCTTATATGCCCATGCATGATTTGCTTAAAAGAAAAATATGCAAAGAAAATAAAAAGCAAAAAGATAAAAAAAAAAAAAAATGCTTTAAATATGATTGCAAGCGTGTATTCTAGGAGATGTGGGAGTTATAGGATGTACCTCGAAGGTGATAATCTCCATCAAGCAGTTATGATTGTGTGTGAGTTAAAGTGATTTTCTCATATCTCAAATCGTCATAACATGTATACACTTATGCAATCTTGCGATGTTTTTCACACACAACACAAAATATTCTTTGCTACTCTTGATACATGTGCAGGTACAATGTGATTTGGCCATCATAAGGAATATATGTGTTAATGTATGCTCACTAAACTGTCTCGACTTGTTTTTTGAAATATAAAAGTTGGTTAGACTTGTTTAGTGTGTGTATGTGTGTTTTTGGGATCCACGTGCTTAAAATTTCTATTAAGAGATGATTTTGAGAGGTTTATATGGTGTTTGGATCATTGGTTGTGTTGCATGTTTGATTGCATTCATATCTGTGTTTTTCTTTTCTCGAAAAACGGTTTTTAAGCAATCTTGACACCTCCTCTACACCTGGCTATCTGTCGAGCTCTAAAGGTCTTTTCTTATCACAATCTCGACAGATCCTCGACAGCTGGTGAATCGAACGAGAAAGTTCCTAGATCCTCGATAGCTTCTCGACAGCTAGTTCGATCGATCGAGCTTCTGTTCTTGCTTTTGGTGTTTCTTCCTCGACACCTGCTCAACACTTGCAGCTATCGACGGCCTTTTTCTCGACACCTTCATCTGTCGAGATTTACTGAGGTTTTATTTGAACACCTCGTGCGATCCGCCTTTCATTTCTGTCGATCTCCCTCTTGATTGATCTGACTCTTCCTCTCCCAAACTCTCTCATCTCACTCTAAAACCTCTTCCTCAAGGTTTCTTCAAGCTTTCTCAAGATTTTCTTCACTTGGTAAGCTTCTAATCTCTTCCATTTCATGCATTTCATGTTTTGAAACCTAGGTTTTGGGGTTTTTAAAAATTTTTGGGATTTTTCAAAGTTAATGAGTTTTTGTTGAAATTTTGGGTTGGGTTTTGAAGATTTGATCTTAAAAACTTCATGCATTGCATCACATTTGCATTATAACAGTATTATCATGCATTTAGATGTGTGCAATCTGTTTGTGTGCTGATAGGATTGGATTGGGCTGAGCCCATGATGCAATTTTCTTTTGCATATCACATGTTCATGCATTCCCCATGCATACGTACTTTCTTTTCAATATACTTGCTATATTTGAACTATTTGTAGCTTTTCTGATTGTCTCTTTCTTCCCCCTCTCTCTCTTGTTTGCGTTAGTCGTGTCTATGGCACCTAAGTGTAAGTCAGCTCCGCCCCAGAACCCTTTGCGTTCTAGGACATCGTCTTTGTCTAATCCTACTCCTTCTCACATTCGGTTCCGTGATGAGGATGCCCGAAAGGACTTCTCGGAGAACTTTTCTTAACGAGGTGTTCTTCGGAACGCCGAGTCATTTTGGCGGACTTCACCGATACTGACCTTCCCACTGTCATTCACAGTCGAGGATGGGAGTCACTGTGTGACGTTCCGGTCACTTGTCCTACTATGCTGATCTAGGAGTTTTACTCCAACATGCATGGTTTTGATTTTTCAGTACCTCTCTTTTCTACTTGCATTCGAGGTACGCGCATTCTTGTCACACCACAGCTTGTTGTGGATGTGCTTCAGGTTCCTAAGGTAGAGTTTCCTAACTATCCTAGTTGTGAGTGTCTGTGGACTGTGTCCAAGGATGAGCTTAAATCAGCTTTTTGTGAGCATCCTTCTGAGTGGGGTGAACGTTAGTTCACTTACTGTTCGGCCTTTGCAAAAGGCCCATGGTTTTTGAACATGGTGATGACCTTTGTACTCCATCCTCTCTCTCATTATAACTCTATCACCGAGCCTCGTGCTCGATTTCTGTTGTCCCTTCTTGAGCATCTTACGATTGATTTCCCTTCTCATTTTATTCTTTCCATCATAGATGTTCATCTAGATTCGGCATCTCGTGATAAGCTCATCTTTCCTTCTGCTATCGCGAGAATCTTACGCCATTTTTCCGTCCCTCTTCCAGCGTCTGACCCTTTCACCTTCATGTGTGCCATAGATTACGCTACCGTTAATTGTAGCAAGGCTCAGTTTAGGTCGCGACAGACGGATTCAACACCTTCCCTCCCGTTCTACTCCATCTCATTCTACTCCATCCACATCCGCTTCCTCCTCTTTTTTAGGCGATGTGACTCTAAGAGACATCATGGTGCAGTTGCAGCGCATGGATGCTCGCCTTGATACACTCTCTACGGAGTTGTATCAGGTGAACGTTCGTGTCAGTCATATTGCACGACGACAGGCCTCCATGGGTGGTTATGCTTCTGAGATTTGTCCTCCACCACCTCCTCCCGTGGCTTCTAATTCTGAGGATGAGGATGATGATGATGGTGATGACGATGATGCTTCGGATGATAATGATGGAGATGCTAGCTCTACCGATGAGATGTCTACTTGACACTCTTACCCTTTGTCACTCGTGACAAAAAGGGGAAGTAGTTTTGGATATGAGAGTAGTCATTCTTAGAGGGAGAGTTAGTATAGGACATTTTGTTAGGGGGAGTGTTGATATCTGAGGGATGTAATGAGGATTTTATGTATCTTTTCTTTTCTTTCTTTTATAGATACATTGTTCTTGTACTTTAGGTCTTATGACCAATTTTTGACATACATTGTACTTATCTTCTTTATATATGTTGATGTATGTTTCTTTCACCTACCCTTTCATATGTTGTTTCTTTTCTCTCTTTATGCACATGCTTCTTATTACTTGTATGCAATCTATTATTTCTGTTTCACACAAAGATGCCTTGATGAGTTTTGTTTAAAGTGTTTCAGAAATACAGGTTGTCAAAGTCTACTTGCCATAAACTCTCTTCTTGCAAAGTTTTTCAAGAGTTTTGTTAGGATAGATTTTATTGTATTCAACAATAAGCATGAATTATATAATTCTGAATCAGATAATAACTCTCATGTAAAATCATTAAAGAGAAATTTTCCTTCTACTAGTGATGCATATGTTTGGCACTTGTGTTTAGGTCATATTAATTCAAACAGAATTCAAAGACTGATCAAAGATGGACTCTTAGAGCCCATGGACTTTGATGAATTTCCAGTTTGTGAATCTTGTTTGGAAGGTAAAATGACCAAACGATCTTTTAATGCAAAAGGTAGAAGAGCCCAAGATTTGCTAGAACTAGTGCATACTGATGTGTGTGGTCCTATATCAATCCAGGCAAGAGGTGGCTATGAGTATTTCATTACTTTCACTGATGATTACTCTAGATTTGGTTATGTATACCTAATGAAACGGAAGTCCGAAACCTTTGAAAAGTTCAAAGAGTTTAGGGCTGAAGTTGAGAAGCAATTAGGTAAACACATAAAGGCCATTTGATTTGATCGAGGTGGCAAATACCTTCTTGGGGATTTCAAGGATTACTTAACTAAAAATGGGATTGTATCCCAATTGACTGCACTTGGAACTCCACAACAAAATGGTGTAGCGGAAAGAAGGAATAAAACTCTTTTAGATATGGTTAGGTCCATGATGAGTTATTCAACTCTACCCATTTCCTTTTGGGGATATGCCTTGAGTACTGCAATGTATCTTCTAAATTTAGTACCTTCGAAGTCTTTTCCTAAAACACCTGTTGAGTTGTGGAATGGGCGTAAGCCTAGTATGAGACATCTCCATATTTGGGGTTGTCCAGCACATGTGTTAAAAGGAAAGTCTGACAAGTTACAGCCTAAAACAGAAGTGGTTTTATTTGTAGGGTATCTAAAAGGAACTATTGGAAGTTTATTCTATAGTCATAAAGATAATAAAGTTTTTGTTAGCACAAATGCCAAATTCTTGGAAAATGACTATATGAATGATTATACTCCTAGAAGTAGAGTTGTGTTGGTTGAAATAAATGAACCTGTAAATGAACAACCAATGGATGAAACTAGGGATGATGTGGCTGTATTAGATACACCACAAGATACTACTTATAAGATGTCTAGTACACAGGTGTCTCGTCGTAGTGGGAGAATTGTTCGGCCTCCTATAAGATTCATAGGTTTAGGAGAAACTTATGAAGCTATCTCAGAAGAGGCTGAATCGGATCCCTACACTTATGATGAAGCAATGAATGATATAGATGCACATCATTGGGTCTAAGCTATGAAATCTGAATTAGATTCCGTGTATTCCAATCAAGTTTGGGATCTTGTAAAGGCACCTAACGGCATTAAACCTGTTGGTTGCAAATGGGTTTACAAGAGGAATAGAGGGATAGATGGAAAGGTTGAAACCTTTAAAGCAAGGCTAGTGGTGAAAGGGTATACTTAAAAGGAAGGTATTGATTATGATGAAACCTTTTCTCCAGTAGCAATGCTTAAATCTATTAGAATTCTCTTATCCATTGCTGCTCATTATGATTATGAGATTTGGCAAATGGATGCCAAGACTGCATTTCTCAATGGCAATCTTGAAGAGGAAATCTATATGATGCAACCGGAAGGTTTCGTAACTAAGAACCAAGAGCATATGGTATGCAAGTTGAAAATGTCCATTTATGGATTTAAGCAAGCATCTAGGTCATGGAACATCAGATTTGATCAAGCAATCAAGCCATTTGGTTTTAAACAAAATTTTGACGAACCATGTGTGTACAAAAGACATCAAGACAAAGTAGTAATGTTCCTAGTGCTTTATGTTGATGATATTCTACTCATTGGAAATGATGTAGGAGTGATGTCATCAGTAAAGGTTTGGTTGTCAAGCCAATTTGATATGAAGGACTTGGGTGAGGCTAACTTTATTCTAGGGATCAAGCTTTGGCGAGATCGAAAGAATAAGATGTTAGGCTTATCACAAGCTGGATATATAGATAAGGTTCTATAACGGTTTAGCATGCAAAACTCCAAGAAAGGATTACTTCCTTTCAGACATGGAGTTCCTCTGTCTGATGACCAAAGGCCTAAGACTCAAGAGGAAGTAGATATAATGAGACAAGTTCCTTATGCTTCAGCAGTAAAAAGTCTCATGTATGCCATGCTTTATACTACACCAGATATCTATTATTCAGTTGGCATGGTCAGCCGATATCAATCAAATCCAGGACCAAAACATTGGCAAGCTGTAAAGCACATTCTCAAGTATCTACGAAGAACGAGAGATTATATGCTTGTTTATCGTTGTGAGGATTTAATACCTATTGGCTATACAGATTCAGACTTTCAATCGGATCTAGATTTCAAAAAGTCCACATTAGGATGTGTATTCACCTTAGGAGGTGGAGTCATAACATGGAGGAGTGTCAAGCAATCTTGTATTGCGGACTCCACTATGGAAGCAGAATATGTTGCTGCTTGTGAAGCAGCAAAAGAAGCTGTATGACTCAAGAAATTCCTTTCTGACCTTGGTGTAGTAAGAATGGAGCAAGCTCCCATTACTTTGTTTTGTGACAATAGTGGAGCAATTGCACAATCAAAAGATCTAAGGAATCATAAGAAAGGAAAGCACATTGAGAGGAAGTACCATATCATTCGAGATATCATTGCTCGTGGAGATGTGGTGGTAGCAAAGATTGAAAGTGCAAATAATCTAGCAGATCCATTTACCAAAGCTTAGCCTCAAAGGACTTTCGAGTCGCATTTAGAAGGAATGGGAGTTAGATTAGAGCACAATAGTCTTTAGGGCAAGTGGGAGATTGTTAGGATAAGTGCCCTTAAATCCTATTGTATGATGCTATGTATAATATTAAGTATGACATTATGTGTGACTTAATATTGTGTTTAATAAAGTTGTTTTATTATTATTTGAAATAATGGTAACATTAATATTCGGACATTATCATATAGTCCATGAGATGCATAGTATGTGATTTATGTGAAAAGTCACAGAAAATATAAATCACTGGTTCTTTGTAAACTCAGAATTGTAGTTCGTAGTCGGTGATGAAATTGGGCGTTTCATCTGCGAAGACTCTAACATATCAATTATGATGATTTGTCTCGATCATGGAAGTGGGGACTTCTAGTTGATATGTTGATATGTTTTAAGAGTTAAGACATATTGAATTGGATCGCTGTGAGATTTATTATTCTCCTAATGACTGTCAAATGAATAATAAATCTCACGACTTATATTTGCATGAACTCTTAATCTTGAGAGAATAATGGACCTGATCATAAGGTATAGGCTGCTTTGATATATCAGGAGTGAGATTTAAAGTAATGGTCAAAACCTCAGTATGTTGGGCAGCCACATTTAGTGTTGATGGAACATATATTCTCAAGATGGAATTCATAGTCTCTTAACAGAGATACAAAATATTCCCTTGAGATAAGTTTAATGGGTTTGTTATTCAGAGAGTTAGGCCTAACCAATTTAGTAAGACTAAAGTATATATTTATGAAATTGGATTTCATAAATATATGGTGAATAACTTAAAAGGATTAAACCGGGTACTCAAGGATTAAGATGTAGTAATTTACAAAGTGGCAGTCTACATTCATGACTTTATATTACTACGAATATTTTATGAAGGGGTTGCATGTACAATAAAGTTTTGGGATATAATTTATAGATAAGGCCTAGAGTGCAACTATATTTATATAGTGGTATTAAATATAGTTAATGGTAACTTTGGACTTGTCAAGAGTTGACAGAAAAGCCCAAGGCCCATTGGAGCTAGTTTCTTATTGGTCCATTTTCTTCCCACTCCAAGCCACATACTAGAGCCCAATTGGAAAGGCCCAAAAGGCTAGCCCAATTAGATAATCAGTTATAAGGAGAGAAACTTACTGAATTTTAGATAGAACCTTTTACATGAAATGGTGTATGTGAGTGTTGGACACTCTTGAATTCTCTCTTGAACATTTCATATAACTGATTGAGAGACCACACATCTTGGGCGTTAGTGGAATTGGAGTGAAGATTAGAAGTATTCCCAAGTGCTTACAATCTTTGTTTTGAAATTCACCACACCAAGGTACACTCTCTTATTCTTGAATTCTGAAATTTATATAGTGCATGTTATCAATTGCGAATGAAGTAGATCCGTTAATTTTTCTACTGCGCACTCTCATATTTCCATCAATGGCGGCCTAGGAAAAAGGTAATAAATAAATAAATAAATAAAAGAAAGTGAATCAGTCAATTTAGGGGCAAGGTGGAACCCACAAGGAGGATGCGTTCTAATGATTGAACATCTTAAAAGTTATCTATAAACCAAGGAGGATGCGTTCTAATGCATTCTAATGATTGAACATCTCAAAAGTTTGACATTATGTTTTGTGTCCTTGTCATCTTTGTTACCCTTTGTTTTGTGCGTTTATCGCTTTTTTAGAAGTTGTCTTGTCTGTCCTTATCTTTGGTGTCTTCATGTTTGTTTGCAATCCTTGCAGTTTGATCTTTGCTATTTGTTTTTATGTCATATGTGTTTGTTTGCTTGTTTGTGTCCTTGTTCCATCTTGGGCCTTAGGCCTATCTCATACTCCGTTTGGGCCTTAGGCCTGTCCTTGCATTGTGTCGAGCTTTAGGCCCTTCCTTGTTTTATCTTAGGCCCTAAGCCCATCTTGTTTAGCATCTTGTGTGTTTGCATGCTTTGTTATGTTTGTGTGCCTCCTACGTTGTTGAGTTCATCCTTTTTGTTATATTTTGTGATCACGTGTTTGTTTGGTGTTTTATGTGAGTCTTTTGTGTTTGTTTATTCTTTTTCTTATGTGAGTCATGTGTGGTTATGGTTTGTATTCTTGCATGTTTGCATGAATCTTGTGTGTTTGCTTTTGCAAACCTTGTGCAATTGTGTGTTTGTGTGAGTCATGTATGACTATTTGTGTCTTTGGCATAAATTTCTCATTTTTGAGTGCCCTATTTGTGTTTGGACGTAAATTGCTCGGTCGAGTGGTCCCATTGGTATAAATTTCTCATTTTTGAGTGGTCTATTTGTGTTTGGACGTAAATTGCTTAGTCGAGTGGTCCCCTTGGCATAAATTTCTCATTTTTGAGTGGCTTATTTGTGTTTAGACGTAAATTGCTCGGTCAAGTGGTCCCCTTTGGAATAAATTTCTCATTCTTGAGTGGCCTATTTGTGTTTGGAAGTAAATTACTAGGTCAAGTGGTCCCTTTGGCATAAATTTCTCATTTTTTAGTGGCCTGCTTGTGTTTGGATGTAAATTGCTCGGTCGAGTGGTCCCCTTTGGCGTAAATTTCTCATTCTTGAGTGGCCTATTTGTGTTTGGACGTAAATTTCTCACTTCGAGTGGTCCTCCCAACTTTAGGTAGAGTCCTTAAAACTCAAAAACATCTCAAATTTTCTTTTATGTCTCTTATGATGCATTTCTTGTTTGCATGATTGCTTGCATGTATGTCTATCATGAAGGTAGAGTCCTTAAAACTCGAAAACATCTCAGTTTTTTTTTTTTTCTTTTATGTGGTTTTTCACACTTACTGTTGGAAGTGCACCAATCACCTTTTTTAGCACACCCCCATGTTTGCATGTTTGTGTGTTTGTGTGTTTGTGTGTAGTATGTGTGTGTGGACTCAAAGTTTATTAACTTGCAAAATGTTTGTTTCTTCAGGCTTTTAACTGAACTTGTAGTGCAAGTAAAGTTAAAAGAGGGACATCTATAGATACCGCATTTTGTACCCGTTAATAAATTTTGGTCCCCGGCCCCAATGATGTGCTTGAAATATGTTAACCAAGAGTAATTAAAGAGTTCACAATAGTTTGGAAGTAATCACAACATAAAAGTGCTCAAATCGCTTTGAAATCGATACTAAAAAATGACCTTTGCTCATTGTTTTGACCATAACTTTTGATCCACGAAGATATTTTGAGTGAGATTTATTTCATTGGAAAGTAGGCATCCTAGGCTTCAATTGGAATACAAAATTTTCCTAATTTGGACTTATATTGAGTAAGTTATGACCATTTGAAGTTGGGCCAACTGGGCAGTTAGATTTTCAAGGTTTTAAAACTTCATTTTAAGAGCCTAAAACATCATGCTTTGATGTGGGCCGACCCATAGACTCTTGAGAACATCCAAAGATCATTAAAAAGCCCCTCCCCAAAATCCTAATTTTAACTTATAAATACTCATCTTATGTCTCTAATCAAAACCCTAGCTAGAGAGAGTTATTTTTTAGCCTCCATCTTCTCTAAAACCCTAATCATCTTTTCTAAAAGCCCCACACAACACCTTAGCACGTTTTTTAAAAATTAAAAACCTCTCTTTATTTAGTTCTAAGGAAGAAACTATTTTTCTAAATTGATTTCTCAAAACCTTTTTCAAAATCTTTTGTTTTTAAGTTGTGATTACGAACTATTGTTGTGTTCTTTTGATTATTCTTGTCCTTAATCTAATCTTTGTGTTGTAAGCACAGAGGGGTCGGATAAACAATCTCAAATCTATGATTCTAAAGCAAGGTGAGCCTTTTTTCCCATGATTTCTCACTTTGCTACATAGGATTCACATGATTCTTAACTTGTTTTATTTGTTATACATGCTTAGAAATATGTTTTGCTTTGTTTGATTTTGTTTTGTTTTGTCTTACCATGCTTTGAGTGTACAGTTGAATTGGATATTAGAAGCATGCTAGGTTATGTTTGATTGTTGTTTTGTTGCTTCTTTAAAATTATGTTTCTAGGCACGTATGCATGCACATGATTTATGTATGCGTACGCATACTCGAGGCATGAGTACGCATACTTTATGTATGCACACACATACTTGTGCCTAGAAATGCAGATTTAAGGTTCTTGCTATTTTGTGTGTTTTGATTAGTTTTAATCTTCTATTTAGGTCTTGTTGAGTTTTGTTTTCACATGTTTAGGTGTAGGGTTAGTAGAATAACACGTTTCACATGCTTGAATTGATAGATTGATGATTAGGGTTTATACTTTGATGAATCACATGAACATTCATAAGAATTTGAACATGCATTGATGAACCCCTAATTCAACCTTCCCAAGCTAGGTGGTCTCGGGTGCCTAACACCTTCCCAAGCCGTACCTAAACTGCAGACCTATAATCTGGTATATGGATCCATGTATGTAAGTGATTGGCCTAAAAGGCCTAATATGGTTCCTAGACCTAATCTAGGTGGCGACTCTACTTTTCTCTGCCACAGTTCAGCCGAGGTGTACTCTCCTTTGCACCCACAGACATACAAATCCCACGTAACTTTTCGGAGTTGCACCCCGCCCCATGTATGTGTGTTGTTTGCCATGTGCGTGGGTTGGGCCCAAGCTGTACTTCGAAACAAAATGTTTTGTCTCTTATTCTTTTGATTCTGTTAGCGGAGCTCACGAATCAAAAAAAGGCATATGTAGACATCGCATTGCCCAATGATGGTAAAATTCTAAAGCCTAAGGTTGGTTTAGAGCCCAATCAGATTGAAATTGACTTAAGGAAAGTATTTTAGAAAATATAACACTTTTATGAATAAAATAAATCTATGTTTGGAAAACAACGGCCGCGAAAACCCTAGGGCATGCGTACGCAAACACGCGTATGCATACTCATGCTCCAAACCTGCATACACAAGCTTCATGCATGCGTACACATATACAGGCATGCGTTCGCATGCTAAGGTTCTAGAAACTATGAAAGACAAGTTTTTTGCATTAAAGCTGAGGTTTGGAGCGAATCCCACATCGTCTAGGAGCTGTACCAAACCCCATTTTCTCAATATGAAAAGCCATACATGGTACCTTTTTGAAATACACAGAAAATCCTAAGGAAAAACCTAAAATTCACTAGAAATAGTAAATCAAAGGGAGAGTTTTTCACAAAACATCCTCAAGTCAATTTTCTTTTGATTAAGACCTTTTTTGGTCTTGATCTTGAAGTTTTCTAATCAATTTTGTTTGGTTGTGAATAGATTTGACTGAGTGAAACGGTCAAAATCAAGCCAAAGAGCTTTTGTTTTGGAGGTATAAGTTCTAAACCTTCTCTTTCATTTCCTTGCTTTTTCTTGTTTTAATCCTTCTCTTTATTTTTCTTATTTATTTATGTTATAATATGTCTGCTTAACTTAGGTTTTCTTGGTTTTATCGTTTAAAGCATGTTAGATTGTTAGATTCTTTGTTTTAAGTTTCTGCTATGCTTTTTTTCTTGCTGTTTCTAGGTTAGGATTTTGGGTGTGTGTGCGTACGCATGCTTCTGCATGCGTACACATACTCGAAGTATGCATACACATACAACTAGGCTGCATACGTAGGCCCTATGTATGCGTACGCGTACTCAAGCCTAGAAATCCTAATTCGACCTTTTCTGCTTCTGTTCCTTTACTTTATTTAACCAATATGTCTCTATTCTAGCTTTTTTTCACATGTATATGTTCCTACTTCTCTGTTTATTTTTTGTTTTCCTTTAATATGTTAGATTAAGGTTTCCCTCTTTATGTTTTCATTGTTTTGCCATGAACATGCATATGATATGACCGTGCATTTGATGCATAGGTACTGTGGTACAATATGGTAAGTGAGGTAAGTCATGCATTCACACGAACATGCATTCGCTTGAAATATGATCTTGATCTTGCTTTGATGAACATGAATGATATTTATGAATGCTTTGCCATGGATGTGATAACTTTTTTAACATGCCTATGTTTTTCTTTGATATGACAACATGTTTGTTTGATTGCCGCCTTGACGATGTTTCTGCCCTTAGGAGTATGTATCATCTTAATAGGAATATGCTAGGATTTGTGATGTGATGATATGCATGATAGATGTATGCTAGGCTTGATGTGAGTTGCCATGATAGATGTATATTAGGGTTTTTGGGATGATTGATGCCATGTTGTATGCTTAGATGTATGCTAGTGTGTGTGTGTGTGTGAGTTTAAATGCAATATTGAACATGCCTTTAATGAGATTAAGACATAAGATACAATGAGTGGAAGCTAACCCAGGGGTCGGGTGGGGTTGGATGCCTAACACCTTCCAATCCCCATACCTAATAGCTTGTTTGGGTGGAGGGGGAGTATATGGGGACTAGAGTAGAGGGAGGGAAAGTAAGTTAAATTACCTTGTTTTGATGTTTTTTAAAGGAGGGGGAGGGATTTGGAGGGGTTCTAACTACTTCTAACCTCTTATTTTTAATTCTCCCAAATTGGAGAGATTTGGAGGGAGAGTAGAGCATAGAAATGCCTGACCAAATGAATTACCAAATTTACCCATACCATATTACCAAAATTATGAATTATGAAAAAGCTAATTATTCCTCTCTCCCTTACTTAATTTTAAAAACATCCAAACAATGTGAAGGATAACCATTCCCCTTTACTCTCTCTACTCTCCTCCCCACTACTCTCCTCCCCTCTACTCTTCTCTCCCTCTAAACTTCCAAACATAGCATAAACTTTGAACCCATACTTTGGTAGTAAGATCAGTTCTTCCACGTAAAGGCGCTATATATATGGTTCCTACACTTAAACTAGGTGGTGACTCTGTTTTCTTTTCTCTGCCCTAGTCCACTCAGCCGAGGCGTACTCCCCAAAGCCCGAAAAGCACATTGCGCCCACAGCACCCTTAAGAAATTGAGAGGTCTCAGAAGAGACGATGGCAGCCGCCTCTAGATTTGGATCACCAATCGGAGGAACACCTGCCCAAGGTCCCCAAACAATCTGCAAAGACACTTATGATTAGAAAGAAACCTTTGATGCATATGATGATAACTGAACAAGAGGAATTTTGCTCACTGAGTCAAATGTAAGGTTGTTGAGATGAGCTTGCATCGAGAGGAAGACCTTTAGATTCACGTTTGCACCACGAGAGATGAGACCATACGATAAGGCCCAATGCTGCAAGAAGAAGAACACAGATACAGTTTGTAAAATGATAATTTACAAGAAAAGGAACATGAATACAGTTTGCAAGATGATAGTTTGCATGAAAAGGAACACAGATACAATTTGCAACATGTTAGTTTGTAAGAAAATGAACACAGATATAGTTTTCAAGATGATAGTTTGCAAGAAAAGGAACATGGATACAGTTTGCAAGATGATAGTTTGTAAGAAAAGGAACCCAGATACAATTTGCAAGATGATATTTTGCAAGAAAAGGAACCCAAATATAGTTTGCAAGAAAAAGGACATAGGTACAGTTTGCAAGAAGACAGTTTGCAAGGAAGTAAGATACAATTTGCCAAAGCATGAAATGCAGTTTATAAACCTAGATGACATCTTAGGGATATGAAATGTATATAGTTTACAAAAGTACGAAGTACAATTTGTAAAATTACATGGGTAAGGGAAAAGAGTCTAACCTCAAGGAGCTTACAAGGCCCCGCTAACTAGCGTAGAGTCCCTTGACTCACTATATTCATGACCAAGTAGAGGTAGGCAAGGCAAGCATGGCCCCAGTTGACCTCCCAAGCTTGCTCAAAGTCGTAGAAGAGAGCAAGCCACCTTAGGGACACTGTCTGACCCCCATTGGCAAAGAGATATGCCCCTACCACATATAGCAAAACTGCCCTGGCCATCTAGGCACGATCATACGAAGTTGCTTAAGAAAGAGGCTTGTAGTCCCTCTCTAGATCAAAGTAGAGAATACACTCACTAGGGTAGGCACACCCTAGCAAGTCCATGCCCAGCTGAATGCCCGACTCACCCTCCAAGTTGATGACAGGCCCATGTGATCTCAAACCAGTCATCCGGTGGAAATCGTGAGGAGTCACAGTAATCTCCCTCTCAACGATGTGGAAAGTGTGGGTAGTGTCCCACCACCTCTCAGCAAGGGCCTGAACTAGTATGTCGCTAGTTGCATCCTCTAGAAGAAGATGTATAAGTGGCCCGAAGCTGGCCGCGTTCACCAATGCCCTCATCTTGACCATCAAGGTCTGATACCATGTGGATATATGGCTAGCACTACCCTTACTCGAGTAAGGCTGCAAACCTTGTAGGAGATAAAAATAGGAGCATAAGAATCATTTTGGACAAAAATAAGTGAAAAAGGAAAAATCAAACTAGGCATAAAACCGTGATTCTAAGTCTCATTATACATGCGCGTACTAAGTGTATACGTATGCATACCCTGTGTACGCCTGCGCATGCTGAGGCGTACGTCCATGTGATTTTATGAACA
Source organism: Notholithocarpus densiflorus (assembly GCA_030021035.2). Taxonomy (NCBI): domain Eukaryota; kingdom Viridiplantae; phylum Streptophyta; class Magnoliopsida; order Fagales; family Fagaceae; genus Notholithocarpus; species Notholithocarpus densiflorus. Next base: position 653,778 of record JARYZH020000174.1, read on the forward strand.
TCTATGCGTATGTATACCAAGTGTACACGCACGCATACGACTTGACTACGCACGCATGCATATGCATGGGTGCAACCAAAACGGGTCCTTCGACATTTTCAGCCTACCATGGATCAATACTCATCCTAAACATGTTCCTACCCCTCCTAGGACATTATGTTTTCATCTAAACCCACCCTATAGCAAAACCCAAGCATTTACAAGTCTAAAAACAGATTAAAACAGAGGATCAGAGCAAAACTCGAAAATGAGAAAAGTTTGGAAAAACTTACCAATATAACCCGTGCATTGTTGGAAAGATGGTCATTTGATCTGTAGAGCAATGGAGGAGGTTCGTTTAGCCTCATGGCTCTAATCCAGTGGGTAAGGTTGAACACATCACCGGTGATCAAGTAGGAGGATTTCTTGGCCTTAGGTGCCATTGGAGAGATTGAGAGAGTTTGGGAGAAAGATATTCTCAGATTGTGAAAGGGTGAAGAAGTGAGGGGGAGGCAACATTTTTGTAGGGAGAGCGGTAGTTGAAGAGTTAGAGAGTAAAAGAAAAGAAGAAGAAGATGAAGAGAATAAGGAGAAAAAGAAGCGGTTCATAACCGTTGAGAAAATGAAGAGGCGGGAAAGGCACCCAGTGGCTAAACTACATGTAGTTTAGGCCCCCACTAAACTACGTGTATTTTAGTAAAAAAAAAAAATTTTTTAGGGCATCCCCAATAGACTCTAGAAGGTAGGAAATGAAAAGAAAAAATTCAAAATCATCCCCTGTGGGTCATGAAGCATCAGAAGTTACAAAGACACACTGAAATGAAAGAAATACCCTTTAGTGGGTCAAATGGCATGAAAATTTAAAGAAAACTCTCTCATGAGTTAGAATCACCAAGGAAACTCTCTCGTGAGTCAAAACCACCAACACAACTCCCAAATGAGTCACAAAAAGAAGATTTTCCCCAGTGGATCATTGTAGACACTGCATTTTGTACCCGTTAATAAATTTTGGTCCCCAGCCCCAATGATGAGCTTGACATATGTCAACTAAGGGTAATTAAAGAGTTCACAATAGTTTGGAAGTAATCACAACTCAAAAGTGCTCAAATCTCTTTGAAATCGATACTGAAAAATGACCATTGCTCATTGTTTGGACCATAATTTTTGATCCACAAAGGATTCTTGAGTGAAGTTTATCTCATTGGAAAGTAGACATCCTGGGCTTCAGTTTGAACACAAATTGAGCCTAATTTGGACTTATATTGCTTGTTTTATCACTGTTTGAAGTTGGGCCAACTGGGTAGTCCGATTTTCTATAGATTTAGGATGTGTTTAAATACTTCAAGAAACCATGTTTCAAGATTAAGTGTTGAAGCCTTCAAGTCTGTCCAAGAAAACAAGCTGAAAGTGCAGAGTTACTAAAACTCGACAGCTAGCATGTGTCGAGGTTTAAGAAGTTGTTTCAGCCCCGTGGCTCGACAGCTAGCTCGATAGATGCTCGACAGCTTCTATCTGTCGAGGTTTACAAAAACAGAATTTCTGATCTGTTTTTCTTGGGATCCGTAGATGTGTTTTTGGGCCTTCTTTTCTCCTAACCTTAGACATATAAAAGGATTGTTTTAAGGGCCGTCAAAGTGTTCACAAGTTGCACAAGCATTGAGCAAACTCTGTTCAAGCAAATTGTGACCAAAGACGAAGTTCTTGCCCTAGTTCATCTCTTTCTCTTGAAGAAGTTGCTGTGTATGTGCACCGTAGGGTTTTGTGACTAAGCATCTTCTTGATCTTCATCGTGTGGATGAACTAAAGAACTTTGCAGACAACAACCTTCTTAATTGGTGATTGAAGTCGCGTACTGGGATCCGCGCAATTGGTTAGTCATATACTTGGGAGCCGTGCATCGAAAGGAGGAACTGTCACTACAGAACAAGTCCAATTGGGTATTGGGGTAAGGGTTCAACTGTAGGTTGGTAAGGTACTTGAGATTCCTTTACTTGTAACTGCTTGTTGTGATAATAGTGGAGTTTCAGGAGTGGTGACCTGAAAATCACCCGGTGGGGTTTTTGCCATTAGGTTTTCCCCATTCCTAAACAAATCACCGTATTATTTATTTTCCGCTACATAATTAGTTTATTGGTGATTTGTTTGTGCTACCATGCATTTGCATGTTAATTTGATTAATTAATAAACTTGGCTAATTAATCAATTAATTCATCACAAGGGGTCAATATGTTTTTGGCCTATCATACCTCAGCAGAAGGATCACCTGTAGAAGAGGGAGGAAGAGGTGCGACACCAGAAGACGACTCAACTCTAGGGCGTTTAGAGCTTGCTCTCATTTGAGCAGGGCTCTGCTTAAGAAATGTGGCACCTATAGGAGCTATAATATGTATGGGCTCAGACGCAGGAAAGTCATCTAAACTTAAATGTAATAAAATCCTATGAATAAAAACCATTGAAAATTTTTGAGAGAAAACAACAAAAGTTGGCTTGACTTGGATCGGTCAAAAAGAGAGAGCCAAAAAGTTTTTGAAAAAGTTTGAATAGTGAAGAACATGTGAAGAAAACATGTTTTTAAAAAACTCTCTGAACGATTTTCGATTGATCGAAAAACAGATTCGATTGATCAAAAATTAAATTCGATCAATCCAGTAGTGATCAAGCATCGATCGAACCAGGCAGATTCAAACCAAAATTTTAATCGCAATTTCGATCAGTCGAGAAACAAGTTCGATCGATCGAAAATCTGGAAAAATCAAATTTCTGAAAAACAGAGCAATTTTATGCAGAAACTCCTCAAAGCATAGTATTTTATGAATAGTGAATGTTCAAATAGTGTGTAAAACACCTAAGAATGTTTAGATCCCCAAATTACAAATTACCAATTCAAACTTATTATCAAACAATGTATGTGCGGAACATGAACATAAGCTAAAATAGAATTGATAAAACAATCTAAACCATAAATAATCACAACCACAGTAGTAATTAAATGGCAAAGATAAAGGGAAGAGAGATGCAAACACAAAGACAACACAACGATGTGTTATCGAAGAGGAAACCGAAGTCATCGGCGTAAAACCTCTCTGCCACCCTCCAAGTGGTCAAAAATCCACTAGAGAATCAAGTTGGGATACATGAACAGCAGAAGACCCTCCAAGCCTAATCTACCCAGTGTACCTAAGCCCTCCAAGCTCCTACTCCAACAAGGTTACACTGAACCTTTGTCTTCTCTAGCTTACCGGATTCCGCAATTAGCCCATTGCATAAACCAATATCAATTGGTCCCTTCCTAACTGCTTCCCAAGCACCAAATAACCTTCTCATAGATATGGGTATGGTGAGATAAGGATTTGGCTAAATGTACCTCTCAAGGATGTAACAATGGAGAGGGTGAGAGTTGAGGAATTTGGAGAATTAAAGGATGAAGATTGTGGATAAGTCAATCTTGTTTTTCTTTAGGGTTTTTCTCTCAAAATTCTCTCTGGAAGCTCTCTACAATACATGGGTATAAGGGTATTTATACTGGTGTGTGTTTGGAATGTGAAAGGTTAGGTTTGTTACAAACAGAGCTGGCTGGCGACTTGACCTCGTGACTGGAACGAGTCGCGAGTCAAAGTCGCGAGCTAACAGAATGGCCAGACTAGAAGTTTTTTCCTATAATGCTCCAGCTAGCGTGACTCTTCAGCTCCTCTACATGCTTCACTCGTGTGCCTCCTTTGGCGAATTGACAGTCGTGAGATCCAGTCGCGAGGCCCTGCTTAAGTGCACACTCTTGAGCTTTTCTTCACACTCTCTCACACACTACCCTTACATGATTCCCACCTAAATACAGGGTTTCTAAATGCTGAATTAAAAGCAAATTGGCACGGAATAAAGCCAACAAAATGGTTGATTAAATTCAACCTTACAAATAGAATGCATGAGTATGAGATGAAATGCTTTTCAAAAATAATATCTCCCAAAATTAAGATTTTCAATCAATTTTTCCTTAAATTCTCAAACTACAAACACATTTTGCATTAAAATCAAAGAATTTTCAATCTTGGATGGCCAAAACAAAATCACACACAATAAAATGTACAAAGTTTAGCAAAGAGTAACTTGTGTAGTGTGTGCAACTAGCAAAAGCTTGAGATACATGTGAGGTGATATGTAAATAGAAATCAATCACAATTTCTACAAAATTCATCACATAAGTTTGAAAGTGACTATCACCTAAAGAGTTAAATCATATAACTCTCACATCTCCTAGAATAAAAGCTTGCAATCAAGTAAGTTTCTTGATTTGCCTCATAATGTACACACCAATTTTATTTGATATGAAATTTATTCAGATAGCCAAGATAATGAACACACCAATTTTATTTCAATTTGAAGTTTGTTATAATCCGAGGATACACCTTATGTTCTTTTTGTGCAATGCTACACTTTCTCAAGCACAAAATCATATGATATGCACTAAGGTGTTCATGATTGGCTAGTAAATAGTGATGAGATGGTTATTTATGCCTTTCTCTTAGGATTTTTTAGTCCTTACAATAAAAAACATGTGACTTCAAGATCAAGATCATGTGATCAAAAACTATAAACAACTCCCACACAACATGCACTACAAAGCTCAAACTAGTAAAGTGCAATAAAATAAGCTCATCCAAGCTAAACAAGGTACATAAACATGTTATGTAAAGATAAAATGGCCAACCTTGATTTCAAATCCAAGAAAATAATGCAAAACACATTTTGCTTCCCTTTTCCTTTTTTTTTTTTTTTTTAATTATTGAAAAAAATAGCAAAACACAACCTAGAATGAAATGCATGAATGTTATGCAATGCAAATCCTAGAAAAACAAAGAGAAACAAAGACAACAAAGAAGAATGGTCACAAAGAGTAGAGCGATGAAGCACAAGAACCATGTCAGAAAGACTCAATTAGATCGAGCCTTTTGCATCCAAAACTTTTTAGATGCAACTCTTGCATTGGAGTTATTATTCATATTAGAATACTGAACAACTCCAGGATTGGAATAAAAGTTTAAAACCTTTACTAATTCACCAATAAGTACCATAGGATCTTGTGCTTGAGGCACAGGTACTTTTGGCTTATTTGCTTGCTTAGCAACTTGCAACTTGAAACAGTTTGGACGAATGTGCCCAGACTTTTCACAAAAATGACAAACCCATGCAAGTCTATCATGCACCTTGTCCTTAGGAGGGTTAAGAATCTTAGATGTAGACTCTTTGAGACCAACCCTAATCTTCCTAGGAGGAGTAACATCTGCTGGTTTGACAATCTCACTCACGGAAGGCTTAGAAGAAGAAACAAAGTTTGTGGAATGAGTCTTAGAAACAGTGATGCTATCTTCAAAACCTAGACTAGTCTTGTCCAAGGGAGACTTCTGAATACTCAACATGTGTTCAAGTTTAGAACTAGCAGACCTATTCGTTTGTTCTCTAGCAACAGATAATTCAAGTTCTAAATTCTTAACTTTATCAAGCAACAACATGTTTTTAGACTTCACCTTATCAAGCAATTCATTAGTATCAAACAATTTCAAGAGCAAATTTTTCTTATCAAGTTCAAGAGAAGCAATTTCTTGTAAGCCTAAATCAACATTCATAGCATCCTTTGCAGCAACTTTGCAAAGCTTATTATAGGCTTCTTGCAAATTTGCATCCTCAGAGAGTTCCCCATCAGAAGGGTTCTCTTCAACAGTAACACTTTCATCAACTACAGCAGTAGCTGTGAAAGCAATGAAGTTTCCATCCTCATCACTACCAGACTCATTATCAGAAACTTCATCATCACTAAGGGTTACAGCCATAGCCTTACCCTTTGATCTCAAGAATGTAGGACATTCTGATTTCACATGACCATACCCTTGACAACCAAAACATTGTTGACCCATAGAATTATTAGAGGTTTGACCTACTTTCTCTTTAGGTTTTTCAGTATTATTCACCTTAGTGGGATCATTCCTCCTAAAATTTCTTGGTTCAGCATTGTTTTTACCTCTTGCCCTTCAGTTATTATTTCTAAGAAAATTTCTAAAGTTCTTAGCAAGGTAAGCAATCTCTGTAGTAGAGAGCTCATCATCAAATCCATTCACATTAACATCATCAATAGACTTAAGAGCCATTGATTTGGATTTGCTTGTCTTAGGTAGGTCCAACTCATAGGACTGAAGAGATCCTACAAGTTCATCAACAGGGATAGAGTCCACATCCTTGCTTTCAGTGATGGCAGTCACTTTGGGTCTAAAGTCCTCAGTAAAAGATCTAAAAATCTTCCTAACAATTTTAGGTTAATCATAGATTTCACCCAAATTATAAGCAGAATTAACAATATCATTCAATTTAGCATAGAATTTATTAAAAGATTTATCATCAAACATTCTAATACTTTCAAATCTAGAAGTTAACTGCTGTAGTTTGGTAATCTTAACTGCCTTTGTGCCTTCATGCACAGTTTGGAGAATATTCCATGTAGTATGAGCAACCTCAACATTAGAGATTCTCTTGAATTCCTCCATAGAAACAGCATTAAAAATAGCATTCATGGCTTTGCTATTAAAAGCGGCTGCCTCTTTCTGAGAAGTTTGCCACTCACTAACTGGAGTAGTGGGCTTCTCCCATCCGTATTCAACGGAGTTCCAAACTCTCTCATCAATAGATTTTAGGAATGCTTTCATCCTTACTTTCCAATAAGCATAGTTGTTCCCATCAAAGTGAGACGAGATCACAAGAAAGTGACCGTGTTCCATGACAATAGGGGTCAAGAATCAACTCTTAGATCAAAAGATCTAAATGCTAAAGCTAACCTGCTCTGATACCACTTGTACGCTTTTAGACCCCTTAAAACACAACCAGATTAACCTAGTTAATAAGCCAAGTGATTACTTAGTCAAATTATTCAGATCTAGGTTAACACATGTAAATCATATCATGTAAAGCAGCGGAAAAATAAATAACACAACGATATGATAACCCAGGAAAACCAAACCGGTAAAAAACCTGGGGAGGATTTAACCTAGCTATCCTCAAGGTAACCCTAAGTATATGTGAAGGTAAACACCTTTAGATCTCACAAGAGATTCACATACACAGCATAAACAACAACCTAAAAACATGGTTAGGGTTTTTCCTTTTATACTTAAGGCAAAACATAAAACCCTACACGTCAAACGGGCTTAGGCTGAGTTGTAAAATTCTGTAGAAAAACAATCTGCAAGAGCTTCAATCGATCGATTCTAATTTTTGATGGATCGAGCCCTGCAGATTTACACAGTAAATCTTGCAGTACACTTGATTCCAACTTTACATAAACACACACTTTGAGCAAGTCTAAAACAAGACTAAATGTTTTGATCATGGTTTGCCAACATTACACATTGAAGTTCTAATACATTAGTTCCTAATTCCTTAGAACCTAACAAATCCCAATTTCGATCCTCAAAAGTCTTCCACATACAGTGAAATTTCTTGTCATTCAGAACAATGTCATCAAACAGAGACAACCACGCGTTCTCCTCAAAATATTTGCAATTACGATTGTGGATATGCAACTGGTTTAACTAAAGGTATTATGGCCAAAGAAAAAGTCACCATCACTTTTACCTCAGGGAAAGAAGTTTCCTTTGACATTGCTTTTGGATGTGCCATTTTTATTATACGTGAATTTTGACAAATCCACAATTGAATCACATTTTTTTCTTATATTTTTTATACTTGTGAAATTTTCAAAAGATCAAAGATCAATTGCTATGTTATCAATCAATTGTTTAAATTGCAAGTTTTGTAGTAAAAAATTATGCATAAAAAATAAGTTTATGAATCATATAGTAAATAACATCTGATTAGCATAATATTTGACATGTGTGTTAAGAGTATAAAGAACATGCAATTTAACAGTTAGATTTTTCAAATATGTAGCAATGCTAATGTTCTTAAAGGAAGTTGTAATTTTAGACTACAACTAAGTTTGTAGTTAAACTTTATCCTAAAAAAAAACACTTATATCAAAATCCATTCTTAATTAGGATTCCTTATTAAATATTTAAATCAAAATTTCAAATCCAAAAGAATAGAAATAAATTTTAAGTTTTTAACATCAAACTTCACAACCCCTTCATAATATATATAGTCGCAACAGCTAACAACGTTGTTTGTATTTTTTGGAAATACGTGTGGATGAAAAAGTGTGTGAAAATACGTATAGTATTGTTTAAACACTGAAAACTGTTGTTTAAACCATGGTAACAAACGGGCCTGAATGTTTCAAGATTATGGACTTGCAATGCTTCAAAGTCTTTGCTCAGCCCTCCTTGTTCACTCTTCTCCCTAGCTATAAGCCTATATGAGGTTTTTTAACCTAAGTCTTGCCTTAAACACATGGCAATGGTTTCTTCAAGACTTCTCTTCCTGTTTTCCATTTGCATACTGACTTCTCAAGCCTTTGAGCAATACCTCTTGTGGGTGTATGGGCCTAAAGAGGTCTAGACGGCCCATCTGTAAGGGTTTGGGCCTAAATGACCCAGAATAGTTCGCATGACTGAAGCCCAGGATCGTTGGGCTAGAACCATCCCACTGAGAGGCATGCACGGATCGGGACACAATGGTCGGTAGTGCCATTTTAACGGGGGTCGTGTCCGGCCAAGCATAGGTACCGATTGGCGGGCCCGATAGGAAAATAAGAGTGGTTCAGGTCGATGGCTGAACGTTAAATAATTGTTGGGGTTTAAGCCCTAAAATCGAATTTATTGGCATGTCATAAATAATTAAATTGTTTAATTATATGAGACTATTTATAAATGAACTAATGGGAAATTATCTTAGTCCATGAGATGCATAGTATGTGATTTATGTGATTTAGTCACAGAAGATATAAATCACAAGTTCTTTGTAAACTCAGAATTTTAGTTCGTAGTTAGTGATGAAATTGGGCGTTTCATCTGCGAAGACTATAACATATCAACTAAGATGATTTGTCTTAATCATGGAAGTAGAGACTTCTAGTTAGTATGTTGATATATTTTAATAGTTAAGACATATTGAACTGGACCGCTGTGAGATTTATTATTCTCCTAACGACTGTCAAATGAATAATAAATCTCACAACTTCTATTTACATCAACTCTAAATCCTGAGAGAATAATGGACCTGATCATGAGATGTAGGTTGCTTTGATATATCAGGAGTGAGATCTATGAGTCACGATCAAAACCTCAGTATGTTGGGCAGCCGCATTTAGTGTTGATGGAACATATATTCTCAAGATGGAATTCATAATCTCTTAACGGAGATATAAAATATTCCCTTGAGATAAGTTTAATGGGTTTGGTTATTCAGAGTGATGGGCCTAACCACTTTAGTAAGGAGTTACTAAAGTATATATTTATGGAATTGGATTTCATAAATATATATTGAATAACATAAAGGATTAAACCGGGTACTCAAGGATTAAGATGTAGTAATCTTCAAAGTGGCAGTCTATTTCATGACTTTGTATTACTACGAATATTTTAATGAAGGGGTTGCATGTATAATAAAGTCTTGGGATATAATTTATAGATAAGGCTTAGAGTGCAACTATATTTATATAGTGGTATTAAATATAGTTAATGGTAACTTTGGACTTGTCAAGAGTTGACAGAAATGCCCAAGGCCCATTGGAGCTAGTGTCTTATTGGTCCCTTTTGGTCCCACTCTAAGCCACATACTAGAGCCCAATTGGAATGGCCCAAAAGGTCAGCCCAATTAGATAATCAGTTGTATATAAGGAGAGAAACATACAGAATTTCATTAAAAAAAAAAAGTTTTTCCATAAGAGTCTTTCATAAGAATTCTCATAAGGAATAAAATGGTTTATATGTGAGTGTTGGACACTTATTATTATTCTCTCCATGGAAACTGATTGAGAGACCACACATCTTGGGCATTAAGTGGAATTGGAGTGAAGATTAAAAGTCTTCCCAAGAACTTCTGATCTTCGGTTTTGAATTTCACCACACCAAGGTACGCATTCTTGTTCTCAAATTTTGAAACTTACATAGTACATGTTATCAATTGCGAATGAAGTAGATCCGTTAATTTTTTCCGCTGCGTATGTTTTGTATGCGATACAAACATGTATATTTCCAACAAATGGGATCAAAGCGGTCTTCAATTTCGAATTGTATAACATGTTTTATGAGTTTTGGAATTAGAGATTATAGTTTCATATTGTTTGAAGATTATGTATTTAATTTTCTGCATGGTTATTGAAACTATGATTTGATAAAAACTGATATTGATGTTATGATGTTGTTTAAATTTGAATTTAAGTATGTTAAATTGATCTTTAAGGCTATAGCATTAATGAATTTCAGTTTTGATATCATTCTCTGACTATCATGTTCGTATGTTAGTTGTTTGTTCAAGAAAAATCCTAGAAAATTGCCTTTGAAAATTTCTGAAAATTCGCGTTTCATGAGTTTCGATCGATCGAAAATCACTTTCGATCGATCGAGTGAAATAGTGATCAGGCTTTCTAAATAAATTGATTTTCAATTACTATTCGATCAATCGAATTTGTTTTTCGATCAATCAAGAGGCGATCGAGTATCAATCGAAGAAGTTAGGTGGTCAAGTTCGAATTTCTTAATTTTTTCGACCGATCGAGGGGCACTTTCGATCGATTGAAAGAAAGAAAATCTGAATTTTTCTAAGTGTTTTCACATAAAGAAAGTGCAATGCAATGTGTGATTAGATTACACATGGTTCTAACTAAAAGACCTAATGAGATCAAAGGTATTAGTTAAATAGAACTCTTAGTCCTAAATAGTTTGGGACTTGTCTTTTAAGAAACATTCTAATGAGATTGGAATTGTTGTATAATTAAAAGTCTTTAACTTAATTTATTTGAATTAGAAGTTTTAATGAGATTAAAGCTTAATTAAAAGGTATATAGTTTCTAATGAGATTAGAATACTTTATCAAATAAGTTAAGGATAGAGTTCTATATATAACTAATTTTTGATTCATTGGTGTTTAAGGAATCCTAAATAGTTTAGGAGTTCCATTTTAGTTAGTGATTCTAATTAGATTAGAGTCTTCAACAAGTGCAAGGTTATTAGTAGTGATTGGATCACAATTATTTAAAGAAAAACCCAAATAATGAGTGGGAGTGCTGAAATAACTCTTTTGTTAAGTTTATTGTAATGTGAATAGATACATTATCTTGACTTCGAGTCTTGCATTCCATGCGGAGGGTATTTGCTTCACAAATTACAAGGTTAAACATCTTTGTGATTGCACGAATGTTCGTTACGCTATTGTGACGTGACTTAGTAACATCACATTGAATTTAAACAATTAAACACATTTGATGTGTAGGGTTAAAATTGTGATTAGATCACAATGATTTCAGGACAATCCACTTGTTTTAAAATTTCTAATGGGAGAGAGATACAAGGGTTGGATCTCATGGCCTCCATTATCGGTTCATAGTAGTGTGGGTAAGCACCTCGTCTTGGCGTATATGCCTCGCAATCCCAAAGGAGGGTGTTTACTTCATAGTACTACAAGATTGAACTTACCCGTTTAAAGTAGTGTGAACAAGCACCTCATCTTGGCGTATATGCCTCGCGATCCCAAAGGAGGGTGTTTTGTTTCATGGTACTACAAGTTTAAACACTATAAAGGGTGATGAAATGTGGCTACACATGATTCTAGATAATGGTGTACACTAGACTAAGTGTAATGTTAACCTCCCAAAGGAGCTATGTTATTATTACTTAGAAGCTAAAGGTAATACGGCATATTATTAGTGTATGATAAGAGTTATCATGATAGCACTAATAATGAGAATAATCCTCAATCAATTAATGTGTTTATAATAAACTTGCTACCAAGGAATTATAGACATGGATTGGGTTGTCGTTGCACCTAGTATAGTATGGTTTTCAGGTTCCATATTATATGGTTATGGATGCAAAATATAATGTCCCTGTAATTATGTTCTAAGTCTCAAAATAGAGTTGTCATAATTTTTTTCTCTAGCTACTATTTTAAATGAATCACATTAACTAAGAAATAATTTTGGACATGGTGCTTAAAGGAGCTGAAGTACATAAATATGTTTTGATTCAACATTGTCATAATTTCCTATGCATGATGCATTGATGGAAGATAGCTTATGATATGATCATAGTCTCCATTGAAATGCTAAAATGTTACATTGGCTTCTTTCTCAATTGTGCTACAACATGAGATGCAAGAGTTAGTACTAGACTTAGACTTTATATTAAATCTAAATGAGATGTTTTGGTATGAAATATCGTGCTACTAGACGATATTCAATATAAGTCATATTGAGTGCCAAGAAAAGTTTAAGGAGTTCCAATTCCATGTCATTTTATGAAAATTTTTTTTTTTTTAATGAATTGGAATTTTTGGATATAGAGGTTAATTGTTAATCTCAAATGGATATGATCCACAAATCCTTGTTAGAATCATTTGATCAATTCAGATTATTTTGAAAATAAAATTTTTTTTTATTATCTGAATTGATGAGTGAGTTCTACGCAATGGAAGGCATCCTAAAAGTTAAGGCTAGGATCAATATGATTTAATTCAAATTCTTAGCCTAAACCGAAAGGTAAGGGTGGTAAGAAGAAGAATTATAATACCAAACAGTTGGGCAAGCAAGTTGCCCTAGTAGTTGCCAAAAGGAAATTAGACTCAAAAGCATGACCAAAAGGAAAGTGTTTCTATTTTGGTAAAGCTAAGCATTGTCTATGATTGTTTTCTACATGGAGATTTACATGTTTTACCTTTTAAAGAGAAAGTTTTCATCCTTTAATATGGTATGTTTTGGCACTTATGTCTAGATCTTATTAATCTAAATGGTATTCAAAATTGGTGAAATATGGGCTTTTAGAACCATTATTTTGTTATATTCCCAATCTATAAATTCTATTTAGAGGATAATATGATCTAGGACTCCTTTATTGTAAAGGAATATAGTATTAATGACTTTTTTAAGTCATAACATACATAAAGGAGGAATAAGACTCTTTTAGAAATAGTAAAGTACATGATAAGTATTTCCATTTGCTTGTTCCTTTTGGAGATATACTCTAATATTTTCTATACATTTTCTAAAATTGATTTGAAAAGTTTGTTCCTATGACATTTATCAAATTGTGGATTGGGTGAAAACCTAGTATATGATACTTCCACTTTTGGAGATGCCCAGCACTTGTGCTAGAAAGGAAGTCTGACAAATTGAAATCAAAAGGTAGAAAAATGTGTGTTTATGATGGGTATCCAAAAGGAATTGCATAAGATTATTTTGGTAGTCATAAAGAAGACAAGATGTTTATAAAGTACAAATACAAAGTTCTTACAAAATGTTTGTAAAGTACATATACAAAGTTCTTGATCATGACTATATGAATAATCTTAAAGCTAAAAGTAAAATTGTTCTAGACGAAAAATGTTAGAAATTTTTGTAAGACAACTATAAAGTACATTTAGAAATGAGATGGTTGTATTAGATACACCACAAGGTATTATTCTATATATATATATATATATAGTACACCGGTACAATATCGTAGTGGGAGGATATGAATTTGAAGTCATTCCACAAGGATATGAATTTGATCCTCGGTCCTACGTAGTGGCCATAGATGATATGAATATGAATTATTGGATCAATGTTATGTGAATAGAATTAGATTCTATTTAAAGTCTAGAACTTGTAGAGGCGCCTATTGGCATTGAACATATTGTTCTCAAATAGGTCTACAAGAAAAATGAGATTGATAGATTTGAAGGTGCAAACCTTTAAAGTCAAGACTAGTGGCGAAAAGATTTATTCAGAAAGAAATGTTTCAAATATGAAAAGATTTTTTTCACCAATAGTCAAGTTTGACTCTATCTAGATTCTCTTATCCATTATATTTCATTTGGATGAAATATGGTAATGGATATCAAGAAAGCTTCTTTTAGTAGCAATCTTGAGGAAGACATCTATATGATGTACCTAGACTTGTACATAGCAAAGAACCAATTGTGATTAGTATGTAAGTTGCTTAAATTCCATTTATGGACTAAAGCAAGCATATGAAACATAAAATATCATCTTTGATCAAGCAATCAAATTGTTTGATTTTGATCAAGTATTAAAAGGCCTAATGTGTGTAAAAGCTATATAGAATAATAAATTTCTTAATTTATGTTGATGACATTCTAATCATTTAGAATGATGGAGAGTTTTTGTCATCAATAGAGTTTTTGTTGTCTAGTCCAGTATGATATAAAGTACTGGGGAAAGACTAGTCACATCTTAAAAATTAAACTTTGTTAAAATTCAGAAATTAGGATGTTGGGTCTATCTCAAACTGCTTAAATAGATTAGATTCTAGCTAAGTATAGCATGTAACACTTCAAAAAATGATTTCCTTCCTTTTAAGTTTGAAGTTCCTTTATAAAGGATTATGGTCCTTAGACATATAAAAGGAAGAGCATATTAAGATGGTTCCTAATATCGTGTCTATAAGGAAGTCTTTATGCTATGCTATATACTAGGCTAAATATCTATTTTGCGGTTGGCATAGTAAGCAAATATCTATTGAATCAAAGGTCACTTAATTTAGTGGGAGTTAAGCATATACTCAAATATCTTAGGAGAATGAGGGATTATATGCTTGTCCACAAAAGTGAAGTTTTGATGATTACTGGATGTACAAATATTGACTTGTAGTTTGATTGTGATTCATGAAGTTGGACTTCAAGATATGTGTTCATCATAGGTGGTGAAGATACACAGTAAGCGTAAGTATTATCTCATTAGAGAGATATGAGTACTTAAGAAGTAGTAGTAGAAAAGATAATTTATGCAATAAATCTGGCTGTAACTTGTTTCCAAACCTTGCCTTAGAGTGACTATGAATTACTCTATAGGGAGATAAGTGTCGGATATATGGTAAATTGTCTTTGAGGGCAAGTGGGAGATTGTTGGGGTTTATGCCCTAAAATCGAATTTATTGGCATGTCATAAATAATTAAATTGTTTAATTATATGAGACTATCTATAAATGAACTAATGGGACATTATCTTAGTCCATGAGATGCATAGTATGTGATTTATGTGATTTAGCCACAGAAGATATAAATCACAAGTTCTTTGTAAACTCAGAATTTTAGTTCGTAGTCGGTGATGCAATTGGGCGTTTCATCTGCGAAGACTATAACATATCAACTAAGATGATTTGTCTTGATCATGGAAGTGGAGACTTCTAGTTGGTATGTTGATATGTTTTAAGAGTTAAGACATATTGAACTAGACCGCTGTGAGATTTATTATTCTCCTAACAACTATCAAATGAATAATAAATCTCACAACTTCTATTTACATCAACTCTAAATCCTGAGAGAATAATGGACCTGATCATGAGATGTAGGTTGCTTTGATATATCAGGAGTGAGATCTATGAGTCACGATCAAAACCTCAGTATGTTGGGCAACCGCATTTAGTGTTGATGGAACATATATTCTCAAGATGGAATTCGTAATCTCTTAATGGAAATATAAAATATTCCCTGGAGATAAGTTTAATGGGTTTGGTTGTTCAGAGTGTTGGGCCCAACCACTTTAGTAAGGAGTTACTTAAGTATATATTTATGGAATTGGATTTCATAAATATATATTGAATAACATAAAGGATTAAACCGGGTACTCAAGGATTAAGATGTAGTAATCTTCAAAGTGGCAGTCTATTTCATGACTTTGTATTACTACGAATATTTTAATGAAGGGGTTGCATGTATAATAAAGTCTTGGGATATAATTTATAGATAAGGCCTAGAGTGCAACTATATTTATATAGTGGTATTAAATATATTTAATGGTAACTTTGGACTTGTCAAGAGTTGACAGAAAAGCCCAAGGCCCATTGGAGCTAGTGTCTTATTGGTCCCTTTTGGTCCCACTCCAAGCCACATACTAGAGCGAATGGCCCAAAAGGCTAGCACAATTAGATAATCAGTTATATATAAGGAGAGAAATATACAGAATTTTATTAAAAAAAAAAAGGTTTTTCCATAAAAGTCTTTCATAAGAATTCTCATAAGGAATGAAATGGTTTATATGTGAGTGTTGGACACTCATTATTATTCTCTCCTTGGAAACTAATTAAGAGACCACACATCTTGGGCATTAAGTGGAATTGGAGTGAAGATTAAAAGTCTTCTCAAGAACTTCTGATCTTCGGTTTTGAATTTCACCACACAAAGGTACGCATTCTTGTTCTCAAATTCTGAAACTTACATAGTACATGTTATCAATTGCGAATGAAGTAGATCCGTTAATTTTTTCAGCTGCATATGTTTTGTATGCGATACAAACATGTATATTTCCAACAATAATGCCCTTGGGGAATTCGCCGCCAAGCACTAGGTGGCGTCTAGAACAAGTTACGAGGGAATCCTCTAAAATTGTGAGGATCTTTGGGGATTTCCGTGGATGTGGGAGGCGTGTGTAACAGGAACATAATGATGACCAACCCACTAACTAAGTGTTATAAAAGCTGGAAGAGGTAGAGAAAGAGAGTGGGGAAAAAGTGGAAGGAAGAAACTAAAGGAAGGACAGATAGAGAGCAAAACTAGAAGGAAACACTTGGGAACTGAGGGAAGTCAGGGGGAGGGTCTCAGATCAGGGCTTAGACAAGACGAACCAGACTAAACTGAAAGCCCCATTAGTAGGATCGAAATACAGCCCACATATAAACTAATTAGGGGCCCAACTACCATCTTGCTAGGGGTATACGGTGCCCATAATTAGCACTGTCTATGCGAATCTTACTCATTCTGGGGGCTTTGACCTGGTCTAATATTGTCTAATCATGGAAGGTCCGTATGCTGGAGAAGGTTCTGAGGCGGGAAATCATTCAAGGGCCATAGGAGGCTAGAAAATGAGCGTAGAAGGGAGTAGCAGCACATGCAAGATGGGCACAAGACGAGGGTATACTTAAACGAGGGATCTTCACAGAGGGAGAGAACTGTATCTGATGTCCCCGAGCGATCTCATCGAGGTGATCGGCAAAAAGAACTAGAGAACCTGCAAAAGCAAGTTAATGATTTAGAAATCGAACTAAAAGGTCGACACCGCAGAAGAGAGCAGGACGATTTATCTGTCGATCCC
This sequence comes from Notholithocarpus densiflorus, assembly GCA_030021035.2. Taxonomy (NCBI): domain Eukaryota; kingdom Viridiplantae; phylum Streptophyta; class Magnoliopsida; order Fagales; family Fagaceae; genus Notholithocarpus; species Notholithocarpus densiflorus. The sequence continues at coordinate 670,942 of JARYZH020000174.1, forward strand.
GACTACATTCCAAGGGCATCATCCCGACGCAGTGGTTCGCGTCATTCGAGGGAGAGATCCTATGAGACAACCGAGCGGCGAAGCAAATCTCCCCATCATGGTCGGCATGGTCATTATAACACGACTCTCGATAATATGAGTAGAGCGCTGAGGAGGGCTACCCGGTCACCGTTTTCTGAACAGATAAAGCACACAGAGATGCTTAGGTGGTTTACCTATCCACAGTTTATCATTTATGATGGAAAAACCAATCCAGTTAAGCATGTAAGTCATTATATACAAATGATGTTGCTTTATTCTTATAATGAGGAGTTGATGTGTAAGGTATTCCCGTCCAGTCTTGGCCCAACAGCTATAAGATGGTTTAACGGACTGAGGCAATGATCAATTTGAAATTTCGGTGAGCTAATACAGGAGTTCGATGCTCGGTTCATAACATGCAGTAAAGTCCCACAGCCCATAGATGCTTTGTTGTCTATGAGGATGAAGAGTAGTGAAACCCCCCATTCTTACGCTAATAGGTATTAGGAACTCTATAGTGAAATAGAAGGGGGGAACGAGTAGGTCGCCGCTAGCACTTTCCGGTTGGGTTTCCTCGAGGATTCCGAGTTGAAGGACTCTTTGACCATTCGACCCCCAAAGAGCATGCATCATTTAATGAGAAGGATTGAAGAGTATAAGAGATTTGTGGATGATCACTTGCAGGGCAAAGGCAAGGCCCCAACCTCCTCACAGTACCGTAAAGAATATCGTCTCGACAAGTTCCAACAGAGGCCTAGAGAGGAACTAAGGGTTCTTAGCGATGATTTGGCACAATGACCCGAGGGAGTTAATTTGGCATTCAAGGAGCCCGTTTATAAGATCCTTGAATGTATTAAGAATGAGCCTTATTTTCAGTGGCTCGGTAAGATGGGCGGTGACTCGGCGAGGTGGAACCAAAGTTTATATTGTACTTATCATAGGGAGAAAGGCCATACCACCGAACAGTGTCGTGTCTTGAAGGATCACTTAGAACAACTGGTGAAAGCAGGGCACCTCAAGGAGTTTTTGGTCGATCAAAGGGGAGGGAATGCGGGCCAGGGGTCAGGCGGCCTAAACGACCGCGCTCTTCCCCCTCCATTAGGAATTATTGAGGTTATTCCTGCGGCCTTGCGAGGCATAAGTTGGAGCAGTCGGAGGGCGGTTTTAAGTGTGGTGTCTTCCCCCAAAGTGGACAACGAGGACCAATCGAAGAAGAAACTCAAGAGGGCAATTGCCCCGATCACTTTTAACGAAATCGATTTGGAAGGGACATCCCAGCCACATGATGACACTTTGGTGGTAACATGTAGGATTGGTGGTTTCCTGGTTAAGAAAGTAATGGTGGATCAAGGGAGCGGGGCAGAAATTATGTACCCCGACCTCTATAAGAGGTTGGGATTGAAACTTGAGGATCTAAGTAAGTATGGCACGCCCTTGGTGGGTTTCGGTGGGAAGGTTATGACCCCCGAAGGGTAAATAAAGCTGCTAGTAGTGACCGAGGGTAAGGAAGTGGAAGTTAACTTAATAGTGGTTAATGCCTATTCACCCTACATGGCGATACTCGGACGTCCCTGGATTCATACCACAAGGGCAGTTCCTTCGATGCTACACCAGAAGATCAAGTTCCCCACTGAAGATGGAGTCGCAGTAGTTTGTGCCGATCAAAAAGTAGTGAGACAGTGTCTGGTAGCTGCAATAAACCACGAGATAAAGCAGAAAGAGTAAATGGATCAAGAGCAATTATAGCAATTACCGATAGTCGTGAGTCCCGTGGTTGTGGATAGTGTGGAAGAGTTGGTCCAAGCCAGAATATTGCCGTATTCGGGTAGGTATTTCTGAATTGGTAAGAGCTTGTCAGTGGGGGATCAAGTGGAAATCCTGTTGTCATTGGTGCAAAACTTGGACGTGTTCACATGGAGCCCATATGAAGTACTTAGGGTGGACCCAGCTTTTATCATGCATCGATTAAATGTAGACCCCTTAACCCCTCCTAATAAGCAGAGGCCCAGAAGAGCTGCAAAAGAGGAGGTGGAAAAGCTAAAGGGGGCAAGGGCAATTAAAGAAGTGTTTTTCTCGGAATGGTTAGCCAACACAATGGTTGTAATGAAAAAGTACGATAGCTGAAGGGTTTGCGTCGATTTCACTGACCTTAACTGAGCATGTCCGAAGGATCATTTCCTGGTGCCAAAAATAGATCAATCAGTAGATGCAACAGTCGGGTATCAAAGAATGAGCTTTTTAGATGCATTCCAAGGTTACCATTAGATCTTGCTAGCACCCGAGTACCAGGAGAAAACATCCTTCATCACACCCGGGGGGAATTACCACTACACTGTAATGGCCTTCGGGTTGAAGAATGCAGAAGCCACATATCAGCAAATGGTCACCCGGATGTTTAAGGACAAGATCGGTAAGTCTATAGAGGTATACATTGATGACATGGTGGTAAAAATGAAAGGGATTGAGGGGTATACGTCCAATTTAGCCAAGGTTTTCGATGTACTAAGGTAGCACCAGTTGCACCTCAATGCCGAGAAATGTTCCTTCGAAGTAGGATCCAACAAGTTTTTGGGCTACATGATAACCACTCGGGGAATAGAGGTGAACCCCGATCAGGTTTCAGCAATCCAACGGTTAGGACCTCCCAATAACCCGAAGGAGGTACAAAAACTTACAAGAATGATCGCTGCCCTGAACAGATTTGTCTCAAGATCGGTGTACAGGTGACGACCATTTTACCAGTTATTGAAGAAGTGGAAAGGTTTTTAGTGGACAGAGGAATGTGATACGGACTTCAGAGATTTGAAGTCTTACTTAGCCAGCTTGCCAGTTCTGTCGCGACCGGAGCCCGGGGAGGACCTTTTCCTGTATCTGGAGGTTTCTGACCATGCCGTGAGCTCAGTGTTGATCAGGCAGCATGAAGGGATTCAAAGGCCTATATATTATGTCAACAAAACCCTAGTGGATGCAGAGACTCGGTATTTGCCATTGGAGAAAATGGTATTGGCCCTAGTCCACGCTACGAGGAAGTTGCTGCATTATTTTCAAGCGCATACAATTTAGGTGTTGATCGAGTACCCTTTGTAGTCACTATTGAGGAGGTCAAATTTCACGAGGAGGATAGCTAAATGGGGAACGAAACTGGGAACATTCGACATATGCTACAAAAACTCGGGTTGCGGGCGGCACAAAAACTCGACGCAGAGGAGGTAGAGGTAGTTTCGGATTCCAAGTTGGTGGTGAGTCAAGTAGACGGGAGTTTCGAGGCAAGAGACCAACGTATGTTGTAGTATTTGTGGTTTTTCAGGTCTCTGCGTGAGAACTTCCAAACAGCCACGCTAACTCCTTGGCCAGGGTACCGAGAAGTCAAAACAGCCACGCTAACTCCTTGGCCATGCTGGCATCTTCTTCGAATGATCACATTCCCCGAATGATACTAGTAGAACTTTTGGAGCACCCGAGCATTAAGTGGCAGACGTTAGTGGCAACTACATCGGAACTGGGGCCAAGTTGGATGGATCCATACGTAGCCTTTTTATCCGATGGGTCTTTGCCGACGGACGCAAAAGAGGCGAAGAAGGTGTGAAGGACGTTGGCTCGTTTCTAGCTGTCCGAGGATAAGAGGTTGTACCGACGTTCATACAGTGGACCATATTTGTTGTGCCTTCCTCCCGGGACAAATGCTGATTTGTTGACCGAACTTCACGAAGGAGTATGTGGCAGGCACTCAGGGGAGAGGACTCTTGCGCACTGAGCCATGACTCAGGGATTCTGGTGGCCAAATATGCAACAGGAAGCGGCTAATTATGTTAGAAGATGTGATCAGTGCCAAATGCATGCACCGCTACTGCACCAGCCTGAGGGAAGCCTTAACCCGATCTCTAGTCCTTGGCCCTTTGCCCAATGGGGGCTAGATATAGTCGGACCTTTTCCTCGGGCCTCAGGGAACAAACTGTATGTGGTAGTAGCTACAGACTATTTCACTAAGTGGGTGGAAGCCGAAGCCTTGGCAAATATCAGGGACTTGGATATAAAAAGATTCGTGTGGAAGAACATTATCACAAGGTTTGGAGTTTCCCGGGTGTTGGTATCCGATAATGGGTTGCAATTTGATAGTAAGCTTTTTCAAGAATACTGTGGCAGCCATGGTATAACCAACAGATACTCATCACCTGCATACCTCCAAAGTAATGGGCAGGCTAAGGCAACAAATAAGACAGTTGTCAACGATTTGAAGAAGAGATTGGAGGGAGCAAGGGGAAATTGGGTTGAAGAATTGCCGAACGTCCTGTGGGCATACCAAATGACTCCCAGAAGGTCGACAGTAGAGATGCCCTTCTCCATGACTTACGGTACTGAGGTGGTCATACCAATCGAAATCAGTTTATTAAGTTTGAGGATGTCGTGCTTTACACAAGGACATAACGACAGCAATCAGGATGCTTTGGAAGAGCGAAGAGACATGGTGACCTTGCAGCTCGTAAATTATCAACAGAAGTTGGCTTAGGGGTATAACAGGAAGGTTAGGATTTGGGAATTTATACCTAGGGACCTCGTCCTACGAAAGGCCGTCGAGGGTATGAAGGATCAAGGTGTTGGAAAATTGGCTCCAAACTAGGAAGGGCCTTACCAGGTGATAGCTACGGCCAGAGCGAGAGCCTATTACTTAGAAGATTTAGAGGAGAGACCCTTGCCCCGACCGTGGAATGTCTATAATTTAAAGAAATATTACCAGTGAATGTAATGGGCAGCATGAAATGGCCATTATGATTTGTATGATAGCAAGAACCATGGAATTAAGTAGTTTTCAATTGACCGATCCTGTGTAAGGAAGAGATGAATGATGAAGTAGATATTATTTTTGCCTAAGGACAGAAGTCTAGCCTCGGCCTAACTCCAGTTACCGATCAGATGGAAACCTTAAATATTTCTTCCTAAGGACAGAAGTCTAGCCTCGACCTGACTCTGGTCACCGACCAGATGGAAACCTTAGATATTTTTGCCTAAGGACGAAAATCTAGCCTCGACATGACTACGGTCACCAACCAAATTGAAACCTTAAATATTTTTTCCTAAGGACAGAAATCTGGCCTCGGCTTAACTTTGGTCACCAACCAAGTGGAAACCTTCATGTTTCTGCCCAAGGACATAAGTTTAGCCTCGGCCTAACTCTGTTCACCAACCAGACAGAAACCTTAACACCTCTCTAAAAAATTGGGATTATAACTACGCCCGGTTCTGAATACAAACAATAGAATGGATGCGTTTTACAATTGCTGCAACGTTCTGTTTTGACTAGTGATGAAGGAGCACCATTATTTTAAAATAACAACTTGATATTAACTAATTAGCGTGCGTAAAAGTAGTACACTGAAAGCTAACACTTAGCAGTAATAGGGTATAAATGAATAGTAACACTTAGAGCTTTTATTGTGAATTTTAAGTTTGGCCCTATTACTGATTATTTAGGTTACTATGTTGCCTAACGTTGACACTTGAATACTTCCTGGTATAAGCGTCAAGGCCTTTAGTACGGGTGTTGAGTTACTAAAAGCGTGATAAAAGTAAATGGAGAGCATTATTTTTTTTCCAATATAAATTCAATATAATAAAAAGAAAGTTAACACCATCAGTCTCATAAAAAAAAAGGGGGGAAGGGGAGGGAAATTAATAATAATAAAAATAAAACAAAGTAAAACCAAATGACATAATACAAACGCTTCTAAAAATTAAGCCTCAGGGGTAACAATGGCTGGGGGAGTTGTGGTGGGGGCTCCTTGGTCGGCTAGAGGGTTGTTGGGTGGAGGGTTAGAGGTGACCATTGGTTGGACAATCTGATCGGACGTGGGCTGGTTCTTGGTTGGTCATCATCAAGTACCGCCACATGGGAGTCAATCTGTCAGGACAACTCCCGGGACTCCGGGCTCTTGGCGCCCTCCTCCTCGTCACTGCTGTCCTCTCCTTTCTCTTCAGCCTGGGCCTCAATAGCAGGGTCCTCAGGCAAAAGCACTCGGTCAATATTAACAGCTGCCATCCTGCCTTCCATAAACCCAAACTTCCGAGCCTGAAAGATAACGGGGCCAGCTGAGTTTTCGGTATCCTTGAAGCCCTTGTTGTAGTAGGTTTTCTTTCGAGCCTTCTCCCTACCCTTGTAGTCAGCGAATTCTTTGTCCTAAGCAAAGAGGACATTGGAAGTCTCGGCGAGCTTAAGCTCGGTCTCGCCAAGCTTGCCTGCAGCTTCGCTAGCTTTCTACTCGACCAGCTCCGATGACTTTTTGGTAGTTGTTGCACGCCACTCTATAACGTTCAGCCCAAGAGTTTTCTCTTTCAAGCTAGCCTCAGCCACCTATTTTAGGGCTTTCTCTTTATTGGCCTCCTCTTGAGCATCTTTAAGCCGACCCTCCACTACGTGGGTCAGTTGGGCGGCCTAGATCAACAGAAAAGTAGATCACAATAATAAGTGTATATAGGTGCTAACAAGAGAGCTTGAGAGGAAGCAAAATGTACCATTATGGTGTGTCATTTCAACTTGAGCACCAGGTTGTCATCTCGACAGTTGGTGTAGTGCTCCATGTCAGTAAGAAGCAATAATGCCTGCCCAAGACTGTCTGATACCTAGCCCCCCTCGCCGCTTCTCCAGGTTCGGAGGTAAGAGTTAGAGGGCAGGGCTTTATCCCCCAGTTGGAAGGAGCACTCCCATGGAGCAGCCGAGCCCGAGGAAGAGGCTGTGACCTACGAGCCAATTATGGCAGGCTAGCTTGGGGACTGTGTCTCCTGAGGGGTCTTATTGGTCGGTAGAACAATCAATCGACTTGAAGCTTCGATGTGCAATTGGGTAATAGGAGGGGTGCTTTCCTCGGTCACAACTCCATTGGTACCTTTGTGGCATTTACGCTATTGTCGGGATGCAGGAGGAGTAGTTTATTGAGGGGTGGGCTAAGCTGGAGCTTGGACCCCTAAGGCCTGTGTGGCCGGAAACCATCGGTCCAAGGCCATTGACTGCTTCTTCACTATTTCTTCTGCTGGATTAGGGAGCACAGGATCTGTCCCTTCGACAACTGGACCCTCTTCGTCAGGATCTCCTAAGAGTGGGGCGTCCACAGGAATATGTTCTATGTGGCCTTAGAAAACAGTATCCCCCGAACCATCTTGAATGGGTTCTAGGTAGTTGTGCCTAACCAATCAGAGACCTAAATGTTTGGCTTCCCTGAATGTGAGCCCCCTAGGCAAGAAACCTGGCAGCCAAACGTCCAGGTATGATAACAATGGGCTATCGACCGTCAGAGCACTTGACGAATTCTGGTAGCTTGTATAGGAGGGCATGCAACCCAAAATCAGATGAGAGGCCCTTAGCTGACCATCATAGTGCACGAAAAACCTCCGAACGTAGAATGAAGTTGAGCTCCTTCACGCGCACCACCCAAATCCATGGAACATGAATTTAGATGCATGACTAACTTGCTGATCTTACATAACTCAGTAAACATGATTAATTTAAACATAATTCAAAACTCCAAATAAACAATGCTATTGATAAATCTCTTACAATAACTAAAATCCACAAATTTAGAATAATCTCCAAAATACTGTGAAATCTAAAGCGGAATAAAAAAAATAACTAATAATCTTTTAAGACTTCAAGTATTATTGACTTCGCCTAAAACTCTCATGCTCTACCTTACACCTTACGAAGCAATCCAAAGGTTCTGTTCCCCAACTAAACTTTAATCTGAAAATTGTAATTGATGGAGTGAGCCACACATCTAGTAAGTAATTATACAGAATACACAACGGAATAGAGTCAAGCAAAGCACAAGTATTTTTCTTTTTCACAAACTCATTCAATGATATCAAAAATAATTATTCCACAAAGCATATAATGAATCACTTAATACATATGTAATCACATCTTAAAATCATTTGAAATCACATACATAAAATTGATCAGAGCACAGTGTCACATATACACATCACATATTCTCACATACAATCCTGTGAGCGGATACCAACATCTAACCCCTGCTGGTGAGGGATCAACACATATTCTCACATACAATCCTGTGAGCGGATTTACACGTATATCTGATTTATCTGATCAATTCTAAAAACACTTATTTTGAGTCACATATCACAAAAACAAAGTTTTTACAAAATATAATAATTTACTTGATATTAACAATTATTCCAAATACAGAGGCATATCAAAGATCAGAATATCGAATAGAACATAAATCAAAAGATGCTTGACTCTCATAGGGAATGAATAGAAACTGAGGAGTTTATATAAATATATTACAATTCTTGAGTAAACCTGAAAATTCAATTTGCTAAAAGAAACATTTTAAATACCATTTGGAGAATAGGAATATAACTTTGAAATCACTTGGTTTAACAAATTTAAAGAACAAGAACCTTTTTAGAAAACTTACATTGAAACTCAATTATTTACGGAAAATAGTTTAGTTTAGAAATCATCTTTTAAATGAGATTTGGGCATTCAAAACTTATTTAAAATTCGAAGTATCTCTTTAAAACATTATTTAATAGTCGAAATTCCTCTTTCAATGATACAAAAATACTTTTGACAAACTTTAGAAATTATAAATTTGAAATACAAAACTTTTGAAAACGTTTAACTTCTAAGAACCTAATGGACAAAACTTGTGCATATTATGCATAATTACTTACAGCACTTGATGTTGGGGTTTATGCCCTAAAAATCCAATTTATTAGCATGTCATAAATAATTAAATTGTTTAATTATATGAGACTGTTTATGAACTAATGGGACATTATCTTAGTCCATGAGATGCATAGTATGTGATTTATGTGATTTAGTCACAGAAGATATAAATCACAAGTTCTTTGTAAACTCAGAATTTTAGTTCGTAATCGGTGATGAAATTGGACATTTCATCTGCGAAAACTATAACATATCAACTAAGATGATTTGTCTTAATCATGGAAGTGGAGACTTCTAGTTGATATGTTGATATGTTTTAAGAGTTAAGACATATTGAACTAGACCACTGTGAGATTTATTATTCTCCTAACGACTGTCAAATGAATAATAAATCTCACAACTTCTATTTACATCAACTCTAAATCCTGAGAGAATAATGGACCTGATCATGAGATGTAGATTATTTTGATATATCAGAAGTGAGATCTACAAGTCACGGTCAAAACCTCAGTATGTTGGGCAGCTGCATTTAATGTTGATGGAACATATATTCTCAAGATGGAATTCATAATCTCTTAACAGAAATATAAAATATTCTCTTAAGATAAGTTTAATGGGTTTGGTTATTCAGAATGTTGGGCTCAACCACTTTAGTAAGGAGTTATTAAAGTATATATTTATGGAATTGGATTTCATAAATACATTATGAATAACATAAAGGATTAAACCAGGTACTCAAGGATTAGGTTGTAGTCATTTTCAAAGTGACAGTCAACATTCATGACTTTGTATTACTACGAATATTTTAATGAAGGGGTTGCATGTATAATAAAGTCTTGAGATATAATTTATTAATAAGGCCTAGAGTGCAATTATATTCTTATAGTGGTATTGAATATAATTAATGGTAACTTTGGACTTGTCAAGAGTTGACAGAAAAGCCCAAGGCCCATTGGAGCTAGAGTCTTATTTGTTCCTTTTGATCCAATCTCAAGCCACAAACTAAAGCCCAATTGGGTAGGCCCAAAAGGCAAACCCAATTAAATAATCAGTTTTTATTTAATAAGAGTTATTAAATAAAGTAACTACTAATGTAGTTAGTACGTACAATGATGAAAAGAAAAGAGTTTTTTCTTTACAAGAAAGAAGAAGGATTTTTCTTTTAGAATCAATGTACAAAAAGACTGATTGAGAGACCACACATCTTGGGCACCATGTGGAATTGAGATGAAGATTAGAGGTATTCTCAAGTCTTGGTTTTGAATTTCACTGCATCAAGGTACGCTCTCTATTCTTTGTTCTAGAATTCAAAGTTACATGTTATCTCTCATGAATGAAGTAAATCCGTGTTTGTTGCTTCCGCTGTGTGTTTTGTATGAGATACAAAACCAGATTTTCCAACAATTGGTATCAGAGCGGTCTTCAATATCATGTTTGTATAACATGTGATTGAGTTTTAGAATTAAAGAAAAACCGTTTTCTTGGTGTTCTAGTTTTCTGCAGTAAAAGTTTCTGCATAATTTTGTTCATTAAAACCAGATGCCGTGTGTTTCTAATCCTTGTATTAAAGTGGAACACGGTGGTTAAGAATTGCTATGTTTCTTATCAACGTAGATCGTCAAGATGGGTATACGGTTATTAGAAACGATATACACCTGACACCGTTGATTACACTTTATTGAATATAGAATAGCGGTTTGACTTTTTTGTTTCTATATTATATTAATAATGCTTCAGTGAATTCGTTCGCATGATGATGTTCAACGTTGTTTCATTGATATTGTTTATTAATATATATGTGGATTCATGTGAGTATATGCAAATTCTTTATGGCCGAGGATATATAGTTGTTGAATGTAACAGTTATATAACTGTCATGTGTGTGCACTTTGTTTTGCACCGATTGCATATACATGTATCTCTTGGCATGAGTTTATTATAAAGCTTTTGTTTTTGCATGATTTCGTGGACCCCATATGGCAAATTCCATCTGCCATTAACATGTTTTCATTTACATATTTGTTAAAGCTTTATAATTTATATTGCCAATTGCTTTTGTTTTTTTTGCTAGACGTACATGTATGAATGAATAGTTTTCATTCTTGAATGATGAACATGTAGATGTGAGTCTAGTGATATATATTTATGATTAAACTGTATGCTAATGCTAGGACTATGAAATTTATTCCTTATGAGATTAGGATTATGTTTTCAAGGTTTCTAGCATTATTATGGTTCTTGATCTTGATATTGAAAACCCTAATGTTTGATCTATAAATCTTCATTGATAAAATCAAAAGGTGTTTTTGATGGAAGAAAGCAATGAAGATGTCAAAACGATTCCTGGAAAATTCTGAAAAATTTAGTTATGCGAGTCTTGATTGATCGAGAATTCCTTTCGACCGATCGAATGTTGATTTCGATTGATCGAACAGGAATCGAGAATCAATCGAACGAGGCAGAAGCATAGTGATGAATTTCTTCATTTTTCGATCGATCGAGTAATAGGTTCGACCGATCGAAGGAACTGAATTTTGAATTTTCACTTGTTTTTGACTAAGTGTTAAAACTTTGATAAAAAGCAAGGTTGTGTGATTAATTTAAAATTCCTTAAAAGTTAAGGACATTTATTAATCATTATCTAACTAAAAGACCTAATGAGATCAAAGATGTTAGTTAAATAGAACTCTTAGTAATAAATTATTTTATGATTTACAGTCCTTAATTTATTTTAATTAGAGGTTTTTAATGAGATTAAAATTCTAATTAAAGTTATATAGTTTCTAATGAGATTAGAATACTTTATCTAGTAAATTAAGGATAGAGTTCTATATAACTAATTTTTGATTCATTAGTGTTTAAGGAATCCTAAATAGTTTAGGACTTCCATTTTAGTTAGTGATTCTAATAAGATTAGAGTCTACAACAAGTGCAAGGTTATTAGTTGTGATGGGATCACAATTATTTGAAGAAAAACCCAATATAACGAGTGGAAGTATTGAAATAACCCTTTTGTTAAGTTTATTGTAATGTGAATAGATACCTTGTCTTGACTTCGAGTCTTGCATTCCATGCGGAGGGTATTTACTTCACGAATTACAAGGTTAAACTTCTTTGTGATTGCGCGAATGTTCGTTACGCTATTATGACGTGACTTAGTTACATCACATTGAATTTAAACAATTAAACACATTTAATGTGTAGGGTTAAAATTGTTATTAGATCACAATGATTTCATGACAATCCACTTGTTTAAAAATTTCTAGTGGGAGAGAGATACAAGGGTTGGATCTCACAGCCTCCATTATCGGTTCAAAGTAATGTGGGTAAGCACCTTGTCTTGGCGTATATGCCTCACGATCCCAAAGGAGGGTGTTTACTTCATGGTACTACAAGATTGAACTTACCTGTTTAAAGTAGTGTGAACAAGCACCTCGTCTTGGCGTATATGCTTTGCAATCCCAAAGGTGGGTGTTTTGCTTCATGGTACTACAAGTTTAAACACTATAAAGGGAGATGAAATGTGGCTACACATGATTCTAGATAGTGATGTACACTAGACTAAGTGTAATGTTAACCTCCCAAAGGAGCTATGTCATTATTACTTAGAAGCTAAAGTTAATACGGCATATTATTAGTGTATGATAAGAGTTATCATGATAGCACTAATAATGAGAATAGTTCTTAATCAATTAATGTGTTTATAATAAACTTGCTACCAAGAAATTATAGACATGGATTGGGTTGTTGTTGCACCTAATATAGTATGTTTTATAGGTTTCATATTATATGGTTATGGATGCAAAATGATAATGTCTTGGTATTTAAGTTCATGGTCTCAAAATAAAGTTGTCATAAATTTTGTCCTCTAGCTACTATTTTAAATGAATCACATTAACTAAGAAATAAATTTTGGACATGGTGCTTAAAGGAGCTGAAGTACATATTATGTTTCGATTCAGCATTGTCATAATTTCCTATACATGATGCATTAATGGAAGATAGCTTATGATATGATCATAGTGTCCATTGAAATGCTAATATGTTACATTGGCTTCTATCTCAATTGTGCTACTGCATGAGATGCAAGAGTTAGTACTAAACTTAGACTTTATATTAAGTCTAAATAGATGTTTGGTATGAATCATATTGAGTACTAAGAAAAGCTTAAGGAGTTCTAATTCTATATTATTTTATGAAAAGTTTTTAATTTTAAAATGAATTGGAATTCTTGGATGTAGAGATTAATTGTTAATCTCATATGGATATGATCCACAAGTCCTTATTAGAATCATTTGATCAATTCAGATTGTTTTGAATATAAATTCTTTTTATATTATCTGAATTGATGAGTGAGTTCTACGCAACGGAAGACATCCTAAAAGTTAAGGCTAGGATTAATATGATTTAATTCAAATTCTTAGCCTAAACTGAAAGGTAAGGGTGGCAAGAAGAGGAATTTTAATACCAAACAGTTAGACAAGCTAATTGCCCTAATAGTTGCCAAAAGGAAATTAAGACTCAAAAGAATGACCAAAAGGAAAGTGTTTCTGATTTTGGTAAAGTTAAGCATTGTCCATGATTGTTTTCTAGATGGAAATTTACATGTTTTATTTTTAAAGAGAAAGTTTCCATCTTTTGGTAATGTATGTTTTGGCACTTATGTCTAGATCTTATTAATCTAAATGATATTCAAGATTGGTGAAAGATGGGCTTTTAAAACCATTATTTTATTTTATTCCCAATCTATGAATTCTATTTAGAGGATAATAAGATCTAGGGCTCCTTTTTATAAAGGAATGAAGTTTCAATGACTTCTTTAAGTTAGTGCATACATAAAGGAGGAATGAGGCTCTTTTAAAGGTAAATTGTTCTAGAAGAAAAATGTCAGAATTTGTTGTAGGACAACTATAAAATACATTTGGAAAGGAGATGGTTGTATTAGATACACCACAAGACATTATTCTGTAGATAACTATTACACCGATACAATATCGTAGTGGGAGGATTACCAAATAAATTCATACTTTTGGAATAAACTTTTGTAGTTATTCTACAAGGATATGAATTTGATCCTCGGTCCTACGTAAAGGCAATAGATGATATGAATATGGATTACTGGATCAAGGTTATGTAAATAGAATTAGATTCTATTTAAAGTTTAGAACTTGTAGAGGCGCCTAATGGCATTAAGCCTATTGTTTTCAAATAGGTCTACAAGAAAATGAGATTGATAAATTTGAAGGTGCAAACCTTCAAAGTCAAGACTAGTGGCGAAAAGATTTATTCAAAAAGAAATTGTTCGACTATGAAAAGATTTTTTTCACCAATAGTTAAGTTTGACTCTATCTAGATTCTCTTATTCATTATATTTCATTTTGGATGAAATATGGTAATAGATATCAAGAAAGTTTCTTTTAGTAGCAATCTTGAGGAAGACATCTATATGATGTAACTAGACTTGTACATAGCAAAGAATCAGTAGTGTTAAGTATGCAAGTTGCTTAAATTCCATTTATGGACTAAAGCAAGCATATATATCATAAAATGTCATCTTTGATCAAGAAATCAAATTGTTTGATTTTGATCAAGTATTAAAAGGCCTTAGGTGTATGTAAAGTTATATAGAATAATAAATTTCTTAATGTATGTTGATGACATTCTAATCATTTAAAATGATGTAGAGTTATTGTCATCAATAGAGTTTTGGTTGTCTAGTCCAGTTTGATATAAAATACTTGGGAAAGACTGGTCACATCCTAAGAATTAAACTTTGGTTAAAATTTAGAAATTAGGATGTTGGGTCTATCTCAAACTGCTTAAATAGATTAGATTCTAGCCAAGTATAGCATGTAATACTTCAAGAAAGGATTCTTCCCTTTTAAGTTTGAAGTTCTTTCATATAGGACTATGGTCCTAAGACATATAAAAGGAAAATCATATTAAGACGGTTCCTAATACCATATCAATAGGAAGCTATATGCTAGGCTAAATATTTATTTTGCGGTGTGCATGATAAGCAAATATCAATTGAATCAAAGATCACTTAATTTAGTGGGAGTAAAGCATATACTCAAATATCTTAGGAGAATGAGGGATTATATGCTAGTCCACAAAAGTGAGGTTTTGATAGTTACTGGATGTATAAATATTGACTTATAGTTTGATTATGATTCATGAAGTTAGACTTCAAGATATGTGTTCATCCTAGGTGGTGAAGATACACATTAAGCGTAAGTATCTTCTCTTTAGAGAGATATGAGTACGTGAGATATATTAGTAGAAAAGATAATTTATGCAATAAATCTGACTGAAAATTATTTCCAAGCCTTGCCTTAGGGTGATTGTGAATTACTCTAGAGAGAGATAAGTGTCGGATATATGGTAAATTGTCTTTGAGGGCAAGTGGGAGATTGTTGGGGTTTATGCCCTAAAAATCCAATTTATTGGCATGTCATAAATAATTAAATTGTTTAATTATATGAGACTATTTATGAACTAATGGGACATAATATTAGTCCATGAGATGCATAGTATGTGATTTATGTGATTTAGTCACAGAAGATATAAATCACAAGTTCTTTGTAAACTCAAAAATTTAGTTCATAGTCGGTGATGAAATTGGGCATTTCATCTGCGAAGACTATAACATATCAACTAAGATGATTTGTCTTGATCATGGAAGTAAAGACTTCTAGTTGATATGTTGATATGTTTTAAGAGTTAAGACATATTGAACTGGACCGCTGTGAGATTTATTATTCTCCTAACGACTGTCAGATGAATAATAAATCTCACGACTTCTATTTACATCAACTCTAAATCCTGAGAGAATAATGAACCTGATCATGAGATGTAGGTTGCTTTGATATATCAAGAATGAGATCTATAAGTCACGGTCAAAACCTCAGTATGTTGGGCAACCGCATTTAATGTTGATGAAACATATATTCTCAAGATGGAATTCATAATCTCTTAACAGAGATATAAAATATTCCTTTGAGATAAGTTTAATGGGTTTGGTTATTCAGAGTGTTGAGCCCAACCACTTTAGTAAGAAGTTACTAAAGTATATATTTATGGAATTGGATTTCATAAATATATTATGAATAACATAAAGGATTAAACCGGGTACTCAAGAATTAAGATGTAATAATTTTCAAAGTGGCAGTCAACATTCATGACTTTGTATTACTACGAATATTTTAATGAAGGGGTTGCATATATAATAAAAGTCTTGAGATATAATTTATTAATAAGGCCTAGAGTGCAATTATATTCTTATAGTGGTATTGAATATAATTAATGGTAACTTTGAACTTGTCAAGAGTTAACAGAAAAGTCCAAGACACATTGGAGCTAGAGTCTTATTTGTTCCCTTTGGTCCCATCTCAAGCCGCAAACTAAAACCCAATTAGGTAGGCCCAAAAGGCTAACCCAATTAGATAATCAGTTTTTATTTAATAAAAGTTATTAAATAAAGTAACTACTAATGTAGTTAGTACGTACAATGATGAAAAGAAAAGAAAAGAGTTTTTTCTCTACAAGAAAAAAAAAAAAAAAGGATTTTTCTTTGAGAATCAATGTACAAAAAGACTGATTGAGAGACCACACATCTTGGGCACCATGTGAAATTGAGATGAAGATTAGAGGTATTCTCAAGTTTTGGTTTTGAATTTCACTGCATCAAGGTACGCTCTCTATTCTTTGTTCTAGAATTCAAGGTTACATGTTATCTCTCATGAATGAAGTAAATCTGTGTTTGTTGCTTCCGCTGTGTGTTTTGTATGAGATACAAAACCAGATTTTCCAACACTTGAATCACTTTGAAAGTCCAGCCGAAACACCCTTCAAAAAGTCTCAAAATACTCTTAAATAGGACCTATAATCAATTATGAAAATATACTTAATATCTTCTACAAAATATAAAGCTTAAAGAACTATACAAATAGACTCACTACGATTTTACTTTGCTGAACTAATAATACTTTTAACACTAAATTAACGTTTCTCTACCCAATGATATTCTAACCAATAATATTCCATTGCCTTAATCGAAACTCATATTGCCATGAGTAATGCAGTAGCAACACTTTAGGATTTAATATATAACCCCAATGCAAACAATGGGCCGAAACTAATATGATCCTGTTCATGAATTTAACATCATTGACCCTAAAGTATTTAATATCTAAGCATTATTTTGAAATGAAATTAGAATTTGATAGAAGAAACAAGTCTGCCATTATCCTTTAAAAAATTGTAGACGTGTTGATTTCTAATGGTTCTTTGTGGTAGGGAAATAGTCAAAGTCTAGGCAAAGACTACCAAGGCCATTAATCATCCATAAGAGGACTTGGACTTTGACAAGATGAGATTTCATGTGTGGGGTCAGTTGCAATTTCTCCAGCAATTCATAATTAACCCTACGGCATAGATCAATAGCCCAAAAGTTCCTATAGACCTTAAAGCCCTTATAGTCCTACAAAACGATGCAGCCTTATTCATGCTTTAGATAATTTCGGCTGTTCTTTTAGACTCTAAACAGTGGCATTCTAAGATTCAAGAATAATTGAAACAGGGTAAAAATCGTAATCTAAGAAATTACCAATCTCACAATCTACACATCACTAAAGTTTTTCATGATAAAAATTCTAACTCCTTAATTCTTGTTTCTAACGGTGAGAAATCATACCTTGAACAATCTAATTGCTTCTTCAATTGTATGTGCTCTAAACTCCAAGGGAAAAGTACAACTCCTAGCCTCCTTAGTGATGAAACCCTTTCTATGAAAAACCCTAATTTATCTCTTCATCTACCTTATATTTGACGCATTTGAGATGTAGGCTTAGTGGGGTAGTGGGCTGTAGATTAAAACCCACTTAAACTTATCTCTTTAGTCTCCAAGAGGCCCATAAAACATCTTTCTCTTTTATTTATTTATTTATTATTTTATTTGCCACACCAAATCGTATGCACTAAAACTTTAATTTTCTCACCTATTTGTAGCACCACAAAATTGTCCACTCCCATCTTACTGTGCACACACATATAGCACCTCAACTCTATATTAAAAATGACAAGATGCACTGATAATCATAAAAACAAAATTGGGGTATTACAGAAGAGGACTTACAAAGTGATTCCTTGTAGAGGAGAGTGATCTAGTAGGGAAGTTAAGGGCTCGGGAGCAGAGGAAGGTAGTGTTTAGAACTTGACATAAACTAAAGAAAACGAAATGCTGATTATGGGTAGTATTTATAGGCATAAGGGTCATTAATCATAACTGCCCAACCGCAAAAAATGCAAGCAATCATTTCCCTTCATACGCACCTCGGTAAACAAAGCATCAGGCCATCTGAGCCGTCTAATATTTCGAATGCTGCCACGCGCACAGAAGGAGTGTGCTGTCTTGTTCGTTGCATTAATTGGTTGACTGTTGGCCTTCCTGAGGTGCAATCGCCAGTTTTATCTCGAAAAGGTGACAAAGTGCCCCCGAGCTCCGGGTGAAGAAACCCCGATCCCATCTCCGCTTTACGGAAATAGGATCGTGGGGGAGCTATTGTGGGGGTATGAGCCTAAAGAGGTCTGGACGGCCCATACACAAGGGTTTGGACTTGAATGACCCAGAATAGTTCGTATGACCGAAGCCCAGGATCGTTGGGTTAGAACCGTACCACCGAGAGGCACGCACGGATCAGGACACAATGGTTGGTAGCGCCATTTTAACGAGGGTCGTGTTCGGCCTAGCATAAGTACCGATCGGCGGGCTTGATAGGAAAACAAGGGTGGTTCAGGTTGATAGTTGAACGTTAAATAATGCCCTTGGGGAATTCGCCACCGAGCACTAGGTGGCGTCTGGAACAAGTTACGAGGGAATCCTCTAAAGTCGTGAGGATCCGTGGGGATTTACATGGACGTGTGTAACAGGAACATAATGATGACCAACCCACTAACTAAGTGCTATAAAAGGTGGAAGAGGCATAGAATGAGAGGGGGGGAAAAGTGGAAGGAAGAAACTAAGGGAAGGAGAGATAGAGAGCAAAACTAGAGGGAAACACTTAGGAACTAAGGGAAGTCAGGGGGAGGGTCTCAGATTAGGGCTTAGACAGGACGAACCAGACTAAGCTGAGAGCCTCATTAGTAGGATCGAAATACAGCCCACATATAAATTAATTAGGGGCCCAACTACCGTCTTGCTAGGGGTATTTAGTGCCCACACCTCCTATACCATAGTTGTTTAGACAATGGTAACTACACAAGCAACAATACCTACAGAGCAAACCTGAATCAACTCCTCTCCTCCCTCTCTTCCAACACTGAAATTGACTATGGGTCCTACAATTTTTCTTATGGCCAAAACCCTAACAAAGTATATTCAATTGGACTTTGTAGAGGAGATGTTAAACCGGATAATTGCCATAGTTGCCTCAATAACGCCACAAATCTTCTCCCACAGTTTTGTCCTAATCAAAAGGAAGCAATAGTATGGTATGAAGGTTGCATGTTATGCTACTTATTCCGCGACATATTTAACATCAAGGAAACTAGACCTCCTTTCTGTGAGTATAACAACATTAGCGTATCAGCCAATTATTTGGATCAATTTAATCAGGTCTTGAGGAACTTGTTGGATAGCAAAAGAATTCAAGCTGCAGTAGGTGGTTCTCTTCGTAGGTTTGCAGTGGGAAATGCAACAACACCAAACTTCCAAACACTATTTTCACTTGTGCAATGCACACCTGATTTGTCTGAGCAAAATTGCTTGGTTGAGGCTTTTGGAAATATTCCGCAATGTGGTGGTGGAAAGCAAGGAGGGAGATTTCATACACCCTGCTATTATTTTATTTTTCAGGTCTACCCCTTCTATGACACCTCATATCCGCCATTAACTTCTCCATCACCACTACCACCACCACCAGTATCTTCTCCACCGTTAAGCAATACCTCTGCTACAATAGGTACCAGTGCCACCTTAAGCTTATAGCATAATAGATTAGGATGTAACTTTTTGCTAAATACTTGCTGAAAGTTTATTAGAAAATATAGTTTTATCTTTAAAAGCAATGTTTATTACACACTGCCTTATTATACACAAGGTACACACAATTTAGTTTAAAACTAAAATTGTGACTTCAAGACATGATTTTAGTTCAAAACCAAAATTGTACATACAGTGTGTGCAACAAGTAGTATGCATTAACAATTATCTTTTATTTTTTCAAATTAAAAAATATATATGTCTATTACAAAGCTGTATGGAGAAGCAAATAAACGTAAAAGCTTCCAAATATTAATTTCTACATAATTTCTATACTTTCGAAACTATAATCTGAAGCTCTTTTCATTTATCTGCTTGAAAATTTTAACATTCATCCATCCAAATTTTGTGTGTGAACATATTTTTGGTTTTTGCAGGAAATGAAAGCAATATATCTCGAACTGTCATTGTAGTTGTGCCCATTATTGCTTTTATGATACTAATTGTTAACAATATAAAGTGAGAGAGAAAGACTAAATAGTCTGTGTATTGATGTGTAAATAATAATATACAATAGAGAGCCTTATATAGGCTAGGTATGTGTGTAGTACAAGTAATATGAGTAAACTACAAGTACAATATACCGGGCTAAGCCCAATGGGCTAATCTAGTCTAAGCTATACAATAACATCCCCCCTCAAACTCGAGGTGGCAAGGAGGAAGCCAACTGGAGTTTAGATATAAGATCTCGAAGACGACTAGGCGGGTGACTCTTGGTGAAGATATCAGCAGGCTGGTCAGCAGAAGAGATGGAGAACAACTTGAGATTGCCTTTCTTGAGATGCTAGCGAGTGATGTGGCAGTCGATCTCAATGTGCTTGGTGCATTCATGGAAGACATCGTTATGAGCAATGTAGATAGCACTACGATTGTCATAATAAAGAGGAGTGGCAGTGGGCTGTGGAGCATCCATGTTAGCCAAGAGCCAGCGAAGCTAGACAAGCTCGCATGTGGTGTCGACAAGGGCACGATACTCAACCTCAGTACTGGAACGAGAAACAACATACTACTTCTTGCTACGCCACAAGACAAGATAAGTACCCAACCGGAAACAGAAACCTGTGATAAAGCATCGATCAGTCGGATCACCTGCCCAGTCCGCATCTGAATAAGCATGAAGCTCAAGAGAAGACCAAGAGGAGTAGTGTAGACCATGATAAAGTGTGCCCTTGACATATCAGAGAATTCAAAGAATGACAACATAGTGGACAAAACGAGGGGCATCCATGAACTTACTAACCATACCCACGGCATGTGAAATATCTTGACGAGTAAAAGTGAGATAGATCAAACTACCAACCAACTGATGATAGCGAGTAGCATTGGATATAGGTTCACCAGCCAAGGGTGTGAGCATAGCATTGTATTCCAAGGGAGTGGAAGCAGTCTTGTTGTCGGTGATACCGGCTTTGGAGAGAAGATCAGAAGCATATTTAGCTTACGAAATATAGTATCCATCAGAGGATGAAGTAACCTCAAGCCCAAGAAAATAGCTGAGAGTGCCTAGATCTTTCATCTCAAAATGCTGACTAAGTGCTGAAGAGAGCGAATACCTACAAAATCATCTCCAATAATGATCATATCATCAACATAAAGAAGAATAAGAGTGATACCAGTAGAGGATCTTCGGACAAAGAGAGCAGTGTCATGAGAACTCGAAGTGAAACCCTACTAAGCAACAACTGAGCTAAACTTTTCAAACCAAGCTCGAAGAGCCTGCTTGAGGCCATAAAGAGCACGGTGAAGGCGACAAACTTGACTGCTTGAGTGTGGATAGCCAGGGGGTGGTTGCATGTACACTTCTTCTTGAAGGTCTCTATTGAGGAAAGCATTCTTCACATCCATTTGATAAAGAGGCCAACAGTGAACAGCAGCCACAGCAATGAGACATCTGACAGATGTAAGGTGAGCAATAGGAGCATATGTTTCCTCATAGTCAATGCCATACTCCTGAGTAAAGCCCTTGGAAACTAAGCGAGCCTTGTATCGTTCAACAGATCCATCAGCCTTGGTCTTGATCTTGTAAACCCACCTACAACCTACTACAGACTGACTAGGAGGCAAATCAACCATATCCCAAGTGTGATTCTTATGAAGGGCATCGAGTTCTTCATTCATAGCTTGCTGCCAAAGAGGGTCAGTATGGGCCTCACGATAGGTGTGAGGTTCATAGAGGATGGCAAGAGCAAAAGAGCAATGATAATCAGTGAGATAAGGGGGATGAATGCTTACCCGAGTGGAACGACAAAGTTCAGGACCAACAGGAGACTTAGGAGAGGGTGGTACCACTAGATCCAAGATAGGCGGGTCATATGCCGGGAACAGAACCAGAGATGAGTAGTCTAGAGAGGCAATAAATGTCGAAGAATCCTTCACAAGCTCAGGATAGAGAGGGAGGAAAAGATTAGTAAAAATGGGAGACTTGGAGGAAGAGGATGCAGGAAACTGCTGAAAACTCGTGAAAAGACGATGTTCCCAAAACTTAACATAACGGGAGACATGAAGGCAATGAGAAATGGAATCATAGCAGCGAAACCCCTTTTGAGATACACCATAACCAAGGAAACAACAGAGACGAGCACGAGGTTGGAGCTTTGTTCGTTCATGAAGAGGAAGAGAGACAAAGCAAGCATAACCAAAAACCCGAAGAGAGGAGTAGTCAGGGGTTTGACCATAGAGAAGCTCGAATGGTGATTTGATGTGTGTAGTTGGGGAAGGAATACGATTAATAGTGTACACAGCAATAAGTGCGGCCTCACCCCAAAAGCACTCAGGAAGAGAGGCAGAAATAAGAAGGGTATGGACAACATGAAGAATGTGACGATGTTTTCATTCTGCACAACCATTTTGTTAAGAGGTGTAAGGACAATATTGCCCCGTGGGCTTGCAGGCTAATGTTCCTACTGTGTCAACCCATTTCTTAATCAATCTTTTGCTCAGGGCTTCCTTGGCCCACTTTACACATCTTTACCTCTTTTAGGCTTGTTGGCCAACATTCTTGTCGTGCCAGTGCATTTTACTACTTTATTCCTTGGGTTTCCTCGGCCCATTTGTTTCTTCTTTACCTCTTTTACTCCCATGGGCGTTTTGCTAAATTTTTTGGGCTTCCTCGACCCATTTACTACATCTTTACCTCTTATTACCATTTTGAGCTTATTAGCCATTGAGCCAACCCATTAAGTTTACCAATTCATTCACTGGGCTTCCCCAGCCCATTTACTTCCTCTTTATCTCTTATTATTCTCATGGGCTTATTACTTCATTCATTGGACTTTCTCGCCCCATTTATTTCTTCTTTACCTCTTTTTATTTTCATGGGCCTACTGGCCATCAATCCTGCTGCTTCAACCCGCTGGGCTTGTTTCCTTATTTCTTTACCGTTTTGCCCCCCATTTCCTTCTCACCTTCTCTATTGTTGGGCTTCTTTTGCTGTTAGGCCCTTTGTCAAAAAATGGACATCAACAGAGAGCCAGCTCTTATTTTGTAAGCTTTTGTAAGCTATATTTTAAAAAATGTTTAATAGTTATAAATATTATAAAGGATTTTTAAAAAAAATAAAAATAAATAAATTGGGGGCATAGTCCCCACACCCTTGGTTGTAGTTCTACCCCCATCTCCAACCAAAACTCACATTTAATATTTTCTTTCCTACATTTTTCATCATAGGCCATCCTTGTCTACTTTGCGGGATCTTATTTATATCAATTGACATGGTGGATTGGGTCATAACGAGAGAAATGACTAAAATAACATAGTAATATTTCTTAAATACCACATAATATCATTCCAACTAGCTTCACTGTTAAAATAATTTTTTTTTTCAATGAATCAAAACAAAGAAAAAGGAAAAGAAATAGTTGTGCATTGGTTATAAGAATCAAAATTGGGTTTCTTGGTGAGTTCTATCTTGTGTCAATACTAGAGAAGCCCTGCATCCTTTTCCGGAGGGCCAGCACCCAATATGAATAAATCACAGTTGCAGCCACAAAAGACACACCTATATAGACGCATAATGTTGTTGCACAGACATAGAGGTACCTGAAAGAATAATGCACACAATAAGTTTCAATAATGTATGGAAATAGCTAACTTAGACAACATACAAGCAGCCAAGACCCTTGTAGCTTGCACTTTCTAGTGTTTCCAATGGAGATATCCAGGGTTTAAATCTCCACTCCCCCATTGATGTAAGTTGTAACTATCGAATCATAAAAAATAAATAAAAGGACAACATACAAGGAAATACTTGATGAACAGAATTCCAGATGGAAAAGAAAAGGGAGAGAGAGGAGGGTAGATGGAATTTTAGTTAGAATCATGGAATTATAGCAACCCCTTGGCCCATGCAACTAAATGCCAATTCCTACATGCACATCCTACTAGTATAATGATGGTCAGCACACTTTAGGTTCAATTGAAGACTTACTTTGGAGAAAAGACACTCCAAAAAAATAGATGATTCCTCATCAACAGCAGTATGATGGTGTATGCAGTCAAGATAATGGAATTCACGCCCAGTGGAACCAGACAAGGAAATGCAAGCATATTCTTGAGAAGATGTTCTGAATCTGCTTTCTGGGGAATTACAAGATAGCTTGTGTCCACTGATATATACATCACTATGCTAAGAAGAAAAAAGCTGGGGGATGCATAGGTGATGATGAACATTAAGATGCCAGAAAGTAGAGTTGAGTAACTTGACATACCCTGCAATGGGTAAAACAATTAGGGAAAATTAGATAACCCAGGGCTTTGTAGATCACAAACACAGTGCAGATGACAAAGTTTGTTTATAAAAAAGTACTTTTCTCTATGTTGTAAACTAAAATAGACAAGAAAAGGATATACAATGAAAGCTCCAGCAACATCAATGGTAGCCAAAGTATTGCTGTCCCTAGCACAAAATGGCCTGCCATTCCCAAATAGTACAACGCAGCAATCTAGAAGAAAACAACATTTCCCAGAATTAGTTCATGAAATACATTTAGTCCCAATGAAATACATTTAATCACAAGACAATAAATGCGACAGTGCAACTAACCTATTTTACCCAATATGGAGTACAAGTTCAAGTGCAGTCATTGTTCTCAAAGTCAGCCTTAATGAGATACAAGAAAGCACAATACTACAATTGCTCTAACTTATTGTGGGTTAAAGCACAAGGTCTTCCAACACAAGCCCAAGATTTTACAAATAATTTTAAAGATCCCATAAATTCCAACCTCTGCCACCCTTATTAACATTCACAACTTATTAATCTGAAATATATATTTACCCAATTCTTATACAAAGAGTACTATGCATGCAAGCCTATAATTTGTATTAACAACTTAGAAAGCAAATCTATTGTTTTTTTCAGGAATGTTGCTAAATAATTAGCACACCAGAAATCTGTACACTAAAATAACATAGTGATATTTTCTCCTTTGTATTAAACAAAAGATAAAATAAAATCTAACCTTATAAGTGTTTTTAAGGAAAGAGTTGTGCCAACAAGAACATTTTAAAAAATCTTAAAGTGCTTTCATTAACCACACATTTGCCAAGTTAAGAGCCATGGTGCTGTAATTCAGGCAAATATTGTTCTCAATTTGGACAATCATCCTACCCGTCAATTTTGTTAAACTAGAAGGGTCTCTTTCCCTTCATACTAAACAAAGCAAGATTATAAGTTCACAAAGAAATTGAATTTTTACACACCCATTTTAAGGTGTCATTACTAGTCAAAGATTCAGGCCCCAGTTTATTTGGAAGTATAAATTGAATTAATATGCAGTATGTTGTATGTATATGGTTAGGCCAGTATTCTAGTTTAAGATTTGGCCCCAGCAAAATAATTGTTTGCTTTCAACATAAAGAAGAGGAAATCAACATTTACTCATAACAAGATAATACTGAAACTGACCTCAACCCACTGCTTATGATGTACACCACCATTAGAAGCATAAATTAAGCTTGCCAAGATTTGCACAAAAAGCAATAACATAGGCAGTGCATTAATTGGTTGTTGTAGTAGTAGCTGAAGAAGACACCAACAGAACAGGTATGCCCATCCAATCAAATATAAAGAATTTTTCAATTCAAGAAGTGGATACTCGTTTTGAATTTCAATGGGAACAGAACCTGACATGAAGCTATGATGACTTGAGTAAATCTTAGATACACAAATAGGCATTAGCCATGGATAGGCCACAAAATTCCCAATTGTGGCAATACCCAGACCTGCAAAGATGATTTGTACCAATAAGGTAGCATTATAATTTGATGACGCAAATATGTTGTCTTGATATTTCTGGATATGTTGCAAAACCAACAGCCCAAACATCAAAAAGCTAAACCCAACCACCAGACTAATTTTTCTCCTTGATCCCTATAGAGCAAACAAGCACAAGCTGATCATCAGGAGGCCAGAGACTAGCTGAATGGATTTTACATGGTTGCTTCCAGCTTTCTCAAGCCACTTTGAATTGTCAGGAAGATAAGTCCAATTCACACCTCCTTGATGCCAGCCTCTCAAAGTTCTTCCGGAAATAATAAGCACAAAGATGGAGCACATTTGAAAAGCAATTTTCTTATTTCCCTTGTACAATCTAAACAAACTTCGTGATGCCTCCACTAGGAGGGACTGCATCATTTTACGGAGTAATAACATATTTAATGTGGAAGTCACAAAATGCCAAATATATTGCTCTTCCTTTACCATGGAACTTGAACCCATACTTACAACAAGTATCAAGATAACTCCCAAGACGAAAGTCTCGTCTAAACTCCAAGTGTGCATACTATACTTTGAGTCAAAACACTGTTGCATCTTTGTATTGTAAACTTCTTTGTAGAAAGAAAATATAAGGCTCAACAATATCGGACATGACAGCATCATTGCTGCAACTCCAAAAGCAAGAAGGTTAACAGGTTTCTGGAAAATAACAAGAATTGTCAATAAAAGGGATAAAATAGGAACACAAGATCAACTGGATGACAAAATTGACAATTTGCTGATATCCCCACACTGAGAATAACCATGGATTTTTTCTTCACCTTCACATTGAAAAGACTTTCAATCAACACAGAAACTTTAAAAAGGAATAGACATACATCAGTAACTCTGCGTGATAACCACTCACTTGCAGTTTTCAGGAACTCATAATATGCTGCAACTATGCCACTGTAGTCTTCCCTACTATAAGACCTACTGGATTTACAAAAGCAGCAACATTAGGCATCAGTAATGTTTCCAACGAATTTCACTTTCACGATTATTATGATATATGGCATCATGTACCCACCTGGAGACATCCTTCAACCTCCATGAACTGTGAAGCATTGTGGCTTTCAAATATAAGCAACAAATCATATTCTCTATATTCCCACTGCACTTATTTATTCTAAACCCTTGATCATCACTAAAGCCATCACATAGGGAATTTTCACATGATAAACTCATCAAGAACAAAAAAACATAGTTTTTTACTTTAGGAGAGTTTTGTGTACACATCCTTTTTACAAGAACTTTCCCCTCTATTCTAATAAAAAAAACTATTACTAATTAAAAAAAAAAAAAGTAAAAATAAAAACAAACAAGGAAACTGAATCAAATCAGACAACATCATATATTATAAACGCAACTCAACTAAGCCCTGACCCAAACTTTAATTGTAGTACACGAGTTCACATATAATATGAGCATAAAAGGTATTATAGGTTTTCTGCATGCCGGCCTTTAATCTGATTAATCTACTGCAAGATCTGACACTACAGAAACTATTAACACTCTGCACCTATTTCAGTGTAATATATGCCAACAAATATCTATCAGTATCAAATGTACATGACTAGATTTTTCAGAGGTACAGATGATGATACAGACACAGAAAAAGTTAACATTTACACAGAAATTCTAGAAAACCAATCTCCATTTAGTTCATAAAATGAAAAACTAATCAAGAAGTAATCAGCAATCAGTGTGTAAGTCAAATAACTAAAGAAAACAAAGATAACCCCATTTTAGAAGAACGCTCAAGAATCACATGAATCATCTAAACTCCAAGTGAAACTCCTAAAAACACTGAGCAGTCAACAATCTCCATGAAAAAATTTATATGTTCACATAAATGTTTGGACAATGATCCTTTCTCAATAATAGTTACACTACTATGTTATCCGTGGGTAAGATACCTCCTGAAATAAAGATCCTAACAATAAATGTGGTTCATCCTCAAAAGCTTTCAAGTCAGCTTCCTAATGAAGTTTTAAGTCAAAATAAAGAACCTCAATTTTTTCGTACTTAACTCAAAAACATAACAAAAAATAACCTAGTTAATCTGCAACATACTGCCAAGTTATTGTAACCACACTTGAAGTTGTAGAATGTTGTAGAACCAATTTCAAAGGTTTCTCTGGCTGTTAACCAAAAGGTTAGAGGTTCAAGCCCTCCCACTAGCACTCATATGTTTTAACTTTATATTAAAAAAAAAAAAAACAAAACAAAAAAGGTAAGCTTCCAAGGCCATCCTACATACAAATTGTTGTAAGGCAACAAATAGCATAGTACAGACACAGTTGTTCCAATTTTGGGTGATCCCATTTAGTAATGGATGAGTATTTCTTATTCTATCATTTCCTTTCCTGTCACTCATTCAATGCTTACAGGGCATAACTTAATAGCTAACTTTCTGAAGTACCTCTCCTCTCCATCCATCCATCAATCTATTTGTATGAAAAATCCTATGACAAACAACCAGATATTGAGTACACATATAGTTAATAGGAATAACGTATAATTTTAACCAAGTGTGAGCAGACAACAAAGGGTTAATTCAAACAGCATTTGTGAATTAAAGCATTTGATCCAACTTCAATGAGGATAATGAGTAATGAAGCCCTCCATAATTTAAGCAGCTTTTGATTTCATACTCATATCATCTACTTCTATTTCCTTCTTTAAAATCTTTTTTCTGAACTCTTTTCTTTTGTTTTGCAACTGAGAGAGAGAGAGAGAGAGAGAACCTGTAAATGAACCAAAAGTGCCCGAGAGAAGGACACCTACATTGTTTTTAGGAATTGGCACACCAAATAGAAGGGCTAATGTAGGTGCAATGTCAACCTGGGTCACAAGAATCAGAGTCTATTAATGAACGTCATTACAATCTTGAATGAAGTCATCAATTAAAGAATTTGTTAGAATTATGATTAAGTGATTAAATTCACAATTTTCTAACAGCTTAAGCTTTTGGGCCAAGCGTTAATTTATCATGGTATCAGAGTAGGAGATCCTAAGTTCGATCCCTGACTCCATTCTACCTCCCATTTAAAATATTAAAAACTCCACGTGTTAGGCCCCACTTTAGGCCCACACATGATGAAGAGTGTTAGAATTATGATTAAGTGATTAAATTCACCATTTTCTAATAGCTTAAGCTTTTGGAAAATTGATAATTTATCTGAATTTAATATCTTCTACATAGAAATAAACAAAGAAATAATCTAAAGGAAGCCTAAAGTTCAATAGCTTAATTACCTGGTAAACTGTGTTGAGAGTGTACAATGCATAATCAGAGACATGATTTCTCAGGCCAATAAAAAGAGCTAAGGAGTCGGTTTCTTCAAATGAAGAGCCCCCATGATTACCATTGTATGTCATGCCATGGTCACTTACAACCACCTATGAGTAAAACTCATTAAAGAGACAGATATCTAAGAAAATTCAATGTACTGAATGGACTTTACAGCTTGAACAGCTAAACAGAAGTTATGACCATGTGAATATCAAACTGTTCAAACAACTACAACCAGGAGGGTATAGCAGTAGAGTTCTACACAAAATGAAGAAAGATAGCCAAAAACGGGCAATAGAAACACATCAACAAAACAGAAGTTATGACCATGTGAATATCAAACTGTTGAAACAACTACAACTAGAAGGGTATAGCAGTATGGTTCTACATAAAATGAAGACAACGATAGCCAAAAAATGCTAACACAAAACATTAACAATCATAATCAGTGTGCACATTATGTGTTAGTATACTACATACTAATACTAAGAACATAGAGTCCGGCATGAAAACATATATAGCTGCTTTACACAAAGAGGACTCCAAAAAGGGATAAGCAAGCAATTAATGTGGATAATCAGATATTTCCAGATTAGATGGGTAAAAGCATGTATCATATTCCTAAAAATTTTGGGGGGGAGGAAACAAACAATCGTTAATTCATCATTTGACCTTCAATATGCTAAAGGGCCACTCTTATAAAATAAAGGCCAAAAATGGCAGTCAAAAAGACATTAAAGTTTTAGAATAGAACTGAAGAGCCACTCTTTTTGCCCCCAAAAAGACGAGATCATCAATCCCAAATGCTTAGATCTTTAGATAGTGGGCCAACAATTAATATCATGCTCACAAACTACACTAACATTAGGCACACAAAATTCACATATTCCTATTTATATGGATCAAAGTAATCTGAATGATAATCAATAATACGCTAAAATTCTCAAGAAGGGTAAAAAGGAGGAATCACAAACCAAAAGGGTCTGTCCCTGGCCATTCTCTTGATCCGCAATAACACTTGTATGAATCATCTTCACCACTTTATCCATCTCCAAAAGTTTTGGGGCCATTAAGATGCTGAAATAGTTTAATAAAAATCAATAGTGAAGCTAAGAAAAATAATATCCTAAAATCATTTGGATAAGATTCACAGTGTTATACCTGTTACACCCACCAATATGTCCCACATGATCCAGCCCTAGATAATGTAGAACCTGACACAATAGCTTCAGTTAAAGCAAGAGAATGAAGTACCTCTCAAAGTGGAAATTGAATTCATTATCCAAACGGCAATATTATAACTTTTATAAAGAATTATTAAACAAACATTAATCTGAATACATTACATTGGACGCTGTTGCAATACAAATTAATAAATTTAATATACATAGTTTACAAATTAGAAAGAGAAATTTCTGAAGTACAAAGCAAGTATCATAGCACACAACCTTGTGCAAAGTATGTATCTTCTGCAACAGAAATCTATGTAGTGGAAAGAAAGCTTATGATCAAATTTTATGCTTAAGATTTTGAATGATAACGAGTAAGCAGAGTTACAATTAATCCTAAGAAGAACTAAAGTTAAGACAGGAAAAGTTATGTTAGGCTCAAGAAGAAGCCAGCAGACATTAATTTCAAAGGCATTATAACCATTATCACTAGTAGAAATACTAAGAAGATATTATTGGTTGACTAGTAACAAAGACTAACCATAAGATCCCAGTCATCTCTGCTTAGCTCATCCCCCAAATCCCGAGAAACATTTTGATCTACTTGTACAGTATCTTTTACCTGTCACAAGAAGAAACTCGAGTATCTGTTGCAATTAGTCGATGATATAACTTTCATTCCTGAACCACCCCAGAATCCCAGATGAAAGTTGCAAATTATTAAAGCTGATTTTATGAGCGTTGACAAAAGATCATATAGAAACAACAAAAACAAGTAGTAACCATTTATGAACAACCAGAAATGTCAGAATACTGGCCTAACTAGATCATGGTAACATGGCATGGGAAATGTGCAATTTCTCCAGTTTATTTGGATATGAGATAAGATACATATTTCTTCACAACAGGATATACACAATTTATATCATCACAAGCAATCTTGCAACATTCTTGTGGGGGGAAACTATAAAAAAACTATCAATCATCATGCTGACTATTAAATATCAAGATGAACTTTTTCTTTAAAAGAAAAAGAAAAAACTCATTTGTAAATGAACCCACAAAATGGAACTATGAATACTTAGAAAGGCATTTAAAACATACACACAGAAGCACACAGAATTACTAAGATAATTTAGACCAAAAAAGGACATATTCTACTAGCAAATCGTACAAAAGACTTGCGAAGAAACTGCCAACTCCATCGTGCCTTGTAAATAATCCTGGAAACAATTTAAGCCATGTTTCATCACCAAACATCACCATCTTCCAACCAATCTTTAAAAACTGGCCTACATAGGAAGGCGGTGAAAATATTAATTGCATTACTTGAAACAATTGGCCAAAATGGCCCATTACCACGATTTTTTGGAATATTTAGCAACAAAACACTGTTTCGGAAATAATTGGGGATCTAGCACTTTTTATAGTTCTCGAGCTCCCCAAACTCGAGTACTATATGTTTCCATTCCACCGTGGCACGATGACATGGCATCTGGAATTTAAATTTTTCGCTTGGTACTCGAGTACCTGAAGCTCGAGTACTATCTGCACTAACACACACAAGTCTAAGGTTATCACTCTCCCTTCTCACTCTCACTTCTCACCAGAACACACACACTCTCACTCTCACTTCTCACCAGAACACACACACGCTCACTCTCACTTACACCTACACCTAAACATACAAACCCAGAAGACCCATCCATCAGCGCCATCCATCAGCGCCAGAAGACCCATCCATCAGCGCCATCCATCAGCGCCAGAAGACCCATCCATCGGCGCCAGAAGACCCGTCGGAACACACTCTCACTCTCACTCTCCTTCACACCCAAACATACAAACCCACAAACCCTCACTCCATCGGCGCCAGAAGACCCATCAGCGGCAGAACACACTCTCACTCTCACTCTCACTCTCCTTCACACCCAAACATACAAACCCCAAACCCTCACTCCATCGGCGGCAGAAGACTCTCGTCGGCGGCGACCTCTCAGCTCTCTCTCTGTCTCGCACTAAGGTCAGTTCTTTAGTTTTAGGGTTTCGTCTTTCATTTGAAATTTGAATGGATTCAAAATTAGAAATATTGAAAAAAAAAAACACAGAGCTGATATTGTGTTTCTACAGTGCAAAGAAGTAAGATTGTTATAGCTGATATTGTGCATCTATTGTGTTTGTTATTTTTAATTATTTTGGGGCCTGAGAAACAAGATTCTTATAGCTTAATATATTTGGGTTATTTCAAATTTGGAAGTACTTGAAACCTACAAATAGAGCTGGAATTGATATGGTTGCTTGGAGTTTAAATTATCTGTTTTGATTTTATATTTTTTGGGGATAGCTGAACTTGAATTTGATTTTGCCTTTTATTTTAGTTTTGGGTGGATAATGTAATTGGGCTATTGGTGAATCGTGCTGATAAGTTTATGTACGTTATTGCTGATGATAACAAACATTATGGCATGCGCAACAACAACATATTATTTGCTCACCGTGTAGAAATTACTATAATAAGTGTTGTTTATTGCAATGAAAAATGTCCTAAAATGCTAATACGAGGCTATCATAGAAACTTTGTTTGTTTCTTAAAAGCAATTACAACTCCCTGTTTTTTTTTCTTCTATATCAGATAAGAATTACACATTGTTTTGAAATTCATTAGTGAAACTCTCTCTCTTTATCTCTCTCCTATTAATTTCTTTTGAAAATAAATTGCATAGAATACATAGTGATTGATACATCCGCTAACATTAAAAATTCTAATGGTGGAAGTGAGTTTAGTTGTTCTTGTGGTTGATGGGATCCTTGTTGAACCAAACTGGTAGGGATGGTTTTAATGGTGGTGGTGGGGTTGTGAAGGGGGTTTTCAATTATTTTCTTTATTTGTTCAATTGGTAGTTGTGTGGTAGACTTGTTGAACTTGATTGCCTTTGAATATCTCTTATATATATTGTGAGTTGGGACTGATCAGGGGAGGTTAGCTCTGCTTACACTGGCTTTGCTGGTTTCGAGGGATTAATTAGTTGAGAGAAGAAAATATAGTAGGATCTTTTTGTCTTCTTGCACTTCATTTGGAGTTTCATGCTTCCAATCCAAAAATTTTTTATTCATTTTTAAATTTTTGTGGACCAATGCATCTTTGGGTGATTTATTCTTGATTAAGCTTGAAACTTATCTATTTGAGGCATTAGTTATAGCATAATAGATAATTATATAACAAATGTGATTGGTGAATATTAATTTGGCATTTTACTTATCAAAATTCTATATAGTATTTTAAAATGTTTTTTGTGTTATATTTCAGAATCTAGAACTCAGCTTGAAGCTCTTTGTCATTATCACCATAATGTTGTTTGAACATATATAAAGCAAAATGGAAAGAAAAAAAAAAGAAAAAACTCGAAAATTGATAATTAGGATTAGAGGCACTCTCTAAAAACTTTGTAATGTGTACTGCACCAGGAATTATTTTAGGCATTGTGTTGGAAGGAGCATAATGCTAGAACATTTGATGTGGTCACTCCTTGCTTCAAATGGAACTTTTATTCTTAAGATCTCGGTTTCAATGGTCAAAGGATATTGGGGATTTAACCTGAGGAGGCAAACCCACCCCATCAATGATGCAGGGAACTAAGATTTTATGTTTTACCAAGATTTTGCAATTAATTTTGTTTTTGAATTTGGTTATTAATGTTAACGGTTTTTATGGATTTGATTAAATGTCTTCCATATTAGTATAATCCCTAAAACCTATTTGTCTAGCACTCCTGTAATGGTGAAAGAGAGATGAATTTGAATAAGATTAATTATTATGAGTTGAGAATGTCTCCTCTTTTGTTCTCTCTGTTTGGTGGCGATACCAGACTCCCCTAGGTGGTGATGCCTAGGGTTTGCAGACAAATTCTAGGTGGTGAAGCCTAGGGTTTGTTCTGTTGTTACTTTCGTATTTCTTATTTTCTACTGTGTTCTGCTTCAATCAACCTGCCCAAACCCCCACAACTTTCCATGTCGAAGGTCAAGTTTTCAACTACAGCTCAACTTCAAATCCTTTCAAGTTGTAACAACTTACACTTTAATGATTAAACTTTACAACTATGAAAAATCATAGTTAACAGTTCATGGTTAGTTGATATAAACATTTAATTACAATGAATGCATTTAAGTTCTCAATACAACTTCAGCACTGCACAACCCAAACTCTTTGCAAAAAATTCTTAATGTGATGCTCCTAACATATACATGTTGCATTTTCTACTTCCTAACAGTCCAAATATCTCTATATATAATAAACTATACAGAAGATCCACCAAGTTTATGGAACAACTACAACTTTAAAGACCTGTAGAAACCTAGAGATATGTTCAACCCAGAATCAAAATTTAGAGATTGCACTGCTTTCAAAATCAAGTATCATTATGAGCATTGCTGTGCAGTAAGTTGATGAAGCCTCAGGTTTATGATTAATATATCAAGAAGAATTTGCATATCATATTGCACAAGTAGAATTATATCTCCAAGGTTAAAGCTATGCAAACAGCTTCAGAACCAAATACTAGGCAAGATTAGAACTACCAGGAAACTTTTATAAAGGACTGTATTTGCAACCTAAAAGAGAATGCTCTGTGTATTTGGGCTTCACCATCTTTCTTTTAAAATAAAACTATTGATGTTAAAAATATAATAAAGGTGTATGTTGTAAACTTTCCTTGGGTCAATGGGTCATGGACCTTAATTTTTTCTCAATGGCCCTCCCTGAGGCTTTGAACGATTGTAAAAAATATAAGGTTCCTTTTTAATACTTTTTCTCTTTCAATGACGTATTCTTATCCCCTATTATCATATATCCATTACATTGGACAGTCAAGGTTTGTCCTTTGTTTATTTTTTGTCATGATAGATTAACTTCAGCAAATTGTGCTTTCTTGCCTTACAGTTAAGCCATGCATTTTATGCTCTGTTCTATCTTGCTTCACTATTGTTGAGGGGAACGAGGAGAGTTGCATTTTTGTTTTAAGCATCTCTTTTGTGTTCTTAATGTCCCACTCCCACAACTATGAGTTAAATTAATTTTGGTCCGTCTCTAATTTTATTTTGGCTTTTGTCTCCAATATTTTTTTCAGCATACTGGGTTAATGCAAATGTGAATATGCAAGTTTATTTGAATATTTTAGATTTACTAAAAAGAGAATTTATGCAATTTGTATTGTGAAGAATGTTACTGCACCCCACAATCGCGTACTCATTTTTATTTTCTAATTCATTTTATTCAAGTCAATAAGCCATTAAAACTCTATATTTGAGAAGAAAATTGAACTACCCATGATGCGCTTACATTTTTGGCATTTTTTGGGTGTGATTGGTATTTAAATAAGTTCGTGGGTTTCCTATATTGAAAACTTATCCTCAAAGTTATTTAGGCATTTTCTTTATGATAGTACAATGTAATCTTAGTGTTTAATCCCAGAATTGTTTCAAAGTACAATTTGATTGCCATGTGCAGTAAGGGTGAAGGACTGCATTAGGAATAGGGGGCACTAGGAGTAGGGGGGCATGTCAAACCGAATGAAAACTTGTTATTGAGGTTGTGGGAAAGACATGATGGCCTATGTTTGACATTGGAAAACACCTTAACTTGAGTTGAATAATGGGAGTACTGTTCTAGTCTATTCCCATTAAACTCTAAGAACCCCTGTTACCCACAGTTTAAACTCTCATCCCTCACTTTCTGAGTCTCCCTCACTCTCTGAAGTTTAATTCATTTTTTTTTTTATGAAATCAGTGAAGGCTGCATTAGATATATATTATTGCCATTTTCAGTCAAATATGTTTATAATTAAAAATAAATTAATAAGACTGTTTTGTTGTTGTCACCAAATGCCAGATATGGACCCACATGGAGCAGAACCCTCTATACAGACTTTGTTGAAGAGGCAGGATGTGCATCGTTCAAGTTTGCTTTGGGATGCTCATTTGGAAGGCGAGGTATGCACTTGTTCAATATATGTAGTAGAAAGATTTTTGGAATTTAAGTTTGAAGCGTAATTATTATGTGTTACTCTAATTATTATTAATACTAAGCTACTCTATTTGCAGGAAGTGCCAGGTGTACTGACTTGTCGTCACCGAGAGAAAGGTCTGCTTGAAGAAGGTGGGTTAGATCCAAGAATTGTCACTTATATCACTGATGCGGGATTAGATGGGCTACTTCGGGTGGGGGCCCTTGCATTTTGCGATCTTCCAGACATTGTCTCACTTGCAACAAATTGCACGGACTGACCATGGACAGGAATCATCCTCGCAACTCACTATAAGCCTCTCTGAGTCTGAATGCTCAGTTTTGAAGCTAAAATTCTCTCGCACTGCGTACCAGGTCAACGCATGTCGCATCGCCATTTTAGTCGCAAATACCATCCCTTTCAGTGGCTGCTCCCCAGGCGTCCAACTTGATACTTCCCCTTGCATAACCGGTGATGGATCAAACATATTATCCCAAGTGTTTTTGGTGAACCATTCCGGCGTAGGATCAGGACAAGGGCATGTGTCTCTATTCTCTTCTACAACCACATCTTCAATATGATCAACATCCTCATGTTCACCCATGGTATCTAGGAACTCCTCGAAGTCATCCCTAGTAACATCAATATAGGTTGCATCATCACCAAGTCTGTGATCATCTTCATTTTCAAATGTGCCCCCATGCTGCTCATCATGAGATAAATGCTCTCCTTCATGCACTTCCTGAGGCCTTTCCTCCTCCTCAGTTGAGTTCACATGAGGAAATGTCTGCCACGGTTCACTGCCGTACCCATCTCCTGTATTCTCTACACACCCTTGATAAGACTGTAATGGTATTGAGTCGATGTGCTCATCTACAGTTCCATCCAAAATAGTATGTTGTGAACCCTCTCCAGCCTCTACTATGGTGGGGTCAATAGTGACATAAAGCTCCGAAGCAACGAATCCTTTCACCACCATTTGTCCAACAACTTCCCACATCATCTTCACTTCGGCGCCACCCGATAACTGTAGTGAATTGTAGAAAACTTGGGTGCCTACAACCAGTTGAGGTGCTCGATACACGATGGAGATGTTATGCCTAGACTGGTCTAACCCCATCGCCTTTAATATTCTTCGTTGCAAATTCATAAGGCCTATCCCACGCTTTACCCTAACACATTTTTGCTTTTGGTTTGAGCCTTGGTATGACAACCCATGTGACTCATGATAATACGTCTCTCCATCGTAGTACACATAGAAAATGTGAAAATCCATCACCGACCTGCTATTAACAATATTAAAAGTTGTCATAATCTATAAATAGTTACATACATTTGGCGTATGAAAAAACCAATTTATATTGAAACTCAACCTCCTCAACTGTGTATAGACATATAAATAATTGAATCGAAAATCATAATGTGCACGTAACCATATATATATTTTATACACATATAAAATAATAAAAGGTCAACCATTTCGACGTTTTTTTATTAAGCCAATTTCTTTGTTGAGTAATGATTTCATATTATTATGAACACCCTTATTACTGTAAAAGTCAACAAAATATCATATTACCTCTCTCTATCAACCTATGAGTTTTATACAACTAGGCCACACGCAGGGGCAGAGCCAAAGGGGGGCGAGTGGGCCACCTGCCCCCTGACTCCTCCAAAAAGTCTATTATATATATATATGCTTATGTAAAGTGAGTTAGCTTCTGGCATAGAATAGAAAAGCAAGGAAACAATTTTCCTAAACAAACTGTACAAACATTACATGAAATAAATATGCCAATAACAAATCTTCCAATTGTTATTGTTTCGAGACACAACAAATCTCACCATATTTTCACAATACTCTTGTTTTTTGTTCAGATGAATCTTAAAATAATTTGTTTATTTATTTATTTATTTTTTTTTTTTTTTTTATTCTGACTAATGATGTACTAACACCTTAATTTATTGTAAAAATACTGTGAAATTTTGTGGTACGAAAACAACTCCTCCCACTTTAATCAATCTAACACAATAAATGCCACAAAACTGAAATTGTTAAAGCTGATTACACTTTTGACCAATATTAACTCTTTTTATCTCCACATTGAGTTCACTACCTAAATTTCTTTTCTCATTTGAAGTTCTGCCCGTGGAGCTCCAATTACACATAATAATAATAATAATAATAATAATAATAATAATAATAATAATAATAATAATAAAATATCTTAATATATCATTGTTTTTTAAATTGACAAAAAAGTTATATATATATATCAGCAGTTGTATATATATATATATATATATAAAAGCAGTTGTACATATATATAGCAGCAGTTGTACATATATATATCATTGAGTTCACTTACAATCATGTTTTACATATATATATATATATACATATATATATATATAAAAGCAGTTGTACATATATATATAGCAGCAGTTAATATTGCAAATCTCAATACATGAAACTCATGCACAAAAATTTCATACGAACACAATCTAAAAAAACTAAGCATTTAACTCTCACTATTGTAAAAATCTCATATCTAAAAACTAAGAATTATTACCTCTATGTACTGGTCAGAACAGGGATGGCCCAAAGGATAAATGGACAGCACTTTGGTATGGAGACACTGACACTGAGAGTAGACTTGCAGATGGTGACTCAACAGTAAAGTTTCTGACTCACACATGGACTTGGAATGAGAGAGTTTTTTTACTCATACAGAAATGGAAAGAGAGATACTCGGATTGCTTAAAGCTGAGGAGGAGTATTTTTTTAAAAGGTACTCGAGCTCAAAGAACTCGAGTACCATTCATTGTGCATTTACCACACCAGTTCGTTCGCGTCAGTAAGTAGTTGCGCAATAAGTGTGGCAGATGGTACTCGAGTTTGTAGGACTCGAGTACTGTGTTAGAAACCCGAGTCCAGGAAGCTCGAGTATGCCTCGGGTATAATCCAAAAGGAAGAAAATGTAGAAAACATTATACTCGAGCATGTAGACCTCGAGTACTCTAAGGTACTCGAGTGACTCAAGCTCGAGTATTGCTTGGTTATCAAACCGCAATAATTCCCACATTTGCATGCAGCATATGGCCTGGGGCTTAACAAAACATGTTGATTGATACTCGAGCTTTAGGAGCTCGAGTACTGTGTCTTAGTCTTTACCAGTTTAGCACTATAACTTCTTATTAGTGCAGATAGTACTCGAGCTTCAGGTACTCGAGTACCAAGCGAAAAATTTAAATTCCAGATGCCATGTCATCGTGCCACGGTGGAATGGAAACATATAGTACTCGAGTTTGGGGAGCTCGAGTACTATAAAAAGTGCTAGATCCCCAATTATTTCCGAAACAGTGTTCTGTTGCTAAATATTTCAAAAAATCGTGGTAATGGGCCATTTTGGCCTGAAACAATTGGTGTGCCAACTATTCTAACACGATTAAATCAACTAACCAAGTAGATTGTCATCTAATAAAGCTTGTATGTTAAAATTGAAAGCCACATCCAAGAATCCCCCAATTGCACCAGAAACCATAGCCTACAATTTACACACCAAATAGTGATGATTAAAAAAGACTTCAAAAGGTTACACATATTTTAAAAGATTGTACCAACACCCCACCTTCAAACGAGGCATTGTAACAGTCGGAGGTGCAGCCTTTGCATGGTACCCAATTGCCATTCCATTCGCTAGCAACGACTGAGTGTACGGCATAGCGTCCATCAAAGCCTTGGGCAGAGGCTTATCATCCTTACCGAGCACAAATTCTGCTGGAAGACCATCAATAACCTAAACTTATATGGTTGTAATAAATGACAAACTGAACCTTATCCAATTATATTACATAACATCATTTAAGGTCCGTTTGGATTGAACTTATTTTACTAAAAACAAAAAACACTGTAGTAAAATAATTTTTAAAAGTGTGAATAGTGCCGTGAAACCTATTTTTAATATTTTTAAATAGGTAAAGTACATAAATAGTGTGCACTGTTTATAAACAGTAAATTTTGTCTATAAAAGTCAACATAAGCGGCTTGAGAAAAAAAAAAAAAAAAAGAAGAGAGAAAAACGTGGAATGGAAATGCAGGAAACGCGGAATCCAAACCGCACCTTAATGGCCCAACGTTTATCGATTTAACTAAAGCAAACTTTAAGTTTGGAGTTGTTTTCATTTTGGCCCTCCATGTTTGATTCCATTTCATATTGGCCATGCCATCGCCATCCATTTCCGTTACTAATCTAGTGAAAAGTGGCATTATACAGGTAACATTGCTTAATCGAGAAACAAACAGCATGGTCAATATGAATGCGAAATCAAACATGAAATAAATTTTGAAACGTAAAATGCCAAAATGAAAACAATCTCAAACTTTAATTTTCGAGACATTGATATTAAACGGATATGGTTCATAGAGTAAGCTTTTACATACCATTAAAACCAGTCTGTCAAATGGAGCAATTCCAGATAGTTCCTACATTAACACACACCACCAATTTTCAAATACAGCAGCATCAACAAGAAATAAAAATAAAAATAAAAATTGATACAAATTACATAGAGCACAAATCAATAAAAACAGACCTCATAGAGGGATTTGAGGTTGTGCGGAGGCAGATCTGAGTCGGTCTGATTGTGAACCGGAGTACACGACGGAGCTCGGAAACTCTCGGCGCCGCTGAATCGTAAGCGAAGTAACACAGAAAGGAAAAGAAACCGTGAAATTGTTTTGATTGCAGAGAGAATTGAGGGATTATAGCTATACCTGACGCCGGAGAGGGCTGGTTTGACGGGAAAGAAGCCATAAACGAAGAGTGAGAGGCCAATGATTTGGATTGTAACTCAGGTTATAGTGAGTATTGTTAGCTTAGTGCAAGTTAACGAAGAAGACATTTCATTTCAAGAGAAATTAATTGGAAAACCCCTAAGACTAAGACTAAGACTGTGTCTTCTCGCTAGGCTTCGTGGATCTCAACTGCTGATGGAAGAGCGAGCGAATGCGAATTTCAGTTGGAAGGAAGCATTTTGCATTTCTTTTTTTTTCTTGTCATGCAGGGGCACTTTCGTCATTCAGTCTCCCCGCTTGGATAGCAATGAATCTCACGTCTGTGTTTTGTTTTTTTTTTTTTTTTTGTCAGCTGCGCAGGGGACAGTGGCTACTATTCATGAACAGTAACCACACTTTTCTTACTTTTATCAGTCTTGTGGGTCCCGTGAAGAGTACACAGAGCCCATAAATATCACTTTTCAGCAACTTTTTCATTAAAAATGAATCCCACAATACTATTCACACATTTAAAAATTATTTTGCTACAGTATTTTCAGTTTCAGTAAAAATAAGCTCAATCCAAACGGACCCTAAGTTTGAGTAAAGATTTTTGAGATGCCTTGATATACATGTGGGTAAAAAAGTGTGTTGAAATGTGTGTAAGTGTGTTTGAGTTATGAAAAATATGTGTTGAGTAGAGTTACTAAACGGGCCCTAAATATCGTGTGTGAGTTAGAGCATCCGTAGCAAATGTGTCAAATGCCAAATATTTGGTATTTGGCACACCAAACACCAAAAACAGAGTTTTATCAGATGTGTTAAACGTGTCAAACTTTTGCAACATGCTACAATACCGTTGCATATTTGACACGGTACGAACTCAAATGGCATGTGTATATTATTTTTTTATTCATCTTTCTCTCTCCTCCCATCACATATCTCTTTCTCCGTCTGCAACACATCTCTCTCTCTGTCTGGTTCTCTCATCGCCCTCTCGCCACACCGATCTCGCCATCTAGGTGGGCGACAACGACATCTGGGTTTTGCTTGCCGTGTGTCATGGGTGAGATTTGCTCGCTGTGAATGGTGGGCTTTGCTTGCTGTGGGTCTGGGTTTTGCCATCATGGGCATGGGTTTGTTGAATCGATGTTTGAGGCTTGGGTTTGAATGGGTTGTGGGTCTTGGCTTTGGTGGTCGGTGGTTGCTGGATGTTTAGGTGGCTTTAGATGTTGGTGTGGTGGGCTTTGGGTGTTGTTTTGGTGGCTGTTTGGGTGGTTTGGATTGGTGGATGTTTGGGGCAGTGGGTCTTTGGGTGTTGGTTTGGATCGGTGTTTGGCCAGATCGATGGGGGTGGCAGCGGTTTGGACTTTTGGTGGGGGTTCGGGTGGCTGTGGGTTGTGATTTGGAGGCAGTGGGTTTCAATTTTGGGTCGGTGGGTTGGGATTTGGGTGGGGGTGGTTGGTTGGTTCAATTTTGGTGATTGGTTAGTGGTGATGGTGCTTGAGCTTTGGTGGTAGGTGGTTGCTGGTGGCCGTTGTTGCGGCAGTGGTGGTTGTGCCGTTGTTGTTGTTGTTGTTGTTGTTGTTGATGATAATGATAATGATGATGATGATGATGATAGGAAGGAGTTAATATTATTTTAATATGTAGTAAATATTATTTTAATGTATAGAATTGAAGGATAAAACGTCTGATAAAGGGGATATTGTAAAATGATGTGGTAAAATAATAAAGTAAGCTTTTGGTGTGTCAAAATGACATTTTTTTATGAAACATCTGCTACGGATGCTCTTATAAACTATCGTACACACTTAAGCTGAATGCATGTTTTTATGGTTTTAGTTATAATTGTAAAATGATGAAATTGTGTTTGTGTTTTCAACTGTGTTTCGTATACACAATGTGTAATGTGTATAACTGTCACTATTCATATTAAGAAATGATCATACTCTCTTATGATGTGCAGATGAAACAATGGTCTCATGAGACCATTTCTAAAGGGTACCAAAATAATGCAACCAAATCACCTACGATATGCATAAAGGAACAATTGATGTAATACTAATTCACACACCTTCCTATCAAAAAAAAAAATACAGACCTCTTCTAACTAAGATATCAAAATGTGTTAAAAATATACGTCTTCCATCTAATATATCAATTTGGGTCAAATAGATG
Organism: Notholithocarpus densiflorus; assembly: GCA_030021035.2. Classification (NCBI taxonomy): domain Eukaryota; kingdom Viridiplantae; phylum Streptophyta; class Magnoliopsida; order Fagales; family Fagaceae; genus Notholithocarpus; species Notholithocarpus densiflorus. The sequence goes on from JARYZH020000174.1 coordinate 714,364, forward strand.
TCAATTTGTGTCAAAAAGATGTGCAACTAAACTTTTTGAATTGTTTTAAATTTGTGAATAAATTCTTCAGATATCCAAATTATTAAGTGTAATTTATTAATCAAATTAATAATCTATTTTGAAGTAAAAGTTATATAACATTTTTTAAAATTGTATATATTCTTTATAAATTCATAAACAAAAAATATTATATTAATTAACCCAAATAATTAAATTTCTACCATAAATTCATTATTAATATAGATTTGTGAACTAAAAACTATTGGTCATAACGTTTATTATATTTGGAAAAAAAAAATTAATCAAATAACTCACAAATAAAATATAAAAACCAAAATTGAACGTTTAATCTAACTTAGTGATAAACTCAAACTCAACTTGTGTTCAATAAAATTAAATGAAAAGATTCTGGCTTTTAATACTTGACTCAACCTATTCACAACTCTAATTTCAATAGTTAATTTAGACAATTAAGGGCAAGTATAAACATCACACAGTTTCCAAAACTTTAAGGATCAAATATTTAAATTTTGATACAATATATAAGTACAATTAAAATCTGACAGTTTAATAAGAATCAAAGGAAATAGAAGGGTAAAACAAGGCAGCGATGTATTCACAAGAAGCTTCAGTGATTTACCCGAAAAATTGATACAAAAATCAGCGATGACTCTCATATCGAATACGTGAATACAAAACGTGTATACAATCCCCATTACGGCAATAACAGTTAGAATTGGCAAGCCACGCTATATATTACAACGCCAAACTGGACAAACCGCCCAAACTGATACAAACAGACCTCGCACAAGGCATAAAATCATTTCACAACAAAAATTTTCAATCATGATCTCACATCTTTCAGTACTCCCCCCTTCTCAAGCTCACCAACGAGATCCCTCAGTGAAGGAACTTTCATGGCCAAAGTTCTGTACAGTCTAGAATACCGAGCTCGAGTTCCATCTGCAGTCCTTGCTAAGGAAAGCAAGCTTAGAGCCTCGGGGAGTTGAGAGAACACCTGTTTAATCTCTTCCAAGCTCATGTTTTCCAAAACAGATGGTCTTGGAACAACCCTCACTATCTCACCACCTTTATGTTCCTGAACCCTGGCATCTGCTTTAATAACCAGTTCGGAATTTGAGTTTGCACCACATTTAATTATAAACGGGGTTGTTGAGCCTGTGTTAAACTGCAAGACATTCCACTGAGCCACATCGACTTCAGAACCAGACCCCAAATCTGCAGATGCTCTGTGAGCATGTGATGTCTCTTGAAAGTGGTCATCTTCTTCCGGAATTGCCTGCAGCAATGTAGGGCAAATTGAAATTCTAGATAAGGGATGAAAATATATTAGTGCAGTCTCATACAAAAGCCAGATCAACCGATATAGAAAGTGTCTTGATTGCACCACCCCCCATATTCAGAAGTTGGCAGTGATCTAGAACAAAAAATTAAGAGCATTACTATTCCACATGAATTGCACTAAGCCCATTTTGTTTCTTTCACAAATTCAGTTATTTGTTTCCATACCCACTATACAACTTAAGTTCATTCCAAATAAATGAAGATTATCTTCTTCTTTTTTTTGCTTCCTGGAGATGCATGAAAAGGAAAAAGATTTGAACAACATTATCGTCCATCAAATGCATGCCTGTTTTCTCTTAACTGTAACAGTCCTCATAAATTTATCAAAAACTTTTTCTAACATGCAGATCTACAACAATGCACTCTGGAAGAGGGAGAGAGAGAGATCTACAACAATCCATGTGATTGCCCTACCCAACAAACAGGAAACAAGAGTTGAAAAAAAAAATTATCTCCTCCAAATGCAAAACTTTTACAAACCTCAATCGCACGGCGAGCATCAGCAATTTGCCTCTGTGCACATGGATGATCAATATCAAGAAGGGAAGGCATCCGTTCCATAAGTTCATCTAATGATGCAAGCAGTGCTTTCTTCTTACTTTTGCTCAAGGTGCTAACAGAGGATTGCCTCATTATATCCTGGTCAATATATATTTAGGATGCTGCTTGTCTGCATTCCAAAAAAAATTATCAAGTAAAGCACTAAACTAGTTTTGAAAAAGGCAAAAACCTTGATTTGCTTCAATATGCCATCTAGGGAAATTAGAGATGCCAATCGTGCATCTTCAGCTGCAGTAGAAGGATTCTGAATAGGAGATTGTAAACATGAAAAATAAAAATGGCATCACAATACTGCCATTGAAAATTTATATTCAGGCATAAATATAGTAGGTAATAGGTAACATATTTGTCATGGCACAAAATGAATATATTCAGTAACTCTGATCTATACAAAAGGATAGACAAAGAATGGAATTTAAAGCCCAACTGTAATAGTGGGCTTACTAAATCTTCCGTCAAACACAAGACAGGCAACTTCAGAACTAGAGATAAGAAGCTAAGAAAAGTCAGCAACTTCCTTAAGAGCAAGATGCAGGACAGCAAAAGATATAAGCAGTCTAACAAGATGAGCAACTGAGCAGAAACCTTTTGATTTAACAAGTGCAGTGACAATAACACTATTGATATATTGGAGATCTAATTTGAAATGTGCTATGTTTGGTTCGACGGAAATTAATTTTTGGAAAATATTTTCCACATTTACAAGTATTAGAGGGTGACGGAAAATGGTGAAAATTTTACGAGTTCTGTAAACTATTTTCAGCCTTACCCAAAACTTATCAACCTAACCTCCACCCCCCAACCACCAACCCCCCACTAACGTCCCTAGCCTCCTATGGCCAACCACCTCCGCCGGTGGCCGCTGCCACCACCCCAATAGTGTGGCCTCATGTATTTAAAACATATACAAACTGATTATAAAATGTACACGCACATATGTACATCATGTAACATGTTTGATCTTGGGGGAGGGAGGGAGGGGGGGAGAGAGAGAAGAATATGCAATGCATATACTTGCACAGATATTATTGGTCCTCTTTTTCTTTTCACAAATGTGATTAATTATATATCCCTTGATGGTACTGACGCAGGATAACCAGAAAAAAATTGAAAGAACAATAAAATAAAGGGGATATGACCTAAGAGTCAGCACCTAGGTCTTGCTTAGAGTCAGTACCAAGCGGGGAAACCACTAGAAGTTAGCACCTAGGGTAGACTGGGAGTCAGCACCAGACTAAAGAAAGACCAAACGGCCATTTTTTCATTCATCAAAATATCAACTAACTCTCAAGGAGTACAATAAGTTGTTTATAAAGGATTGTTAAATCCTAGTTCTAATTGGCTAGGAAATCCTAATTGCCTTGTTACAAAAATAACCTTACTTTTAAATTAAAATACTAAAAGCCCAATAAACTAATAAAACCTAAAACATAAAAATACAATTTACTTGAAAACATAAATAATAATAAATAATAATCTTCTTGTGTCTCCCTCATCATTTTCTTCTGGTTTGAGAAAACTCGACCTCAAGTTCTAAAGCGTTGAAGGATTAGGATGCTGACAAGTAACACTTGCTTCAAGTCTGGAATCACCTTAGGGAACATAGAGGAAAGAAAAACCTTGAATTCCGCCATGTCAAACTCTTCTGAAATAACAAAATCAATGTGTGGAATCAACATAATCTTATCTTGAACCATTGAAAACACTATGTTATCCACTTTCTCCACTTTAGCAAACTGTTTGTCTTCATGCACCATGGAAGGCTGATCAATAGCAGATTCATTAACTTCCAATATCAGATCATGTGCACCCTCTAACATAATACTCTCTTTAGACACCATCTCTTCACTTTGCTGCTCTTTAATAGATTCATTTCCTTGCACGCATGTTAAAGCAACACTTGTAGAGGCATATATGTCTGTGTCAACATTAGGCTTTGATGTTGCTGAAGGATTCTCCATGACCAAGATAGCATCATCAATGTTGTCTTCTATTGGGACATCAATAAGTTTATTGTGATCAAGTATCCTTGGTTTCCCAATTGAATCGGTTTGAGTCTTCCTTTGCTTCATCTGAGCAATCCTGTCTTGAACATCTTTCATGAGCTTTACAGATAATTCTTTTAATTCCTTGGTAAATAATTCCTTGATAGATTGTTCAAAAGTGCGCTAAGGACATGAAATGGGATGAGGATGAGGATTCATCGTATTTGCTTCAACTTGAAAAGTACCATACTGAGATTGTGGTAGATACTTAGCTTGATAGTATGGTAACAAATACTCATCACAAAACTTTTCTTTTATATCTTCCCACACACTAATGGCAGGTTCATACTTCATATAGCAGAAATATTCAAGATTCTCCCAAAACCTTTATGCTTTACCTTTTAACTTCAACTTGGCATATCTAACCTTTTTGTTATCTGCAAATTTGCTTGCTCAAAGAATTGCTCCATCCCATTCATCCAGATGACAAAATCTCGTGGATAAGTTTCACAACCATCAAAATAAGGTGCTTCTAATATTACCATGATTCTCTAAAATAGTGCTTCAACAAATAGTTGGAAGTTGGAACAAGAACCCGGGTGGTTGCTATGATGTTCTCTGGATAGATTGTAGGAATAGGCTTCTAAGACTATTCTCTAAAATAGTTGCTGGGACTGGGCTGGTTGACAAGTTTGAATTTCATGGGCTGGGTCTTTTTTTTTTTTTTTAAAAGAAAACTGGTGTTGTAAAATGTGGGCTTTGGGCCTGTTAACAAATGATTGCTAAACTTTAGTTCTAATTGGCTAGGAAATCCTAATTGTCTTATTACAAAAATAACATTGCTTCTCAAATTAAAATACTAATAGCCCAATAAACTACTAGGACCTAAAACATAAAAATACAATTGACTTGCAAACATAAATAATATTAAATAATAATTTTCTTGCATCTCCCGCATCATTCTCCTCTAGTTGGAGAAAACTCGACCTCGAGTTTTAAAGCATTGAAGGATTAGGATGCTGACAAATAACACTTGCTTCAAGTTTAAAATCACTTTAAGGAGCACAGGGAAAAGAAAAACCTTGAATTCCACCACATCAAACTCATTTGGAATGACAAAATCAATGTGTGGAATCAGTATAATCTCTTCTTGAACCTTATGAACCATAGGAAGCACTATGGTTTTAACCTCTTCGACTTCACCAAGATGTAGATCTTCAAGGACTATGGAGGGTTGATCAAAAACACGTTCAACAACTTCAACTTTCACATCATGTGCACCCTCTAACATAATACTCTCTTTAGGCACCATCTCTTCACCTTGTTGCTCTTTAATAGATTCATTTCCTTGCACGCATGTTAAAGCAACACTTGTCGAGACATGTACGTTTATGTCAACATCAGGTTTTGGTGTTGCTGGAGGATTCTCCACAACCAAGATATCATCATCAATGTTATCTTCTATTGGGGCAGCAATAAGTTCATTGTGATCTAGTATCCTTGGTTTCCCAATTGAATCGGTTCGAGTCTTCTTTTGCTTCATTTGAGCAATCCTGTCTTGAATATTTTTCATGAGCTTTACAAATAATTCATTTAATTCCTTGATAGATAATTCCTTGGTAGATTGTTCAAAAGTGCGCTGAAAACATGAAATGGGATGAGGATGAGGATTCATCGTATTTGCTTCAACTTGAAAAGTACCACACTGAGATTGGGGTAGATACTTAGCTCGATAGTATGGCGACAAATACTCATCACAAAGCTTTTCTTTCATATCTTCCCACACACTGATGGCAGACTCATACCTCATAAAGCGGAAATATTCAAGATTCTCCCAAAACCTTTGTGCTTTACCTCTTAACTTCAACTTAGCATACCTAACCTTTTTGTTATCCGCAAAATTTGCTTGCTCAAAGAATTGCTCCATCCCATTCATCCAGTTAATAAAATCTCGTGGATAAGTTTTACAACCATAAAAATAAGGTGCTTCTAATATTACCATAGCTCACTAGGCAAAAAGATTTTGTTCAACTTGACTGGCTAAGTATGGCCTACTAAAGAAGAAATTGTCATGGCATTAACCAAATAAAGCTTCACTGTTTGAAGTTTGAACACCAATAGAAAAACCAATGCACCCACATGGACTGGACTAAAGGCCTAGACTTGTTTGTAAAGAAACTAAAGAAGAATCTTAAATGACAAGTTGAGTCCACTAAAGGTAGTAAGAGAACCTAACCCTTGTGATGGCGGCTAAGTGTACTGGGCCTTACGTGGGGTTGGTTGTTCATGGACTTGGAACTTCTCTAGTGCACGGGCCAGAGGACTTGACCCCTTTTTTTTTTCTTTTTTTCTTTTAATGACCAAAAAGCCAGATACACTGTGGTGTGGATGGGTAACAACAAAACTAAGCTTCAATCCCAGTAAGTGCAGTGGTTTGACAGCAGCGCCAGGCGAGATGGAGAGCTTCAGAACTAGCGGAGCCGGTAGTGGCACATGAGATGAAGGCCTCTGGTGGTGCAACACTGACAAGGATCAGGATTAGGCTCACGGGTTGACGGAGATGGTCCGGCATTGATTGGAGCAGGTGAGTAGATGGCGGTCTGAAGGCTGGATTGTTGTCGCGGTGGCGCTGGACAACGAAATTGGAAGTCGCTGGTGTGATGGGGACGCTGCTAGTGATGGAGGCTGATGGTTGCGCTGGCTTCTTGTGGATCTGAATTGTGATTAGATGGGATGAGAAACACGGGCACAGAATGATTTTTTTTTTTTTAAATACTTTTCTGGTTCGTCACTGCAGTGATGCTTCAAACTGATTGTTTGCTCTGATACCAAATATTGACGAACAAAACTGAAACAACAATCAAATAAAGGATATGACTTAGGAGTCAGGACTTAGGCCTTACTTGGAGTTAGCACCAAGCGGGAAAACTACTAGGAGTCAGCACCTAGAGTAGACTTGGAGTCAGCACCAAACCAAAGAAAGACCAAATGACCATTTTTTTCATTCATAAAAATATTAACTAACTCTCAAGGAGTACAATAGGTTGCTTATAAAGGATTGCAAAACTTTAGTTCTAATTGGCTAGGAAACTCTAATTGCCTTATTACAAAAATAACCTTACTTCTAAATTAAAATACTAAAAGCCCAATAAACTAATAAAACCTAAAAAATAAAAATACAATTGACTTGCAAACATAAATAATACTAAATAATAATCTTTTTGTGTCTCCCTCTCGTCAGGTACTCAAGGACTCAAGGTAACTCTGCTGTGTACTACACCGTCCTCCATCCTTATCCAAGATTTAATAGAGAAAGGCTGCTGAGTGATTTCTATAATTCTAGCTCCTTTAGGCCAGGTTCCATAGCCACCATAACCAGTATGCCTAGCATAGCAGAGCCAGAGTTTCTCATAGGGGCAGCACCAGTCCAATCCATGGTTATGCCCAACAAATACTGCCTGCAACAATAAAAAGAGAGAGAACTCAAAATGATCCCATTCATATCCGTCAAACCCAAGCCATAGATTCATTTAGTTTCTGATATTCAAGAACCCTAAGCACACATGTTGCATATTAAATATGTGGTTCCAATTCCGAGCTTTTCTCAAGCCAAAACTGATCAGGATTTTTTCAACTTTCTTGCCAAAACATTAACATATTTGCTTATACTGCTTCCACATTTAAAAGAAAGATATAATTACAATTACCAAAACTCAGCTGACCATCCTAAACTGCATTTAGATGATTTAGATGCAAGTGTGTGACTCAAATGTCATGGGTGCTTGAACTCATATTTTCAGGGAAATGTATTGTGATAGAAATGAAAAAAGATAATCGTACCATACAATCATGAAGAACCAATTTAAAGGGGAGGGGTAGAACAACATGATAAATTAAGCATGATGAATAACCAAATGAAACATAACATGAAAAAATAAAATATAAAAAGAAGAAAAAGAAAAAGAAAAAGAAAAGAAAAGCTCCTTTTGACTGCAACGAAGTTATAAAAGACACAAATACAAGGTACTCAAATTTCAACATGTCAAAACAAGTTTTCATTCTTTTCTAATGTAATTCTTGTCAATTAAATGGAACAATAACAAAAAAAAAATTGGTCATTTTGGGCCACAAAAGCCAAGTCATACAAATCAAGCCAGGCAAAGCCTGGCCAGCTTGTGTATCAAGAAATTCCCTATTTGACTTGGTAATAGTAATCAATCAATCCTGCTGAAAATGGGGTCATTCAAATTTCAAGGTCAAATCTAGACCGAGTCTGTCTAGGAGCACTGATGTGTATCATGTGTATGAAGGTGTATGTACTTTTGTATTTACATATGTGCACATGCTTGTTCCTTTGTGTCGTTACCTAGAGAGCAGGCATCTAACATGAATATATGTATGCATGTGCAAATCTATATATTTACATAAGAATACGATCGTGCGTTTCTTATCTTTGAAATGAATATAATTATGTGTGTCGTGCTTGCTTATCTGTGTGCTTACCTTGACAGAAGGCCTTTTAACAAGATGATCCATGATACCCAATTCAGCTGCTTGAGAAGAAACATTTTCTATGTTAATTGAGCCTACACAAGGCTGGTGTATTTCAAACTGTGGAGCAACGTTCTTATATGCTTGACTTGGAATATGCCAGAATATTAGCTCGGGCACACTGTCAGGTAACACTAAATTGGTTAAGAATATGAAGGAAACAGATTTATTTAACAAATTAAAAAAAAAAAATGAATATTCTCCATATCTTATTGGTGCACTTCAAAGAAGAAAACCAAAACCTCAGCATTGTCAATTACAACTAATTGCCTCAATGGAATTAACCTTTCTTTCCTTTTCACTTTCTGTTTAATCAATCCACATCGGGAGCAATGTTCCAAAGTTTTCTGTTCATTTTATTCCTTTCTCTTGCAAACCATTTAAATCAATGAACTAGCGTCTGGCTATTTAAACCTTGTTTCCAATTAATTGTAGTCAATGCTAATAAGGTTCCACAAAAAGTAGTTAAAAAAAAAAGTATTTCTGTGTTCTAATACCTTGAGTTAGGGTTGATCTCTTCAGATTTTTTCTGGAACCATTCTGCTTGGGCATTTGAGATAACTCCTGGATAGGACCCGCCGCCAGAATCTAAAAAGTACAGGTATACCACGGGTGATTTTGGATCATCTGATGATGAGACTTGGAGAACATAGTTGGATATACTTGGCCAAAGATCTTTAGGACCATTGCTAGAATAAGATAGCACATCATGCTCAATGTCGTGTTTCATCAACTCGATACGCTGTGTGCCTCTGAAGCTGCATGCTTCTTCTCCTGCCAGACATAATGGCCCCATCAGAGAGAAGCTGATATAAAAATCTTTAAAGCATCCCCCCTAAATCTCTCGTAAGAAGAGAATCGTATATTATGATACTATTGAGAGTTTGCATGTTAGAATGACATCATTTTCTATATTTTCAAATTTTGAAATAGTAATATATTATGGAAGATGAGAAAGGAAGAACGGAAGAGATTAACGTGGTTTCATCACTAAGACCTACGTACACAACACCAAAAGCCAAATGGCTACATCTTCATCCTCTTGATTGAACATATTACAAGGGAACTCAGACTTATAATGGAATTTACAGAATTTGAAAATAGGTAAACAATCAAATTATTACATACATATTTTGAATGTGATCTTCACATCTTTATAATTGATTCCTCCAATCCCTTGATTTACTCCATGCAATCAATTCCTTGATTGTCAACAATTTGTGCAAAATGCCATTCTTGCCAACATATATTAAACTATTATAAGTGAGCAAAAATATATTGTTATGAACTTATGATTACTGATTAATTCTGTATCCCATCGCTAATGCATTATAAACATCATCTAAAAGGCTATCTTATGTTCATTTCAAAATATTGCACGAGGGTTTTATTTTATGGTTCACTTGGTTCTGTAATTTCAGTATTCTTCATCATAGTTTGCGTGAATATCTTTTTGACTCTATACCAGCTTACAATAGGCCAAGCTCCAATGAGGCAGCTGTCCAAAACAATGAGAGATCAATCATAATCCTGGGAAACACTGACAAACCCAAGGAGTGTTGCCTGTCACTAGTGATGACTGGTTTGTCACCAGCCTTTTTACACCACATTTCATACAACATGCTAACCTGAATATGTCGAGTTGACTGCTGGGCAAATAAGTGGAGGAATTCCAGGGGCTGAAAACCACTCCATCGGCCATTCAAATGGTGCATCGTCATGGTTTCCAAACACACTGGCCCAAGGAATATTTCTGGATTTTGTTGGAGAGATTGCCTGATCCCAATACAAGCTGGCATTTGCTATTAGGAAATTGTTGGCTGTAATGACATCTCCAAGGTATACAACAAAATCTGCTATCCAATCAGTTCGTTAGAGTATTATAAATAAATAAATCAAAATATTAACTATGCAAAAGGGCTCTATATCAAGCTTTGCACGCTTAACTTTTTGAATTTAACAATCATTGGAGTAATTTATTGGGGGTAGACCGATACGTTAAGCAAAAACGTAACCTATTAAGTCAGCTGAATATCAAACAATTCAAGATATCGGAATAGAGATGAAATTTAAGTTTTTTCAACATAATGCACTAAGCCAGAAAATAATAATGGTCTTGTCTCTACAATGAGTGACAGTCACGAAGTAAGTGACACTGATTCCCAGCATGTTAGTACAGTATAGATAGAACATTAAGACATCATACGAAAATTTCTTTGTGTAGCATTCAGAACTAACCATTTTAACAGAAAATAAAACAACAAACCCAACAAGTTCGTCATGCCTTTGCAATGATCTCTATTTTTTTTGGCACAATATCATAATCTATTCCATGGAGAGTACCCATAAAAAGGAAATGAAAATCATGTATGTCAAAGTGGTACCAGGCATGCCTTAAGCCCTTAACACCAACAACACATTGAAGTGTAGCAATTTGAATGTGTGGTCATGTAATTATGAAACAAATGCTATATCTATATGAAACAGTCGACCCAACTAGTGGACATCAATTCATTGAATAGAATCAATAGACTGGTCATTATGGCAAGGTCGAACCCACCAAATCTGCTCGTAGCAATTTGTAAGGCACTACACAACTGGTCAACCTTTGTTATTGTTTGATGAGAGCGATACAGTAAGCAAGATGTTAAGCTGCCCATGCTGTTCAATATATGAATGTCTATATATGTGCAGCATAATAACCTAAATGTATAGACAGTTTTGTTTCTTGAAACTAAGCCAAATTGCGGTAATCTTAATATGATTTAATCTAATTTGATCAACTTTGTCAACATTGAAATATTTAGAAGTCTAGATTGTACAGAACAACAACAACTAAGTCTTTGTCCCAAAATATTTAGGGTCTGTTATGGATTCTCAATAGACTAGTCAGCGTTGACCACATGAGATATCCATTTTTAATACTTCTAGTATCCGAATTTTGGAAACAAAACTAAAATTCTATAGTACTTAAAATTAATAGATAGACCCTTCAAGGTGCAATTCTAAAACTTGTTTCCCCATTTATCCTGACATGACAAAAGAGACAACAAACATGTAGTAGTAAGAGAGTGTAAGGCCCATATCATTGCTATTTCGAGTCATGTGTAAGACACTTCACAAATGACCCACATGAACAAGTTGCTAAGTTAGTAGCCCCAGATTATAGATTACTAATCCCAAACTCCCTTCAAGAAATTGGACTTAATACATTACATAAAAAAGTGTGCATCACAAGTACCAAAGTATTAACGAACTAACCATTAATAAGTTATGAGAAAGGTTTTACTGCATGCTTGTACAGAGTATGTGACAGCAAAAAGAAATGAATAAGTGTCTAAAGTTCACCTGGTCATGTTCATTGTACATGAGTTGACTTTTCTTCTGTGAGCTCTCAAAAGTCAAAACCATATTTTTGACGATGAATTTATATACACACTTCACTTTAAAATTTTGAAAAAAATGAAATACTTTTTTAAAACTTTTAGAAAAAATACTTTTTGAAAAAGCATCAGAGTCTTTTAGCTGAATATTGTAGAAAACCAAATTTATTTGTGATATGGGTATTGTTTAAACTTATTTGGGAAATTGAGGAGAGAAACGAATTTCGACTACACCATTGCCGAAATTCTGAGAAAAAGTAAGAGAGATGAGAGAGAAATGATGTGACGGAAGGGGAAGAGAGAAAAAAAAGAATTTCGGCAATGGTATTGCTGAAATATGTGCCCAAAAAAAGTAGGCTGACCTACCCGAAATTGGGGACTGACCTAACCGAAATTAAAAAAAAAAATGGAATTGTGGCAAGTGTAAAATCTACAAATTATTTTATAATATTTTTACAAATTGTTGTTATGACTAACTTCTTACTAGTTCTCATTAGGGCCCACCAATAACATTACTTTTTTATTTATCAATAATTACTCATCATATCAGCAGTTTATGAAAGTTTTTGTAAAAAAAAAAAAAAAAATTGTATCTCTATCATTTTGCCTAAAGTGGATGATTACCAAAAAAAAAACACACACACACACACAATTGTGGCAATTGAATTGCCGAAATTGGAGGAGTAAAAAAAACCTCCAATTTCGGCAATTCAATTGCCACAATTGTGTGTTTTTTTTTTTTTTTTTTTTTTGGTAATCATCAACTTTAGGCAAAATGCTAGAGATATAAATTTTTTTACACAAACTGCTGATGTGGTAAGTGATCATCTCTCTTACTTTTTCTCAAAATTTCGGCAATGATATTGCCGAAATTCACTTCTCTCCTCATTTTCTCAAATAAGTTTAAACAGTACCTATATCACAAATAAAATTAATTTTCTATAATATGCAGCCAAAAACTCAAAGCATCATCCTTTGGACCTTTCCACTTTCTCAAAAATAAAAATAAACAGTTGGTATTAATATCTAGTAGGACAATAACAGTGACATGGCAACTGAAACAACATGGTACAACAACCGCAATTATTATCACACAACACAACAAAGCTAGCTAAGCTAGCACACGATTGATTAAAAAAGAAGTGATAAAGTCACCTGTAGGAGTTTCATTGTCCAGCACAGTGTTCATGACCTTTACTGAGTTCACGTCATGGTCTGGTCCCCAGTCCGACCACGCGTTCTCCCCAAAATGCAGGTCTGCAAAAACCGCTATCTTGAACGCTGCACCCGCCCGCATCTGAACATACCTCTCACCGCCTGAGGCCTTTGTTGTTGGTGGTGGTAGTACGGCCTGCACTTGGTCATCTAATCCGACGGTCAGGATGAAGAGAGAGAAGCAGGTGAAGGATAAGATCGCTACTTGGGTCTGAGTTTGTGGCCTCTTCAACTCCATTGAAAGGAGAGAAGAGAAGAGAAGAGAATTTGGGTGCAAATATATTGCTTTTTTTTTTTTTTTTTCTTTGTTGGGAATCAAGGAGGTGAACTAAAATCTTAAAAAAAAAAAAAATTGTATCAGAAAATCTGAAAAAAAAAAACAATTTGTAACAGAGAATATGTGAGAAAATGATTATGAAATAAGAAATATCTCTTAATTTGGGCGAGGAGCCGAACTAGGCTTTAGAGGAAACAGAGAAAGAGAGGAAACTGTAGCTCTGCCGCTGCTTCTTCTTTAGAGTGAGAGAGAGATTTGAGCAATTTGTATCCGTTTGGATACACGTCCACAGCTGCGTTTCCAGTTTTCACGCGTTTTCCTTTTTTTTTTTTTTCTTCGGCCGGAGTTGATGACCAAGTCAGCAGTAAACAGTGTATTTACTGCTTATGAGTCCCACCAATTATTTTACTATAATGTTTTTAATTTTTAATTTTCAATTTCAACAAAATAAGTTCTATCCAAACGGACTTTATAAATTAAAAGGGGAGAGGACAATTTTTTTAAAAAGTTTGGTATAAATGTGGATGGATATCCTTTGGCGACGTTGATGGTTAGGTGGGGGAGGCAGATCACTTTACTTTCTTTTTTTTTTAATGAGAAATACGTTTGTGAAATGGCTTACGTGATATGGCTTACAGAAAACCACTTTTGATAGAAAAGAAATGGAACGCTCTCTCTCTCTCGTGAGGAAAAGGAAAAACTTGCACGTAGCAAGAAGAAAGTTAAGGACGTGAGTCATGCCGGCTTCTGTGAAGGCCATAGCTCTGGTCCTGCATCACCAAATCATGATGAGTAAAATTCAAACAGATTATGATTTCAGATAGTAAAATTCAAATTCTAAAACTTCAGTGTAAAATTTAAAGATTTTTAAACTTTAGGGGTGTAATTTACATTTTACACTAAATTTTTTTTTTTTTAAATCAAAGGAGGCATATTAGTACTATGTAAAAATGAGATCATCTAGGAAAATAAAAATAGAAAAGATTTAAAAGCACAATATTTAAAATTGAAAACATATTATCGAAGTGTTAAACGAGGAGTGGATCACATCCACCTTGAAAATAAATTTATGAAAATTCATCTAATATTTTTCTTGAGAATGAATACTCCCCAAAAGCTTGGATATTAGATCAAAAATGCTATATCCACAATATTTTCACAACAAATCTAGATCATAGG